>OW052035.1:61937734-63192857 GCA_932526305.1 Epicampocera succincta | reverse complement strand
AGGATGGATGCAAGTCTTGCAGTATTCGTATTAATAATATAAATATTATTTCCATAATAAACTTTTTTATAAAAGTGGCTGTATCTCCGTTAATATTGATTTTATCGCAAAATAAGCGAAATTTGAAAAAACTTAACTAATGTATCGATAGTGCCTCTTTTCAAATATATTAAAACTATTGTAGTTTGAAGAAATTTTTGAAAAAATCCACTACAAATGTTAGGATGGATGCAAGTCTTGCAGTATTCGTATTAATAATATAAATATTATTTCCATAATAAACTTTTTTATAAAAGTGGCTGTATCTCCGTTAATATTGATTTTATCGCAAAAATAAGCGAAATTTGAAAAAACTTAACTAATGTATCGATAGTGCTCTTTTCAAATATATTAAAACTATTGTAGTTTGAAGAAATTTTTGAAAAAATCCATACAAATGTTAGGATGGATGCAAGTCTTGCAGTATTCGTATTAATAATATAAATAATATTTCCATAATAAACTTTTTTATAAAAGTGGCTGTATCTCCGTTAATATTGATTTTATCGCAAAAATAAGCGAAATTTGAAAAAACTTAACTAAAGTATCGATAGTGCCTCTTTTCAAATATATTAAAACTATTGTAGTTTGAAGAAATTTTTGAAAAAATCCATACAAATGTTAGGATGGATGCAAGTCTTGCAGTATTCGTATTAATAATATAAATATTATTTCCATAATAAACTTTTTTATAAAAGTGGCTGTATCTCCGTTAATATTGATTTTATCGCAAAAATAAGCGAAATTTGAAAAAACTTAACTAAAGTATCGATAGTGCTCTTTTCAAATATATTAAAACTATTGTAGTTTGAAGAAATTTTTGAAAAAATCCATACAAATGTTAGGATGGATGCAAGTCTTGCAGTATTCGTATTAATAATATAAATAATATTTCCATAATAAACTTTTTTATAAAAGTGGCTGTATCTCCGTTAATATTGATTTTATCGCAAAAATAAGCGAAATTTGAAAAAACTTAACTAAAGTATCGATAGTGCTCTTTTCAAATATATTAAAACTATTGTAGTTTGAAGAAATTTTTGAAAAAATCCATACAAATGTTAGGATGGATGCAAGTCTTGCAGTATTCGTATTAATAATATAAATAATATTTCCATAATAAACTTTTTTATAAAAGTGGCTGTATCTCCGTTAATATTGATTTTATCGCAAAAATAAGCGAAATTTGAAAAAACTTAACTAATGTATCGATAGTCCTCTTTTCAAATATATTAAAACTATTGTAGTTTGAAGAAATTTTTGAAAAAATCCATACAAATGTTAGGATGGATGCAAGTCTTGCAGTATTCGTATTAATAATATAAATATTATTTCCATAATAAACTTTTTTATAAAAGTGGCTGTATCTCCGTTAATATTGATTTTATCGCAAAAATAAGCGAAATTTGAAAAACTTAACTAATGTATCGATAGTGCTCTTTTCAAATATATTAAAACTATTGTAGTTTGAAGAAATTTTTGAAAAAATCCATACAAATGTTAGGATGGATGCAAGTCTTGCAGTATTCGTATTAATAATATAAATATTATTTCCATAATAAACTTTTTTATAAAAGTGGCTGTATCTCCGTTAATATTGATTTTATCGCAAAAATAAGCGAAATTTGAAAAAACTTAACTAATGTATCGATAGTGCTCTTTTCAAATATATTAAAACTATTGTAGTTTGAAGAAATTTTTGAAAAAATCCATACAAATGTTAGGATGGATGCAAGTCTTGCAGTATTCGTATTAATAATATAAATATTATTTCCATAATAAACTTTTTTATAAAAGTGGCTGTATCTCCGTTAATATTGATTTTATCGCAAAAATAAGCGAAATTTGAAAAAACTTAACTAATGTATCGATAGTGCTCTTTTCAAATATATTAAAACTATTGTAGTTTGAAGAAATTTTTGAAAAAATCCATACAAATGTTAGGATGGATGCAAGTCTTGCAGTATTCGTATTAATAATATAAATATTATTTCCATAATAAACTTTTTTATAAAAGTGGCTGTATCTCCGTTAATATTGATTTTATCGCAAAAATAAGCGAAATTTGAAAAAACTTAACTAATGTATCGATAGTGCTCTTTTCAAATATATTAAAACTATTGTAGTTTGAAGAAATTTTTGAAAAAATCCATACAAATGTTAGGATGGATGCAAGTCTTGCAGTATTCGTATTAATAATATAAATATTATTTCCATAATAAACTTTTTTATAAAAGTGGCTGTATCTCCGTTAATATTGATTTTATCGCAAAAATAAGCGAAATTTGAAAAAACTTAACTAATGTATCGATAGTGCTCTTTTCAAATATATTAAAACTATTGTAGTTTGAAGAAATTTTTGAAAAAATCCATACAAATGTTAGGATGGATGCAAGTCTTGCAGTATTCGTATTAATAATATAAATATTATTTCCATAATAAACTTTTTTATAAAAGTGGCTGTATCTCCGTTAATATTGATTTTATCGCAAAAATAAGCGAAATTTGAAAAAACTTAACTAATGTATCGATAGTCCTCTTTTCAAATATATTAAAACTATTGTAGTTTGAAGAAATTTTTGAAAAAATCCATACAAATGTTAGGATGGATGCAAGTCTTGCAGTATTCGTATTAATAATATAAATATTATTTCCATAATAAACTTTTTTATAAAAGTGGCTGTATCTCCGTTAATATTGATTTTATCGCAAAAATAAGCGAAATTTGAAAAAACTTAACTAATGTATCGATAGTCCTCTTTTCAAATATATTAAAACTATTGTAGTTTGAAGAAATTTTTGAAAAAATCCATACAAATGTTAGGATGGATGCAAGTCTTGCAGTATTCGTATTAATAATATAAATATTATTTCCATAATAAACTTTTTTATAAAAGTGGCTGTATCTCCGCTAATATTGATTTTATCGCAAAAATAAGCGAAATTTGAAAAAACTTAACTAATGTATCGATAGTGCTCTTTTCAAATATATTAAAACTATTGTAGTTTGAAGAAATTTTTGAAAAAATCCATACAAATGTTAGGATGGATGCAAGTCTTGCAGTATTCGTATTAATAATATAAATATTATTTCCATAATAAACTTTTTTATAAAAGTGGCTGTATCTCCGCTAATATTGATTTTATCGCAAAAATAAGCGAAATTTGAAAAAACTTAACTAATGTATCGATAGTCCTCTTTTCAAATATATTAAAACTATTGTAGTTTGAAGAAATTTTTGAAAAAATCCATACAAATGTTAGGATGGATGCAAGTCTTGCAGTATTCGTATTAATAATATAAATATTATTTCCATAATAAACTTTTTTATAAAAGTGGCTGTATCTCCGCTAATATTGATTTTATCGCAAAAATAAGCGAAATTTGAAAAAACTTAACTAATGTATCGATAGTGCTCTTTTCAAATATATTAAAACTATTGTAGTTTGAAGAAATTTTTGAAAAAATCCATACAAATGTTAGGATGGATGCAAGTCTTGCAGTATTCGTATTAATAATATAAATATTATTTCCATAATAAACTTTTTTATAAAAGTGGCTGTATCTCCGCTAATATTGATTTTATCGCAAAAATAAGCGAAATTTGAAAAAACTTAACTAATGTATCGATAGTCCTCTTTTCAAATATATTAAAACTATTGTAGTTTGAAGAAATTTTTGAAAAAATCCATACAAATGTTAGGATGGATGCAAGTCTTGCAGTATTCGTATTAATAATATAAATATTATTTCCATAATAAACTTTTTTATAAAAGTGGCTGTATCTCCGTTAATATTGATTTTATCGCAAAAATAAGCAAAATTTGAAAAAACTTAACTAAAGTATCGATAGTGCTCTTTTCAAATATATTAAAACTATTGTAGTTTGAAGAAATTTTTGAAAAAATCCATACAAATGTTAGGATGGATGCAAGTCTTGCAGTATTCGTATTAATAATATAAATAATATTTCCATAATAAACTTTTTTATAAAAGTGGCTGTATCTCCGTTAATATTGATTTTATCGCAAAAATAAGCGAAATTTGAAAAAACTTAACTAAAGTATCGATAGTGCTCTTTTCAAATATATTAAAACTATTGTAGTTTGAAGAAATTTTTGAAAAAATCCATACAAATGTTAGGATGGATGCAAGTCTTGCAGTATTCGTATTAATAATATAAATAATATTTCCATAATAAACTTTTTTATAAAAGTGGCTGTATCTCCGTTAATATTGATTTTATCGCAAAAATAAGCGAAATTTGAAAAAACTTAACTAATGTATCGATAGTCCTCTTTTCAAATATATTAAAACTATTGTAGTTTGAAGAAATTTTTGAAAAAATCCATACAAATGTTAGGATGGATGCAAGTCTTGCAGTATTCGTATTAATAATATAAATAATATTTCCATAATAAACTTTTTTATAAAAGTGGCTGTATCTCCGTTAATATTGATTTTATCGCAAAAATAAGCGAAATTTGAAAAAACTTAACTAAAGTATCGATAGTGCTCTTTTCAAATATATTAAAACTATTGTAGTTTGAAGAAATTTTTGAAAAAATCCATACAAATGTTAGGATGGATGCAAGTCTTGCAGTATTCGTATTAATAATATAAATAATATTTCCATAATAAACTTTTTTATAAAAGTGGCTGTATCTCCGTTAATATTGATTTTATCGCAAAAATAAGCGAAATTTGAAAAAACTTAACTAATGTATCGATAGTCCTCTTTTCAAATATATTAAAACTATTGTAGTTTGAAGAAATTTTTGAAAAAATCCATACAAATGTTAGGATGGATGCAAGTCTTGCAGTATTCGTATTAATAATATAAATATTATTTCCATAATAAACTTTTTTATAAAAGTGGCTGTATCTCCGTTAATATTGATTTTATCGCAAAAATAAGCGAAATTTGAAAAAACTTAACTAATGTATCGATAGTCCTCTTTTCAAATATATTAAAACTATTGTAGTTTGAAGAAATTTTTGAAAAAATCCATACAAATGTTAGGATGGATGCAAGTCTTGCAGTATTCGTATTAATAATATAAATATTATTTCCATAATAAACTTTTTTATAAAAGTGGCTGTATCTCCGCTAATATTGATTTTATCGCAAAAATAAGCGAAATTTGAAAAAACTTAACTAATGTATCGATAGTGCTCTTTTCAAATATATTAAAACTATTGCAGTTTGAAGAAATTTTTGAAAAAATCCATACAAATGTTAGGATGGATGCAAGTCTTGCAGTATTCGTATTAATAATATAAATATTATTTCCATAATAAACTTTTTTATAAAAGTGGCTGTATCTCCGCTAATATTGATTTTATCGCAAAAATAAGCAAAATTTGAAAAAACTTAACTAATGTATCGATAGTGCTCTTTTCAAATATATTAAAACTATTGTAGTTTGAAGAAATTTTTGAAAAAATCCATACAAATGTTAGGATGGATGCAAGTCTTGCAGTATTCGTATTAATAATATAAATATTATTTCCATAATAAACTTTTTTATAAAAGTGGCTGTATCTCCGCTAATATTGATTTTATCGCAAAAATAAGCGAAATTTGAAAAAACTTAACTAATGTATCGATAGTGCTCTTTTCAAATATATTAAAACTATTGTAGTTTGAAGAAATTTTTGAAAAAATCCATACAAATGTTAGGATGGATGCAAGTCTTGCAGTATTCGTATTAATAATATAAATATTATTTCCATAATAAACTTTTTTATAAAAGTGGCTGTATCTCCGCTAATATTGATTTTATCGCAAAAATAAGCGAAATTTGAAAAAACTTAACTAATGTATCGATAGTGCTCTTTTCAAATATATTAAAACTATTGCAGTTTGAAGAAATTTTTGAAAAAATCCATACAAATGTTAGGATGGATGCAAGTCTTGCAGTATTCGTATTAATAATATAAATATTATTTCCATAATAAACTTTTTTATAAAAGTGGCTGTATCTCCGCTAATATTGATTTTATCGCAAAAATAAGCGAAATTTGAAAAAACTTAACTAATGTATCGATAGTGCTCTTTTCAAATATATTAAAACTATTGCAGTTTGAAGAAATTTTTGAAAAAATCCATACAAATGTTAGGATGGATGCAAGTCTTGCAGTATTCGTATTAATAATATAAATATTATTTCCATAATAAACTTTTTTATAAAAGTGGCTGTATCTCCGCTAATATTGATTTTATCGCAAAAATAAGCGAAATTTGAAAAAACTTAACTAATGTATCGATAGTGCTCTTTTCAAATATATTAAAACTATTGTAGTTTGAAGAAATTTTTGAAAAAATCCATACAAATGTTAGGATGGATGCAAGTCTTGCAGTATTCGTATTAATAATATAAATATTATTTCCATAATAAACTTTTTTATAAAAGTGGCTGTATCTCCGCTAATATTGATTTTATCGCAAAAATAAGCGAAATTTGAAAAAACTTAACTAATGTATCGATAGTGCTCTTTTCAAATATATTAAAACTATTGTAGTTTGAAGAAATTTTTGAAAAAATCCATACAAATGTTAGGATGGATGCAAGTCTTGCAGTATTCGTATTAATAATATAAATATTATTTCCATAATAAACTTTTTTATAAAAGTGGCTGTATCTCCGCTAATATTGATTTTATCGCAAAAATAAGCGAAATTTGAAAAAACTTAACTAATGTATCGATAGTGCTCTTTTCAAATATATTAAAACTATTGTAGTTTGAAGAAATTTTTGAAAAAATCCATACAAATGTTAGGATGGATGCAAGTCTTGCAGTATTCGTATTAATAATATAAATATTATTTCCATAATAAACTTTTTTATAAAAGTGGCTGTATCTCCGCTAATATTGATTTTATCGCAAAAATAAGCGAAATTTGAAAAAACTTAACTAATGTATCGATAGTGCTCTTTTCAAATATATTAAAACTATTGTAGTTTGAAGAAATTTTTGAAAAAATCCATACAAATGTTAGGATGGATGCAAGTCTTGCAGTATTCGTATTAATAATATAAATATTATTTCCATAATAAACTTTTTTATAAAAGTGGCTGTATCTCCGCTAATATTGATTTTATCGCAAAAATAAGCGAAATTTGAAAAAACTTAACTAATGTATCGATAGTGCTCTTTTCAAATATATTAAAACTATTGTAGTTTGAAGAAATTTTTGAAAAAATCCATACAAATGTTAGGATGGATGCAAGTCTTGCAGTATTCGTATTAATAATATAAATATTATTTCCATAATAAACTTTTTTATAAAAGTGGCTGTATCTCCGCTAATATTGATTTTATCGCAAAAATAAGCGAAATTTGAAAAAACTTAACTAATGTATCGATAGTGCTCTTTTCAAATATATTAAAACTATTGCAGTTTGAAGAAATTTTTGAAAAAATCCATACAAATGTTAGGATGGATGCAAGTCTTGCAGTATTCGTATTAATAATATAAATATTATTTCCATAATAAACTTTTTTATAAAAGTGGCTGTATCTCCGCTAATATTGATTTTATCGCAAAAATAAGCGAAATTTGAAAAAACTTAACTAATGTATCGATAGTGCTCTTTTCAAATATATTAAAACTATTGTAGTTTGAAGAAATTTTTGAAAAAATCCATACAAATGTTAGGATGGATGCAAGTCTTGCAGTATTCGTATTAATAATATAAATATTATTTCCATAATAAACTTTTTTATAAAAGTGGCTGTATCTCCGCTAATATTGATTTTATCGCAAAAATAAGCGAAAATTTGAAAAACTTAACTAATGTATCGATAGTGCTCTTTTCAAATATATTAAAACTATTGTAGTTTGAAGAAATTTTTGAAAAAATCCATACAAATGTTAGGATGGATGCAAGTCTTGCAGTATTCGTATTAATAATATAAATATTATTTCCATAATAAACTTTTTTATAAAAGTGGCTGTATCTCCGCTAATATTGATTTTATCGCAAAAATAAGCGAAATTTGAAAAAACTTAACTAATGTATCGATAGTGCTCTTTTCAAATATATTAAAACTATTGTAGTTTGAAGAAATTTTTGAAAAAATCCATACAAATGTTAGGATGGATGCAAGTCTTGCAGTATTCGTATTAATAATATAAATATTATTTCCATAATAAACTTTTTTATAAAAGTGGCTGTATCTCCGCTAATATTGATTTTATCGCAAAAATAAGCGAAATTTGAAAAAACTTAACGAATGTATCGATAGTGCTCTTTTCAAATATATTAAAACTATTGTAGTTTGAAGAAATTTTTGAAAAAATCCATACAAATGTTAGGATGGATGCAAGTCTTGCAGTATTCGTATTAATAATATAAATATTATTTCCATAATAAACTTTTTTATAAAAGTGGCTGTATCTCCGCTAATATTGATTTTATCGCAAAAATAAGCGAAATTTGAAAAAACTTAACTAATGTATCGATAGTGCTCTTTTCAAATATATTAAAACTATTGTAGTTTGAAGAAATTTTTGAAAAAATCCATACAAATGTTAGGATGGATGCAAGTCTTGCAGTATTCGTATTAATAATATAAATATTATTTCCATAATAAACTTTTTTATAAAAGTGGCTGTATCTCCGCTAATATTGATTTTATCGCAAAAATAAGCGAAATTTGAAAAAACTTAACTAATGTATCGATAGTGCTCTTTTCAAATATATTAAAACTATTGTAGTTTGAAGAAATTTTTGAAAAAATCCATACAAATGTTAGGATGGATGCAAGTCTTGCAGTATTCGTATTAATAATATAAATATTATTTCCATAATAAACTTTTTTATAAAAGTGGCTGTATCTCCGCTAATATTGATTTTATCGCAAAAATAAGCGAAATTTGAAAAAACTTAACTAATGTATCGATAGTGCTCTTTTCAAATATATTAAAACTATTGTAGTTTGAAGAAATTTTGAAAAAATCCATACAAATGTTAGGATGGATGCAAGTCTTGCAGTATTCGTATTAATAATATAAATATTATTTCCATAATAAACTTTTTTATAAAAGTGGCTGTATCTCCGCTAATATTGATTTTATCGCAAAAATAAGCGAAATTTGAAAAAACTTAACTAATGTATCGATAGTGCTCTTTTCAAATATATTAAAACTATTGTAGTTTGAAGAAATTTTGAAAAAATCCATACAAATGTTAGGATGGATGCAAGTCTTGCAGTATTCGTATTAATAATATAAATATTATTTCCATAATAAACTTTTTTATAAAAGTGGCTGTATCTCCGCTAATATTGATTTTATCGCAAAAATAAGCGAAATTTGAAAAAACTTAACTAATGTATCGATAGTGCTCTTTTCAAATATATTAAAACTATTGTAGTTTGAAGAAATTTTTGAAAAAATCCATACAAATGTTAGGATGGATGCAAGTCTTGCAGTATTCGTATTAATAATATAAATATTATTTACATAATAAACTTTTTTATAAAAGTGGCTGTATCTCCGCTAATATTGATTTTATCGCAAAAATAAGCAAAATTTGAAAAAACTTAACTAATGTATCGATAGTGCTCTTTTCAAATATATTAAAACTATTGCAGTTTGAAGAAATTTTTGAAAAAATCCATACAAATGTTAGGATGGATGCAAGTCTTGCAGTATTCGTATTAATAATATAAATATTATTTCCATAATAAACTTTTTTATAAAAGTGGCTGTATCTCCGCTAATATTGATTTTATCGCAAAAATAAGCGAAATTTGAAAAAACTTAACTAATGTATCGATAGTGCTCTTTTCAAATATATTAAAACTATTGCAGTTTGAAGAAATTTTTGAAAAAATCCATACAAATGTTAGGATGGATGCAAGTCTTGCAGTATTCGTATTAATAATATAAATATTATTTCCATAATAAACTTTTTTATAAAAGTGGCTGTATCTCCGCTAATATTGATTTTATCGCAAAAATAAGCGAAATTTGAAAAAACTTAACTAATGTATCGATAGTGCTCTTTTCAAATATATTAAAACTATTGTAGTTTGAAGAAATTTTTGAAAAAATCCATACAAATGTTAGGATGGATGCAAGTCTTGCAGTATTCGTATTAATAATATAAATATTATTTCCATAATAAACTTTTTTATAAAATTGGCTGTATCTCCGCTAATATTGATTTTATCGCAAAAATAAGCAAAATTTGAAAAAACTTAACTAATGTATCGATAGTGCTCTTTTCAAATATATTAAAACTATTGTAGTTTGAAGAAATTTTTGAAAAAATCCATACAAATGTTAGGATGGATGCAAGTCTTGCAGTATTCGTATTAATAATATAAATATTATTTCCATAATAAACTTTTTTATAAAAGTGGCTGTATCTCCGCTAATATTGATTTTATCGCAAAAATAAGCGAAATTTGAAAAAACTTAACTAATGTATCGATAGTGCTCTTTTCAAATATATTAAAACTATTGTAGTTTGAAGAAATTTTTGAAAAAATCCATACAAATGTTAGGATGGATGCAAGTCTTGCAGTATTCGTATTAATAATATAAATATTATTTCCATAATAAACTTTTTTATAAAAGTGGCTGTATCTCCGCTAATATTGATTTTATCGCAAAAATAAGCAAAATTTGAAAAAACTTAACTAATGTATCGATAGTGCTCTTTTCAAATATATTAAAACTATTGCAGTTTGAAGAAATTTTTGAAAAAATCCATACAAATGTTAGGATGGATGCAAGTCTTGCAGTATTCGTATTAATAATATAAATATTATTTCCATAATAAACTTTTTTATAAAAGTGGCTGTATCTCCGCTAATATTGATTTTATCGCAAAAATAAGCGAAATTTGAAAAAACTTAACTAATGTATCGATAGTGCTCTTTTCAAATATATTAAAACTATTGTAGTTTGAAGAAATTTTTGAAAAAATCCATACAAATGTTAGGATGGATGCAAGTCTTGCAGTATTCGTATTAATAATATAAATATTATTTCCATAATAAACTTTTTATAAAAGTGGCTGTATCTCCGCTAATATTGATTTTGTCGCAAAAATAAGCAAAATTTGAAAAAACTTAACTAATGTATCGATAGTGCTCTTTTCAAATATATTAAAACTATTGTAGTTTGAAGAAATTTTTGAAAAAATCCATACAAATGTTAGGATGGATGCAAGTCTTGCAGTATTCGTATTAATAATATAAATATTATTTCCATAATAAACTTTTTTATAAAAGTGGCTGTATCTCCGCTAATATTGATTTTATCGCAAAAATAAGCGAAATTTGAAAAAACTTAACTAATGTATCGATAGTGCTCTTTTCAAATATATTAAAACTATTGTAGTTTGAAGAAATTTTTGAAAAAATCCATACAAATGTTAGGATGGATGCAAGTCTTGCAGTATTCGTATTAATAATATAAATATTATTTCCATAATAAACTTTTTTATAAAAGTGGCTGTATCTCCGCTAATATTGATTTTATCGCAAAAATAAGCAAAATTTGAAAAAACTTAACTAATGTATCGATAGTGCTCTTTTCAAATATATTAAAACTATTGTAGTTTGAAGAAATTTTTGAAAAAATCCATACAAATGTTAGGATGGATGCAAGTCTTGCAGTATTCGTATTAATAATATAAATATTATTTCCATAATAAACTTTTTTATAAAAGTGGCTGTATCTCCGCTAATATTGATTTTATCGCAAAAATAAGCGAAATTTGAAAAAACTTAACTAATGTATCGATAGTGCTTTTTTCAAATATATTAAAACTATTGTAGTTTGAAGAAATTTTTGAAAAAATCCATACAAATGTTAGGATGGATGCAAGTCTTGCAGTATTCGTATTAATAATATAAATATTATTTCCATAATAAACTTTTTTATAAAAGTGGCTGTATCTCCGCTAATATTGATTTTATCGCAAAAATAAGCAAAATTTGAAAAAACTTAACTAATGTATCGATAGTGCTCTTTTCAAATATATTAAAACTATTGTAGTTTGAAGAAATTTTTGAAAAAATCCATACAAATGTTAGGATGGATGCAAGTCTTGCAGTATTCGTATTAATAATATAAATATTATTTCCATAATAAACTTTTTTATAAAAGTGGCTGTATCTCCGCTAATATTGATTTTATCGCAAAAATAAGCGAAATTTGAAAAAACTTAACTAATGTATCGATAGTGCTCTTTTCAAATATATTAAAACTATTGTAGTTTGAAGAAATTTTTGAAAAAAATCCATACAAATGTTAGGATGGATGCAAGTCTTGCAGTATTCGTATTAATAATATAAATATTATTTACATAATAAACTTTTTTATAAAAGTGGCTGTATCTCCGCTAATATTGATTTTATCGCAAAAATAAGCAAAATTTGAAAAAACTTAACTAATGTATCGATAGTGCTCTTTTCAAATATATTAAAACTATTGCAGTTTGAAGAAATTTTTGAAAAAATCCATACAAATGTTAGGATGGATGCAAGTCTTGCAGTATTCGTATTAATAATATAAATATTATTTCCATAATAAACTTTTTTATAAAAGTGGCTGTATCTCCGCTAATATTGATTTTATCGCAAAAATAAGCGAAATTTGAAAAAACTTAACTAATGTATCGATAGTGCTCTTTTCAAATATATTAAAACTATTGCAGTTTGAAGAAATTTTTGAAAAAATCCATACAAATGTTAGGATGGATGCAAGTCTTGCAGTATTCGTATTAATAATATAAATATTATTTCCATAATAAACTTTTTTATAAAAGTGGCTGTATCTCCGCTAATATTGATTTTATCGCAAAAATAAGCGAAATTTGAAAAAACTTAACTAATGTATCGATAGTGCTCTTTTCAAATATATTAAAACTGTTGTAGTTTGAAGAAATTTTTGAAAAAATCCATACAAATGTTAGGATGGATGCAAGTCTTGCAGTATTCGTATTAATAATATAAATATTATTTCCATAATAAACTTTTTTATAAAAGTGGCTGTATCTCCGCTAATATTGATTTTATCGCAAAAATAAGCAAAATTTGAAAAAACTTAACTAATGTATCGATAGTGCTCTTTTCAAATATATTAAAACTATTGTAGTTTGAAGAAATTTTTGAAAAAATCCATACAAATGTTAGGATGGATGCAAGTCTTGCAGTATTCGTATTAATAATATAAATATTATTTCCATAATAAACTTTTTTATAAAAGTGGCTGTATCTCCGCTAATATTGATTTTATCGCAAAAATAAGCGAAATTTGAAAAAACTTAACTAATGTATCGATAGTGCTCTTTTCAAATATATTAAAACTATTGTAGTTTGAAGAAATTTTTGAAAAAATCCATACAAATGTTAGGATGGATGCAAGTCTTGCAGTATTCGTATTAATAATATAAATATTATTTCCATAATAAACTTTTTTATAAAAGTGGCTGTATCTCCGCTAATATTGATTTTATCGCAAAAATAAGCAAAATTTGAAAAAACTTAACTAATGTATCGATAGTGCTCTTTTCAAATATATTAAAACTATTGCAGTTTGAAGAAATTTTTGAAAAAATCCATACAAATGTTAGGATGGATGCAAGTCTTGCAGTATTCGTATTAATAATATAAATATTATTTCCATAATAAACTTTTTTATAAAAGTGGCTGTATCTCCGCTAATATTGATTTTATCGCAAAAATAAGCGAAATTTGAAAAAACTTAACTAATGTATCGATAGTGCTCTTTTCAAATATATTAAAACTATTGTAGTTTGAAGAAATTTTTGAAAAAATCCATACAAATGTTAGGATGGATGCAAGTCTTGCAGTATTCGTATTAATAATATAAATATTATTTCCATAATAAACTTTTTTATAAAAGTGGCTGTATCTCCGCTAATATTGATTTTGTCGCAAAAATAAGCAAAATTTGAAAAAACTTAACTAATGTATCGATAGTGCTTTTTTCAAATATATTAAAACTATTGTAGTTTGAAGAAATTTTTGAAAAAATCCATACAAATGTTAGGATGGATGCAAGTCTTGCAGTATTCGTATTAATAATATAAATATTATTTCCATAATAAACTTTTTTATAAAAGTGGCTGTATCTCCGCTAATATTGATTTTATCGCAAAAATAAGCGAAATTTGAAAAAACTTAACTAATGTATCGATAGTGCTCTTTTCAAATATATTAAAACTATTGTAGTTTGAAGAAATTTTTGAAAAAATCCATACAAATGTTAGGATGGATGCAAGTCTTGCAGTATTCGTATTAATAATATAAATATTATTTCCATAATAAACTTTTTTATAAAAGTGGCTGTATCTCCGCTAATATTGATTTTATCGCAAAAATAAGCAAAATTTGAAAAAACTTAACTAATGTATCGATAGTGCTCTTTTCAAATATATTAAAACTATTGTAGTTTGAAGAAATTTTTGAAAAAATCCATACAAATGTTAGGATGGATGCAAGTCTTGCAGTATTCGTATTAATAATATAAATATTATTTCCATAATAAACTTTTTTATAAAAGTGGCTGTATCTCCGCTAATATTGATTTTATCGCAAAAATAAGCGAAATTTGAAAAAACTTAACTAATGTATCGATAGTGCTCTTTTCAAATATATTAAAACTATTGTAGTTTGAAGAAATTTTTGAAAAAATCCATACAAATGTTAGGATGGATGCAAGTCTTGCAGTATTCGTATTAATAATATAAATATTATTTCCATAATAAACTTTTTTATAAAAGTGGCTGTATCTCCGCTAATATTGATTTTATCGCAAAAATAAGCGAAATTTGAAAAAACTTAACTAATGTATCGATAGTGCTCTTTTCAAATATATTAAAACTATTGTAGTTTGAAGAAATTTTTGAAAAAATCCATACAAATGTTAGGATGGATGCAAGTCTTGCAGTATTCGTATTAATAATATAAATATTATTTCCATAATAAACTTTTTTATAAAAGTGGCTGTATCTCCGCTAATATTGATTTTATCGCAAAAATAAGCGAAATTTGAAAAAACTTAACTAATGTATCGATAGTGCTCTTTTCAAATATATTAAAACTATTGTAGTTTGAAGAAATTTTTGAAAAAATCCATACAAATGTTAGGATGGATGCAAGTCTTGCAGTATTCGTATTAATAATATAAATATTATTTCCATAATAAACTTTTTTATAAAAGTGGCTGTATCTCCGCTAATATTGATTTTATCGCAAAAATAAGCGAAATTTGAAAAAACTTAACTAATGTATCGATAGTGCTCTTTTCAAATATATTAAAACTATTGTAGTTTGAAGAAATTTTTGAAAAAATCCATACAAATGTTAGGATGGATGCAAGTCTTGCAGTATTCGTATTAATAATATAAATATTATTTCCATAATAAACTTTTTTATAAAAGTGGCTGTATCTCCGCTAATATTGATTTTATCGCAAAAATAAGCGAAATTTGAAAAAACTTAACTAATGTATCGATAGTGCTCTTTTCAAATATATTAAAACTATTGTAGTTTGAAGAAATTTTTGAAAAAATCCATACAAATGTTAGGATGGATGCAAGTCTTGCAGTATTCGTATTAATAATATAAATATTATTTCCATAATAAACTTTTTTATAAAAGTGGCTGTATCTCCGCTAATATTGATTTTATCGCAAAAATAAGCAAAATTTGAAAAAACTTAACTAATGTATCGATAGTGCTCTTTTCAAATATATTAAAACTATTGTAGTTTGAAGAAATTTTTGAAAAAATCCATACAAATGTTAGGATGGATGCAAGTCTTGCAGTATTCGTATTAATAATATAAATATTATTTCCATAATAAACTTTTTTATAAAAGTGGCTGTATCTCCGCTAATATTGATTTTATCGCAAAAATAAGCGAAATTTGAAAAAACTTAACTAATGTATCGATAGTGCTTTTTTCAAATATATTAAAACTATTGTAGTTTGAAGAAATTTTTGAAAAAATCCATACAAATGTTAGGATGGATGCAAGTCTTGCAGTATTCGTATTAATAATATAAATATTATTTCCATAATAAACTTTTTTATAAAAGTGGCTGTATCTCCGCTAATATTGATTTTATCGCAAAAATAAGCAAAATTTGAAAAAACTTAACTAATGTATCGATAGTGCTCTTTTCAAATATATTAAAACTATTGTAGTTTGAAGAAATTTTTGAAAAAATCCATACAAATGTTAGGATGGATGCAAGTCTTGCAGTATTCGTATTAATAATATAAATATTATTTCCATAATAAACTTTTTTATAAAAGTGGCTGTATCTCCGCTAATATTGATTTTATCGCAAAAATAAGCAAAATTTGAAAAAACTTAACTAATGTATCGATAGTGCTCTTTTCAAATATATTAAAACTATTGTAGTTTGAAGAAATTTTTGAAAAAATCCATACAAATGTTAGGATGGATGCAAGTCTTGCAGTATTCGTATTAATAATATAAATATTATTTCCATAATAAACTTTTTTATAAAAGTGGCTGTATCTCCGCTAATATTGATTTTATCGCAAAAATAAGCGAAATTTGAAAAAACTTAACTAATGTATCGATAGTGCTTTTTTCAAATATATTAAAACTATTGTAGTTTGAAGAAATTTTTGAAAAAATCCATACAAATGTTAGGATGGATGCAAGTCTTGCAGTATTCGTATTAATAATATAAATATTATTTCCATAATAAACTTTTTTATAAAAGTGGCTGTATCTCCGCTAATATTGATTTTATCGCAAAAATAAGCAAAATTTGAAAAAACTTAACTAATGTATCGATAGTGCTCTTTTCAAATATATTAAAACTATTGTAGTTTGAAGAAATTTTTGAAAAAATCCATACAAATGTTAGGATGGATGCAAGTCTTGCAGTATTCGTATTAATAATATAAATATTATTTCCATAATAAACTTTTTTATAAAAGTGGCTGTATCTCCGCTAATATTGATTTTATCGCAAAAATAAGCAAAATTTGAAAAAACTTAACTAATGTATCGATAGTGCTCTTTTCAAATATATTAAAACTATTGTAGTTTGAAGAAATTTTTGAAAAAATCCATACAAATGTTAGGATGGATGCAAGTATTATAAATAAATATTATTTCCATAATAAACTTTTTTATAAAAGTGGCTGTATCTCCGCTAATATTGATTTTATCGCAAAAATAAGCAAAATTTGAAAAAACTTAACTAATGTATCGATAGTGCTCTTTTCAAATATATTAAAACTATTGTAGTTTGAAGAAATTTTTGAAAAAATCCATACAAATGTTAGGATGGATGCAAGTCTTGCAGTATTCGTATTAATAATATAAATATTATTTCCATAATAAACTTTTTTATAAAAGTGGCTGTATCTCCGCTAATATTGATTTTATCGCAAAAATAAGCAAAATTTGAAAAAACTTAACTAATGTATCGATAGTGCTCTTTTCAAATATATTAAAACTATTGTAGTTTGAAGAAATTTTTGAAAAAATCCATACAAATGTTAGGATGGATGCAAGTCTTGCAGTATTCGTATTAATAATATAAATATTATTTCCATAATAAACTTTTTTATAAAAGTGGCTGTATCTCCGCTAATATTGATTTTATCGCAAAAATAAGCAAAATTTGAAAAAACTTAACTAATGTATCGATAGTGCTTTTTTCAAATATATTAAAACTATTGTAGTTTGAAGAAATTTTTGAAAAAATCCATACAAATGTTAGGATGGATGCAAGTCTTGCAGTATTCGTATTAATAATATAAATATTATTTCCATAATAAACTTTTTTATAAAAGTGGCTGTATCTCCGCTAATATTGATTTTATCGCAAAAATAAGCAAAATTTGAAAAAACTTAACTAATGTATCGATAGTGCTCTTTTCAAATATATTAAAACTATTGCAGTTTGAAGAAATTTTTGAAAAAATCCATACAAATGTTAGGATGGATGCAAGTCTTGCAGTATTCGTATTAATAATATAAATATTATTTCCATAATAAACTTTTTTATAAAAGTGGCTGTATCTCCGCTAATATTGATTTTATCGCAAAAATAAGCAAAATTTGAAAAAACTTAACTAATGTATCGATAGTGCTTTTTTCAAATATATTAAAACTATTGTAGTTTGAAGAAATTTTTGAAAAAATCCATACAAATGTTAGGATGGATGCAAGTCTTGCAGTATTCGTATTAATAATATAAATATTATTTCCATAATAAACTTTTTTATAAAAGTGGCTGTATCTCCGCTAATATTGATTTTATCGCAAAAATAAGCAAAATTTGAAAAAACTTAACTAATGTATCGATAGTGCTCTTTTCAAATATATTAAAACTATTGTAGTTTGAAGAAATTTTTGAAAAAATCCATACAAATGTTAGGATGGATGCAAGTCTTGCAGTATTCGTATTAATAATATAAATATTATTTCCATAATAAACTTTTTTATAAAAGTGGCTGTATCTCCGCTAATATTGATTTTATCGCAAAAATAAGCAAAATTTGAAAAAACTTAACTAATGTATCGATAGTGCTCTTTTCAAATATATTAAAACTATTGTAGTTTGAAGAAATTTTTGAAAAAATCCATACAATTGTTAGGATGGATGCAAGTCTTGCAGTATTCGTATTAATAATATAAATATTATTTCCATAATAAACTTTTTTATAAAAGTGGCTGTATCTCCGCTAATATTGATTTTATCGCAAAAATAAGCGAAATTTGAAAAAACTTAACTAATGTATCGATAGTGCTCTTTTCAAATATATTAAAACTATTGTATTCGTATTAGTAATATAAATATTATTTCCATAATAAACTTTTTTATAAAAGTGGCTGTATCTCCGCTAATATTGATTTTATCGCAAAAATAAGCGAAATTTGAAAAAACTTAACTAATGTATCGATAGTGCTCTTTTCAAATATATTAAAACTATTGTAGTTTGAAGAAATTTTTGAAGAAATCAATACAAATGTTAGGATGGATGCAAGTCTTGCAGTATTCGTATTAATAATATAAATATTATTTCCATAATAAACTTTTTTATAAAAGTGGCTGTATCTCCGCTAATATTGATTTTATCGCAAAAATAAGCAAAATTTGAAAAAACTTAACTAATGTATCGATAGTGCTCTTTTCAAATATATTAAAACTATTGTAGTTTGAAGAAATTTTTGAAAAAATCCATACAAATGTTAGGATGGATGCAAGTCTTGCAGTATTCGTATTAATAATATAAATATTATTTCCATAATAAACTTTTTTATAAAAGTGGCTGTATCTCCGCTAATATTGATTTTATCGCAAAAATAAGCGAAATTTGAAAAAACTTAACTAATGTATCGATAGTGCTCTTTTCAAATATATTAAAACTATTGTATTCGTATTAGTAATATAAATATTATTTCCATAATAAACTTTTTTATAAAAGTGGCTGTATCTCCGCTAATATTGATTTTATCGCAAAAATAAGCAAAATTTGAAAAAACTTAACTAATGTATCGATAGTGCTTTTTTCAAATATATTAAAACTATTGTAGTTTGAAGAAATTTTTGAAAAAATCCATACAAATGTTAGGATGGATGCAAGTCTTGCAGTATTCGTATTAATAATATAAATATTATTTCCATAATAAACTTTTTTATAAAAGTGGCTGTATCTCCGCTAATATTGATTTTATCGCAAAAATAAGCAAAATTTGAAAAAACTTAACTAATGTATCGATAGTGCTCTTTTCAAATATATTAAAACTATTGTAGTTTGAAGAAATTTTTGAAAAAATCCATACAAATGTTAGGATGGATGCAAGTCTTGCAGTATTCGTATTAATAATATAAATATTATTTCCATAATAAACTTTTTTATAAAAGTGGCTGTATCTCCGCTAATATTGATTTTATCGCAAAAATAAGCAAAATTTGAAAAAACTTAACTAATGTATCGATAGTGCTCTTTTCAAATATATTAAAACTATTGTAGTTTGAAGAAATTTTTGAAAAAATCCATACAAATGTTAGGATGGATGCAAGTCTTGCAGTATTCGTATTAATAATATAAATATTATTTCCATAATAAACTTTTTTATAAAAGTGGCTGTATCTCCGCTAATATTGATTTTATCGCAAAAATAAGCGAAATTTGAAAAAACTTAACTAATGTATCGATAGTGCTCTTTTCAAATATATTAAAACTATTGTATTCGTATTAGTAATATAAATATTATTTCCATAATAAACTTTTTTATAAAAGTGGCTGTATCTCCGCTAATATTGATTTTATCGCAAAAATAAGCAAAATTTGAAAAAACTTAACTAATGTATCGATAGTGCTTTTTTCAAATATATTAAAACTATTGTAGTTTGAAGAAATTTTTGAAAAAATCCATACAAATGTTAGGATGGATGCAAGTCTTGCAGTATTCGTATTAATAATATAAATATTATTTCCATAATAAACTTTTTTATAAAAGTGGCTGTATCTCCGCTAATATTGATTTTATCGCAAAAATAAGCAAAATTTGAAAAAACTTAACTAATGTATCGATAGTGCTCTTTTCAAATATATTAAAACTATTGTAGTTTGAAGAAATTTTTGAAAAAATCCATACAAATGTTAGGATGGATGCAAGTCTTGCAGTATTCGTATTAATAATATAAATATTATTTCCATAATAAACTTTTTTATAAAAGTGGCTGTATCTCCGCTAATATTGATTTTATCGCAAAAATAAGCGAAATTTGAAAAAACTTAACTAATGTATCGATAGTGCTCTTTTCAAATATATTAAAACTATTGTATTCGTATTAGTAATATAAATATTATTTCCATAATAAACTTTTTTATAAAAGTGGCTGTATCTCCGCTAATATTGATTTTATCGCAAAAATAAGCAAAATTTGAAAAAACTTAACTAATGTATCGATAGTGCTTTTTTCAAATATATTAAAACTATTGTAGTTTGAAGAAATTTTTGAAAAAATCCATACAAATGTTAGGATGGATGCAAGTCTTGCAGTATTCGTATTAATAATATAAATATTATTTCCATAATAAACTTTTTTATAAAAGTGGCTGTATCTCCGCTAATATTGATTTTATCGCAAAAATAAGCAAAATTTGAAAAAACTTAACTAATGTATCGATAGTGCTCTTTTCAAATATATTAAAACTATTGTAGTTTGAAGAAATTTTTGAAAAAATCCATACAAATGTTAGGATGGATGCAAGTCTTGCAGTATTCGTATTAATAATATAAATATTATTTCCATAATAAACTTTTTTATAAAAGTGGCTGTATCTCCGCTAATATTGATTTTATCGCAAAAATAAGCGAAATTTGAAAAAACTTAACTAATGTATCGATAGTGCTCTTTTCAAATATATTAAAACTATTGTATTCGTATTAGTAATATAAATATTATTTCCATAATAAACTTTTTTATAAAAGTGGCTGTATCTCCGCTAATATTGATTTTATCGCAAAAATAAGCAAAATTTGAAAAAACTTAACTAATGTATCGATAGTGCTTTTTTCAAATATATTAAAACTATTGTAGTTTGAAGAAATTTTTGAAAAAATCCATACAAATGTTAGGATGGATGCAAGTCTTGCAGTATTCGTATTAATAATATAAATATTATTTCCATAATAAACTTTTTTATAAAAGTGGCTGTATCTCCGCTAATATTGATTTTATCGCAAAAATAAGCAAAATTTGAAAAAACTTAACTAATGTATCGATAGTGCTCTTTTCAAATATATTAAAACTATTGTAGTTTGAAGAAATTTTTGAAAAAATCCATACAAATGTTAGGATGGATGCAAGTCTTGCAGTATTCGTATTAATAATATAAATATTATTTCCATAATAAACTTTTTTATAAAAGTGGCTGTATCTCCGCTAATATTGATTTTATCGCAAAAATAAGCAAAATTTGAAAAAACTTAACTAATGTATCGATAGTGCTCTTTTCAAATATATTAAAACTATTGTAGTTTGAAGAAATTTTTGAAAAAATCCATACAAATGTTAGGATGGATGCAAGTCTTGCAGTATTCGTATTAATAATATAAATATTATTTCCATAATAAACTTTTTTATAAAAGTGGCTGTATCTCCGCTAATATTGATTTTATCGCAAAAATAAGCGAAATTTGAAAAAACTTAACTAATGTATCGATAGTGCTCTTTTCAAATATATTAAAACTATTGTATTCGTATTAGTAATATAAATATTATTTCCATAATAAACTTTTTTATAAAAGTGGCTGTATCTCCGCTAATATTGATTTTATCGCAAAAATAAGCAAAATTTGAAAAAACTTAACTAATGTATCGATAGTGCTTTTTTCAAATATATTAAAACTATTGTAGTTTGAAGAAATTTTTGAAAAAATCCATACAAATGTTAGGATGGATGCAAGTCTTGCAGTATTCGTATTAATAATATAAATATTATTTCCATAATAAACTTTTTTATAAAAGTGGCTGTATCTCCGCTAATATTGATTTTATCGCAAAAATAAGCAAAATTTGAAAAAACTTAACGAATGTATCGATAGTGCTCTTTTCAAATATATTAAAACTATTGTAGTTTGAAGAAATTTTTGAAAAAATCCATACAAATGTTAGGATGGATGCAAGTCTTGCAGTATTCGTATTAATAATATAAATATTATTTCCATAATAAACTTTTTTATAAAAGTGGCTGTATCTCCGCTAATATTGATTTTATCGCAAAAATAAGCGAAATTTGAAAAAACTTAACTAATGTATCGATAGTGCTCTTTTCAAATATATTAAAACTATTGTATTCGTATTAGTAATATAAATATTATTTCCATAATAAACTTTTTTATAAAAGTGGCTGTATCTCCGCTAATATTGATTTTATCGCAAAAATAAGCAAAATTTGAAAAAACTTAACTAATGTATCGATAGTGCTCTTTTCAAATATATTAAAACTATTGTAGTTTGAAGAAATTTTTGAAAAAATCCATACAAATGTTAGGATGGATGCAAGTCTTGCAGTATTCGTATTAATAATATAAATATTATTTCCATAATAAACTTTTTTATAAAAGTGGCTGTATCTCCGCTAATATTGATTTTATCGCAAAAATAAGCAAAATTTGAAAAAACTTAACTAATGTATCGATAGTGCTCTTTTCAAATATATTAAAACTATTGTAGTTTGAAGAAATTTTTGAAAAAATCCATACAAATGTTAGGATGGATGCAAGTCTTGCAGTATTCGTATTAATAATATAAATATTATTTCCATAATAAACTTTTTTATAAAAGTGGCTGTATCTCCGCTAATATTGATTTTATCGCAAAAATAAGCGAAATTTGAAAAAACTTAACTAATGTATCGATAGTGCTCTTTTCAAATATATTAAAACTATTGTATTCGTATTAGTAATATAAATATTATTTCCATAATAAACTTTTTTATAAAAGTGGCTGTATCTCCGCTAATATTGATTTTATCGCAAAAATAAGCAAAATTTGAAAAAACTTAACTAATGTATCGATAGTGCTCTTTTCAAATATATTAAAACTATTGTAGTTTGAAGAAATTTTTGAAAAAATCCATACAAATGTTAGGATGGATGCAAGTCTTGCAGTATTCGTATTAATAATATAAATATTATTTCCATAATAAACTTTTTTATAAAAGTGGCTGTATCTCCGCTAATATTGATTTTATCGCAAAAATAAGCAAAATTTGAAAAAACTTAACTAATGTATCGATAGTGCTCTTTTCAAATATATTAAAACTATTGTAGTTTGAAGAAATTTTTGAAAAAATCCATACAAATGTTAGGATGGATGCAAGTCTTGCAGTATTCGTATTAATAATATAAATATTATTTCCATAATAAACTTTTTTATAAAAGTGGCTGTATCTCCGCTAATATTGATTTTATCGCAAAAATAAGCAAAATTTGAAAAAACTTAACTAATGTATCGATAGTGCTCTTTTCAAATATATTAAAACTATTGTAGTTTGAAGAAATTTTTGAAAAAATCCATACAAATGTTAGGATGGATGCAAGTCTTGCAGTATTCGTATTAATAATATAAATATTATTTCCATAATAAACTTTTTTATAAAAGTGGCTGTATCTCCGCTAATATTGATTTTATCGCAAAAATAAGCAAAATTTGAAAAAACTTAACTAATGTATCGATAGTGCTCTTTTCAAATATATTAAAACTATTGTAGTTTGAAGAAATTTTTGAAAAAATCCATACAATTGTTAGGATGGATGCAAGTCTTGCAGTATTCGTATTAATAATATAAATATTATTTCCATAATAAACTTTTTTATAAAAGTGGCTGTATCTCCGTTAATATTGATTTTATCGCAAAAATAAGCGAAATTTGAAAAAACTTAACTAATGTATCGATAGTGCTCTTTTCAAATATATTAAAACTATTGTATTCGTATTAGTAATATAAATATTATTTCCATAATAAACTTTTTTATAAAAGTGGCTGTATCTCCGCTAATATTGATTTTATCGCAAAAATAAGCGAAATTTGAAAAAACTTAACTAATGTATCGATAGTGCTCTTTTCAAATATATTAAAACTATTGTAGTTTGAAGAAATTTTTGAAGAAATCAATACAAATGTTAGGATGGATGCAAGTCTTGCAGTATTCGTATTAATAATATAAATATTATTTCCATAATAAACTTTTTTATAAAAGTGGCTGTATCTCCGCTAATATTGATTTTATCGCAAAAATAAGCAAAATTTGAAAAAACTTAACTAATGTATCGATAGTGCTCTTTTCAAATATATTAAAACTATTGTAGTTTGAAGAAATTTTTGAAAAAATCCATACAAATGTTAGGATGGATGCAAGTCTTGCAGTATTCGTATTAATAATATAAATATTATTTCCATAATAAACTTTTTTATAAAAGTGGCTGTATCTCCGCTAATATTGATTTTATCGCAAAAATAAGCGAAATTTGAAAAAACTTAACTAATGTATCGATAGTGCTCTTTTCAAATATATTAAAACTATTGTATTCGTATTAATAATATAAATATTATTTCCATAATAAACTTTTTTATAAAAGTGGCTGTATCTCCGCTAATATTGATTTTATCGCAAAAATAAGCAAAATTTGAAAAAACTTAACTAATGTATCGATAGTGCTCTTTTCAAATATATTAAAACTATTGTAGTTTGAAGAAATTTTTGAAAAAATCCATACAAATGTTAGGATGGATGCAAGTCTTGCAGTATTCGTATTAATAATATAAATATTATTTCCATAATAAACTTTTTTATAAAAGTGGCTGTATCTCCGCTAATATTGATTTTATCGCAAAAATAAGCGAAATTTGAAAAAACTTAACTAATGTATCGATAGTGCTCTTTTCAAATATATTAAAACTATTGTAGTTTGAAGAAATTTTTGAAAAAATCCATACAAATGTTAGGATGGATGCAAGTCTTGCAGTATTCGTATTAATAATATAAATATTATTTCCATAATAAACTTTTTTATAAAAGTGGCTGTATCTCCGCTAATATTGATTTTATCGCAAAAATAAGCGAAATTTGAAAAAACTTAACTAATGTATCGATAGTGCTCTTTTCAAATATATTAAAACTATTGTAGTTTGAAGAAATTTTTGAAAAAATCCATACAAATGTTAGGATGGATGCAAGTCTTGCAGTATTCGTATTAATAATATAAATATTATTTCCATAATAAACTTTTTTATAAAAGTGGCTGTATCTCCGCTAATATTGATTTTATCGCAAAAATAAGCAAAATTTGAAAAAACTTAACTAATGTATCGATAGTGCTTTTTTCAAATATATTAAAACTATTGTAGTTTGAAGAAATTTTTGAAAAAATCCATACAAATGTTAGGATGGATGCAAGTCTTGCAGTATTCGTATTAATAATATAAATATTATTTCCATAATAAACTTTTTTATAAAAGTGGCTGTATCTCCGCTAATATTGATTTTATCGCAAAAATAAGCAAAATTTGAAAAAACTTAACTAATGTATCGATAGTGCTCTTTTCAAATATATTAAAACTATTGTAGTTTGAAGAAATTTTTGAAAAAATCCATACAAATGTTAGGATGGATGCAAGTCTTGCAGTATTCGTATTAATAATATAAATATTATTTCCATAATAAACTTTTTTATAAAAGTGGCTGTATCTCCGCTAATATTGATTTTATCGCAAAAATAAGCAAAATTTGAAAAAACTTAACTAATGTATCGATAGTGCTCTTTTCAAATATATTAAAACTATTGTAGTTTGAAGAAATTTTTGAAAAAATCCATACAAATGTTAGGATGGATGCAAGTCTTGCAGTATTCGTATTAATAATATAAATATTATTTCCATAATAAACTTTTTTATAAAAGTGGCTGTATCTCCGCTAATATTGATTTTATCGCAAAAATAAGCAAAATTTGAAAAAACTTAACTAATGTATCGATAGTGCTCTTTTCAAATATATTAAAACTATTGTAGTTTGAAGAAATTTTTGAAAAAATCCATACAAATGTTAGGATGGATGCAAGTCTTGCAGTATTCGTATTAATAATATAAATATTATTTCCATAATAAACTTTTTTATAAAAGTGGCTGTATCTCCGCTAATATTGATTTTATCGCAAAAATAAGCAAAATTTGAAAAAACTTAACTAATGTATCGATAGTGCTCTTTTCAAATATATTAAAACTATTGTAGTTTGAAGAAATTTTTGAAAAAATCCATACAAATGTTAGGATGGATGCAAGTCTTGCAGTATTCGTATTAATAATATAAATATTATTTCCATAATAAACTTTTTTATAAAAGTGGCTGTATCTCCGCTAATATTGATTTTATCGCAAAAATAAGCAAAATTTGAAAAAACTTAACTAATGTATCGATAGTGCTCTTTTCAAATATATTAAAACTATTGTAGTTTGAAGAAATTTTTGAAAAAATCCATACAAATGTTAGGATGGATGCAAGTCTTGCAGTATTCGTATTAATAATATAAATATTATTTCCATAATAAACTTTTTTATAAAAGTGGCTGTATCTCCGCTAATATTGATTTTATCGCAAAAATAAGCAAAATTTGAAAAAACTTAACTAATGTATCGATAGTGCTTTTTTCAAATATATTAAAACTATTGTAGTTTGAAGAAATTTTTGAAAAAATCCATACAAATGTTAGGATGGATGCAAGTCTTGCAGTATTCGTATTAATAATATAAATATTATTTCCATAATAAACTTTTTTATAAAAGTGGCTGTATCTCCGCTAATATTGATTTTATCGCAAAAATAAGCAAAATTTGAAAAAACTTAACTAATGTATCGATAGTGCTCTTTTCAAATATATTAAAACTATTGTAGTTTGAAGAAATTTTTGAAAAAATCCATACAAATGTTAGGATGGATGCAAGTCTTGCAGTATTCGTATTAATAATATAAATATTACTTCCATAATAAACTTTTTTATAAAAGTGGCTGTATCTCCGCTAATATTGATTTTATCGCAAAAATAAGCAAAATTTGAAAAAACTTAACTAATGTATCGATAGTGCTCTTTTCAAATATATTAAAACTATTGTAGTTTGAAGAAATTTTTGAAAAAATCCATACAAATGTTAGGATGGATGCAAGTCTTGCAGTATTCGTATTAATAATATAAATATTATTTCCATAATAAACTTTTTTATAAAAGTGGCTGTATCTCCGCTAATATTGATTTTATCGCAAAAATAAGCAAAATTTGAAAAAACTTAACTAATGTATCGATAGTGCTCTTTTCAAATATATTAAAACTATTGTAGTTTGAAGAAATTTTTGAAAAAATCCATACAAATGTTAGGATGGATGCAAGTCTTGCAGTATTCGTATTAATAATATAAATATTATTTCCATAATAAACTTTTTTATAAAAGTGGCTGTATCTCCGCTAATATTGATTTTATCGCAAAAATAAGCAAAATTTGAAAAAACTTAACTAATGTATCGATAGTGCTCTTTTCAAATATATTAAAACTATTGTAGTTTGAAGAAATTTTTGAAAAAATCCATACAAATGTTAGGATGGATGCAAGTCTTGCAGTATTCGTATTAATAATATAAATATTACTTCCATAATAAACTTTTTTATAAAAGTGGCTGTATCTCCGCTAATATTGATTTTATCGCAAAAATAAGCAAAATTTGAAAAAACTTAACTAATGTATCGATAGTGCTCTTTTCAAATATATTAAAACTATTGTAGTTTGAAGAAATTTTTGAAAAAATCCATACAAATGTTAGGATGGATGCAAGTCTTGCAGTATTCGTATTAATAATATAAATATTATTTCCATAATAAACTTTTTTATAAAAGTGGCTGTATCTCCGCTAATATTGATTTTATCGCAAAAATAAGCGAAATTTGAAAAAACTTAACTAATGTATCGATAGTGCTCTTTTCAAATATATTAAAACTATTGTAGTTTGAAGAAATTTTTGAAAAAATCCATACAAATGTTAGGATGGATGCAAGTCTTGCAGTATTCGTATTAATAATATAAATATTACTTCCATAATAAACTTTTTTATAAAAGTGGCTGTATCTCCGCTAATATTGATTTTATCGCAAAAATAAGCAAAATTTGAAAAAACTTAACTAATGTATCGATAGTGCTCTTTTCAAATATATTAAAACTATTGTAGTTTGAAGAAATTTTTGAAAAAATCCATACAAATGTTAGGATGGATGCAAGTCTTGCAGTATTCGTATTAATAATATAAATATTATTTCCATAATAAACTTTTTTATAAAAGTGGCTGTATCTCCGCTAATATTGATTTTATCGCAAAAATAAGCAAAATTTGAAAAAACTTAACTAATGTATCGATAGTGCTCTTTTCAAATATATTAAAACTATTGTAGTTTGAAGAAATTTTTGAAAAAATCCATACAAATGTTAGGATGGATGCAAGTCTTGCAGTATTCGTATTAATAATATAAATATTACTTCCATAATAAACTTTTTTATAAAAGTGGCTGTATCTCCGCTAATATTGATTTTATCGCAAAAATAAGCAAAATTTGAAAAAACTTAACTAATGTATCGATAGTCCTCTTTTCAAATATATTAAAACTATTGTAGTTTGAAGAAATTTTTGAAAAAATCCATACAAATGTTAGGATGGATGCAAGTCTTGCAGTATTCGTATTAATAATATAAATATTATTTCCATAATAAACTTTTTTATAAAAGTGGCTGTATCTCCGTTAATATTGATTTTATCGCAAAAATAAGCGAAATTTGAAAAAACTTAACTAATGTATCGATAGTGCTCTTTTCAAATATATTAAAACTATTGTAGTTTGAAGAAATTTTTGAAAAAATCCATACAAATGTTAGGATGGATGCAAGTCTTGCAGTATTCGTATTAATAATATAAATATTATTTCCATAATAAACTTTTTTATAAAAGTGGCTGTATCTCCGTTAATATTGATTTTATCGCAAAAATAAGCGAAATTTGAAAAAACTTAACTAATGTATCGATAGTGCTCTTTTCAAATATATTAAAACTATTGTAGTTTGAAGAAATTTTTGAAAAAATCCATACAAATGTTAGGATGGATGCAAGTCTTGCAGTATTCGTATTAATAATATAAATATTATTTCCATAATAAACTTTTTTATAAAAGTGGCTGTATCTCCGCTAATATTGATTTTATCGCAAAAATAAGCAAAATTTGAAAAAACTTAACTAATGTATCGATAGTGCTCTTTTCAAATATATTAAAACTATTGTAGTTTGAAGAAATTTTTGAAAAAATCCATACAAATGTTAGGATGGATGCAAGTCTTGCAGTATTCGTATTAATAATATAAATATTACTTCCATAATAAACTTTTTTATAAAAGTGGCTGTATCTCCGCTAATATTGATTTTATCGCAAAAATAAGCAAAATTTGAAAAAACTTAACTAATGTATCGATAGTGCTTTTTTCAAATATATTAAAACTATTGTAGTTTGAAGAAATTTTTGAAAAAATCCATACAAATGTTAGGATGGATGCAAGTCTTGCAGTATTCGTATTAATAATATAAATATTATTTCCATAATAAACTTTTTTATAAAAGTGGCTGTATCTCCGCTAATATTGATTTTATCGCAAAAATAAGCAAAATTTGAAAAAACTTAACTAATGTATCGATAGTGCTTTTTTCAAATATATTAAAACTATTGTAGTTTGAAGAAATTTTTGAAAAAATCCATACAAATGTTAGGATGGATGCAAGTCTTGCAGTATTCGTATTAATAATATAAATATTACTTCCATAATAAACTTTTTTATAAAAGTGGCTGTATCTCCGCTAATATTGATTTTATCGCAAAAATAAGCGAAATTTGAAAAAACTTAACTAATGTATCGATAGTGCTCTTTTCAAATATATTAAAACTATTGTAGTTTGAAGAAATTTTTGAAAAAATCCATACAAATGTTAGGATGGATGCAAGTCTTGCAGTATTCGTATTAATAATATAAATATTATTTCCATAATAAACTTTTTTATAAAAGTGGCTGTATCTCCGCTAATATTGATTTTATCGCAAAAATAAGCGAAATTTGAAAAAACTTAACTAATGTATCGATAGTGCTCTTTTCAAATATATTAAAACTATTGTAGTTTGAAGAAATTTTTGAAAAAATCCATACAAATGTTAGGATGGATGCAAGTCTTGCAGTATTCGTATTAATAATATAAATATTATTTCCATAATAAACTTTTTTATAAAAGTGGCTGTATCTCCGCTAATATTGATTTTATCGCAAAAATAAGAAAAATTTGAAAAAACTTAACTAATGTATCGATAGTGCTCTTTTCAAATATATTAAAACTATTGTAGTTTGAAGAAATTTTTGAAAAAATCCATACAAATCTTAGGATGGATGCAAGTCTTGCAGTATTCGTATTAATAATATAAATATTATTTCCATAATAAACTTTTTTATAAAAGTGGCTGTATCTCCGTTAATATTGATTTTATCGCAAAAATAAGCAAAATTTGAAAAAACTTAACTAATGTATCGATAGTGCTCTTTTCAAATATATTAAAACTATTGTAGTTTGAAGAAATTTTTGAAAAAATCCATACAAATGTTAGGATGGATGCAAGTCTTGCAGTATTCGTATTAATAATATAAATATTATTTCCATAATAAACTTTTTTATAAAAGTGGCTGTATCTCCGCTAATATTGATTTTATCGCAAAAATAAGCAAAATTTGAAAAAACTTAACTAATGTATCGATAGTGCTTTTTTCAAATATATTAAAACTATTGTAGTTTGAAGAAATTTTTGAAAAAATCCATACAAATGTTAGGATGGATGCAAGTCTTGCAGTATTCGTATTAATAATATAAATATTATTTCCATAATAAACTTTTTATAAAAGTGGCTGTATCTCCGCTAATATTGATTTTATCGCAAAAATAAGCAAAATTTGAAAAAACTTAACTAATGTATCGATAGTGCTCTTTTCAAATATATTAAAACTATTGTAGTTTGAAGAAATTTTTGAAAAAATCCATACAAATGTTAGGATGGATGCAAGTCTTGCAGTATTCGTATTAATAATATAAATATTATTTCCATAATAAACTTTTTTATAAAAGTGGCTGTATCTCCGCTAATATTGATTTTATCGCAAAAATAAGCAAAATTTGAAAAAACTTAACTAATGTATCGATAGTGCTCTTTTCAAATATATTAAAACTATTGTAGTTTGAAGAAATTTTTGAAAAAATCCATACAAATGTTAGGATGGATGCAAGTCTTGCAGTATTCGTATTAATAATATAAATATTATTTCCATAATAAACTTTTTTATAAAAGTGGCTGTATCTCCGCTAATATTGATTTTATCGCAAAAATAAGCAAAATTTGAAAAAACTTAACTAATGTATCGATAGTGCTCTTTTCAAATATATTAAAACTATTGTAGTTTGAAGAAATTTTTGAAAAAATCCATACAAATGTTAGGATGGATGCAAGTCTTGCAGTATTCGTATTAATAATATAAATATTATTTCCATAATAAACTTTTTTATAAAAGTGGCTGTATCTCCGCTAATATTGATTTTATCGCAAAAATAAGCAAAATTTGAAAAAACTTAACTAATGTATCGATAGTGCTCTTTTCAAATATATTAAAACTATTGTAGTTTGAAGAAATTTTTGAAAAAATCCATACAAATGTTAGGATGGATGCAAGTCTTGCAGTATTCGTATTAATAATATAAATATTATTTCCATAATAAACTTTTTTATAAAAGTGGCTGTATCTCCGCTAATATTGATTTTATCGCAAAAATAAGCGAAATTTGAAAAAACTTAACTAATGTATCGATAGTGCTCTTTTCAAATATATTAAAACTATTGTAGTTTGAAGAAATTTTTGAAAAAATCCATACAAATGTTAGGATGGATGCAAGTCTTGCAGTATTCGTATTAATAATATAAATATTACTTCCATAATAAACTTTTTTATAAAAGTGGCTGTATCTCCGCTAATATTGATTTTATCGCAAAAATAAGCGAAATTTGAAAAAACTTAACTAATGTATCGATAGTGCTCTTTTCAAATATATTAAAACTATTGTAGTTTGAAGAAATTTTTGAAAAAATCCATACAAATGTTAGGATGGATGCAAGTCTTGCAGTATTCGTATTAATAATATAAATATTATTTCCATAATAAACTTTTTTATAAAAGTGGCTGTATCTCCGCTAATATTGATTTTATCGCAAAAATAAGCGAAATTTGAAAAAAACTTAACTAATGTATCGATAGTGCTCTTTTCAAATATATTAAAACTATTGTAGTTTGAAGAAATTTTTGAAAAAATCCATACAAATCTTAGGATGGATGCAAGTCTTGCAGTATTCGTATTAATAATATAAATATTATTTCCATAATAAACTTTTTTATAAAAGTGGCTGTATCTCCGTTAATATTGATTTTATCGCAAAAATAAGCAAAATTTGAAAAAACTTAACTAATGTATCGATAGTGCTCTTTTCAAATATATTAAAACTATTGTAGTTTGAAGAAATTTTTGAAAAAATCCATACAAATGTTAGGATGGATGCAAGTCTTGCAGTATTCGTATTAATAATATAAATATTATTTCCATAATAAACTTTTTTATAAAAGTGGCTGTATCTCCGCTAATATTGATTTTATCGCAAAAATAAGCAAAATTTGAAAAAACTTAACTAATGTATCGATAGTGCTTTTTTCAAATATATTAAAACTATTGTAGTTTGAAGAAATTTTTGAAAAAATCCATACAAATGTTAGGATGGATGCAAGTCTTGCAGTATTCGTATTAATAATATAAATATTATTTCCATAATAAACTTTTTTATAAAAGTGGCTGTATCTCCGCTAATATTGATTTTATCGCAAAAATAAGCAAAATTTGAAAAAACTTAACTAATGTATCGATAGTGCTCTTTTCAAATATATTAAAACTATTGTAGTTTGAAGAAATTTTTGAAAAAATCCATACAAATGTTAGGATGGATGCAAGTCTTGCAGTATTCGTATTAATAATATAAATATTATTTCCATAATAAACTTTTTTATAAAAGTGGCTGTATCTCCGCTAATATTGATTTTATCGCAAAAATAAGCAAAATTTGAAAAAACTTAACTAATGTATCGATAGTGCTCTTTTCAAATATATTAAAACTATTGTAGTTTGAAGAAATTTTTGAAAAAATCCATACAAATGTTAGGATGGATGCAAGTCTTGCAGTATTCGTATTAATAATATAAATATTATTTCCATAATAAACTTTTTTATAAAAGTGGCTGTATCTCCGCTAATATTGATTTTATCGCAAAAATAAGCAAAATTTGAAAAAACTTAACTAATGTATCGATAGTGCTCTTTTCAAATATATTAAAACTATTGTAGTTTGAAGAAATTTTTGAAAAAATCCATACAAATGTTAGGATGGATGCAAGTCTTGCAGTATTCGTATTAATAATATAAATATTATTTCCATAATAAACTTTTTTATAAAAGTGGCTGTATCTCCGCTAATATTGATTTTATCGCAAAACTAAGCAAAATTTGAAAAAACTTAACTAATGTATCGATAGTGCTCTTTTCAAATATATTAAAACTATTGTAGTTTGAAGAAATTTTTGAAAAAATCCATACAAATGTTAGGATGGATGCAAGTCTTGCAGTATTCGTATTAATAATATAAATATTATTTCCATAATAAACTTTTTTATAAAAGTGGCTGTATCTCCGCTAATATTGATTTTATCGCAAAAATAAGCAAAATTTGAAAAAACTTAACTAATGTATCGATAGTGCTCTTTTCAAATATATTAAAACTATTGTAGTTTGAAGAAATTTTTGAAAAAATCCATACAAATGTTAGGATGGATGCAAGTCTTGCAGTATTCGTATTAATAATATAAATATTATTTCCATAATAAACTTTTTTATAAAAGTGGCTGTATCTCCGCTAATATTGATTTTATCGCAAAAATAAGCAAAATTTGAAAAAACTTAACTAATGTATCGATAGTGCTTTTTTCAAATATATTAAAACTATTGTAGTTTGAAGAAATTTTTGAAAAAATCCATACAAATGTTAGGATGGATGCAAGTCTTGCAGTATTCGTATTAATAATATAAATATTATTTCCATAATAAACTTTTTTATAAAAGTGGCTGTATCTCCGCTAATATTGATTTTATCGCAAAAATAAGCGAAATTTGAAAAAACTTAACTAATGTATCGATAGTGCTCTTTTCAAATATAATAAAACTATTGTAGTTTGAAGAAATTTTTGAAAAAATCCATACAAATGTTAGGATGGATGCAAGTCTTGCAGTATTCGTATTAATAATATAAATATTACTTCCATAATAAACTTTTTTATAAAAGTGGCTGTATCTCCGCTAATATTGATTTTATCGCAAAAATAAGCGAAATTTGAAAAAACTTAACTAATGTATCGATAGTGCTCTTTTCAAATATATTAAAACTATTGTAGTTTGAAGAAATTTTTGAAAAAATCCATACAAATGTTAGGATGGATGCAAGTCTTGCAGTATTCGTATTAATAATATAAATATTATTTCCATAATAAACTTTTTTATAAAAGTGGCTGTATCTCCGCTAATATTGATTTTATCGCAAAAATAAGCGAAATTTGAAAAAACTTAACTAATGTATCGATAGTGCTCTTTTCAAATATATTAAAACTATTGTAGTTTGAAGAAATTTTTGAAAAAATCCATACAAATGTTAGGATGGATGCAAGTCTTGCAGTATTCGTATTAATAATATAAATATTATTTCCATAATAAACTTTTTTATAAAAGTGGCTGTATCTCCGCTAATATTGATTTTATCGCAAAAATAAGCAAAATTTGAAAAAACTTAACTAATGTATCGATAGTGCTCTTTTCAAATATATTAAAACTATTGTAGTTTGAAGAAATTTTTGAAAAAATCCATACAAATGTTAGGATGGATGCAAGTCTTGCAGTATTCGTATTAATAATATAAATATTACTTCCATAATAAACTTTTTTATAAAAGTGGCTGTATCTCCGCTAATATTGATTTTATCGCAAAAATAAGCGAAATTTGAAAAAACTTAACTAATGTATCGATAGTGCTCTTTTCAAATATATTAAAACTATTGTAGTTTGAAGAAATTTTTGAAAAAATCCATACAAATGTTAGGATGGATGCAAGTCTTGCAGTATTCGTATTAATAATATAAATATTACTTCCATAATAAACTTTTTTATAAAAGTGGCTGTATCTCCGCTAATATTGATTTTATCGCAAAAATAAGCGAAATTTGAAAAAACTTAACTAATGTATCGATAGTGCTCTTTTCAAATATATTAAAACTATTGTAGTTTGAAGAAATTTTTGAAAAAATCCATACAAATGTTAGGATGGATGCAAGTCTTGCAGTATTCGTATTAATAATATAAATATTATTTCCATAATAAACTTTTTTATAAAAGTGGCTGTATCTCCGCTAATATTGATTTTATCGCAAAAATAAGAAAAATTTGAAAAAACTTAACTAATGTATCGATAGTGCTCTTTTCAAATATATTAAAACTATTGTAGTTTGAAGAAATTTTTGAAAAAATCCATACAAATCTTAGGATGGATGCAAGTCTTGCAGTATTCGTATTAATAATATAAATATTATTTCCATAATAAACTTTTTTATAAAAGTGGCTGTATCTCCGTTAATATTGATTTTATCGCAAAAATAAGCAAAATTTGAAAAAACTTAACTAATGTATCGATAGTGCTCTTTTCAAATATATTAAAACTATTGTAGTTTGAAGAAATTTTTGAAAAAATCCATACAAATGTTAGGATGGATGCAAGTCTTGCAGTATTCGTATTAATAATATAAATATTATTTCCATAATAAACTTTTTTATAAAAGTGGCTGTATCTCCGCTAATATTGATTTTATCGCAAAAATAAGCAAAATTTGAAAAAACTTAACTAATGTATCGATAGTGCTTTTTTCAAATATATTAAAACTATTGTAGTTTGAAGAAATTTTTGAAAAAATCCATACAAATGTTAGGATGGATGCAAGTCTTGCAGTATTCGTATTAATAATATAAATATTACTTCCATAATAAACTTTTTTATAAAAGTGGCTGTATCTCCGCTAATATTGATTTTATCGCAAAAATAAGCGAAATTTGAAAAAACTTAACTAATGTATCGATAGTGCTCTTTTCAAATATATTAAAACTATTGTAGTTTGAAGAAATTTTTGAAAAAATCCATACAAATGTTAGGATGGATGCAAGTCTTGCAGTATTCGTATTAATAATATAAATATTACTTCCATAATAAACTTTTTTATAAAAGTGGCTGTATCTCCGCTAATATTGATTTTATCGCAAAAATAAGCGAAATTTGAAAAAACTTAACTAATGTATCGATAGTGCTCTTTTCAAATATATTAAAACTATTGTAGTTTGAAGAAATTTTTGAAAAAATCCATACAAATGTTAGGATGGATGCAAGTCTTGCAGTATTCGTATTAATAATATAAATATTACTTCCATAATAAACTTTTTTATAAAAGTGGCTGTATCTCCGCTAATATTGATTTTATCGCAAAAATAAGCGAAATTTGAAAAAACTTAACTAATGTATCGATAGTGCTCTTTTCAAATATATTAAAACTATTGTAGTTTGAAGAAATTTTTGAAAAAATCCATACAAATGTTAGGATGGATGCAAGTCTTGCAGTATTCGTATTAATAATATAAATATTATTTCCATAATAAACTTTTTTATAAAAGTGGCTGTATCTCCGCTAATATTGATTTTATCGCAAAAATAAGCAAAATTTGAAAAAACTTAACTAATGTATCGATAGTGCTCTTTTCAAATATATTAAAACTATTGTAGTTTGAAGAAATTTTTGAAAAAATCCATACAAATGTTAGGATGGATGCAAGTCTTGCAGTATTCGTATTAATAATATAAATATTATTTCCATAATAAACTTTTTTATAAAAGTGGCTGTATCTCCGTTAATATTGATTTTATCGCAAAAATAAGCAAAATTTGAAAAAACTTAACTAATGTATCGATAGTGCTCTTTTCAAATATATTAAAACTATTGTCGTTTGAAGAAATTTTTGAAAAAATCCATACAAATGTTAGGATGGATGCAAGTCTTGCAGTATTAGTATTAATAATATAAATATTATTTCCATAATAAACTTTTTTATAAAAGTGGCTGTATCTCCGCTAATATTGATTTTATCGCAAAAATAAGCAAAATTTGAAAAAACTTAACTAATGTATCGATAGTGCTCTTTTCAAATATATTAAAACTATTGTAGTTTGAAGAAATTTTTGAAAAAATCCATACAAATGTTAGGATGGATGCAAGTCTTGCAGTATTCGTATTAATAATATAAATATTATTTCCATAATAAACTTTTTTATAAAAGTGGCTGTATCTCCGCTAATATTGATTTTATCGCAAAAATAAGCAAAATTTGAAAAAACTTAACTAATGTATCGATAGTGCTCTTTTCAAATATATTAAAACTATTGTAGTTTGAAGAAATTTTTGAAAAAATCCATACAAATGTTAGGATGGATGCAAGTCTTGCAGTATTCGTATTAATAATATAAATATTATTTCCATAATAAACTTTTTTATAAAAGTGGCTGTATCTCCGTTAATATTGATTTTATCGCAAAAATAAGCAAAATTTGAAAAAACTTAACTAATGTATCGATAGTGCTCTTTTCAAATATATTAAAACTATTGTCGTTTGAAGAAATTTTTGAAAAAATCCATACAAATGTTAGGATGGATGCAAGTCTTGCAGTATTCGTATTAATAATATAAATATTATTTCCATAATAAACTTTTTTATAAAAGTGGCTGTATCTCCGCTAATATTGATTTTATCGCAAAAATAAGCAAAATTTGAAAAAACTTAACTAATGTATCGATAGTGCTCTTTTCAAATATATTAAAACTATTGTAGTTTGAAGAAATTTTTGAAAAAATCCATACAAATGTTAGGATGGATGCAAGTCTTGCAGTATTCGTATTAATAATATAAATATTATTTCCATAATAAACTTTTTTATAAAAGTGGCTGTATCTCCGCTAATATTGATTTTATCGCAAAAATAAGCAAAATTTGAAAAAACTTAACTAATGTATCGATAGTGCTCTTTTCAAATATATTAAAACTATTGTAGTTTGAAGAAATTTTTGAAAAAATCCATACAAATGTTAGGATGGATGCAAGTCTTGCAGTATTCGTATTAATATTATAAATATTATTTCCATAATAAACTTTTTTATAAAAGTGGCTGTATCTCCGTTAATATTGATTTTATCGCAAAAATAAGCAAAATTTGAAAAAACTTAACTAATGTATCGATAGTGCTCTTTTCAAATATATTAAAACTATTGTAGTTTGAAGAAATTTTTGAAAAAATCCATACAAATGTTAGGATGGATGCAAGTCTTGCAGTATTCGTATTAATAATATAAATATTATTTCCATAATAAACTTTTTTATAAAAGTGGCTGTATCTCCGCTAATATTGATTTTATCGCAAAAATAAGCAAAATTTGAAAAAACTTAACTAATGTATCGATAGTCCTCTTTTCAAATATATTAAAACTATTGTAGTTTGAAGAAATTTTTGAAAAAATCCATACAAATGTTAGGATGGATGCAAGTCTTGCAGTATTCGTATTAATAATATAAATATTATTTCCATAATAAACTTTTTTATAAAAGTGGCTGTATCTCCGTTAATATTGATTTTATCGCAAAAATAAGCGAAATTTGAAAAAACTTAACTAATGTATCGATAGTGCTCTTTTCAAATATATTAAAACTATTGTAGTTTGAAGAAATTTTTGAAAAAATCCATACAAATGTTAGGATGGATGCAAGTCTTGCAGTATTCGTATTAATAATATAAATATTATTTCCATAATAAACTTTTTTATAAAAGTGGCTGTATCTCCGTTAATATTGATTTTATCGCAAAAATAAGCGAAATTTGAAAAAACTTAACTAATGTATCGATAGTGCTCTTTTCAAATATATTAAAACTATTGTAGTTTGAAGAAATTTTTGAAAAAATCCATACAAATGTTAGGATGGATGCAAGTCTTGCAGTATTCGTATTAATAATATAAATATTATTTCCATAATAAACTTTTTTATAAAAGTGGCTGTATCTCCGTTAATATTGATTTTATCGCAAAAATAAGCGAAATTTGAAAAAACTTAACCAATGTATCGATAGTGCTCTTTTCAAATATATTAAAACTATTGTAGTTTGAAGAAATTTTTGAAAAAATCCATACAAATGTTAGGATGGATGCAAGTCTTGCAGTATTCGTATTAATAATATAAATATTATTTCCATAATAAACTTTTTTATAAAAGTGGCTGTATCTCCGTTAATATTGATTTTATCGCAAAAATAAGCGAAATTTGAAAAAACTTAACTAATGTATCGATAGTGCTCTTTTCAAATATATTAAAACTATTGTCGTTTGAAGAAATTTTTGAAAAAATCCATACAAATGTTAGGATGGATGCAAGTCTTGCAGTATTCGTATTAATAATATAAATATTATTTCCATAATAAACTTTTTTATAAAAGTGGCTGTATCTCCGTTAATATTGATTTTATCGCAAAAATAAGCGAAATTTGAAAAAACTTAACCAATGTATCGATAGTGCTCTTTTCAAATATATTAAAACTATTGTCGTTTGAAGAAATTTTTGAAAAAATCCATACAAATGTTAGGATGGATGCAAGTCTTGCAGTATTCGTATTAATAATATAAATATTATTTCCATAATAAACTTTTTTATAAAAGTGGCTGTATCTCCGTTAATATTGATTTTATCGCAAAAATAAGCGAAATTTGAAAAAACTTAACCAATGTATCGATAGTGCTCTTTTCAAATATATTAAAACTATTGTAGTTTGAAGAAATTTTTGAAAAAATCCATACAAATGTTAGGATGGATGCAAGTCTTGCAGTATTCGTATTAATAATATAAATATTATTTCCATAATAAACTTTTTTATAAAAGTGGCTGTATCTCCGTTAATATTGATTTTATCGCAAAAATAAGCGAAATTTGAAAAAACTTAACTAATGTATCGATAGTGCTCTTTTCAAATATATTAAAACTATTGTCGTTTGAAGAAATTTTTGAAAAAATCCATACAAATGTTAGGATGGATGCAAGTCTTGCAGTATTCGTATCAATAATATAAATAATATTTCCATAATAAACTTTTTTATAAAAGTGGCTGTATCTCCGTTAATATTGATTTTATCGCAAAAATAAGCGAAATTTGAAAAAACTTAACCAATGTATCGATAGTGCTCTTTTCAAATATATTAAAACTATTGTCGTTTGAAGAAATTTTTGAAAAAATCCATACAAATGTTAGGATGGATGCAAGTCTTGCAGTATTCGTATTAATAATATAAATATTATTTCCATAATAAACTTTTTTATAAAAGTGGCTGTATCTCCGTTAATATTGATTTTATCGCAAAAATAAGCGAAATTTGAAAAAACTTAACTAATGTATCGATAGTGCTCTTTTCAAATATATTAAAACTATTGTAGTTTGAAGAAATTTTTGAAAAAATCCATACAAATGTTAGGATGGATGCAAGTCTTGCAGTATTCGTATTAATAATATAAATATTATTTCCATAATAAACTTTTTTATAAAAGTGGCTGTATCTCCGTTAATATTGATTTTATCGCAAAAATAAGCGAAATTTGAAAAAACTTAACTAATGTATCGATAGTGCTCTTTTCAAATATATTAAAACTATTGTAGTTTGAAGAAATTTTTGAAAAAATCCATACAAATGTTAGGATGGATGCAAGTCTTGCAGTATTCGTATTAATAATATAAATATTATTTCCATAATAAACTTTTTTATAAAAGTGGCTGTATCTCCGTTAATATTGATTTTATCGCAAAAATAAGCAAAATTTGAAAAAACTTAACTAATGTATCGATAGTGCTCTTTTCAAATATATTAAAACTATTGTAGTTTGAAGAAATTTTTGAAAAAATCCATACAAATGTTAGGATGGATGCAAGTCTTGCAGTATTCGTATTAATAATATAAATATTATTTCCATAATAAACTTTTTTATAAAAGTGGCTGTATCTCCGCTAATATTGATTTTATCGCAAAAATAAGCAAAATTTGAAAAAACTTAACTAATGTATCGATAGTGCTCTTTTCAAATATATTAAAACTATTGTAGTTTGAAGAAATTTTTGAAAAAATCCATACAAATGTTAGGATGGATGCAAGTCTTGCAGTATTCGTATTAATAATATAAATATTATTTCCATAATAAACTTTTTTATAAAAGTTTCTGTATCTCCGCTAATATTGATTTTATCGCAAAAATAAGCGAAATTTGAAAAAACTTAACTAATGTATCGATAGTGCTCTTTTCAAATATATTAAAACTATTGTAGTTTGAAGAAATTTTTGAAAAAATCCATACAAATGTTAGGATGGATGCAAGTCTTGCAGTATTCGTATCAATAATATAAATAATATTTCCATAATAAACTTTTTTATAAAAGTGGCTGTATCTCCGTTAATATTGATTTTATCGCAAAAATAAGCGAAATTTGAAAAACCTTAACCAATGTATCGATAGTGCTCTTTTCAAATATATTAAAATTATTGTAGTTTGAAGAAATTTTTGAAAAAATCCATACAAATGTTAGGATGGATGCAAGTCTTGCAGTATTCGTATTATTAATATAAATATTACTTCCATAATAAACTTTTTTATAAAAGTGGCTGTATCTCCGTTAATATTGATTTTATCGCAAAAATAAGCAAAATTTGAAAAAACTTAACTAATGTATCGATAGTGCTCTTTTCAAATATATTAAAACTATTGTAGTTTGAAGAAATTTTTGAAAAAATCCATACAAATGTTAGGATGGATGCAAGTCTTGCAGTATTCGTATTATTAATATAAATATTACTTCCATAATAAACTTTTTTATAAAAGTGGCTGTATCTCCGTTAATATTGATTTTATCGCAAAAATAAGCAAAATTTGAAAAAACTTAACTAATGTATCGATAGTGCTCTTTTCAAATATATTAAAACTATTGTAGTTTGAAGAAATTTTTGAAAAAATCCATACAAATGTTAGGATGGATGCAAGTCTTGCAGTATTCGTATTATTAATATAAATATTACTTCCATAATAAACTTTTTTATAAAAGTGGCTGTATCTCCGTTAATATTGATTTTATCGCAAAAATAAGCAAAATTTGAAAAAACTTAACTAATGTATCGATAGTGCTCTTTTCAAATATATTAAAACTATTGTAGTTTGAAGAAATTTTTGAAAAAATCCATACAAATGTTAGGATGGATGCAAGTCTTGCAGTATTCGTATTAATAATATAAATATTACTTCCATAATAAACTTTTTTATAAAAGTGGCTGTATCTCCGTTAATATTGATTTTATCGCAAAAATAAGCGAAATTTGAAAAAACTTAACTAATGTATCGATAGTGCTCTTTTCAAATATATTAAAACTATTGTAGTTTGAAGAAATTTTTGAAAAAATCCATACAAATGTTAGGATGGATGCAAGTCTTGCAGTATTCGTATTATTAATATAAATATTACTTCCATAATAAACTTTTTTATAAAAGTGGCTGTATCTCCGTTAATATTGATTTTATCGCAAAAATAAGCAAAATTTGAAAAAACTTAACTAATGTATCGATAGTGCTCTTTTCAAATATATTAAAACTATTGTAGTTTGAAGAAATTTTTGAAAAAATCCATACAAATGTTAGGATGGATGCAAGTCTTGCAGTATTCGTATTATTAATATAAATATTACTTCCATAATAAACTTTTTTATAAAAGTGGCTGTATCTCCGTTAATATTGATTTTATCGCAAAAATAAGCAAAATTTGAAAAAACTTAACTAATGTATCGATAGTGCTCTTTTCAAATATATTAAAACTATTGTAGTTTGAAGAAATTTTTGAAAAAATCCATACAAATGTTAGGATGGATGCAAGTCTTGCAGTATTCGTATTAATAATATAAATATTATTTCCATAATAAACTTTTTTATAAAAGTGGCTGTATCTCCGTTAATATTGATTTTATCGCAAAAATAAGCGAAATTTGAAAAAACTTAACTAATGTATCGATAGTGCTCTTTTCAAATATATTAAAACTATTGTAGTTTGAAGAAATTTTTGAAAAAATCCATACAAATGTTAGGATGGATGCAAGTCTTGCAGTATTCGTATTATTAATATAAATATTACTTCCATAATAAACTTTTTTATAAAAGTGGCTGTATCTCCGTTAATATTGATTTTATCGCAAAAATAAGCAAAATTTGAAAAAACTTAAATAATGTATCGATAGTGCTCTTTTCAAATATATTAAAACTATTGTAGTTTGAAGAAATTTTTGAAAAAATCCATACAAATGTTAGGATGGATGCAAGTCTTGCAGTATTCGTATTATTAATATAAATATTACTTCCATAATAAACTTTTTTATAAAAGTGGCTGTATCTCCGTTAATATTGATTTTATCGCAAAAATAAGCAAAATTTGAAAAAACTTAACTAATGTATCGATAGTGCTCTTTTCAAATATATTAAAACTATTGTAGTTTGAAGAAATTTTTGAAAAAATCCATACAAATGTTAGGATGGATGCAAGTCTTGCAGTATTCGTATTAATAATATAAATATTACTTCCATAATAAACTTTTTTATAAAAGTGGCTGTATCTCCGTTAATATTGATTTTATCGCAAAAATAAGCGAAATTTGAAAAAACTTAACTAATGTATCGATAGTGCTCTTTTCAAATATATTAAAACTATTGTAGTTTGAAGAAATTTTTGAAAAAATCCATACAAATGTTAGGATGGATGCAAGTCTTGCAGTATTCGTATTAATAATATAAATAATATTTCCATAATAAACTTTTTTATAAAAGTGGCTGTATCTCCGTTAATATTGATTTTATCGCAAAAATAAGCGAAATTTGAAAAAACTTAACCAATGTATCGATAGTGCTCTTTTCAAATATATTAAAACTATTGTAGTTTGAAGAAATTTTTGAAAAAATCCATACAAATGTTAGGATGGATGCAAGTCTTGCAGTATTCGTATTAATAATATAAATAATATTTCCATAATAAACTTTTTTATAAAAGTGGCTGTATCTCCGTTAATATTGATTTTATCGCAAAAATAAGCGAAATTTGAAAAAACTTAACTAATGTATCGATAGTGCTCTTTTCAAATATATTAAAACTATTGTAGTTTGAAGAAATTTTTGAAAAAATCCATACAAATGGTAGGATGGATGCAAGTCTTGCAGTATTCGTATTAATAATATAAATATTATTTCCATAATAAACTTTTTTATAAAAGTGGCTGTATCTCCGCTAATATTGATTTTATCGCAAAAATAAGCGAAATTTGAAAAAACTTAACTAATGTATCGATAGTGCTCTTTTCAAATATATTAAAACTATTGTAGTTTGAAGAAATTTTTGAAAAAATCCATACAAATGTTAGGATGGATGCAAGTCTTGCAGTATTCGTATTAATAATATAAATATTATTTCCATAATAAACTTTTTTATAAAAGTGGCTGTATCTCCGCTAATATTGATTTTATCGCAAAAATAAGCGAAATTTGAAAAAACTTAACTAATGTATCGATAGTGCTCTTTTCAAATATATTAAAACTATTGTAGTTTGAAGAAATTTTTGAAAAAATCCATACAAATGTTAGGATGGATGCAAGTCTTGCAGTATTCGTATTAATAATATAAATATTATTTCCATAATAAACTTTTTTATAAAAGTGGCTGTATCTCCGCTAATATTGATTTTATCGCAAAAATAAGCGAAATTTGAAAAAACTTAACTAATGTATCGATAGTGCTCTTTTCAAATATATTAAAACTATTGTAGTTTGAAGAAATTTTTGAAAAAATCCATACAAATGTTAGGATGGATGCAAGTCTTGCAGTATTCGTATTAATAATAGATATATTATTTCCATAATAAACTTTTTTATAAAAGTGGCTGTATCTCCGCTAATATTGATTTTATCGCAAAAATAAGCGAAATTTGAAAAAACTTAACTAATGTATCGATAGTGCTCTTTTCAAATATATTAAAACTATTGTAGTTTGAAGAAATTTTTGAAAAAATCCATACAAATGTTAGGATGGATGCAAGTCTTGCAGTATTCGTATTAATAATATAAATATTATTTCCATAATAAACTTTTTTATAAAAGTGGCTGTATCTCCGCTAATATTGATTTTATCGCAAAAATAAGCGAAATTTGAAAAAACTTAACTAATGTATCGATAGTGCTCTTTTCAAATATATTAAAACTATTGTAGTTTGAAGAAATTTTTGAAAAAATCCATACAAATGTTAGGATGGATGCAAGTCTTGCAGTATTCGTATTAATAATATAAATATTATTTCCATAATAAACTTTTTTATAAAAGTGGCTGTATCTCCGCTAATATTGATTTTATCGCAAAAATAAGCGAAATTTGAAAAAACTTAACTAATGTCTCGATAGTGCTCTTTTCAAATATATTAAAACTATTGTAGTTTGAAGAAATTTTTGAAAAAATCCATACAAATGTTAGGATGGATGCAAGTCTTGCAGTATTCGTATTAATAATATAAATATTATTTCCATAATAAACTTTTTTATAAAAGTGGCTGTATCTCCGCTAATATTGATTTTATCGCAAAAATAAGCGAAATTTGAAAAAACTTAACTAATGTCTCGATAGTGCTCTTTTCAAATATATTAAAACTATTGTAGTTTGAAGAAATTTTTGAAAAAATCCATACAAATGTTAGGATGGATGCAAGTCTTGCAGTATTCGTATTAATAATATAAATATTATTTCCATAATAAACTTTTTTATAAAAGTGGCTGTATCTCCGTTAATATTGATTTTATCGCAAAAATAAGCAAAATTTGAAAAAACTTAACTAATGTATCGATAGTGCTCTTTTCAAATATATTAAAACTATTGTAGTTTGAAGAAATTTTTGAAAAAATCCATACAAATGTTAGGATGGATGCAAGTCTTGCAGTATTCGTATTAATAATAAAAATATTACTTCCATAATAAACTTTTTTATAAAAGTGGCTGTATCTCCGCTAATATTGATTTTATCGCAAAAATAAGCGAAATTCGAAAAAACTTAACTAATGTATCGATAGTGCTCTTTTCAAATATATTAAAACTATTGTAGTTTGAAGAAATTTTTGAAAAAATCCATACAAATGTTAGGATGGATGCAAGTCTTGCAGTATTCGTATTAATAATAAAAATATTACTTCCATAATAAACTTTTTTATAAAAGTGGCTGTATCTCCGTTAATATTGATTTTATCGCAAAAATAAGCGAAATTTGAAAAAACTTAACTAATGTATCGATAGTGCTCTTTTCAAATATATTAAAACTATTGTAGTTTGAAGAAATTTTTGAAAAAATCCATACAAATGTTAGGATGGATGCAAGTCTTGCAGTATTCGTATTAATAATAAAAATATTACTTCCATAATAAACTTTTTTATAAAAGTGGCTGTATCTCCGCTAATATTGATTTTATCGCAAAAATAAGCGAAATTTGAAAAAACTTAACTAATGTATCGATAGTGCTCTTTTCAAATATATTAAAACTATTGTAGTTTGAAGAAATTTTTGAAAAAATCCATACAAATGTTAGGATGGATGCAAGTCTTGCAGTATTCGTATTAATAATATAAATAATATTTCCATAATAAACTTTTTAATAAAAGTGGCTGTATCTCCGTTAATATTGATTTTATCGCAAAAATAAGCGAAATTCGAAAAAACTTAACTAATGTATCGATAGTGCTCTTTTCAAATATATTAAAACTGTTGTAGTTTGAAGAAACTTAAAAAACCCATATAAATATTAGGATGTAATTAATATTCATATTAATAATAAAAATAATTTTTCCATATTAAACTTTTTTTTGCCCATTTCTTATCATTTTAGAAAAAGGAACAGTTATTAGAAATATATTATTTTATTTTTTAATATAATTATTACTAATTGTTTAGATTTAAATGCATTTTCAGTGCAAAAATTCAATTTCTTAGGCTTCACAGAGCCCTGCTTCTTTAATAACAGAGGTATGAATATTGCAGGTTTGAGTCTGGGGTTAAAAATTTTAAAATTTATCTTCACACCCATTAAAAGAGCATTATTTGCAACAACAAAAAAAGAAAGGAAAAAAATGGACAAACAAAAAAACTAACAAATAAATAAAATTAACTTTTGAACTAAATTTTTTAACACACTCATGGCTGTAAGTTGTACTCTTTTGTTCTATTTACTCTGGAGTATTTAATTTCAATAAGTTATTAGTTCAACAATTTTTGGCAAAACGAGATGGGATGGGACTTCACTGCGCTCGAACAAAACGCCATAATTGAAAAAGTTTTATTCATTTAAGAGATCCATTTAACAAAAGTGAGCGAAACAAACAAGAAATAAAAATAAAAAATTACAAAAACTATATCAAATACTTTAAGTTTCCTGTTTTTTATTAAAATTTTTCATTTTATTATCATTTTTTATTTATAAACAAACGGGCCATTTTTGCTCTTTAATAAAAAACCAAATAACTTTTTTAACAAACTAAAAAAAAAAAAAATTAAATTCATAAAAAAAAAACTCCAGCTTTAGAATGCAAAACAGACCCACTGGTAAAATTTTTCTGTTCAACTCAAGTACTTTTGAAATACTCGTATCTGAGCAGAGGTACAGAACAATTTTCTCTTTCATTTCGTTGTATTTTAGTTATTGTTGGTTTAAAGTTGATTTTGTTAAAAAACTTTCGAATTGTGCGGGGAAATACTAAAAGAGAAATATTAAAAAAGTGCCAAGCAAATATTTGACTATCAAAAAAAAAAAACGAAACAAAACAAAACAAAAAAGGGAAAAGAAACTTTTCAACTGCCATAAACTTTTCAACTGCCATTTCAAAATCCTTTAATGTGATCTAAACGAAGACAGATTGAAAGAAAATCTTCAAGATTTAGGTTTCTAAGTAAATAATTGAATAAAACGCTAAAAATTACACTTTTCTAAAATTATTTCCGCCTTTAAAGAGATCAAGCAAAGCTAAGATTTAACTTCAGCTGTTGCGTTAGAAAAAGGACCCGGATTTATTGTACACAAGAGGAAAGTTAAGCCGAACAACTGGAAAATTTATAACACCAACAGAATATCACACAAAAATAAAATCCGTTCATCATGCAGAAGATTTTCAAATCACTTCCGTGTTTTGTAAATCACGCGTTTTTGTATTCTTAAGTGCGATGCGATTCCAGCGATGCTGGAATCACAGGCAAACATTTGATGTTTCTGCTATTTAAACAAAAGTTATTGCAATTCAAGGTCTATTGCAAAAATAAGGTGACATTTAATATTCCTTAAAAAACAATTGATTTATCTTTAACCGTTTCAATTTAAGTCTTCAATTACTTAAACTTGGCATCGATTTGAGGATTTCATACGTGACAGTTTTCATTTTTGGCATTTGAACAAACAATCAAATCACGACGCAGACATTTCTGTTCACAAGTACATACATAAATTTTCTATTTTTTTAACCCTTATAGACATAAACTGTACGCCTCAGCTTCTGAATTGAAGAAATAGCTACATTTGTGCTTTTTGACAATTTATTTTAAGAATTTGTTATCGATTGAAAGGGAAAATTTCAAAAGTGGAAAGCGTCGGAGAAACTATTAATTTGAATAATGATGTGTTATTATCCGGGGAGAACGGTTTGTATGGCGAACCTAAGAAAAACATTAACTTGCAGCTCACTTCGTGTGCATAATGACACTTCTCTTTTTCCTCTCACCCAAAAGCTCAAAAGTTGCTCTGTTACAAATGAAGCGCCTGGGCAGAGACTTAGAGATTAATTTAAAATTTATAATTGAATTCGTTTTCCGTTAAAGAGAAGTTTTATTTAATCTAATTCCCATTTACTAAAATATAAATGGCAGTTCTAAAATAGAATAATGACAAAGTTCTAGAGATTTTAATTTTTCAGTTTAGAAATGAGACTCCAACTCCATCCTGATGGGGTATTTGAAAATTAAATTGTTGTAAAACAATTTAACAAGCAATTTTTGTATTCATTTAATATAACTTTTTGAATATTGGCATGTGCTCGTATAGCCTGGCTCACAATGTCGATCCAGAATTTAAGCGTCTCACTTACTATGAGCCGTCAGGTTCATTTCATTGTCCCTCTCTCACTTAGAACTTGACGTACTGAAAAGAAAAACTTTAAATAACACACAAATCCTCTGTTAATCGTTGAAAATGTATACGAGCGATAGCAGTAGACATTGTGGCCCAGCCCGGCAATGTTCGCTAGTCCCTCAACAAAACATGTACGATTTCTTACAAAGTTTTGTTTGCAATTCTATTCAAATGGCCAAAATATTATCATATAACATAATTGTCTGGCAGTAATTTGACCAAAAATTCCAATAAATGTTTTTTTTTTAATTCGTTTAACCAAATTTTCGTTTAAATCCCTACAGGCCATATTTAAATTTGATGAAAACGTATGTGTATCCGAAATAAACAAACATCATCATATAGATTTCTATGAATGATTTCGTTAAGAAGCAATTTTGAAACAAACGCACGTACTCAATGTCAATCAGGATAAATTGCTTTTGAACTGTAATTTTGAGGAAAAACAATATAATCAATGAAATTTATTTATTGTTATTTAACCAGCACCCAAAGGGGAAAAAAATCAAATTTATTTGTCCATAACCCAGTGAGTGTTTGAGGGTAATGCATAAAAAAATACATACACATATTTTCAATTGAAAACTGAAAAAGCGACTCAAAATCTAGATACTTTTGTTTAAAGTTTTTTTTTTTTTTTGAAGTTCACAATTTGGATTACAAACTATACTTTTAATTTCGAACTGTTTATCAGTTTGGCAGCTGCCCGTGGCAAAATTTTGCAACATATAAATTTATTGCTTTTAAAAAGAAAGCCATATTCTCAACTTAAATGTCTGTTTTTATTGCCCGAATCTTTAAATGTTTGCATTATCCTTTTGCTACAGCAATCAATGTCAAATTCTCTGACATCAAACACGGTAATATTTTAACAAACATTTTGATTTTCGGCGAAATATTAATCTCTTAAGATCCTTGAACTGCTTGTTTTTTGTACGTTTTAATTAAAACAAAACATTTATACCGACTAACAACTTGATGTCAGACATTTCATTTCACTTCAAAACCCATCAAAGGCCAAAATGTGCAAATTATTAACAAGCGAACTGTTCGTTAAAGGTCGTTTGTTACAGCGTGTAGTCAGACGTGTTTAAAGACTTGATTTACAAAATCAGAAGACAGACAATCACTGAAAGAATTTTTGTACCAGAAACACAAAAAAAAGATGCCTTTTCAATTCCTTTTTAAAGGGTAGCAAATGTGTTAAAAAAAAGTCGAATAAAAAGGGGATAGACAAGATCTAGAGGAAAATCAAGAGGGTTAATTTTAACTTTTGAAATGTGAGTGTTATAAGACGCATAATATTTCATTTCAGTAATAGTCAAAAATCAATAAACAAAAATAAAGGTTGCATGTGCTTGACCTGCCCTTCAGAAAATAGAAAATTGAAAAACAATGAAACTCATCTCTGGAATCAAACATCCTTGTAAGTGTTGACTTTTTTTTTTTTTTTGAGTTGTAATTTAATTTATTTAAAAGTTATGAAATTTGTAAAGATTGTAAATAAAAAATCCTACAAAAAAAATTAGTATAAAAATTACAGTTTAAGCCAAAATTTTTGCTGTTCTTATTCCAAAAGTAGAACTTAATTTTAACGATTATAGCAAAATCAATTTGATGACAACTTTCTTTTCAGCAGTGGCCTGTTCAGTGGCCCTCCTCCTTTCGACTCCTCTGGATTAGTTTTATGATGGTATGTTAAGTCATTGATTTATGCTGGCAATCCAGCATTTCTTGAGGCATTGCCAGCCAATATTTAAGCCACCATTGAAGCCATACGTCCAGGTTTATTGGAAAAAGTAGTCAAAAAACCACAGTGATCGAATGGACTATTAAGAAATAAATGCCATGAATTTGTTCAACAAATTATAATCGAAAATTTCATTTCAACAATATTTTTGTGTTTAAAGTTTTCAAGATCTTAACAATGTCCAATAGCCGTTATACTATATAAACTTACGCTGTAATTAGCGTAACTAATGATACTATGGTTAGTATAAGGGAAACTATTGTTACCCCGAATGATGTGGTCATGAATAATTTCAGAGTTGTTTGGACGAAGTGTCAGTTATAACTTTTCAGCAAGTAAATTGCATTTTTAAGGACCTCAACTTGCTTTGAAATGCACCGTGAATAAGCCCTGTGAGTTTTGCTCAAAGTTTTAGAACTATACTCATCCGCAACCATATTATTGTCACTGATGAAATATTTAATAATTCGTTTAATTTTTAAACATTTTTTGAGTATTTTTTTTTTTAATTATATAAATAAATATGTGAACAAGCCCGATGCAAACCTTTAATTCGGGGTTAACTTTGTTGCAGAAGTTCGAGCCATAATTCGACAAACTTTGAACGATGTTGTGGAAAATACTCTGCAATAAACTCATCATGGCGAAGCTAAAATTAGGTCATTATATGAGCCTGAAATCTTTAAACAAACAAACTTATACTACGTACGTAACTGTCGGATATTTTCCCGGTCACGAACGGTCATCGTATAACCTCGAAAGATTTTTGTGAATCCTTATAAATATAGTCTGTGAATTATGCAAATTTATAACAAATTTCTTTACTCAAATACTTGGATTACCATTTTTAAAAAAAAAATGTTTAGCTCATAAAAATACAATATGATAATTAATGTTAAAAAACGTCACTTAGATTTTAATCAGTAACGAATTAAGTCACAAAAAATACACTCAAGGGATATGACCAGCATTAATGAAATTCCTGGAAAAATAACATGAGCAACAGCTTTTAATTAAATTTCACTTGATATTTAGCAAAACACAATAAACAAAACAGCCGTCTTCACAATATGACAAGTCATAACAACAAAAAACAAACATGTTTTGTAAACAAACAAAAAACATAAAAAAAAAGAAAAGAAAAAAATCGAATATTATAAATGAAGTAACGCAAATGTTGAAGCGGAGAACGAACGAAAAATCCCATGCAAATAAATTGTACAATTGAATTTTTATCGAAATTTACATAAATTACTAAAACCAACCGAAATCAACACAAAGCAGATCTGTCACTGATACATAAAAAATAAAAGACACGCACTCGCACACAAACAAGAAAATAAAAACACAAACACAAAATACTTTCCAGCATAGAAAAAAGTTCCTTTTAACACATTTCCCCACAAGCACACGCACACACACACACACACACACACACATGCATTGTATATAGTACATGAATACAACTCAGCAGAGAGATAACTTGTTGCTTAAATTGAGAAATTTCTGTAATAAAATATTTATTAGGGAAATGAAATAATTCAATATGGATTCATTTGAAATGTTTTGGTTGGGAAACAAAACGATTTTTTATGTTGAAAGATTTTAATACTTTTGGGATTTGAAACGAAACCCTTAAATCGTAAAATTACATTTTGTTGCTGGATTTAAACTGATACATTTAAATGCCTTTTCGATAACAATAAATCAACTCAAAATGTTGACTCATATTCCAGTCGAGCCCAAATTGTGTTCAAAAAACTCATTTTAACTGGCAATTTCATTTTATGCAATAATTTAGGGTATCAACTTAATTCAAGTGAGTGCAAAGAAAACAATGCCGGAGAGTTCTAGGGCCCAAATGGCCAGCGACAGCTCAACTACTGAGATAAAAGTTCAGCATTTAAGTTTTCTAACACGTATTATAGGTGGGTTTCCATCAAATGTGTTATTTATTTCTAATAAGCGTTTTGTGATGGCACTTCTTCATTGCTGTCACTAATATTTGTATGTGCTGGGTTTTATTATACGCAGACAAAAGTATATGGTTGAGGTGACAATATTCTACCAACAACCTATTACTACTACTGGACCATGTCTTTAATAAGTCTAATAAGTTCATGTGATTATGGTCAGTCTACAATATTATCTAATTGGTTTGTACAATATTGTTTTAAGACTGACATTTTTAGCAACAAAATATTTAATATAAGTAAAAAATTAATAAAATTTCACGCCCAATTATTTTATTGTAAGATATTATAATACAAATGTTGCGACCAACTTTAAACTTATTACAATTATAAATATTATATTGCGCAAAAAAAAAAAACATATTTTATGAAAAATGTTCAAGTCTAAAAATTGTCCCTTATAATGGTAAGTTTTTTTTTTACCTAAAGTTTGTCACGTTCGCCATACCATGTTTGATTACTGCATCACGAGTGTCAACAATTATTTTCCATTTTAAGGGACATGATGCAACTCCATTGTAGGTAGTGAGAGGAAGTGTGTTTGCTAAAAAAAAAGTTTATATCCATTTTTTTTAAGCAAATCCTAGATAAAATGTTGGCATATAAGAAGAAATTTTTAATATTAAGAAGTTCATTAATTTTCTCTAAATGTCTATGAATATGCTGCTGCAAGTGCTCATTATCTGGCAGAGCTTTAAAAATGTGACTGGAGAACATGACTCTCAATTATCGACAATTGCGGAAAATAGCATCTACCCCAGTTCTAGTACGAAGTCCAAAAATCTTACTTCAGTATAATTCGATCTCAGGTGATAACCCCGTTTTAGGAAACCAAAAATTTTGGCAGAAATGCTTTCGAAATATTACATAGACCTTCGGCAATTGACGACATTTTCATTAATTCTGAGACGACCCGCATCATGTCTTACCGTTACGGCAGTCATTTCTGTTATGGGTTTTACTTAGTGAATTTTATACAAGTTATTGCTATCGAAGTAAATGTCATATGACAAAACCATATGACAAAACCATATTGCAGAGATAATACCTCAATTGCGCATGAATACCACAGCCACGGAATGAATGGTATCAAACGAAATTTGTTTCTCGAAATGGCGTGAATAATGCTGCCCAATGATTCTGGTCGTGAAATTTATCCAGCATCTGTATCTGTCAAAGTCATAATCGCCGATCAGAGTGATGGCTTCCAATAGGAATGAATCATTTTCGTATCGTACCTAAAATAACAGAGATGCTCAATTGACTAGTCACTGTTGATAGAAATATCTATCAAAGCTTGCACAGGCCAATATTAAACAAATTTCAAAAAGAATATTATATAAATAAAGCACTTTGGCAAATGTGTTAGAAAATCATTTTTGAATGTTGCTGGTTGCTATTTCTTGAAGGGCTGTTATTGACAACGCGCATTGTTTAAGAAGACCAAAAGTAAGCACCAAATAAGCTTTAGTCGCCGTTGTACGACCACCATCAACCATCCAATAGCCAACACATGGCTGGAATATTACCACCAACGTTGAAGTGCCTTTATTTGGTCTATTTGAAAAGGAATAGACTTTTACAAATTGTAACTTAACCGCATCACGCGCACAACTGGTCTGGCTTATTTCGGTTTCGGTTGCATTCAAAGGTCCTGCTCAATTCTATTAATTCTTGTTTCATAAATCAATGTATTAATGTTTAGGCATTAAAGTTTATTTGAACCAAAGACTGGCAGTCCCAATAGTTGTGTCTTTTAAAGTTCCTTTTGATTTGCCACAAATAAATAAAACGTTTCTTCTGAGGCTTTATTATGTGATGAAAGCGTTCACATATTTCTTCTTTTTTTTCGTGCTGGCATCCTTTTGAAATCCAAGCACGCAACAACAGCCAGTCACGTTATGAAAATTTTATAAGGTTTGTTCATAATCGTGCAGTAAAACTTGCCATTGGGTAAGAGAACTGTTGATTTTAACTTTGTGGATAGGGGACATAAGACAGGGCGCTGCAAGAGTATCCATCACATCAAAAAAGTTATTAGTAAAATACGGCTTAAATTTCAATGAAAGTTTGGGAAAATGGAAATGAAAATTAAACGATTTCAAGTGTTTTAATCTTTTCACTGTTGTTGGACACCACAAAAAGAACATCGGCCAACACCTTTTCCAAGTTTTACTTTTCTTTAAGAAAATGTATGATAGAAATCAGACGCGTCATCTATCAGGCGTGACCTATTATAATGCATTTGTTTATAATTTGTAAAAGTTCCAGCAATTCTCCAAAGCTTTAATTTAAACAAAACTCGGTGTTTATAGAAAATCTTTCTTATGTGGGCATTATTCCAAAATGCATAAAACTTTTGAGACAAACCGGTACAAAATTCGTAGTTTCACAAGGAGGAAGAGATATTTCAAGATTCTGGGTCGGCTTTAAATCAAAAACGTGACATGCTCTCTCTCTCTACTCTAAATAAACTTTTTCTTTGCAAAAGCTTTACCCCTACCCAATATTTGGAGCCACTTTGGTATGCAGTACTTAACAGTTTCGTGCTTAAAAGTTTTTCTACTTGCTTAGAGCAGAATGCGTGTGGTTACAAATTAATTTGTTTCAAATCGTTTGCATTTATGACAAGAAACTGTGCGGAAACTAAAAACCCCGAAAAGCATGAACAGAAAGAAAAGCCAAGAACCAATACGAGCATTAAATACCATGAGGAATTTATTTGTACGCAAAACTTTCAAGGAAAGTGGTTGACTACGACGTTGTGGAAACTTTAATTTACAAACGTCAAATAACACAAGTTTCGCATTCGAAATTTCAGAAATGGAATAAAACATTCATAATAAAATATAAAACAGCTTCGTAGCCGCCATGGAATAAGTCATATGGGATTAACATCATTCATTATCAGCACTCTATAACTTTAAAAACAGTTCATTAAAGTTTCCTACACTAGTACGTTTAGGGATAACTGGATTTAATTCAGGTGAGGAAAAAAACATGTTAAATTAGATAATTAGCAAAAGAAAACTGTCAAAGTTAATCCGAACTTTTAGCAAAATAAAATGCAAAATATCAGTATAAAAAATATCTTAATTTTCGACCAACATATTTTTAGTCGAAGCTGATTTTCTTCAAAACTTAAATGTTATAGCAAATATATGGCTGTCAATTAAATATTTATTAAATTCATTCGACATTTGTTTAAATTTGCAAGTATAAGTCTGGCTAACGAACCTTTTAATTGAAATGATTAACCATTTAATTATATCGGTTAAATTTTCAATTCAATCAAATAGAAAGTTTTAATCTTTTGCGCATTTTGCCATGTTTTAGATATTAAACTAGTCTGCGGAAAACAATTTATTTTAATAAAATTAGAATACAGTCGGCCAGATTAACTCGTTCAGGACAAAATAAAACATTTTTTTGGAACTCAGCAAGCTGCTAAAGAGTGCTTAGCTTATAGCCGTTGTGAAACGTTGATGATAGCCAATATTTTGAATAATAAAGGATTGATAAAAAGCAACTAAAATAACTCAAGACGTGTTCGAGTTCCTTAAGGTGAGTATTGGATGTTTCTGGCCGAAAAAAGCCCATAAATAGTGTCCAGATTAGCTCCTTGATCTTCAGTATACTGGTGAATGTTAATGTTTGATGTGGTGGGAAAATTTCTTGCTATTATGCGATACATAATGGTGCTATGTGACAAGTGATACCGTTATGTGACAAATAATATTGTTATGTGACTTGAAATAGTGTTATGTGACTTATATTTTTGACACATAATAGCGTTTCGTGACACATAATAGTAATATATCGCACATAATAGCGTTATGTGACACATAATAGTAATATATGACACATAATAGCGGTATGTGACACATAATAGCAGTATGTGATATATAATAGCGTTTTGTGACTTATAATGGCTAAATATTGCAATTCCTATTTATTTTTCAATCATTTCTATGAAGGTTCCTTATTTAATTTTAGCCTAACAAAATCATCGTTTTCCATATTTAAGCAGCAAAGGACGTAATCATAACTTTTGTATGCATCCAACAACAATATTTTTTTTATATAACTCTGTCAAAATGTGCAAAATTAAAGAAATTAAATTAAAAAATTCATTCATTTAACTAACAACTTCAGAGCTCAATATTGTCAAAGGCCACAACACACTAGTATGTACTTCTATTTGCAGAAATTATAAATTATTTTATGAGATTAAATCATCTAACGATGAGTCCTCTATAACTATTCATGTGCAAAATATACCTTTAAAGTAAAATTAAATGTTTCAACATCTTATAATGATGCACCAGTTGTAAACTCCTACCCAAATATTCATTAATTAAACTCATATAACAGCGGATATTGTTTTTATAAAAATTTATGTATTTTCTACAAGCAGACAAATGGAAATCCTGTAGCAAATTGTGTTGTCTACTTTACACTCAAGAACTGTGGCAAAAACAAACTATCTCTGCAAATATGATAAAATTTTATAAATACTCAGCCAAAACTATGAAAACAATGTCACTTAGTCATTTCTGGGGTTTTTTTTTTTTTTTACCAAAAACATAAATTTCAGCCCAGAACGGAAGTGATTTACGAAACACAGGAACTTAATTTGCATGACAACAGACAAACAGGAAGTGCTGCTTCGTATTTTACACAAATTTTGCAATTATAAAAATGACAATAAAGAACCCAATAAATACAGAAATATCCACAAAGATTTATGAGCACAAATTACAGTTGTGTGAATGCGAGAGTAGGTGGGAATGAACTTTGAACTTTGCAGGATATATAGTTGTCATCTATCAAGAGGATAACAGAAGCAAACGAATTGTATTTCGAGAATATTTAAGGATGTCGAAAAGAGTTTATGCAAATTTTAACAACAAAAAAATCATGGTATAATGAACTTTGTAACTACATGTGCTAATAAGAATATTTGTACATGATTAGACAAAAACAACTAAAAAACTAATAGATTAGAAGGAAGTTTCCATTATATTGAAAAGGCTGAAACATTCGTGTGACAAATGGAAGGCAGTGGACGGCATAATTATAATACTTCAGTAAGTCAGTCCTCCTTCAGGAACTTGATTGCTTAATACAATTGTCTGCAGAGTTTGAACACTGTGTTTAACTGCCTTAAATGTTCCATTATTATTCAGATATTGAAAATAGTCGAAAGCAATTAAAAAAGGTTATAAAATATAGTGACGAAATTTAAACATTTGCCACTTAAGATCTGTGACCAACTTTATTTCTAAAATGTTTTAGAAAATGTGTGCGTTAAAATTTATCATATGCCTACAAATTTATGCAGTCAATCGGTTTGAAAGTCCACTAGAAAGTGAAGTTGGCTGCAAAAGCTATATTTTCTTAAAAGCAGTAGCATTTTCGCTATTTTTTCTTAATAATTAGCGATCTACTGCCCGTGCATGTAAAGGGTGTTTTTTTATATAGGTATAAAACTTTCAGTTGGCAACACGTTTTTAACCAACGGCCATATTGTCAGCTGTCAAATGATTTATTTTTCATTTGGCTTGGCATTTCAACATGAATAATAAAGTGACGCCTGAGCAACGCTTTTAAATTGTACAAATTTGTGTGTTTTATGGGCAGGTGTGTTTTATGGGCTGGTGGAATCATTGGTCCGTATTTCCTTAAAAACCATGCTGGTCAAAACGTTTGGGTCAATCATTACCGCTATAGAGCCATGTTTACTGACTTTTGCGTTCATCAATTGAGCAACCAAAATGTGCAACAGCTGTAACACTGCGCAACATGTCATACAGCTCGTGCCACAGTTGATTTATTAAAGAAAACGCTTGATAACCGCATAGTTTCCGCGTTATTGCCCATATGCGGTCACAAGTGTTGGAAAAAGTCATCAAAAATTGGACCACCAGATTAGACGACGTCCGAACCAGCCGTGGCGGTCATATGCCAGAAGTCATATTTAAATTATAATGCTACAAAATTATCTTTCGAACAAAGTAAATTTCATGTCAATTAAAAAAAAATACATCTTTTCTATTTCAAAGTTGTATACCTTTATAAAAAAACACCCGTTCTATATAAATATATCGAAACAGCGATACTGTGTTTCCTAAGATAGTTGAGAGATAACGCGAGATGGCAGCCAATCCTGCGCTCAAGACTGCAAAGCAAAAAATATATATCCTCCTTAGATCTGACTATTCAAAGGACATAATTTACCTCTCCCGTCCCAGCTGGCATTACTAATATACCCACTTTTGAGCAAATTGTACTAGTGATAATATTGCCATTTTAGCCTTTATCACATTTACAGCTTATTGACTTTTGTCACAGATATATGCACATGCTGCGTTACAGGCCTCATATATAATAATCCCAAGGAAAAATATATTAAACCCATTAGAGTGAGACAAAAGCGCCAGAATATTAAAGATAAACAACAAACAAGAGTTATTTGTTTAATCTTAAATGTCATAAAAACCAACAGCTATTAAAAGTAACAATTAAATCCTTTAAATCTTGCACAAGTCCCTTTTTGTTTCGAGTTTGTGGTTTATGCCAAAAAAAAACCACACAAGCGAAACGAAAATAAAGAAATATAATAGAAAAAAGCCAACACTTTCCAACAGTTTTAGATATTATGATTGTTGTTGTTGTTGCACAAGCAACTTTGCTTGTAGATTTTATTGCTACTATTATAACACAAGGGTTATTATTTTTCCTTTTTTCTTTTATTTAATCGTAAAACCAATTTTGTGGAATAAGTCTGTAGGAATATTAAGAATTTAATTAAATCATAGCAGGAAAAATAATTTTTTTTATCATTCCAGTTGTATTCATTTGAAGAAAAACGAATTAATAATTATAATATTAAACTTTTCCGTTGTAAAAAAAAACGACGTGGTAACAATAACGAAAAAACCTGCCTAAAAAGGCAACATTTCTAATATTTTTAAGGAATTTAAACTAATGTTTTTATGTGTTTGATATATTCTTTAACTTTTGAGTTGAAAGTTTTAGAGAGCACTGAAAAGGTTTTTATCGTTCAAAACTAGCATTGAGATCAGGCAGCAAATATTTATCCTGCAACTGTGCGATGAGGTCCTTGGTAGGGAAAATTTCATTTGCCATGAATTGGCAGCATGTACTCGTATTAAGGCAACTTGATGTTTAAGTGTGCAATTCGATACATCGACAAAATTTATCAGCGTTTTGAGGAAAAGACGATTCTCTAGTGTAATTTGCTCAGCCGGTCTGAATTATAGTCCCGAACAGGCATAGACAATTATAGCTGCATGTTGTAGCTTAACAAATATATGCAAATAATTAAAATTGTGAATATGTTGAGGCGGTAGCGGTCGAAAATGCCAGCTATACTCCCGATATTAATTCATGAGAAAGTCATTTCTATCTTTACGAAACTTAAAGAAGAATTCAGACAAAAGCTTAGGCGTTATTTTACATTTCTCAGCAAGAATTTGTATTATTTTAATAGCTTCTTAAAATGTTTGTATGTTCTTTATCATAATTTTATCTTTAACTTTAGAAATTGTTAATCTGAATTCACGCAAAATATACTATTCGTATTAAAGAAAGTTCGAAAAAAACACAAAAACAGCTGGCAAAGATCTGACGATGATGATACAACCATTCTGCGTTATACAATTTCACCAGTGGGTCTTTAAATCACTGCAAACTGCAAAGCGATTCAGATTTCGTTAAAATCTTTGCAATTTGTTAGTGTAATGGTTATAACTGCAAGTGCAGGAAACACTTAAACGTACTCGTACTCGGGCAAACACGATCGAAAACTACATTTTGCAATGGAGCTAAAGATGCATAAAGATGTTAAAACGAATTGTTGTGTGTAAGATTTTAAGTTGCTCGTCTATATTACAGAACGATTGTAGCTTAAGCAGATGTTGCAACATGCCACAGAACTTAACACACAGCTAATACGAGTACAAGATTTTATAATTGTGTGCACAGACATCAGTGTAGGGAGGGAGAAGGAGAAGTACAACAACAACTAAACCACTTGCATACATGCAGTTAAAATTAGCCAACAAATTATGCCGCAAACATGGCAAATATATTGTACTTAATATCGATAAAATATATGTCGTGCAAACAAATTGTTTTTATCGAAAATATCGCGAAAACATAATGCCGAGATTGCATATGATGTCCACTTATACTAATAATATCCTTGTTTTATCAGGAAGTGTAAACAAATAAACAACTTTATTCTTCTGCAATGAATTTGTTCAGTGTCATTCGAAAAATAGTTTCCGATACTTGCTTATATATTATTTTCATTGAATTAGTGTATAAATCTCCCTCTCTCTCTCTCTCTCTCTGTTATCACAAAGAGTTATCGCTCAAACAACTTTATTCTACTTAGTGTGATATAAACATTATGGAGTTTTTAGCATTTTCTAATTCTATTTGACATGTTGTGCAATATTCTCTCTCTCTCTCTCTTTCTCTTTCTAATTTCAAAGTTTTATCTTTATTGAAAAAGCCAACAACTTTATTCTTCTTAAATCAATTTATTTAGTGTCATATGCCAGACAGTTTCTGGCATTTTGAGATGGAGTATAAACAACTTTATTAAATTTACGAAACACCATTGCCACACGATTATTCTTGTGGCATTTGGACATTTATGTGCCTTGGGCAAATATTTAGAGCAGCCTTTCTTTTGTTCCTCATTTGGTTATATATATATTATTTGGCGCTTCAAAAAAACTTAAGCTTTGAAAACATCTGAACATTAAAATACGTTTCACTATTTTTTTTTAATGTTTCTCGCTTCAAATATATAAATATTTATATATGTACGTACGTACGTGTATCTAAATATACACTTCTTATGTGTTTTCCAGCTGTCTATACGTCGACATTTCGTAGGTGCTAACTTACTCTTGAAAATCCTTAAAAACTGTGCTCTAGTATTCATCTATATATTTAATTTTATTTAAAAGAAAAAAACAATGAGAATTAAAATAAAAAAAATCTAATACTCGTAATATTAACGCTGGCTTGTAGACAGCTGGACCACATCCAAAAAAGCTGTATATATTGCACATATATTTTTTGTTTAAATTGTGCAGCTTTAAAACGATTAAATAAACTCCTGTGTTTTCTTTATTTTTTGAATTTTTTTTCAAGCTTTTTTTGACAACTAGTTCAGATAAACTAGTGATAAATTTAATCAATATTAGAGATTTTTCGTAGTTCACAGTGAGATTGAAGATGAACCTAAATGACAAAAATTTTATTTGGCAAAACATGTTGCTTCAATCAAGATTGGGAACCGTGACTGATAGAGCAAAGCACGAGTACAAATCTTCGTGGGAACATGCTGTAGTTTCCGTTAAGTCCTTAGAGATACTAGTGCACATTTTCAATGAAAAACAATTTCCGCTTTTGGTTAAAAAATAACCAGTATTTTTAAACTTTGTATGTCAAATTTAGATATATATTACATACATACATATATATGTTCTGATGAAGTTTTCAAGATCCATAGAAGTATTTCTTATTGAATAACAGAAGCCTGTCAAAATTGTGTACTGTAAATCTAATCTATAAATATATGTAAATATTTTAAAAAAAAAAACCCCCCAAACACTAACGAAGTCAAAGTTCATAAAAACGTGTGTTTTTTCTCGTTTCGAAAAACTTTATTAAACTTATTTTAATCTAATATATCTTAATATCCTGCATCTATCGATGGTTGATTCGATTTTTGGCCGTTAAAGGTGGTTATTTCGTTTTATTTAAGACACAAACAACATACATACATACACAAACAATAATAACAACAATAACAGCAACACAACATGGTGAAACCACAAAATGTTGGCACTTTAATTAAACCTTTGGATGTCGTGCTACATAAAAGCATGTGAAACCACCAAAACATTATACTTCTCATTTGACAAACATGAAAAATCATGCACACGTACTACATGCAGACACACACACACACACACACAAACTCAGACACAAACACACACACACACACGACCACACACAAACACACATACACACACCCATACACAGACAAGCAATTTTTTTCATACAGTCATTTAATGTGTAGAAACCAACAAGAGCTTTAAATTTCGAACGGGGAATAAGTGTTTGAGTGACGGTGGATGTGTTTGGATCTAATGCGCTTTCGTGGAAATGTGTTTGTTGGTGGATCTTCTGCCAGTGTGTTAGAGCGGATAATGAAAAATGGCTAACGGGCAAAAACCTTTGTCTATAATAAATGCCGATAATAACGTTAAATTTTACAAAAAAAAAAAAAAAACAATGGATTTTATGGCACCGAAAGATGAGCCAACTTTTATTAATAAATATTTTGTTTAGTAATTAAATTTTATGAATAAAAAATCATAAATTCTTTTGCCGGTGTTCACACAAGCTCATACAACATTAAATGGAGTTTATAACGAATTTATAGCGTCAAATGTATGTATGTATTTACTATTTCAAAATCGTTTTATACATTTGGGTCTTGGTTGTTCTGTTAGAATTCTAGATTATTTGTCAAATATCTGATTCTTAATATAAAACTATTTTATTATAATCCACATTTTTTTTTTGACACGCTGTCATTGTCAGAAATGTGTCTTATAAATATGTATTCTTTTGCCTGAAACACCAGGTTTTTGTAGACGAGGTGGGCTCAAAAAAATTAGCTGAATTTTCAAATTTAAGTTCATTCGATTATCCGTTTTTTCATAATGGTACTCTGATCTCGATTATATATTTCCTGTTTCGGCACATTTAGTTTGTTTGTTAGGGGCTAGAAGTGTTTTGCGTATTCGCCGATTTTCTGCTGTTGAAAGAAGAAGTAGGTCGAAAAATCTGCATCAAAATTTTATTAGCACCTTGAAATGTTAATAGTGATATACAGTGATTGTACCCTGACCCAGAAAAATATTTACAAGTGGTATAAATATTGCAAAGAATGGACTCGAGAGGCTAGTGATGATTCTGCATATCAAAAACCCATAAAAAATTTTAAGAGCATAGAATCGTCAAATCGGTGTTGGAGTAGCTGTTGAAGATGTCGTCATATCGTTTGCTTGGGTCATGGAATTTTTTCGAAAATTTTAGATTCGCAGCCACAGGTTGCATTACTGAACACCAACAACAACAACGTTATCATGCCTCATTCACTGCATGCACCACATTTAATTCTCTGGAACTTTTTGCTATTGCCAAATGACGTTTTCAAGGATTAAGAGGATAAAAATGGAATCACGGAGAGAACTCAAGGACTGAGCATTAAGGTTTGAATAAGAACTGCCTTGAAGATTGGAAAAAGACGCTGGCTTACTATATCTGAGAAGGACCAATTTGGCGGCATAATTGATGAATAAACAAATATTTTTTGAGAAAAATTAAAATTCAACTTAATTTTTAAACAGACCTCGTACCATGCATACATACTTTTCTAGCATCACCACACAGAAACTAACTCTTTGAATAAAATATAATTCCCTGACACCAAAGAAAAAAAAACATTGTAAATTTTCATAACTTTCAGGCAAAAAAAAAAACTATGACAAATGATTTTGTAACGCTACTGACTTATAAGTAACCAGATACTTTGCAGCACTGGAAAAAGAGTTTTCTTTTCTCCTTTTTCTTCTTGCCTTGTACATATAAATATGACAGCAAAAAAAATAGCTTAAATTGCAGGTCCAAACAAACCAGCCAACTCTAAACTAAACGTACATTTAATTTTAAGACAACATCTTATAATTCAATTTCGTTACTTTCATGTTTAAATATCTCCAAATATAAACATCTGTACATTCTTGTACTCGCATAAAAATTGTTTGCAAATTTAATTTGAAATTACTCTGCTCCGTAAAAAGATTATTATCATTTTGGAATCTTAACTCAGCACTTTAAGGCAAAAATATGAAAACTGATGCTGTTTGTAATGCGATATTCCACTGAAAGTGGGTGTGTTTTTTTTTTGTCTGACAGACACACGACAACAGAACTTACAATTGAATTTAAAAGCAGAAACGTAGCCATTAAAGTAAACGTTTTATTTTAAGATCTAATTGCTGAAATATTCTGCACTCCAACCAAACTTTTGTTATTATGAATTACAAACTAACTCTTAGTAAAGCCGACAGAGGGCACATGCGCAACATTCGTTGCTTTTAGCAGGCATTCATTTCATTGCCTCAATTTAGTTCCTTGCATAAACAACAGACAGACCTGTCGCAGGGCAACAGCACCTTGAAGATTTTCTTCTTCATGCATCTTTAGGCCAGAACGTTTCAGCCAAGGATAGGCTCCTCAACCAATGAATGACTCACAACGCCAAAAGGCACAAATGTATATGCGACGTCCTGTCGCAAGGCAACAGCACCTGGAAAATTTTCTTCTTCCTGCATCTTTAGGCTTAAGTCACAGCCAGAACATTTCAGCCAAGGATATGAAACGAGCAAAATCTTATCCTTTTCGTGCCTACCAACCTGCTCTGATTTCATGAAAATACAAACGGCTGCGATATTATTTTTTGATGTTGTAACGACTGCTTAAGCATTTAACTATAAATCCAAGCGAGCAGATTTCCGCCAGACTTAAAGATAAAATTAAAAATGGAGGAAAATCTAAATTAAATAACAGTCGTCGTTGCAAGCGTTCGTTCACTTTACGGAGTTGTTGTCTTAATTTAATTTTTTTTTACACGCATTTGTCTGTTTGTGTTGCCCTGCCCTGCAGCAGCAGGCGAATTATTTCTATATTTTTTTTTCGTTTCTTTCCTCTACTTTCTTAAACGGCAAATTATATCTTAAATGGTTTATTGCTAAGACGTTTGTAAACTTAAGGATTATGGTTGATATAAAATTTCATAATTTCATTTCGAGCCAAAGAGTGAGATGGCAACATAAAATGTTTTCTTGCCGAATGTTGGTACGATTAAGGTGCAGTTTTTCGTTACAAGAAAGAAAAAATTTCTGTTCAAATAGGAATTTTACTATCCTCCTTCAAATGGGCACAAATTGACAAATGAAATATTTTTCTTATCAATTGCAGAAAATTTGTTGAAGGTAAGAATTCTTATCTTAATAAAACAACACACTTTTCCGAAAGTAATTAAAGAATTTTAAACTATTCTCTGTGCAAGTTGTAATAAATTGAGCATAAAAACACAATTTGGGAGGAAAAAACATTTAATGAAAAGCACTCAAGTTACATTAAAGAACTTGCAGCACTTTGCCATCCGGTTGGCAGAGTGCTTATGAAGATCAAGGAGGACAGCAATACAATAGTATATCTTTGTGAAGTCCTTTGTCTTAAAGTAAAAATAAACGCTATAGCCACAAGCCATAATCTGGAGCAACATTTTGTAAACCCAGTTACAAATCAAACGCTAAACAAATATTGTACAATCAGGATTTCAACTCAAGGTTGAAAATTCATATTAAGAAAAATGTTCTGCAACAAAACCGGAAAGCACAACCAACGGTTTCCATACCCGATAACCCCCCGAATTTTATAAAGCCTTAATAAATAACCTAAAACAGATTTTTTAATCAGATGGCAACTATCGGCTGTTAAATGGGTTTTCATTTTCAAACTTCCGAACCTGTAAAATAAACACCCAATATAGTTATGGAAACAGAGGAACAGGTTCTATATTTTTAAGCCGTCACACAGAATTGAGTTATAATGAAATTATAGTTTTCTACAAAAACATAATTAGGCCCTGCACCATTATGTCGAAAGTTGCCAAACCAACTGACCTAATCGCGATATATAAATGAACTTTGCAAAATAAAGTTCTTACCTTTCTGCCAAATCAATTATTGGACTAAAAAATAAATAATAAATAAAATATTTACAACTGTTGAAGTTCGCTATCGTGACAGGCACATGCAATTACACTTTTCGTGTAATCGCCACTAAACCGAGAATTACTGGAAAGTTCATTTGATTTTTTAGTCCTTTCCAATAAAACTGTTGCTTTTTAAGGCCTTCACTTACTAACACTCATGTGTGTCTAATAGTCACAGGAATTAATTGAGGCCTAGAAAAATGTTTGCCATATTACCAAGTCCTTGATCCTTAAACACCAAACAGAACCCATGTCTATACATACATATACACATACTTACATGTGTATTATTTGAATAAACTTTTAACATTTTTCATTTTCGTTTATTTTTCACTTTTCTCTGCAAACAAATTCATAAATGTCAGATTTGAGACACATTAATTTTCATACCAAAATCTAACATTAACCGAAAATACCGACAAAATTACACAAGTAAATAATTGTTCTAATAAAATGGCATAGAAAAAGGAAAGAATATACAAAACAAAACCAAGAGCGAAAAAAAAAACAAAAACAAAAAATAAAAGAAAAGAAGAAAAAACATTTATTATAATGTTTGTATAATAAACTGCCACTTTGTTTGGGGTAAATGTGTCTTCACACTTTTGGGGACAGGTTGCAGATGCTAGGCAACAAGCACAGCAACAACAACCACCACTATGATGGCAACGAAGACAAAGTTCATGTTCCAACTTCCAACAATGCATCATTTTGTATTGTTAAGATGAGAACAGAGCCAGGGAGTAGCAAAAAAAAAGCAGCATAAACTAAAATACAATAACAATAACAATAAAACATTATCTTGTAGGTGTGTTTGTGTGTGTGTGTGTGCACGTTTATCCATGTCTGGCAAATTCATAATAAAATTTGGTAAATATTCTTGCATAAATTTTTGTGGCTGAAAATTCAGGGCAGCAAATCTTATAACTTATAACTTTTTGTCAGCGATTATCACAGGTAGAAATTTTATTATTAACAGTACAACTTTATTTTTCACGACTCCTTTTAAGCCAGGAAATGAGTATCAATTTAACAATATCTTGACAAAAAAAAATAAATCAAATTGTAAATTTTTGATTCAAAAGTAAAATATTTTAAGCAAAATTTAATTTTTTTTTTTTTTTTTTTTTGTAAAAATAAACTATTACAATTATTTATTGCAATCAAACTAACAAAAAATATCCTTTTAATAAAAAAAAAAAATTTCATAAAATTTCAAATGTGTTTTATGTGTATTTTTAGGTATCTAAGAACTCCGAAAATATAGCATCCAGCCAATGTTGTCTATCCCCCGGCGTTCTATAATTTTAAAATACACGTTTCCACCACACTGGCCCGCCGGTGGCAGGTTAAGCGCTGATGATTGCTGCTAGTCAGTGCACTCTGCTTTCGAGTATTGCCACGGCAACCAAAACTCTAGGAAGTTCATGTATGACTTCGGTTATGCATGTTCTGCCAGCCCCCACGAAGCCTTTTGGCTTTCTGTGTCGGTCATTGGTGGAGGAGCCTCAACCAACTCAGGAGCCTAGTCATTTCTCTCATTCGCGGGAAAAGTATAAAACAAAGGGATTAGATAGCCCGAGCAATATGATTTGTGCCGTGCAGCACCTTTTCACTCAAGTGGATTTGATCCACTGCCAAATATAGCCATCAAAGCAGGTGCTGGCATTAAATCATATCCAACATTCACTATATTTTTTCTATTATATTTTGCACAAAAACTTTTCAGTGTCAAGTTTTGAATTGAAATCCGGTCCCTGCTTTCCATTTATGAAATGTGAGTACAGGTGTGTGTGTGAGTGTATAGATCCAACTCTGCCAGTAGATGTGCGATTAGTTATGGCTGCAAATAAGTTTGACAAAGTTGCACAATTTTCAAGCTCATTAATGAAATTGCTTGTCTTCTTGCTTTTGACTTGACTCGATGCTGAATAAAAATATTTTGCTGCTGCACGAAATGGGGCAAAAACATACAAATTTTCTTTGGAAACATTAAAGGTAACAATTTATGTTGCGCAGACAACAAAATAATTGAGAAACCATACAGAGCGTAACGGTGTGAAAATAATTTATTTACTTGTTATATTATTCATAAAATTGTTGTTTCTAAAAGGTTAATAAACGAACAAAACCAAAAACTTATGAGTTTTATTTACTTAGTGTTTGATATTTAATCAAGATGAAAGTTATAATTTTTTATTTTTTTATGATTTTAATTTGCCCGTAACTACATGTGAACGAGTTAAACTACAACGAGTGAAAAACTTAATTTAAACTTTTATTAAAATGTTTGCCTATTCTAAGGAAGTCATGACCAAACGATGTTTTCATCAACACCGTAGGAAAATGCCAGAATTTCTAATTAACATTTAAAATTAATTGAATGCCCAAACTGACTTGATGTGACTGAAATTTCTGTCGAATGTCTTATTCACTCAAAACTTGTTTTTGCTTTGATGCCTCAAGCAGATAATGACACTACCAAAACTTTCCAACAAAACATACAAAGTTTCTTAAGTCTGTCCTGCTGTAGGAATTTCGTCGATTTGCACATACATATTTTGATTGCGAGTACATATTTACGTAATTGTTGAGCCCAAGTAATTAATCAAAATTTTAAAATTGTGTTTAAAGTTTAACCAAATATTTATGGCACAAGTTCATATCGGCAAGTAGGTACACAAGTGTTTAAATATGTGTGAAAATAACTGTAGTAAATCGTTCGGTGTATGTGTAATTTAAATTTTTATTGCAACATTTTGTCAACTGTGTCAGAAAAAAAATTGCGATCGATACCAGCAGTTGTGGTTGAGGTTAATAGCAGAACTGCAAAAATGAATGAAAGTTGAAATCAAATACAGAAATATTGTAGTTGTGTTTATTCGAGTCAGCGCACCCTATATGGGGTAACCCTTCACCAAGGTTTAGTTGTCAAAGCGGGCTGTTTTGTTTACAGCTTTGAGTTGTGTGCATCTTCGATGATTATCCCTACGTGACGTAGATAATAGTGACACGATTTTCGAGAGTTCAAGCATATTTCGAGGAGCTGCTGTTTTTCAACTGATTTCCTTAATAGACTTTGGCCCTTCAAGAACTTTTTCAGCCCGTATACTTGTATATGATCCAAAATCGTCATATACAAAAAATTTGCTAACCTTGAAAGCCTCATCAGCGGTAGTGAACCCTTGAATAATTTAACTGTCGCTTCTGTAAAAAAATACCTCATTTTTATAGTTAAAATCAGTGTTTGAAAGAAATAATGAAATCAAAAGTTTTCAAAAACTATCGGAAAAATTCACTAAATATGAAGAAAGTAAAGCCAATTGCAATCATTATCTGGAACGATACAACCACTCTTTATCAACTTAACTTTTAACCGCCTATTTTGTTCCAGTGATTTCTGTTAAGTCGGTACCTCAATTACAGGTTTCCTTAGGTTCACTGGGGACGCTTCCTGCATGATCAAACAAGCAGATAGTAGTCTCATGATCTACGAAAGGAGATCTTGACCACTAGATTTATTGAGAATACTCTCTGAAATTTTACATATTCATTCTTTTATTATAAATTTCACTTTTGGTTCGGAAATATCGTCTATCGATTTTGTTTCGTTAGAAACGTAAACGTTAAGTTAAAGATATTGAAATCGTTAATTTCGTCAAAGCAACTGGCCATTTACAGGGGCATTTCTGTCACAATTAACAGCAACTTTATGTGGATTGTAAAATAATTAAATTGACGTCATGTGTAAAAAAAAATTACACAAGCAACAGTGGGAGAAAGAAAGGGAGAGACGTAAGCTTACAGAAGCAGCCGACAGTAGAGCTGTCACTGCAAATCATTTAGAAAAATACTTAAACAAAACACGAAAATTGAAAATTAATATGTTTTCTTTTATTGCTAAAGTTTATCACATGATTAAATTTATAACACAATATATAAAGGAACTTATTATATAATATATAAACGAATACATCACACATACGGCCCGTCCACTATTTCTATATTTTGGAAGGCTCTTTTTAAACTCATCATGTTCTTCATACTGATTGCCCCGTTAAGAACTCTAACGGAGTTCTATAACTTTTGCCATTATGTTTAAATACAAGTTTAATACAATGCTATAACTGTTGCTATTATGTTTAAATAAAACTTTAATACAATTTCAATTCAATATGTTTTCTTATTGATTTTAATCTCTTTGTGTATTTTGTGTGCTGCTACTTTAAAAGCCACATTTACTTCGGCTGTATATGTTTGATGCTCAAAATATAAAATATTTACTTTGGCCAACGCCCAATACGTTTAAATGTCGAACAAAAAACAAGCGAAATAAAGTGTAAAAAATGTCAAAGTGTTAAATAATCCAAAAAAATATGTATATAAAATAAAATACAACATTCAATATTCAAACACACACATGCACACGTGTGCTGCCTCCGTAGAATAGCGGCAAAGGAAGCCATGAAAAAATACCAAATTGTTTACAAGGGCTTTAGATATATTTTTGCCTTTATATGTATGTATGTATGTATATATATAAATATATGTAGGTACTATATAATATACATGCATGTATATAAATATAGCGAATATATTAAACTTATACACAAAACATAAATAAATGTATATGAACCGCGCTCACACACACATATGCGCGCAAAACTCATTTATAAGCCCATGTAAATAGTTCTTGTATATACAACAATTTCACCCATTTATCAATACGCAGTATATGATTGTGTGTATGTGTATGTGCGCGTCTGTGCATGTACGTACATACATATATCTATGGATGTGTGTGTGTGTGTTTGTTTGTAGTCGTGCCTTTACGCCAACAAACACATTAACAGGAAAAAATGCAGCCATATAAAATGCATTCGTAACTCAATACGATATTTTAAAAATGTGCAATGCAATTAAAAACAACAAAAAATCAATAAAAAAAAAATTTCATACACAAAAACATATTTCGCTTGCAGGACTATATTGGGTCCAAAAATGCAAATTTCCGACCAAGTTATTTTGAGTTTTTTTTTAATTTTTTAGCTTTTTTCAAATAATTCAACTAAATCTGAAATTTTGTAAGTTGCGGTCTTATAGATTTACAGCCAAATTCATCAGCCTTATTAACCATTTAAAGCCAAAATTTACTAAAGTTGTATTGCTAAATGATTAATAGCTTTATAAACGGCTTATGAGGCATTCATAAAATTTTAAGTTTTATTGTTACTTTCAGCCTTTTTTAAACCAGCAACAAAGTAACGACAATTTTACACTTTGTTTGTACACATTAATTAATTATTTAAGGAAAAAATTTGTTTTTCGTAATAATTTTGGAAAATTGTAAAAAATATTGTTTTAATTCATAATAGAATTCAATAAATAGAATTCAATTAATCGGTAATTGTAATCAATATCAAGTACTAACAAATGCTTTAGTGCTGCTGTCAAGTATTCGGCAAGCCAAGACATACAAGGAAACAGCTAATCCTTTTATAATTTCAGACTGCCACTTGAAAAGTCAAATACCGATTTAGAAAATCTAACGGGTGGATTTCATAAGAGAAAGTATCAGTTTGTATACCAAGATGAGGCAGCCGCACTTCATGGTCTAACACAAACAACTGTGGACTCGTCCATTTTACTTGTTTTTAAACCACGAAAACACTTTTGATAAAAAAAACACACAGAACTAAACTGACGTAAACAAAAACCGGACATATTTTATGAAATATTTATTGCCAAAAACTATTTATGCAGAAATTTAAAGTGATTTTTACTTCTTTAAATATGTCCGAACATTTAAATGTATTTAAAAAATTTATATGCACTTGATTACCGGTTTAATCGAACTGTGAGATAGAGCATCCATCACTCACAATAAAATGAGAGCGAAATAACACGGGAGTTGCCGCACGTAATCATAAAATCATTAAACATGTTTAAAGGGGATTTGGACGATAATGAAAATCATATGAAATTAACTCCGTATTTTAAAAAGGAGTTAAACAAAATTTTAGGCATATTTAAAAAAAAATATGAAAAATTTTTGAGTTTTTTCAGTTTTAATTTTTCAAAAGTTGAATTGTATGGCGTTGTATACGCGAATAAGGAGAATCGTAATTAAATTTTTTAAAATTAACTGGTTCGATTTTTAATAAATTACTTTCTACCGACAATATAACAGAGAATGGCAAAAAATTTACAGTTTTGTAAAATTTTCTCTTTGTTTCTCAACTGACCAGTGAAAAACGCTACCACCCAATAGTTTTTGCAGCGAAAAAAATTGCCATTTAAAATTAATGAAAAAATATAATAAAAACTAAATAAACCATAATAAAGGCGCAGTGATTTAACCGCATTTGTATATTGGCAATTAAAATTAAAAAATAAATTCAATACATATTAAACAAAAGTCTTTCGACGAATTAATTTCACGTTATTATAATTCTCTTATGAAGATTGACCTGGTAACACGAGCATTTGATATATGAAAATATATAAAATTAAATAGCATCGTCAGGGATCCGTTATGCCTTTTCATGTGTATTAAGAAAATTTCAGAGAATATTTTGTATGTTTTAAAGTTTTAAGCATTAATGCCGCCGGCTACAAACGCCGTCCTGTAGCAACACAAACAATTACAACAATTTATTTATGTTACAAAAAGGCACCATTTTAAAATTGGTACTAATTAAATGTTGCTTTTTTTCATATACCAAATATTGTTTAGGTGCAGCTTTCAGCAAAAAAAAAAAACTCCTTTGAAAAAAAAATTAAAAAACTAAAGAAAAGTGTTGCAAAATTGTTGGGTTGGGCACAAGTAAATTGGGACGGACTGACGATCGTGCAAAGTTGAGATATAAACGGATACATCGTCTGAACTATAAGGAGCGCAGCAATGAGCTCTATACTACATGAAAGCCTTTAAAAGATATTCAACATTTTCGAAGCCTAGAACTCTAGTCGGAGGTGGGAAGGGTGGCAAAAGATGTTATGCCTGACTTTTTAAATTTATCTGAAATATCGACAAAAATCATTTTATCTGCCAAAGACAATAAGCTTTTATTTGATGCATAATATGAAAAAATAGATAACAAAAATTTAAGAAGATTGAACAATTTTCTACATGATATTGATTCAATATTGTAAACATTTTAATTACCCCTTTTGGATATACACATATTTGACTATAAGAAATATTTCGAAGCCCTAATTTGTTTTACACATTTTGTTATATTGTCGTTTTGTTTTTGTTTATCAGCCTTGCACTTACTTAACAACATACTTTTCAATATCACACGATTTACCACTTAGATTACTTAGAAGTAATCAAGTAATGACTTGATTGTTATTATATAAATAAGTAGTTCTTCATTCATCGTACTATTTACCGTCTGCATTATTAAAAATTAATAAAGCAATTACTCAGTTATTGTCCTATATATATATATAAGTTAATGTCAAAAAGCTGCAATTGGGCTTTTCAGCACAAAGTGAAATGCACCATCATCTATTAATGATGTCCTTTTCCATATTACGGACTAACATTAAACCCAACCGCTGTTTATGCTGCAGACAAGTTATTGAATATTTTCAATTTACATTCAAATCACACCCTTGAATCAAATTACTCGAATCTATTAATCTTACGAAAACAAAAGCTGGAAAACCATATTTTAACAACTTGTTTATTTTCCTGTTTATTTTATTTTCTAATATTGTGCTGGAACTTGTTGTTGTCAGGTCGGTTTATATTGACTCAGATTCATTTGGGATTTGGGTGAAGTGGAAATATTTGGAATTTGCTCACGTTACCTTTTGTGTATTTAAATGCTATTTATTTTCTTTTAGCAGTTTTTCCTTTTTCCTTGATCTAGTAAAAGGTATGAATATTGTTTACTTTTCTTTAGCTTCGGCTGTCAACCAGTTAAGAGGAAAACTGTTCTAACTGCCAATTTTTTCAATTTGCATTGAAATGTGTACGAAATGACAAATGAAGTTTAAATCTAATAAAGGCAGCAGTATCTCTCTGGCTTGCTTGGCCAACAAGCAAAAAGCTTTGCAGCTGCGTGTTATTTATTAAAAAAAAAATTAATTTATTAAAAAAAATGTGCGTAACTCACAAATCCAACTGCAAACAAATACAGGTAACATTGCCAGACTTTTGCTATTTTTGGCACTTTTGCCGATCTATGTTGAGGGTTCCGGAAGAGCCTGTAACACCTTTTCCCTATCACTCGCTGGCCACGGACAACAAGAAGGTTTGTACACATCAGCAAGACTTTCTTACTTCTAAGTATGTTATTGTATATTTACATATTTTTAAATGTCAACCTGTTATTTAATATATAAATAATTGTATTACTTAATATTGCAGAAGTATTAAATATGTAAATTAAGTAAGTTTCACACAAAACTATCGTTAGGCAATGACTATGGTGTGGTTGGCCTGACAATAATATGGTGGTACGAAGTAGCTGCAAATTGTTTAATTTATGAACAATAAACATGATTTAAACTAAAGCTTTAATAATACTTTGAACTTTGAATTTGCATACTAAATATAAACATTTATGGTCTTAATTAGTTGTGGTTATCCCCAGTGCACTGTAATTCAATAATAACCAAGTCGCTCTTCAATTATTGCCCCCACAATCATGTACTCTTTTATGCTAGTGATTACAAAAACTCTAAACGTTTAGCTCATTTTTGCTTTAAAGAAGCTCCTTAAAAATAAATGGATGCCTGAAAATGTTATCCTTGTTAAAAATACAGGAATATATTCTAATTCCTTTTTGAAATTTGAAAACAATTCAATGTTTTTGAAAACAATTTTATCACAGTAGATATTTTCTTTCTTTCCATTCAACCTTATAAAAAACCATGTTATGCCCTTCTTCGCTTTATTTTATTTTCATCCCAGTTTTCCTTCTTTAAACAAAACATTTCAAATTCAATTTGAGCGAAAGAACAAAAAAAAAATAATGTGAAATTTGTTTTTTGTTTAAGGGTTAAACAAACCAAAAGGTTGAACTGCTGTTCAAATAAAGTTCAAATTCAATTCGATAATACGAATATAAAGAGACAATATAAAACATCTGAAGGCAGGTCAAGTAAACAGATTTATTTTTCTTAGCACCTGTACAGTTCCTACACAGCAGCCAGTAAAAAGGAAAACAAATTTCATCTTCCCATATTTTATGGTTTCATTTGATGCAAATGGAATTTAAATTAAACACAACCATATTTTGACTGGTTTCAGTTGGTCTTGTTGGAAACCTTCAGGTGAAAATAATGTGAAAAGTTGTCCCTTCTAAGGCAAAGGTTTTAATTAATGGGTGGTGTCAAACGAGAAGGATTATGAGAGGATTGTATTGATGTTGATTTTGGTTTTCTTTTCAATGATCAGATTCGGTGTTATATTGTCACGTTTGTTATCGAATTGATTTCACTTTTCATTTTTTTTTTGCGTACTTGTACGAGTAAAATACAATATTAGAATTTAATCTTATTAGTGATATTATTATTTTGTTACTATAATTGCACTTTAAATTATTCTTGCTAAAAATATTTTTGCTCTCGACAACGCGACTAAATTTAATGACGACTAAATTTAATGACAATCGGAAAACGCTTAGACGAAAATCTATCCTTTACTTTTACGTTTCTAGTTCAAAATGTATCTGAAAATGGAGTTCGTAAATTTAGCGAATTTGCTTTTACTATTGAATAATATTTTCAATCCAAAATTCTTCAGCAGCAGTTTTTACATATTCGGCAAAATACAATATTTTCAATATCCTTTAAAATCGAAGTCCTGGGGTTTTTCTTTTTCAAAAATATATTAATATTATTGTCTAACGTAATTTTCAAAAGGTGCCGAAATATTGAATAAATGTTATAAAACTTTTTAAATTAAAAAAAAAGAAAAAAGGTCTGGAACAAATATAATAATTCAAAACGGTCGAAATATTAGAACTAAGATAATTTAGCAAAATACAATATATTGTCCGAAAGTTTTTAGAAAAAATTATAACCCATATAATTTAGAGAGAACTATTTTCTTGTTCAATAAAAAAAAACTATAGTTTCAATAAATTAAAACTTTTACTCAAAAAATTCTATGTCTGCGTGCAGGCCGGCCTGTGAAAGAATTTTTTTTTTTTTTGTCTCAACAAACCACTTTTGTATGAAAAAGTTTCAAAATTTGTTTTTGTTTTTTCGTCTAATATAAAATATTTTTTTATATTTTATTTTAGTTTAGTAAAATATACTAAATAAATAATTTTGTCTGCCCGCCCTCGTTGAATTTTAATACATTGCAGTGAGTAATTTAGTCCATGACCATAATTACAGGCCTATCCGAATACTTTAAGAAACGTGCACAAGACAAAATCTAACGGAGTCCAGTAGCAAAAGATCCCGATGGCGAATTCGCAGCACTTCCACGTGAGGTAACCATGTTCTCAAATTGCGCAAGCAAATGTTGGTAGCAAATATCAGATAACAAGGTGAAAAGAAGCTGGTAGGTAATCATCGACTTGAGCACGTAAAACAGGGTGAACAAATGAAATACCCTATTGGAAGATCCTGTATAAATATCGTAAGTCTAGTTAGATTATTATGCAGCACCACTTGCTGCATAATAATATGCAGCACCACTTGCTGCATAATAATATGCAGCACCACTTGCTGCATAATAATCTAACTAGACTTACAATATGATCATTATCCTGGGCAGAATTGATATCAGGCCCATTGATGTTCTTTACCAAAACATATTACTATCATGACCGGTCAAATATTTGTAACAGACAACCACATTATTGTTATGACTAACAATTTTTTACAATAAACAACTATATACTGCCAGTCTATAGTTTTGGCGTGGCCAACAAACATAACATCATCTTCTGCCATTCTATTAGTCCCCTATCATTGTTATATGTGTGTCATTGCCAATCATATTATGGTAAGAAAAAACTGTGTCATGCTTAAGCTCTTAAGCGACATTTGGATTAGATTTACACGGCACGATTTCATGACTTTTAAGACGAATAAATTTCTGTATCAACTTCTCAATTTTTATATGAATTTAGATATAACATTTGAGTCAATACTGAGGCTATTGTTTTAATGCTTAACTTTCCCAAAGCGAATGAACAATTTCTCTTCTCTTTCAGGATACAATAATGTGTGAATACTGGAAAATATTTACTAAACATTTCTGACCCAGAAGTACTTTAAAATTAATAAAATGTTTCATATTTTATTATAGCAACACAAGACAACACACGGGCAGCAATAACAACAAAACATAATAAAATTCTGAAAACAAAACTTCATCAAAAGCTGCATATGCAAATGTGTATGTCTGTATGTCTATATGTCTGTATGTGTGTGTATGGGTGTGTGTTTTGTAAGTGGGTGTGTGCATGTTGGTTAGTTTAAAACTCCAGGGTATAGTAAACTTTTTCACAAACAATAAACAACAAATTTAACGCAACCCCATCAAATTGTTTGTTTATATATGAGAACATATTTCATCGCCTTCAAATAGCGCATAGAAAACACACATGAGGAGATATTTTCTTCTAAAGGAATTATTTTACAAGTCCATTTACCAGAATGTTCAATGATTTGCAATTCGAATCATAAAGTTAAATAAAATGAAAAAACGTTAAAATAAAGTTTAAACTTTAGTTTTTTATGGTACGATTGCCGCGCCAGGGTTGCATTTGTTTACGTCAAATAAGCACCTTAATGGTGTGTATGTTGCACTGTTAAATCATACGATTTGCCTACACACAATATATACCCATAATTGAAGTATTGCGACAATCATGTGAGTCCACTTTTAAGGAATTTTGACCTCAACTTATCACCAAGTATCCACAAAATTATGCCATGAAAGGGTGCAACCTAAAACTATTTTTCACACATATTAGATATTCAAAACAATAAAGATATTTCAACACTTATTGCTCCAACCTCCAACCAATACGAAAACCAACCTTTTCCCTATTATTGAATAAAATAATTTATAAAACCTTCTTTTTTTAATATGAATATGATTTATTGAAAATTACTACTACGATATAATTTTCTAGTCCGGGCATTTGCCAGTAAATATCATTACGCCTCAGAGGGGAATACTGCAAAGAAGAAGAAAACCTTATTTACATGCAGAATAATTCAGTGAGCAAACACCAAAAAAAAAGAAAAAGAAAAAAAAACGACAAAAGAAAAAACTGAATCAAGAATGAAAAAAACTTGTCCATAAAATATGTTGAATATATTAAAGGAAAAGACCATATAATCAAATTTTACAATACCAATTTCCCTTTTCAGCTGAAAACAAAAAAAAAACCCAACACACACACACACACAGACACACACCTACAACGAAAACAAAAAGTACTTCGAATCTAAACCCGCACAGAGATACTTTTTTGCGCTCCCAACTAAAAACGCATTCCAACATTTCCATACCAACTTATTTATATGGGAAAAAAGGAGAGTAAAAAAACGAAGCAAAGCAGAAAGAAACACCAGTTGCTTCAGCATTGGCAACACTTTTGGTTGCCAGCAAAGTGTTTGTGCAAGTGTGTGTGTTGGTTTGGTTTTTGTTTATGCCACCGCTGCTGCCGCCGCCACCCTCATGATATTCTTGCCTCTGCATGTTGCTGCATGCAAAGCAATAGTATTGTGGTCGGAATGGTTTGAAAAGTTTTCGAATTGTTTATAAACTCATACCCAGACGAAAGAAATCACATGAATTGAACAAGTAAGAAACAAAAAGTAAAGAAAAAGCAGGAGAATATGTTAAACACACTAGACGTTCTAGCAACTTTAACAAGAGTATGTATGTGAATTTTGGTTTTTGTTTTTTGTTCAGTGCGCAGAAAAAAAAAACAAACAAAAATTAGTTGCTCAGAAAAACACATTTTCGTTGTCGACCATTGAAGTTTAGTGAGATAAAGTGGTTGTACAGGAAACGGCTATGGGGCACAAAGAAAAACACATACAAACACACACACACACACAACCACTTGCACGCAAACGAGGAAAAATTTTGATTGAAAAACTTTTCTATCTTTTGGTAATTTTTCAAATGTAAATTTGACAACTTTTTGTCTTGTTCATTTCTCCTGGTTTAACAGGCGGCTGCAAGAAAAACACAAACTTAAAGTTGCAAATATGTATTAGGCCAAATTAATCAAAAAAGATAATCTTTTCATTAGTTTTTAATTTTTTTTTTTCATTTTTTTTTCTTAAAGAAAATAAAGTTGAACTAAAAAAGTAACAGAACAGCAAAACACTTATAGAAGTTGGCAACCGATACTTTGTCACAGAGTGTTTTTCCAGAAATCTAATATGTTTGTTGCTCTTTTCGTAGAACTGCAAAAACGTAGAATGGCAAAACCTTTTGACGAGAAAGTTGTTCAACATAATTGAAAACTAAAGTATGATAAAAGTTGGTTTAATTAAAAGAAAATTGCTGGTTTCAAATGGCAAATGCAAACGTTATGCGGGGCCAAAAACTTGTCATACGTGTGGTTTCAGTTTTACTTTTATCATTTTCCATGTGCCACAGGTAGGTTCAAAGTTTTGTGGTTGTTTTGCAGCCGCAGCAACTTTTTTAAGGGCATGAAAGCGAAGTGCTGCAGAAATGTGGCAAACAAAAAATATGTCGATGGTTTTGATATGTTGTGATTTATTAAATTAAAAAAAAAACCCCTACAGCTGGACATACAAATTATGAACATATACAAATTAGAGAGTTCACTCTCTAAAAGGTGTTTGCTCTATGGGCATTGTACAAATTCCACAAATTTTTTACATACTCCTACTTGCAGGCCATCTGGAAATGAACACTGAAATTCGACACCACATGCACCAACGCAATCATTCTGTGTTGGAACACAGGCGCTGCCATCAGTCCAAAGTTATAATTGGTAGTTGTGCGCACGTTGCACAGTGTTTATGCAACAACTGGTGAACCGCTTTAAAAATTTTACTCGTATTTTTTTCAAATTTCACATAAAAAGTAAATTATATTGCATAAAAACCATTTGTATTCCGTTGCAGAGAACAAATTGAAATCGTGTGCCAGCCATATACTGGGCAACGGTTGTTGCAACATCGTGGCTTGGATGTTTTACAAACACAAACTACACAACGTTTTGCCCAACACTAGAGCACCACTTTATTTCATAAAAATTTTTGGAAATAATGACTACTTTGGATATTATTGCGTTATAGTATAAACGATTTTTATACCAGCAAAGTTTTAGCAGGATGTTATATTTCACTAATTTAGTGTTATGAATTAATAGAGAAGTCAAAAATGGACACAGTCTAAGCACATGGGGGGGACGGTTTAACTCTTACTCTGAATTCTGCGTTAAAGACGCAAATTCTATTTCAAACGCGTCGTTTTTTTTAAATAACACAACATCAGCCTTTAAACTTTACAATCTTTTTATACAATTTCAAGCCAGACGTTTTTTATACGAAGGTTGTACAACCTGCTCCTACATTTGCCCATTTATCTATACAACTTGTCCATAACCTTTAAAATAAATCTTTTCTATTTTTCGCACCAAGTACACACAACACATGGGCGATGTATTTTGCGTACTGCAGGGAAAATAAGACACAAAATGAAATCAAGTTGTACAACGGACTCCTATATTTTACAATCTATTTACACAATTTTCTGCGAAATCGAATATTTTAGGCGCAGCTATAAATTCGTTCGACATGTTTTTTTATACAAACAAAACGAAAACAACTGACATAAAGTTGTACAACATGGTCCATACAACTTGCCCAGAAAGCAGTGCCAAACTCATAAAAAATCCCAACTGTAAAATTTTACAGCTTCGAGAGATAGATATTGTCGTCTTTCACGCACAGATTAGATATAAGGCAACTCATAGTGAAATTGAGTGTTTCAATGGCTCAGGTCACCTCCGTTTTGTCATTCGCTTAATAACATTATATCGGGTAAGGAAGAATATACGACAAAGCGGTTTTATAAAATAAAATTCTTTAGTTATTATAGGGGTGTTAACTGTGTGTGACTACTTTTGTTGTCTGCGGATCTGTTTTCCCACAAACTGATGCAGCTTTTAAAATCAGTCTCCTTTTGAATTTTCCCTTTAATCAGGCAATTAAAGTTATTGCTGTAAGGACGCAAACCTTTACTTATTTGCTGCTTATCTGGAGAAGACCAATTTAAAGCATCTGCTCACATTTTATGTATGAAACCTCAGTTCTGACAATAAAATAAAAAATTAAATTTATTTTAACAATTGCTAAGAATTTCTTTTATCACATAAAATCATAAAAAAACATTTGACGCTTAACATGTACACAACAGCTAGAAAAAAACCCTATTGTCCACACACGGGTTGACAAAGTCTTCGAAACAATTTGCCGTCTACACTCAGAAAAAAGGAAAAGTTTAATCAAATTTACTTTGTACATGACATTTTGTAATGAAAACAAAACCTAAAAGCTTTAACAATTATCGTCTCTAACGACAAACTGGCAGCAACAGTGTGCAAAGTGTTCTGTGTTTTTGGACGCTGACGTGACATGCAGTGTGACTTCTAACTTGTGTGTTTTGAATTCTTAAATTTATGGTGATTGTTTTCATGCTTTATAGACTAAATGTTAAAAGTTTTAAGAGTCAGCCTGAATCAAAAACAGTTCTTCGTTCCGAAGAGTCGTTTATCATACGCTTAAGTTTTCGCTGAAGTGTATTAGACGCCGATGCATGTGCGTACCACTTGGACAACTGGGTGGAACATCGTACTCGCACACTTTTTACACTATATTATACAATTTACAAGAGTTCTGCACACAGTAAGCGGTAAAACTTCTAGACATTTTTCGAAACAGCCGTTCAAAGGCCCTGTTACAAAATTGCTCATTAGAAAATATAGATCAACTAAAAAAGCCAGCTCGCAGCTCTAGAGCACTATTTTCATGGCGTTGCTTGTATCAATCTGATATTCTATTTAAAAATTTCAAAAAAAACTTTGTCCCCTGGTTCTACCCTTTGATGGAGGGAAGATTTGCCTAGTCGTATTCCTAAGAATGAGACACTTTTTGGGTTATACAGAGACTGCGATACTTTCCGGGGTATAGACAGGAAAATGGCTTTAAGTGTGCAAGGGCTTCCGATATCTTCACCAAGGTCTAATTGACAGAACGAGAACCGACACGCGCTGTCTTGGGATGCGATCCTAGAGTAGTCGTTGCTAAATCAGCATCTATCTTATCTGAAATATTCTGACTGTAATCTGAAGCAGAAGTCCCAAGAACGAGAGTTGATTATTCCTATTTTCGGGGAACCAAAAGCCTTCGTAATGGCTTTGGGCTTTTTAACAGGTATAGCTTTTACTAAGGAACTGGATGATCAAGAATATCATACAAGCCTGACTTAGAAATAGTGTCTAGTATAGATTTTGGGCCAGGGTTTGCTGCCTCAGCTCTTCAGGGTATAGCAGAAAGGAGAGACTAGGTAACCCTGAGAAAGCCATTGCGGCCAGTTCAGCCCCTAGAATAACTCTATCGTCGGATAAGGCCACTGCTCATGTAAATCTATTTGGCAATCTTACATCCTATTTAAGAATTTCGGAAAAAAGATTTTAATGGCCTCATAGGCTTTTTCTGTGGTTTCGGGTAACTGGTTCTGGTACCTTGGCTTCCTCTAGCTAATTGCAAATAGCAGATATAGTTTGAGTACCCCGTGGAATAAGTTCACCATCTGATTAAGTTGATGCCCATGTAAATCTATTTCGTGTACAGACATATATAAAAATTTGGGAGAACCAAAAATTTTGAGATTTTAAATTTTAAGCGAATTCATGGCAGATTGACAGCGAAGCTGATGATCTTTTTATGTTTTAGTCACGATTGGATGCCAATATTTCAATAGAAAAAGTTCTTCTACTTGACATAATTTAGCGAAGGATAAAAAGTAGAAACGAGAATAAAGCGAAGATATACATTTTTGAAATTTTGAAAATTTTGAAATTAAAAAAGTTTCCATCTCTGAGAAAACTAAACCTGAATTTTATTTTGCATTAGAATCATTTGCAAATAAAATAATATTGTTAATTTAATCGTTATTGTTCAGTGAAACAATTTGATTCACTTTCGACACGAACACGATTAATAACAAATATGAGTAATAAAGTCAGGCCCATTTGCAGGGCCTATCTAATACTTGTTTTACCGCTTGACATTTATGTACGGGTGTGTGGCATATTATATTCAAAGAAAATAGAATTTTTGTTACTGACATGAATGAAAACAACAACAACAACAAAATCCTTATAATGCGACATGTTTCTAATGGTGGAATAGCAACTATAACAAACACATGCGTCAACTTGTAGGACACGAAGTAAATTAAATATTATTTACTTATACTTGTACTCGTTCTTGGGAATATCACTTTGCTACGGACTCCTATAAACTTATTTACAATCACATTTATCTCAGTATCGCAGAAGAGAGTTCCAAAAATATGTTGTGTTAAATTTTTGTTTTTTCATAATTTTTTTTCTTTTCTTCTTACTTTCAACGAAAAGAGAAAGAGGAAGCACAAACAATATATTTCTCTATATATATTACAGTTCTTTAGTTTATTTTTCTGTGCACACGTTTATTCACACCAGGGACAATTATAAAACATACATTTTGTTTTTGCTTTAATGGAAACTAAATAACATGAACTACATGAGGCTCAGAGAGGGCCCCAGTAGCCGCAAGTACCTCTAATAGACAGACAAGCCAATGTCTTGAGTGTGATTTTCTGGCAGATGATTGTCCCTTGTGTGGGCGCCAGCACCCGTATTCAATAGCAGATCTGCTGTAGGCGAAGATTTTCTTTTTTATTTAGTTTTATTAACTACAAACAGTTAACAAGACCAAAAATTAAATATCAACAAGGAGTCTTTATAAAAACGCTGAATTGCGTAAAAGATAAAAAAATTATAAAATTTACACGTAAAATCAAACCTGCAAAAAAACTGGAAAATATGTTTTAAAACGCTTCATGTTGAATTTACAGTTTTTTGTAAAACTGCTGATCTCGGATTGCTAATTGCAATATTATACTAATATGAAATCACGTTAATTGTATATGATTTCAGGCCAAATGTTAATAGTTTTAAAATAAATAAAACTGTTTGTAAATGTTTTTTTTTTCATATATTTTTAGAGGTTGTTTATATTTGAATAAAGTTGCAGACAAAATTTATATTCCATTTTAATATGAAAACAGTTTGATTTTATATGAATTATAAATGATTATAAAAATTCACAAATTTTTTTTTTTGGATTGTCGTTCTTCGGCCTTTTAACCATAAAATAACCATAAAATATGCCTTTTAACCATAAAATATGAAATATTTAGAAGAACTAAAATTCTGTCTTGGCTTAACAATTTTAAAGAAAAAACTACCATATAGTATTGGAAAAGGGATTGGCATCTGTAAATTACTTCTTGGCTAATTAAGTACTGAACAATGATCATTTAATTTTGTATAGACGGTTGCCAGATCTTACAATATTGTCGGTAAAATACGCTTAAAACTGTGTAAGATGTCAATCTATGTCTTACAATAACAGCATTATCAGTCCACTGTTAGAGAGCAATACTGTCAGACGTATGACAATCGTGAGAACACTGTGAGTTGCCATTCTCAGATAGTAAATAGTTATTGTAGGGCTCAGCTGTTATTGGCATATTTTTTTTTTTACAATTAAATCCACTGTAAGAGATATAGTTGTATTTACAACACCGCCGATACATATCAACGTTTTAAGTCTTCTGGCGATGTATAACAACAGATCTGACAACTTTTTCCCTACAATATTCAGACCGTACCAACTGACGGTTTTTGTTGGCACCTTAATTTATCATCAGAAATTTTAAGGTCGTTTTTATGACAATTTACTTGTTACAAAAATATTTATTGCTTTTTCAATATCTAAAAACGGATTTGACAAGTTTTACCCTGTAATAATCTGGCAAACTTCTACATGGCCAGTACATTGTCGCATCTTAAAATATTGCAAGAACAAAATATATTTCCATCCAATTTTGCAAAAGAATGGTTTCACTTACTGGTTCTTTCGGGCGCAATAGAAATTTTTTCTCTGCCTTGTTGAATTTCCGAAATTGGTTAAACTTGAAAATGTTTAAGATCATAATAGCTAGACTCCTTATACATTCTATACAAAATATATATTGAAGTCTGGAACCGATTTAATGTTAGTCCAGCAGACTGGTTGCTTGCAAAATGCAATAAAAGCCCTTGGAAATGATTAGAATGTCTACACTATCGCCACACACTGTATAATATATATTTTTATGTATGTGGCAGATCTTGTTATATTTCATTATTTCCTTTATTTAAGTTTCTTGTTTTTTTCCTTTAACAATTCCCAAAGTTTATCATAATTAATTCCGCTTATAACAATTTCTGCTCGTGACAGTCTCAACAAACACACCAAATTCTTAAAAAAGAATATATGAAATTTTGCAAAGAAAAAACTTTTATTCTGCGTAATAAGCACAAAACTAAATTGAAATAAAACAGAGAAAAGAGTAAAATTCAAGTTAAAACATCAGCAGAAAGTACGGACGCGTATTTACGAAACATTCATTTAATTGCAACCATAAAAAAAATGTAAACCTTTTTTAGATGTTGCGTTTTTGCATGAAGTATCCTGCGCACAAATATCATAATTTACATGTCAAGAAAATTTTCAAAAATATTCCTTACACCGCCCGGAAACCAGCAGAAACGTGTCAAAATGAAATTAAACTACATTGTAGTTGGATGGCATTTTTAATACTTTAAGAAACTGAAGGATTAACAGGTCTGTTCCGAAAATCACTTTATCTGAAATCACTTTTTTCTTTTATTATTTTTCTAACACGAAGAATTTGATTATGATCCGTAGTACATAATTTATAGCAAAAAGTTTTAATCTAGTTGATGTAATACCAATTTTGACTGCAGAAATTTCGTGATTTGAAAACACATGGTTTTCAGAACAAGCCTGTGAGTTTGTGAACACACACTTGCATACATATATACAAAAATGTGAGCTGTGTGAACAGCTGTTGCCGACTAGTATCTATTTATATAAAACAAAGTTACACTATTTATAAAATTTCCACCGATTGTGATGATCGGCGATTCAATCATTTCTATTTACTTTAGAAGTATTTGCGAAACTAATAATATATTTTTAATAAAATTATGAGGAAAATTTCATAAACAGAAAAATTTTTCTAATGGCTCTGGACTCGTTAGAAGATGTATAATAAAGTACGTAAAATTCTTTGTTGCTGTGGCTACCTGGAAATTAAACTTGCCCTAGTTTTTTGACTAAAACAGAAAAGAAAACCTGCAAAAACTTTGCCAAACAAATGAGAATTACGTATAAAACATGCACTCAAAATGAATAAATAAATCTGCCTCTCAAAACGGAAATCCAAAAAGAAATCCTCTCTTTGGTGGGAAAACAAAAATTAAAAAAAAAGAAAAATGTCATGGATAAACATGCCCTAAATGGTGACTCTTGCCAACATCCTGTTTCTTTACAGTCACCTCGTTGTCATTAGGACAGCTTGTGGTGATATGACAGCAATATTATATCAGCAATCTGTCTATCCCTGACTCCCCAAAGCTAAACCACGCTAATTGGCTTTTACGTCAACTGCTGAGCAAATTATTAGTTTTGAAATCAGTTATTATTTTCAAATATTTCCTTCTCCTTTTAATAACTTTGAATGCAGGTTTCATACTTTTAGCTGGACCTCCATTCAATATTTTCTTAAATAGCGAAGGTCCTTCCAAAATGTTACCTAATTTTAATAAGAGCAATACATGAAAAAAAAACTCCAAATAATTTGTTTAGACGAAAACTAATTTTCCAACAAGGTCCTAGACAGTTGCACTTTCAGGTCTGTATTGGAGTGTCACAACTGGCCGAACAGCGTAACAGCTCGGACTCAGATTACTCTGATACGGTTTCTAGAGCACGAGGTGCATAGAGGTACCCAGATGGCAGACAGGTACGTCAAAAGGTTCTGAGAGGACATTCACTGAAAACATTTCTACGGAATTATATTTAAAGCAAAGCGGCACAAATGAATAACATAAAATGTGGGGAAATATTGGACGGATGCTGCTGGTCTTGTACATTCTAAAAAGTTTATCAGCTTCGATAGAAAGACTTTCGGGCCCACTCGCAGGAGACTGTGGTTTTCAGCGCCTATAAAAGGCCATATCTAATTCAGATACTGGCAGATTTCATCTTGAAAGTGGCACTTGATTGCCATCCGCACTGGGCACTGGGAACCGTGAGACACAGGACGTATACTTTGGATGACCAGGACTTGCCAATACTCCCATTAAAGGAGCTGATGCGGTTTGTTGACGTATAAAAACGGCTAATAAATCAACAATAGCCGCAAAGCGAAGGCCCGTTCTAGTTCACACTTTTCCAGCACATTCCCTAATGGGTTAAACTTTTAAGCTACAGGACTTAACCAGCGAACGTAAAGTAAATTTTAAATTTTCTACGCTGGCCTCCAATAGCCACAGCCAAAATATTTCATCCTTTTATAAATCCACCAGAAATAACGAAAATAATTTCTATAATTACTCTTTTCTTCAAATAACATTTTTTTAACCGGATTTTTTCGTAACGTCTTTTTGTTTTTTTTCTTCCTCTGTTTATTTATTGCTTGTGTTTATCCCATTTCTGGTTGTTGCTTTCTTAGTCGCGAAGCCAAGAATTAATTTCTTTTACGTTCACCATCAAAAAAGGCAACCGTACCCAACAACCCAGAAAAAAAATAACTAAATTTGCTGCAAAATCTTTTATCATGTAATATATTTTGTTTTTATTTTAATCCAGTATTCAGCTGGGAAATTCCGAAAAGATTTCATTCATTCTCCCAGCATGTGGATTTTTATGGATGGATGTTGTTTCAAAAAAAAAAAAAAAAAAAAAAAAAAAAAAAAAAAAAAAAAAAAAAAAACTGCTAAATAAGACAAACAAGAAAACACACACTCACACACACACACGCTTTTATTTGTTTAAAGCAATTTAATGGCCATTTTAAAGAATTTTTTCTTTTTTTCAATTACTTCAATTTGTTGGCTTTTACGTATGACTTGGGTCAGTGGCAGTTTAGAGGAAGATTCAATTTGATATTACGAACATACGAAACTGAGAACCAGCTTTTGCCCATGAACACACTCAGACAGACTGTCGAAGAAAATTTTCTAAAGTTTTAAGTTTTTAATTTAGTGGGGAAAATGTACAAATACAATCTTGAAATCAATAACTAATTAGTGAAGGAGTGCTTACACTATTATACGAGTACATATCTGGGGCTTTTTATTGGATTTTGGGAGAGAGAAAAAGACTAATACACCATTAAATTTCGCTTTCGTAACATCACCTCTCAAATTCGATGAAATATGTACATGAGCAGTTCTATAAAAATGGCGGACGTCGCGGCTGCGAATGCATCGAGCTGTGAAAATAATTACTACATTTTTTTTTAACTTATACAAGTTTTAATGGTAATAAATCAAAGAAATATATTATTTTTAGTTTTCCGAAACGGCCCTTTTAATGTAGAAGCTTTTATGTCATTTTTGCTTAAATATGATTCCAGCCATGTGGAGGCTTCTGGTGTCGGCATTTGCAACATCAATTCCCACATGCTGATCATTCTCGTTTTTGGAAACCAATTATTCCGCCAGCCAATAAAATGCACCACACAGTAATTTTCGTTGTTCGACAAAAGCTTGGGGATTATTCTCACTCCAAATGATACAATTCCACACATGTATTTACGTACCCCTCCCTTCAACCAAAAATTGGCTTCAGCGAACCAGTTGACGAACCAAACCATTATTCGGATAAAGTGACCTGAAGTCTATTGATAATGAAATCTCAAACCAAACTAAACAAAAAGCAACTGTCAGCTATTAAATGGGTTGTCAAATAAAGCAGGGTTGTCAATTCAAAGTTGTGAACCTCCACAAAAGAAACACCGAATACAAGAGAGTAAAATTAAATAACATAAAATTACTTCAACTTACGAATAAGACGTGAGCGAAATCTATTTCTATGCCGCAAACGAAGACACATATCATCAAAAACGGTGCGATATAGGCTGCAAAACGATCTACTAGTCAATTTGTAATTAAAAAAAAATGAAGTCTTACGAGATTTCAAATCTCCTACTATTTTATTTACCATTTACTTAAGATTTTGCTTCCAAGCTATCACTTGTCCAGGAACTGCTAAAGATTTTCACGTATCTTATAAAATTTTATAGTTTAAACTGCCCTTAAACCTGTAGTACAAGTCAGAAAACGCTACCAGAACAGCTCCAATATCCTAATGGTCGTATTTGCTGTGGGGTAAGTCGTTCCATTTGTCATTTATTTAACAACTTAAATTTGCCACACAAACTTAATTTGATATTCCACTAAAACTCTCTTTTGTTTTACAAATTAAAATTTCTCCGAAAAAAAATATATGTACAAGTATTTTTATTAAAATTATTTGTCCTACGGGAGCATCTAAAGTAGATTAATTCATAAATATGGAATATTAATTCATTACATTGAATGTAATTTATATTTGTCATGTTACATTGTGCTGTGTTGTATGACATACAATAAAGTGTTGTATAATTTATTTTAGTTAAACAAACGTGTCATTTATGAGTTACCAAAGTCATATTAAAACAGTTTCAAACACACAAACTCATAAATATTTTCCAAATCAAAATATAACCAACTCAACACAATATAAAAAGAAAGAAAAAAGAACTATTTTAACACAATTACATTGAATAAATAATCTATGGCTGATGTTACACTGAGACACAAAATAATGTGTATGGATGTGTATACATTAGGGTGGCCCTTAAAATACTGCATTCTCACCGCACAAGTTTGTGATTTTGAATGCATAAAATGGGATTTAAATAAAAAAGATTATTTCCCACTAAAGTTGATAATCGAAATAAAGTTGTAGTACGCCACCAAAGGAAAAGACAGGGGGGATTCACACACAAGATATGCTAAAATCATATCGGCAGCGTTTTATCGTTATAGCTTCAGTTGTAAGTTGTATTTTAAAAATTTGCAAAAACTTTTATTTTACTACTTTATTTATTTAGCAAAAATTTGTTTCCGTAACATTGATGAAGTTATTCCTTTAAAATCGTATTAGTTTAAGAGGCTGTTATAATTTGTGAGCCTCGACTGTGTGATTAACTCTCTGATGTCCAACTTCATGCTAGTGCTTCATGTCAATTGGGACAAAAACATGTCCGAAAGCTGGGACCATTTCCATTTTTCTAGATGCGATACACCATGAACTCTTTCGGTTTACTAGATGGAAAACAATTCTTTTTAATGTATTGCCTAATTTGAGTTTTAAAAAGTAAAAATTAACTGCTTGGCATCAAAATATTGACAACTAAATGGATACACTGTGAGTAATTTTTATGTGCTAGAAAGAATTTGCTTCAAAATTTCAAACTTTTTTGCAGCATAAGTTTTATGACTTCATCTAGAATAACTGATGTCTGCAGAGAACTTTAAGCTTCCAACAAATTCAAAACTAAAGACGATGCTCACCCCCAAAGGAAAAATAAAAATAAAAAAAAATCCTTTAATAATATTCATAAAATTCTATTACATTCATTTGCATAAAAATCGTCACAAACTCAAGTAATGTCATGCACGTATATATGTGTGTATGTATGTGTGTGTGTGCGAATACGCTGTAGTTTTTATAGCCGTATATAATCATAAAATTAGTGAATATTTTAACACGTTTACGAGCCATTGTGTCATATAATAATAAACCATACAATTTTGTTGTTTACAATATTGACAAATGGAGTAGGGTTCATGGTGTGAACACAACTGAGACGAGCGAGACAATGAGGGCCAGTATTGTAGTTTATGGCCCATTTGGACTTTTACACATTTAAATTAAACTTATGATACGAGTAGGAGTGCAACTGAGGGGAATGAGGACTTTTGGTCACAAATATTCGCCGTCAATAATGAAACGCACGTAGTACGAAATTCAGTTTATGCGAGTCCCACTTTTTATTTGAAAGTATTAAAAATGTTCATAAAAAATAGTTTTTAGCTGTGTTTTGTTTAATGTGATGATTTTTTAGTCCTTTTAAATACTATTTGGCCGAACATGGTCACACCATGCGCAAACAATTTTATTAATTATAGATGCTGTTATTTTCGCGTCACTATTATCATATTTAAATATTAATTTTTTTTAGTATGGTCACACCATCATTATAACAGTTGTTACTTTTTCGTCACTATTCTCGTATAAATTTCTTTTTGTATGGTCACATCGTGTGTAAACAATTTTATCTTGTACGTTCTTCGCCGCTCAGCTCAGTTTTGTTCTTAGCATTAAAGCATAGACAAATATATACAAATGTATGTAAATGGACCGATAAGACAAATTTGCCGATTTTATATTTTAAGGCACAAAATAAATTTTTACCAAAATATTAAAAAAATGTTTTTTTTTGTCCTTTATATAGACGAAGGAATTGTAAAGTTTTTTTAATATTATATGTTTCGAACTGAAATGTTCGAAAAAAAAACTAAACTTTCGAAATATATTGTAAATAAAATAAGTTTTTATTATTAAAGAATTTCCCACACTTTTACTCAGTTTTCCACTAACAGGCTCTTTCACTTTTAAAAGCTGACGTTGATTTTTAACAAGGACTCGGTCAAAGGTAAGACTCCCTCATATGCCATGACTTGAAGTGGATTAACCTGAACGAATAACCTATAAAAATTGCTGAACGGTGCAGCACATAAAATGTTCACAGTAAAAGTGTAAAAGTAACTAATTGGCAAAGGCTGCATCTAGTATTAAAAACTCGCAAAGGCTTCACAAAAATTGCCCGGTGTAAGCTGGAGAAACTGAAAGGGAGTTTTGCCAGCGTCGAGGGGCGCTATTTAAAAATTCACATTTGATGATCTGGAAAGCTCTTGCATTGTGCTATTTAGTGAATATATAATTTTTTTTCTATGTAGGACCAGCACTGAGGGGATGACCCCTATTACTGTAACGCAGCACGCATTGTGGTTATGGGAAGGGGAAAAAGAGGGAGTAGTGTTTGCGTATATTCGATTTTAATGTTCCCGCATTGACAGCCGAAGACCTCTGAAGAAAATTTATTCCATAAGCGAACAGTGCGGCTGAAGAAAGAACTTTCCCTGTAATACGTTGTGTGATTCACAAACGCGTTGTACGTAAAAATGTCTCTCTCGTTTCGGACTTTCGTATTAAGCTTTTTCTAAGGTTTAGTAGTTTGGTTAGGCTTTTCAATGCGTTTCATTGCATTAACGAGAGGGCAACCACTAATAAAACAAAGTGGTAAACAAAATTTTAAAGATATGCTTCATAAAAATAGATAAAAATAAGCCAATCTCCAAACTTAAGCCAACAGAAGAGACAACTTCGGGGACCCACCCAAACAACAGAAAATTCACGACAGATGTTGGTCTTCGAACTATTACGGAATAAAAAAGCCTTAAGCCCAGATAAAGGCCAACCAAGCAGAAAGTTCATATTCGGCGGAGGCATCTTTTGTCACTATCGGAAAAGCAGTATTCAACTCGTTCTTAACTGGAATATAATACAAGTCAGTAAATTATAAAAAACAAAAAATCTTCACCATCAATTATTTTTATTCTAATGCATATTTGCTTTAGCAACAACAAATCATATTATATACATATATGCAAATAATCGATAGTAAATAAATTCATCAGAAGCCCACAAAAAAACAAGATAATTCGTTTTATATGACAAAACAAAGACAGCAATTTCTTTGGAGTGTTTAAATACACACGAGTATTTGCATCTGGCTGAACATTTTTTAATAAATGCATAAGCACTCACGATTTTATTTCCGTTTCCGTTCTGAACACAAATTGTGCGTGTGTGTGTGTGTGTGTGTATGTGCTTATGAGCTCACATGTGTAAATGTCAGTGCTACGAGTACATGTTTGCTTGAAATTCATTTTACACAAATTGTCGTGGTTGGTGCTGGCGGTAGCAATTATTTGATGTACATGTGTGAGTGTTCCTGTGCAAGAATTGTCTTTGCAAATGCATGATGGTGACATTATAATTGATGCACACGCAATTTACGCACCAAGAGAGCTGAAATTTTCGTTTGTTTGCTCGATGCGTGCGAAAACTCTCTTTTATTATGAGCACCATTTTTTATTCTCTTTGAGCACAAATTTTTTCCACAGACTCAATTGTCGCTTTTCTGTTTTGTATTTTCCCTTTAGTGTGGTGTTTTATTTCAATTCCTTTTGTTTCCACAAACAACTTCGTTTATCCGGCCTTTTTGAGCGCATATTCAACTCTGGGATTCTCGTAATTTTAATTTGGTTTGTGTTTAATCTGTTTTAGCAGTTACTTTCACATTCTATTTGTATACAAAATTTAAGTTACCGAAACCGCGCCAATAACTGTAACTGACATATTAAGGAGGTGTTTGCGTGTGTGTGTTTGGATGTGTGTGACTGCTTGTGCTTTAACTCTCTTTTCTAATGTATGGGAATTTTAACCTGCTCGAACACATACATACATTTGTATGTGGGTTTGTCAAGTCCGCTTGTTTGTTTGTATCTCTGTCTGTCTGTCTGTCTTTCTGTCTGTCTTTTCAGAGGTTTCTGCACACATATTTATTTATTCAATAAACCTTAACAATGTAGAGTTATTTGTTCAACAACCAGCCACACATGAAAACACAAAATAACTGCCAGTAGTTTTTGTTTTACTTATAGAAAAAAAAAAATGTAGAAAAATATATTTTCTGTTCCTTTTGGTGCTGAAATAAATGTCAGAAATTTATGCCCAAAACACTCAACGTTATCAAATATATCAATTATGTTTTTGGAGGCGTTGAGGTTGTCAGAAAATCAAACAGTTCGGTGAATGTAATTATCCTACAAATTGCTGGAAACACATACACACGGTCTTAGTGATGTTGTGTTTCAAAAGTAACAGTGAAGGATTTCTTTTCGGAAGGAGCACTGGACATATTCCAGTATTAAATAAGTATTTACATATATATATATGTATTTGGACTAGAAATTGTGTTCTTCGCTGGCCAAAACGGTGAAAAAATTGTAAATGTCCTCATGTAATAAACTTTACATATGGCTGTAATATAAAGTACAAAACATATGTATATATGTTTTAATATTAATTATCCTAGAGAGAAGAAAACCTAAAACGAGAGAAATTATTGTATATTCTGAGGACTCTGACAATGTAACAGATTTATTTATTTCTTTTTTCATTTATTTCGTTATTTATTTATTTCTTTAATTATTTCTTTCTTTATTTCTTTATTTATTTATTTATATATTTTTTTATTTACTGCTTTATTTATTTATTTCTTTCTTTATTTATTTATTTATTTATTTATTTCTTTCTTTCTTACTTTCTTTATTTATTTATTTATTGCTTTATTTATTTATATCTTCATTTATTTATTTATCTATTTATTTATTTATTTCTTTATTTATTGCTTTATTTATTTATATCTTCATTTATTTATTTATTTATTTATCTATTTATCTATTTATTTATTTATTTCTGTATCTATTTAATAATTTATTTATTTATTTCTTCATTTATTTATTTATTTATTTATCTATTTATTTATTTATTTCTTTTTCTATTTATTTCATTATCTATTTATTTATTTATTAATTTATTTCTTTACCTATTTATTTATTTATTAATTTATTTGTTTATTTATATATTTATTTATTTAATTCTATAGACTATAAGTCCCTACAGACTTAAGAAACAATATGAAAGACTTAAATTATGTACATATTTAAATACATCATTATTTTTCATTTTATAACATTGATAATATGATAAAATTTGTTAAATGTTTCACAATCTCTACGATATAGATCGTTATTGGCATAGAGAGAGAGAGAGAGAGAGAGAGAGAGAGAGGGAGAGAGAGAGATCTGTGCTAATCAAGGGTTATTAGTTTTGATAGTTACGACTTGAGCTTGTTGGAATACAAAACTTTGCTCAGCAGAAACTCGCAATCAACACCACCACCCATTATTCCAAGATATGTTAAGCAGGGAACGGCGACTTTTTAAGGTTGGTAGTTTAATAAGTACAAGTCCACTTGTATATGATGGTGGCAGATATGAGTTTCATCCACGACCGCGTACACAGACAATAATAAATTAATTTTGTACTGCTTCCATACTATAACTTATCTGAATAGATGTGTAAGGATTCCATGAAATTGATACATATTCAAGAATGGAGTTGAATCGTCCAAAGTATAGAGTTACTTTGTAGTGTAAAAGGATGTGGAAATTCTTTAAAACATCTTTTCATAAATCCAAGAACCTTATTAACACTAAGCACAATGTAATGGCGAAAATCAAGCTTGTGATCAAGCATGAACACCAGATCAATAGTTTAAATATGTAAGAAGGTGTATGCAAATTCAATGATAAAACATTTCTAAACTGGACTTGTTGACTTCTAGCCCTATCCTTAGTTTATCTGTCTTGTGATTACCACCATAAGAAGCAGTTAGTGATTCTGAGGAATCATGCCCGAAAGAGCCAATAAACACTCTGGCAGGCAATTATCTGAAAATAACATCTCACAGACGACTAATAATAATATTTTGAACATGTTCCCACTGACAGCATTTTTCGGACAGAGTGCAAGAAGATCTATAACTATAAAGCGAACCTTGCGAAATCAATACTGGTGATCATTATGTAATTTATGTGACCCCAGGTAGCCGACAAGATGGTAGTTGAGAGCAAAAACCGATTGGCTGGCTATTTTCAGGTTTTTTTGCCCCAACCTCTTGGAGAATTGGCGTTACATAAGCAACCTTCCAACCCATTGGAAGTTCACCAACATTGTGTGATGTACTGAAAGGATGGGCTCATGGACACTGAATGCTTTCTCTCTCGATCTGATTGCAGTTTACGATTCATTCGATCTTTCGACCTAAGCTGGTTGATATGAGCAAAAGACATGTGAACACCGCTAAGTGCTACACAGTTCGCTAGGCATTCTGCTCTAATGACGTCAGGGCATGGTTGTCTTATGTGGTGTAGTATGAAAGTAAACTTTTCCTTGTGGATTTTTTTTTTTTTTTTGAAGTCATAACTCCCTGTGCAAACGAGTCACAAAAACTGCAACGGCTCTTAAGGCGATCATAGCCCATATTATTTAGACTTAGGGACAGCAAAGATTCTTTACAACATCTAGTCGTTTTGCTGGCATTTTATGTTTCAAATAAACATATGTTTAAAAAAAAGAGAAGGAAATACTGCTGACAATATCATAAAAAATATATACAAATACTTTTTTATCTATTGTACAGACATACAGACACATCTACAAACTCTATATAAAAGCACATACCTAAATAAACTTGTAACTTTGACGACAATATTATCTGGTTCAAATGTTTAAAATTTTTCATAAACATATTTATCGCGAATCTTTAGTTTTGCTGATAATTTGGCTTGAATATCCTCTATATTTTATTTTCTTTTTTAAGCGCTGGTTTTCAATGATATAATAAAAAATTTACTTCTTTACTTTAGTTTTTTATTGTTCTAAACTTTCTTCAGATTTCTGACCCGTCTCCAGCTCATGACAAAAGTTAGTCTTATAAACATACCATCATACACTGGGGTGTGTGTGTGGGTGTGTGTGTATTTCAATAATTTTGTGTATTAAAACAAAAAATCGAGTACATTTTATGTTTTCTTCTCCTCTTCATTTTTTGTTTGTTTTATTAAACTTTAGGGAATAGCTGATATCAAAGTTGTTGCTGTTTTTGTTGTTCTTTTTCAGCCATAATCTTTATTTTGCTGTTTGCAGCACTCTGGAGTGATAGAATAGATTTCGTTGCAAAACGCTTCATCTTTTATTCTGGCGAGGAAATATCATTTTACAAAGTGAATACCCGCACACCCACAAATAAATTTTTGGTTTTGTTTTGTTTTTTTTTTTTATTACACAGTTGTCTGAAGGGCAAAAAGTCTTTGTCAACAGTTCCGGCTGGATTTCTTAAGCAGAAACTTTAGCGTCGAGAAAAAACGAATGAAAAAAGAACAGAACTAAAATAGTTTATAGTCATGGAAGCGCCGCGACATCGACCAGACGACGTGCCATGCAAATGGGTGTCAGTGGACGGTCTTTACAGCGAATTTTGGTACAAGATTTGAAGATGTTTCCGTACAAAGTCCAGACGGTGCATCAGCTGTTAGCTGCTGACCGCCAATCGCGTCTAACATACGCTCAAGCCATCCTTAATCACCACCAAGAGGCAGATGATTTTTCATCAAAAATAATCATGAGTGATGAGGCCCATTTCCGTCTAAGCGGGTACGTAAATTAGCAAAATTTACGCTTCTGGGGCACTGAAAATCCGCGTGTAACCCAAGAAGAGCCATTACAGCCGCTCAAAGTCACTGTATGGTGTGCTGTTTTCGCTGGAGGAGTCATCGGACCTTTTTTCTTCGAAGACGTCGTGGGCCAAACGGTTACTGTGAATGGTGAGCGCTACAGAGCAATGATCAACGAGTTCTTTTTGCCGCAACTTGATGAATTGGGATTGGAAAACAGGACGGTGCAACGGCACACACTGCACGTGCCACAACCGATATGCTGAAGGCTGCATTTCCCGGGCGCCTAATCTCCCGTTTTGGTGATTTGCACTGACCAGCAAGATCGCCTGATTTGACCGCTCCAGACTTCTTTTTGTGGGGCTTTTTGAAGTCGCGGGTTTATGTCAACAAGCCTCAGACTCTTGCAGCTCTTAAAGACAATATCCGTCAAGAATGTGAGGATCTATCGCCGGAAGTTTTAGACAAAGTGATGGAAAATGCCATAAAAAGGTCTCAAATGACAATCAACTTTGGCGGCGGCCATTTACATGACATCATATTCTCGACTTGATGTAAAAAAAATTAAAAGACCAAATAAAAATAATCTACAAGAAGAATCAAAGTTTTTCATTTTTTTTTTTTTTTAATTACAGCCAAAAAATATCGGAAGGTTATTTTTGCGCCACCTTGTACAAACTGAATCATTTTGTTTTATGGGGCGTATGATTATTATAAAATTTGATGAATTTTCTTTTATCAACGTTAATAGTATTGATACGCCACGATGTCCGGGTACCCATCCCCAACAATGATTATGGTGGTTACTTTTTAAATGGCACCAGCTTTTTTCCCATGAAGAATTCTCTGTTAATGGCATATTTTTTTGCTCTTCCAGCGTCCCTTATTTGTTGTTATAACAACACAACGAGGTAACATTAATGAATCGATCGTTTTCTCAGTTTAGCTGGCCAAAACTTAAAAGGAATTAAATCCATTTCGTAAACCAGTACGAAAAGTGCAATAATTTATGAATAAAATCATGACACTTAAAATACTTTTTTCGGGTAACAGGCTTGGCCTTGACGTATGCAAATGATATCTGGGGCACTCTGCTTTCTGGACATTTAATGAAGATTTTATATTATTAAAAATTCAATTAATAAAGAAAATAATCATTGATCAATTACAATTGACACAAAACTATTAATTGCTTCACAAATTTCTTAGCATTGAACTCAAATAAATCCGGATCGTTTAATTAAAAAATTAGTTTGATTTAATTGAGCAGCAGCTGCCCCTACTTTTACTGCTGCAGCTGGAATAGTTCATGAATGAATTATATCAGCAGTTAAAGTTGAATTTGTAAATTTATACGAAGAATAATTCGCTTATCAATAATAAATAAATGAAAACTGTTCATATTTAATTCATTTGTAGGAATTGTGTAAGAATCAAATTCAATATTAAGAAAATCAATATTATCAGCGTTCAATAGTTTTTGGCCGTCATTTAAGGCTCGAAATAGAAAAATGGCAAAAGCAGGTTGGCGACGAGAATTTCCAAGGAGAAAAATGGATGTCTCATAAGGGTATATGGACAAAATATGTTGGGCCAGTTGGCATTCAATAGTTTGGGGGGTCATTTAAGGTTCATTAATTTTATCTAAAAGGTAAAGTGTTGAGGGTATGAAGGTGGCATTGATAATTCAAGCGGCTTGAAGAGAGAACGAAAAGCAACCTGAATTTTCCCGTTTTGGCTGAAATATATTTGTTGTAGTCGAAAGCTTAAACAGCGTCCTGGTGACGGCCTCGCAACAGAAAATATGGAACTGGTCGGCAAAATGACTGACTAAATTTGCTAAAACCTTCAATCAGCTGTAAGACAAGTGCTGGTGTCAATGAAGCATCAGCTCTACCAGGCAGGAAAAGTCCTGGTGCTCGCACATGTTTTGTCCACCGCCTACTTTTTAACCAAATATGCATTCATGTATTCAATAAGGAAATATGTGTGTGTATATTCCTGATAGTTAAGGAATCCCTTTGATCCCAGTATGGCAAATTTCGTTTATTTCTATATCGATTAATTAAAAAAAATATGTCACAACAGTGAACAAATTGAGATAAATTCAAGTATAAATTGTATTTTAAATGAACAAGGCGTAATATTCGTCAAAGTTTGTCATTCCTAGCGGCCTCGAATCAATTGAACAACATCTTTATCCGCACTGTGGGCCCAGCGTATACAAAAACATTGCATTAACATGTATTTCACTTGCTTGATAGACGTTTGGTAATGTCTTATCGAAAAAGTATGAAGCTTCTCATATTCATATCAAAAAATGGCCAGTTTCAAATAATAATAATTTGTCGTTTAAGTCTGCCAAGAGAAAAATCAGGTGACAGGGCTGCTGTCACGTTGTGTGTCGATGAGGAACCTGATGAAGAAAGTATTCACCAGCACACTGTCACATCTAGTCGAAAAACTAACACGAAGCGTTTAATTTCTTGCACTGTGTTTACACCTGCCATAACTATCGTCAGATTTTTTATTATGTGTTTGATTTTTCATTGAAAATAAGCGATCTTTACACGAGTGCCGGAAATTTTTAATACGTTTAAACATTCCAGTTTTCCGATACACTCTTATGCCTGCTCTAATTTTTTTCATCCTCTGCTGTTTGCCAGTTTCCTGACACCAGATACACAATACCAACAGAACTTAAGATTTGCAAGATATTACTATCAGTCCCAGTTTACATTCGAATAAACAGCATACAGCAAACAAGACCGAAAAACAAGTCATTGCACAACAATGACTTAATACAAACAAAATTTCTCATTCAATTAATTCATTAATTAGATTTTCGTTTATTTACAAAGTTGGCATTAATCCCTGTGGTGGCCAGTAGAGTTGGGCAACAACAAACGACAATCGAATTTAATTTCAACACATTTAAACATGTGTCGCTGGAACGCATAGGCAAAGTGCATAATGCACTACGGTACCTTTCCCACCTTATGTCCATTACGCCAAATACATACATATGTATGTACATATGTATGTAGATATATATCGGCTGAAATGTGCAGCCAGGTAAATGGGTGCTGGCAGTGTACGAGTAGACGCATCATAAATACAATAATGCTAAATAGTTCATATATACCGCATGACATGTTCAGATGTATGGGACTACTGGTAGACAAATTCGCTGGGAAAACCACATGCTCATGCAAGCACTTGCATGCAGATGGATGTGTGTGTGTGTGTGTGTAGTTGTATGGCCTGTATGTAAATGCGTGTCGCAAGTACGTTTGTATGCCAGAGCTCCCTCCGAGTGTGCAATTCGTTCGTACGTTCGAAACCCATTTAAGCCTGTTGTTGCAGAATTCCGACTATATAAATTGTAACAACATCAACAACATGTTGTTTGTTTTTATTGTACTCTTATGTAGTTACCAGTCGTACGTATCTACACAACTTGCACTATTTGGGATGCAGACGCACACACATACCTGCTTATAAATGTATGTATGTAGGCATGTAAGTGTGTATGCATGTATGTGGCAGGAATAGGTGTACTTGTAAACATATACATACATTTGTATATATATATGTATGTATATAGTTGAAACTAAATATATATATGCATTTAAATGTTTATAGGCAGTCATGTGCGTATGCCTGTTGCTGTGCTGTGCTGTTAAAAACAACACCAAAAAGTCATTGGCTTGTTGAGATGAATTTATCCCTGAATTCTTAACTCTGAACAAATGCAGACATGAGGGCAGAGCCATAAGTTAAGAAATCTGAAAACTTCTGCCGGTACCAGCGTTTATATCGTTTTATCATCTTTTGGCCTCTAAGTACGATGTGACTTCCATGTGCTCCATGTTCATCTAAATTTTAGTTCGCTTTGGAAAAAATTCATTTTTTGCGAAAATTTACAATATACTGAACATTAATTACGAATATAGTGATATTATATACATAAATTAAAACAACTACAGTGAAACTTTGCTATAACAAATCTGAAAGGATACGAACAGAACATCGTTCTAGCTATTGATTTGTTACAAACATTTAGCAGTAAAGTCTTGATATAACGAATTTTAAAAAAATCCGACAAAAATTCCCTTCAACACTACAGTTTTTTCTTAATTCGTGTTCAAATTGAATCATCATTTTTAGTTCCTTGTGTAGAGGGTATTGGATGGTTAATTTGCTGTACAGAAGCCTGAGATATGCACTTGCCAACATGTTTAGTGTCAATAAAACATTCATTGCATTGACTTTTTTCTTTACAATTAAGTTCATGATATAGAAGTTTCACTGTAGTAGCTTTTTTAAAATGAATATTATGCTGCCCGAGATAACGTACAAACTTATTTGATATAATTAAAAGCAAATTTTCAGCAAACTGACAAGATCAAAGTGCAGGCAACAGAAAATTGTCAGCTAATCCACGTTTTACAAATTCGGTCAATTCGCAAATTGCCAAAAACTATACGTTCTTCCCGTGTTTTGGTCTTGTCAGTGACGCAGAATGAAGTGTTTCGGATACTACCGGACATTCTCATTCTCACTGACTTCGAGGATAGTTTTCGAGGGATTTGCTGCTTCATTTCATCATATCTTTCATCTTTAGCAAAGACTTTCGTTACATCAGTTAACACTCGAATTAAATGCTCGAATAGCAGCCTCTAAAAGAACTCGTGGGTGCAAACATTTCTTGTTTAAAAACAAATGTTGGACAAACACATCCAATTTTTCAACAAATAGAACAATATGTATCAAATATGACCATAAAAATTAAATATATTTATATATTTTTTTAGCATTTTGTAAAACGAACATATAGCAAAAGATTCTTTATTTTTTTTTTTTTTGTTATTTGCATTGGCACTAAATATTTATAAAATAATTATTTGTGGACAGAATTAATTGATTGATTGATTTTTTTTTTTTTTTGGATACGTTTATAATTATTTCTAACATAATTAGTTGTGGACAGAATTGATTCAGTTTTTTTTTGTATACGCATTACACACGATCAAAATGCTTGCTGTCAAGCACTCAAATTCTAACTTGATTTTGTCCTGTCCGTTTAGTGGAAAATATATAAAAATTATGTTATTTTAATTTCCTATCTTTTGTTTTAGAACAATGAAAATATTTATGTAATTGTGAATAAAAATTTTGTGCGTGCTTGATGCGTGAACAACATACACACATCAACATGTGGCAGCAACTACCACAGAGTTCAGAAATTTTTGATGGAAACATCAAGCTGCGTCGAACGAATTTTACTTAATAGCCTAAACATGTTTCTGGATAGTCTTGATCGTGTCTATCCAGCTTTAAAATTTAGTAATATTTAGAAAAAATAATTTTTGAATCGAACACTTATTTGTTAACGATAAATATTTTCCAGAATTCATGACAGCGTTGCAAAGTTGCAAAATATGTAGATATGCCACCAAAGTTCGAAGGATTATTTATCCACCCTCCTGCTTGTTTGGTTCAAAAACGAATCAGTAGATGTATGCAGGAACATAGACTTGACATGAAGTTTTAGCTTAACGCTCAAGGTGCACATACAAGTTGGACACATACACACGTACGTGAACGCACACCTACGCACACCCACACCCACACCCACACAACGCTGTTGATTATACGTTTGTGTTTTAACCAACTCAGTTAAAAGCACTTGAAAATACTGCGATTACGAAGGCATCCGAATAATGTTTAACACAAAGTAACACACGATAACGAGTGGGAAAAACCGAAGTCTTCAGAAGCCGTGAACGGAAAGTTTCCATTTATTTGTACTCTAACCCAGAAACCGTTCTACTTATTTTACCCAAAGCCTTGTACGACTACAAAGTTAATTATTTCGGCAGAGTAATTGAGAATGACTTTTAAAGATTTTTATTGTACTATTGATTTAAGTTCGTAATTTAAATCAGATGAAGCCAACTTTAGCTTAAGAATTTATGTTTTCTGGCGCAAAACTAATTTTTTTGAGCAAAATAAAGAAATAAAGTTTATTTTATTCACGTCTAGTCAGTGCAAAGCAGAATGAGTGGGTGCTAAAAAAAATATATAAAAAAATAAATTAAATTAATTATATTTATTGTAAGATCAGATAATTTGCCAGTAAAAGTTAAATTGTCCGCTCTTACGAAATATAATTTGACCAGACAATAGACTGACAAAAGATGAATGTATCAACAAAAATGTTGGCAGTTCATGCAGTTGTCAGATTATTATATGACAAAAACTATCAGATCTCTTGTCCGACATGGCCAAACAATTTAAAGATTGTATACATATGAGCAGTGTCATCAATAGAAATATTTCTCTGGCAATGGACAGTAGTTTGAAGGCATCTGCCCCGAAAAAAAACAGCTTCTCAATTCTCTGACAATGGCATAATACAGTGTTGTCCGGATTATCAGATATGCGACAATATGGCTATCTTACAATATACTGGCAATGCTTTTTCCGACAATGTTGTAAGACAGGTCACACACTGTTATAAGACCTTCTTCAGCTTATTTTGCTGACAATATTGTACGTGCTGACAACCGTCTGTACGCAGACTTAAAAGTTAAAAATTACGAAATAAATTTAGTATTTGGTTTCTTATATAAACCAGGTAAGTGTTTCACTATCGAAGGTACATATTCTGAATGTATGGCAGTCACATCCAGGACATATTAAGTGACTAGTGCAGTTGCTGCATGTTGAGGCTGGAGGTCTGTTGTAACGATGTTGCTACGCAAATGTTGTTGCTTCGTTTCTTGAGCATTCTTTAACTCCTGTTGGTTTGATAATTTTTTGCCTAAGATGGTAATTGTTCTACAGTTTTTCTTCTGTAGGGCCAGGAAAACGCCTGGCGATTATACTAAATAAAACGCTATACTCTCATGTTGAGTGTTACGGCTCGATGTTTAGCTTCTTCAGCAGCTGCGCCAGTTTACACGTTACCAGTGATGCCCACACATTATCTGTATTTTATTTAAGTTAATGAAACGTAAGTTTCTTACTCAATTTCCCAGCAATAAATCGTATTACAACATCTCTTCCAGTTATACTTTTAATTCAGAACACTTCAATTGCAATTCAGACTATTCTATTGCAAGGCAGAAAAATGTTGTGGTGAAAAATCACCTGCAATTTATTGGCCACAAATTAAGAGCTGAAGTAAATTGCGGTATAACTGGGAATTATTGCGATATGACGATCGTTCGATAACTTGTTTATTTATTTCTACTTTTTTTGTTATAATTCTATGAAATTAAAAGTAGTTAATAAAAAGTGTTTTCTTTTTTTCCGATTTACAATTGACATTCTTTGAATTAAAATTATAAATAATAATAATAGCCAATTAAATTGAATAACCTGATCTGCAAATAAACATTTAAGCCCTCTGTATTACAACTGGAATAATTGTAGTTTTCAAAGGCCAGGAATCGATGATAGGCTGTCACGGCAGACGACACATTATGACTTTAAGGCTCAAGCATAAAAACATATGTATGTATGTATGTACATATTTGTATATAGCAAAATCTAGCACGACTTATGTTGCGCAGTAATTTCTAAGTCTTGCAAAATATTTTTTTATATATAAGTCCAAAAAAAATCCTCTTCATAATTAAAAAAAAAAGAAAAAAAATCTAATTCTCCAAAGTTCTTTAACCCCTTGAAAAACAATGACACAAATTATTCCGCTCCACACATTCCAATTTACAGCTTGAATACATTTTTTATTTACACAAACACACACACACACATATACGCTCACACGCGCACACAAACACACATACGCACTCAACATGCCTGCGTCTATGCGTATTTGGTGATGTTTGTACGTTGTTCAAAAAATTTATTTGCTTCTGGCAAAACAACAATCAAAAATACTTGATCCAAACACAAGATTAATCCGCAGTCCTTTTAGAAATAAATTCAGGCATGAAGTATAAAATACCCTTAATTTATTAAAGGAGTGTAAGTGTCGTTTGCAATTGCTTTCTTATTTGTGTTGGGCAATAGGCTTTTTGTTTTGTTGTTGCTGTTGTTGTTCTTGTTGTCGATGCGGCTGCTGTTGTTGTTCTTGTTGTCGATGCGGCTGCTGATGTTGTTCTGTTTTTATGCCAGTTACCATGATGTCTCATTCAGATACACAAATTCTGGCTGTTTAGTTTGTTTTGTTGTTGTTGCTACTTTTTTTATTGTTATCGATGTTTTCATTTCTCTTGTAGTTTATTGAGGGGGATCGGTCTGTGGGGAATAACCCAAATTTGTTGATTGCCTGCGAGAGTGTGTTATATATTCGTATCCCAGGTATGGAAAACGAAGAATTTTGTATAAGAAGAAAAATATTTTCGGACAAAGAAAGTGATACAAGTTCTTATAAAACAAAGTAAATAGCTTTTTGCCTAGTATTTGAGGTTAAGTAGTTTGAAGAGAAATAATACCAGGAAGCAATTGTCCAGCTACTGCTGCGTTTGTGGCTAAACCGTTTATACATTCAAGATATATAAATAAAAAGTGTAGTTTACAAGAAATTTCAGAATAACTCTCACAGACATGTTCCGAAAAACTCGTGTTTTCAAATCACGGAATTTCTGAAAACATAAATAGTATTACTGCGACTAGATTGAAACTTTCTATTATAAATTTTGTGCTCAACATCATTTTGAACGTCCTAATGTTAGAAAAAGAATTGAAAGAAGAACAAACGGTTTGTTTTTGGCTGCAATATGTTTTAAGAAACCACGTGATTTCAAAACAGGCCTGTTAATATTAATGGACATGGGACGATTTGTTGGAAGTATAAGAACTAAGAAGCAATATGAAACCTTTGGAAAACAAAAAACACATCTAAACTCGCAAGTACTGTCTAGAGAAGTTTATATTTAAGGATAATTTTTCAATACGTTTTCACGCTGCCAAGAAAAGTTTCTTTATCACACATCTGTCACCGGGAGTAAAACAACACAATCAGATGTAAAAGTAATACACTAAATGCCTACAAAATATTCTACATGCCTCCAAAATTAGCTTTTATTTTGATATAACCAATTTAATACCGATTTTGTTAATAAATCCGGAGTAGAAACAAGTTAACGAAATAAATAAACAAAATACTGACTTTTTTACTGAAAGCATTAGACATGAGCCTAACCAGGCGCCTACGGATCCAACGGCTAAGATGGTTGGGCCATGTAGAGCGCATGGAGAATACTGCTCCGACCCGTAGAATCTTCGATTCCGAACCTGTGGGACAACACATTAGAGGATGCCCACGGAACCGATGGCGCACACAAGTGGAGAGGGACCTCAACGAACTTGGTGTGCACAATTGGAGAACGCTGGCTAAACACCGTGCCAGCTCGAAAACTTTGTTGGTTGAGGCCCAGGTTCACCACGGGCGGTAGCGCCAAAAGAAGAAGAAGAGATTAGAAAATATTTACAAATTATAATATTAATAATAATAAAAAGGTCATGACGACTAGATCTTTGGCTCGTACCTAAATAAACTTTAATGCACAGTAAGAACTAATAGATTTTAACAGAAATAAAAAACAACAGCCTAATTGAACTTTTTATTTTGTCTCAATCAAAAGTTTAATTAGTATAATAAAACTTTTAATTGTCACAATTAAACTGGTAGTAGTGGCAGATGAAAGAGGAATTCGAATTACTGTTTTTTTTTTTGTTTTTTGGTTTAATTTATAGCAACCAGTGCACGATGTTTATACCAACAAAATGCACTTAAGCTAAACTGTGAACAAGTCTAATTAACAAATTATTAAAATTTGGGAAATTTTTAGAATTAACTTTTTCATTGTTTATTAATTTTAAAAGTTTTTTGAGTGGTTTTATTATAATAAATTACTTACTAAATTACTAACGTCCGTTAGTTATATATTATCGTTTACAGGACTTTTACACAGGACAAGAGAACAATTTTACCACCTGGCGTGACAGTGTAAACACCTATTCAAAAGTCGCCGACTATTTATAGTTATAGCAATCGACAAAAGATGGCACAGCAACATGTATCCATATAAATATCAGAACTATTAAACTTCGATTACTGCACCTGCTGCTAATTGGAGCGCTTACGACGTTTTGGCAGACCCACGAAAACATCTTTGGAATTTAATAAACCAGCATTTTTTAAGTTTTTCACGAAAAGTGTTTTACTCCAGCCATGTGTACCACAACAATGTTTCGTAATATATCCAACCCTGGTCTATGTACTTCATTTCCAAAATGTATCAGCAATACATGAATGTATTTAAATGAGTATGAATTTTAAAATTCATCTGCATCCTTCTGAAACCCTTTAACATTTTGCCATACGAATGCTTATGAATTTATCTTTCGTTTTTATACTACTTTGCAAATTTTGTTGCTGTTGTTTTTGGTAAATTTAATAAATACAACATGACCTGTTGACCTTAATCCAATTTTCTTTGCTTCTCTTTGGTATGAAAATAAAAATGTGTGTTCTGCTCTGTGTGTGTCCGTGTGTGTTTTTATACCTGAACGTATTAATAATTGCTAGAAAATTTGCAAGTGTCTCTATACCCAGTGGTTAAAAGAGCTAAAAACTTGGCCTTTTAGAAGGCCTAATTTGAAACACATTCTATATCTGCCCAATAAAATGCGAACGCTTTTCTGGTGGGAAGTCGAAGCCAAGACCTAATAACAGACATCGGACATGTCGACAACGACAGACTCTATAGTAGTACCTAATTCAACTAAAATTGGCGCAAAATAAGCAGGAGATAAAACTTAACTTATAAAAATTTAGATGATTTTTTATCTGAAACAGCAAATCTAAGCAAAGTTCATCAAGTGGAAGTCGGCATCACAACGTTGGCAACGGCAGGCCTCAACTAAAAAAAAAAACCCAAAGCAAAAAACATATAGAACTTCATTTTTGCTGGCTCACAGTACAACATTTTTCTTTAATTTCGTTTTTAAAAACAGTTCTAGTTTATCATCATCAGTGTTCATGTACCTGCACTGCCGATTATATTATTACTATTTATATGGATAAAAACAAAGAAAGAATGTGAGCGGAACTACTTTGCCCGATCTCAAAATAAAAACTGATGAATACATAAATATTTCTCGAGAAAATTTAAAATTCTTGTTATTTTTTAAATATTATTTGCCAACGTTCGAAGTGATACCCTAAAGTCTATAACTTTCGATTTACGACAGCTCTTACGTGTCGTTGGATTTTCCGATTACGTTTTACTATCCCATATAAATATGTGCTCCACAAAATGTAAAATGTAAGTATCATAATTTATCATATTATCATTACAACCAATCATTGTATTGTGGCCAGCAACTGAACGTTTTAAAAACCACAACTAATATTTCTATTCTAATAATCAATTATGATCGCAGCAAATAATTTTTTTTTTTTTTTGCGAAAAAACTTTATTGATTAATTTTGAAAAACTACCAAAATTTAGAAGTTCTCTTTTGCGTAAAAATATTGTATAAATTTAGCGATATTTGCGTTTCATATTATTGTTGAAACAAACAAATAATTATATTTAGAATGTTTATTTATGGTATTTATTTATTGTATTATGAAAATGTTAATTTATTTCTGAACATATTTTAATATACATTTATCTTAATGTAAATTTAATTTTCCCTCTATTTGTTGAGTTTCTCGGAATGCTATTTCAAAGTATGTCGGATTGCCCGCACCCACAGGACTGGAGCGAGTCCAAGGCAAGGCCTTCAAGACTTTCCTGTTGGCTGAAGAGGCAAATGCCTCCCTCCATGTTTGTCCGTATGTGTGAATTTTCGTTTTCAACATTAATTAAGCTTAAAATTGCTTAAAGCCTTCACTTATCAAATATTAAAGGGCTTTTACTAATTTTCATTTATTTTCATTCTTCTTTTTGCTCGGTTTGTTCGATTGTTTGTTTGTGTCAATGTTTATTTAAATATGTACTTATAAAATTATTACTAAAAGTTTATTCATTTGAATATAACTCAAGTTTTATTGAGTGTTTGAAACTTTTTCAATATCATAAATATTTAAATGTATTTTATAGTGTTCGGGCGGTGTTTGTTTTAAGACACTTGATTTTATTATTTAACAAGTCTGTAACATAAAGTACAATTAATTTTCAAAAGTTTGCCTTAAGAATTTCGTTTAGCAAGAGATTGTGAAATTAAGGCAAATGAAAACCGAGTTTTTTTTCACTTTAAGTTGTGTTGGCATATCTGTAAGATAAACATGCAAGTGCATGTTTTGTTTATTTATAATAAGCAGAAAATGGCAAACTTCCTATAAGCAATAAAATTTGTTTCGTTATAGTGTAAGAAAAGTTTTCGTATCGATGGGGTGATTTTGTTGTTTATGTGAGGCACGTTGAGAGTGACAGCAAAAATGTTTTATTCGCAACAGGACATCTCATAACTCTTTCATTGTTTCAGTATTAAAATCTAGGCACTCTGCCGCTGTCAAGGAGAACAAATTATTGAAGTTTTAAACAGTTTTAATATTGAATTTGTTGCACATAACAAAAAGTCTGGCATGCCTGATTGCATATACGAGAATCAAAGTTTTAGTCGTGCGTACATTTGTAACCGATGAAATTGAGAATGCAGCCAATTTCCTTTCTTAGTCTTCAGGGAGGGATGTATCGGTTTTCGTCAGGCCTTGCCTTTCTTGACTGTCCAGGTAATTTGCCTCTTTTTGCACTTCACACAAAGTTGCCACCTATTTGTGTTTAACAATTTGGTGGACAGGCGTTGTCCAAATTCACTCGCAGTAAAATAGTAAATAAATTCCACAGTTTCTACCGTGGATGTTAGAAGTTCAAGACTGAATTTTTTTAATTTTGACATTTCACGAATATTTCACTAACACAACAAATGCAAAAACTAGCGAAATTTTTGTGAATTAGATTTTTCTATACCATTCCAGACTCCTGGACATCGATCCACAGATATATGCAGATTTCCCACGAATATAAATATTTTAAAGAAATGAACTGATTCATTTGAATCTTGACAAGTTATGGTGCAAGTTATCAGCCTCAGAAACTTTTAATTAGAAATTTTATACTTATAATACACTAGACTAAACCCGGTGTGCTTTGCTACACCCCTCGCCCTACGCTTTAAACAAAATTTAAGTGGCACTCTTTTATATGCAAAACCAATTTTGAAAATTGGTTTACAATTGATAAAGTTATTTGATAAACAATTTTTGGGGCGGGCAATTTGGGGACATTCTTTCCCATACCTGCTTATTTCTTAAACAAAACTTAGCAGATCTTTTTCATATTGAAAGAGAATCTTCAAAATTGATCTACAAACAATAAAGTAATTGGTTAGTCCATTTTTTGAGGGCACACTTTGCCCCCTCCTTTTTAACAAAAAAAAAATTTAGTGTTTTCTTCCATATACAAACGGGATTTTGAAAATTGGTCCACAAATGGCGTTACATTATAAAATATGTTAAAAACTAAGTGGAAGGGGAGTAAAAAACTTGGTGCTAAAAATAGCGGGGTTGAAAAGTAGCCCCGAGATAAATCCTGAGATGAAAATTTCAGGAAGATCCGGTCTCTTTTAAGATACAAACACACATTCTACTTTATAGATATAGATAAACTCAAGAAATAATAAATACGTTTTCCGAACGATGGTGAATTTACTGTTTTTTAAGCTTTCCCAGCCTGTTCGACAACATCGACCGCTATCGTTCGCCAATATTTTGAAGATCAGAAACTATTGGTGAACTTTCTTTGGCCAACTTCATCAAACACTCGAGTTAATTAATTCACAATTGACACGATTAAATAATATAATAATTTTTTTCTCATTCGAAATGCTGGAGAAATTTATCGTTCAACATGTTCATGGGACAGGCTGTCGTTATAAAATTTGTTTGTCTATTCAAGAACTTTAATCGTATTTTACGACTAAACCCCGCCCAGTTCACTCCAGCTATTTTAGCCAAATTATTTGTGCCTTTTAACAACGATTCTACCTTAAAAACAGCAGAAGTTTTTTTTATCACTTTTCGCAACTGAAGATATTTCGTCTGGAACAATAAAAACTTCTTGGTGACTTGCAACTTTTTTGCTGTTCTCCTCTAATTTGAACTTTGCGCCACCAATAATTTAAACACATTTAAATAAAAACTGCTACAGCAAAAATATCATTAAGAAAAACTTTTCCAAACTCTTTCAGTTTTTTGTTTCAAATGCAATATTGTCGTTTAAAGGAAAAACAAAAAGATTTCCCAAATTGAACAATAATTGTTTAGCACAATAGAAAAACTTGCAAAACAAAAACACAAAAAGATGAAAAGCACAGCAACAAAAAAAAAAACACAACCTTAACTAATGAAAAAGTCATGACACTAGACAATTTTGTCTAAGCAATTGTTGTTGCGAATTGTGCCAGCAAGAAATTTCATCATAAATATTTAAAGCATTTTTTAAGATTTAGGAAAAAAGTTACAAATTACTTGTTTGTCTCTTTTAATTAAAAATAAATTGCTAGGAATTGTGTACCAAAAATTGATCTAGAAAACTGAAGCCCAGAGGACATTCGTGGTAGTAGAGGAGACAATCTGCACCAGCACGGCCGATTTTGAAGGCCTGGCCATAAATGGCATCCACATCACCTTTGCCGGGTCTGTTCAGAAAAAAGATTAAACACATTTAACTCTTTATAGATTTTTTTTTCCTTTTAGCACTTACGACAAAATAACATTTAAAATCTCCGTAAAGAGATCTAAGTGACGATGTATTTGAGCATTTTCACAAATTGCTCGCAGCAGACACTGTCTGCCGTTGCCATGTTTTTGATTCATAAATTTCTCTAAAACTAAATACAGAAACTCTCTCGATTCATCCGGTTTAACGATGTTTGGCTGCTGCTTCGAACGTGCTTCAGCATGTGCCCAGTTATCCCAGGGATAGAGAGGTGAACCCGGTATATTGTAGTTTCCCACATGAATATTGTATAAGGCGAGGAAACTTCTCCATGCCACAGGATCGCCGAGTTCAAATGGATATATTGGTCCTAGAACAAGCTATAGATTAAGAAGGCATGTGAATTAAATAGTGAAATGCTTTGATAAGGAGTGACATAAGAAATTATAGTCGGGTTTGCTCATGCCACCTGTTGCTAATCAAAGATCACTGGATATCTGTATGACATGTTCAGCAAGACCAACTTCATATTTCTTAACGACAAGTAAAAGAATCTGGGTTTTTGTTAATTATTTTTGTTCCTAATGCAGTGTTCCATCAGCCTTAACATAAAATTTTGCAACACTTTTATTTTAATAATTATTTTAGAAATAATTTTCTCAAATTTTCCATCACTTTAAATTGTCTTTTGACTCTGTAACAGGAGTGTAATAACCACATCCTGTACCTTGAATATTGTCATAACGTGCATTCTTTGTCACTTCACTTCAAACCGAGCATAAATCCGTGAAATATTATTTGTCTTCGATCTCTTCTACCAGCATTAATTGACTGGCACAAATAATTTGGGAAAACTACGAGCCTGTCCCATGACATCGATCGTCAGTGTTCGTCAACACTTTGAATATAAAAAAACTAATTAACAGCAAACTAACTGGTCCTACAGCGACATCTTGGAAACCTATAGATGAACTTGGCAAAATAAAATTCCCAAATAGTCTGCAGTTGAGACTTTTTGCTCCCCAAGTTATTGACGAACGTTTCTTTGGTTGACCCAAAACCAAAACTGAAACTTTTACTAAAGTTTTGTATTACCTTCGTGCTGCCACCATTATTGAAAATCAAACCGCGTTTTTGTCGATGCCTCATGAAATCCGTTAGATTTTTAGCGACACCGCTGCCAGCCAACACCGCAGTTAGTGGTTCAAACAGTAATAGCCAAAAGAATAATGTTGTTTTCAAAGCCATTTAAATCGCTGTTATTTCAAAAACTTTCTGCACCCAAAATTCCAGTGACGACGACAACACAAAACACCAAATACTACTGATTATAATATTGACGAAAAATCAAAAGATAACGTTACAAGAAAAAAAAACAAAGCTGAAAGCAAACTACACCCCGTTAAATAATTTAGCGCCCACTGTTTATGAGAAAGCATGAATTTTGTGTGTGAAAGCATGTTGCTCTCAAGCTTAGCAACTCTAGATAAAGCAAAAATTCATTGTGTGCAATTAGTTGTGAATTTGGGGGGTTTCCCCTAGAAGTATGTGGCATAGAAATGTAGTTTCATATTGTTCTTTTGCACTCGGTTGCCGAATTATTTGGTTTTAAATTACTTTTAACTTAAATCTTGTCATGCATAAGAGTCATCAATCTGATAAACGCCAGTAATCAGTTGACATTAACGCGAGCGCACTGTATTGAGTACATGAATTCAAACTCATTGACAAAATGTCTGCACCAACACCAACAAATTGTAAAAATTGCCTCAACAACTGTTTGCAACAACTCAGAATCACCGCAGGACACATAAAATAAATACAAACCAACATATTGTTCGTTGACGCGAAAACAGGAAGTAACAAGTTCTATAATTATATCACAAAGTGTACAAAAAATCTTAAGCCAATAAAAATCACTAAACTGAAAAGGTTTTTCTTTGAACCAGATTACTGTTTGCATTTTTTGTCTGGCTCTGGAATTTTTTTGTGTCTTTGTTCTTTTTCTCCCCAATCACTGACGATTAAGTTGTAAATATCTTCAGGTTTGTGTGAGTTTTTGAAAGCATGACACACGTCTGAAAGGTACAAAAGTTGTGTTTATGCAAAGTAGACGCTTAATTTCCCTTTGCAGTTTGGAAATGTTCCAAACAATGTAAATATTTATTTAAATTATTAGCAGAATAGAGGAACAGAATCAAGCGCAAGTAGAGCGACAAGTCACTTGATTTCTGAACAAACAAACGAGAGTTTAACACTATAGTGGCAGAGGAAGACGCCTGACAAAAATGCAACCACTTTAAAGTATTGCGGCAAGAATTTGAAATCTTCAACGTATATCTTTAGCTGTAGATTTTATAATTTTTTAATTATATTCAAAAGTTTTGTCATTATATTGTTTTATTATTGACAATATCTGGAAAGTATAATGCACGGAAAAGAATCTAGTCCGTAATCCTTTTAGTTCGTTCTATTGGTATTTATCCTTTTGGAAAGAACTCCGTTTTACTTCTTTTTTTTTCTTATTAAGACAATGGATCCTATGAATCTTGATTTTGTGTTATATATAAATATATATATAAAATTTAAAAGCACTTATTGTATAAATAAGAGACAATTTTAAATGTTTTTATATTAAAATTTATAAAAATTTTAAAGTTTCAGCAAATGGATAGAATTGAAAGGAAACTGATTTTATTTAAGAAAAATTCTAGAATTTCCCAGTGCTGCTCTGGTGTAAGTTATAGCCACAATGAAATGTCAAACCAAACTAAACAAAAAGCAACTATCAGCTGTTAAATTGGTGGGGGGGGACTGTCAAATAAGCCAGTGCTGCCAACTCAAAGTTGTCAGCACTTAAACTGAAATTTATTTAAATTTCTACAAAAACTTTTCTTCCCACAAGAAAAACATTATAGTTTAATTTCGAAGGATATTTAATATTTAACTACATACTCATAAATAAACTGAATTTCGAAAATTGTCTGCAAAGCCTCAAGTAGTAACCAGCGTTAAATACTTTTAATCCAAACTACAAATCAGTGCCATCAAATTAACATGAAACTGTAGAAATGTATCGTCTAGTTCGTCTCTAGAACGATGTGAATCACACACACACACACAGAGTGTTTCCAACATTTTTCCACTCAACCGCTTACCGTCTGTCTGTCTGTCTGTCTGTCTGTGTGGCTGCCTGTCAGCAAGTTAAGAACGCAATTACCAAACGACATCTAAATGATGATTAAGTGGAGCAAAGAATTGGTAACACACACAAAATTGTGGCTGCTGGATTCAAATAAGATGTGTAATCAAATAAATTGAAATGTAAACTCTGCTTTTTCGCACTCTCGCCCGCATTCACACAAATTAATTTGTATCTTAGAAACATTAAAGATAATTTGGATAAGAAATGCCATTTGAATCGGCTTAATATTAAACGAGTACATATTAAATAATTTAATTAAGACACGAACGTTTTAATGGAGGAAACGAGATATCCACACTTAATTTTATTTGTATGTTACTGTGGTAAGTGTTTTAAAGAGCAATAAATTAAAGAAAACAAATTAAAAAAAAAAAAAAAACTTCAAAATTTAAGAAAATTAAAAAAAGAATTCTGCTTTAAGATATTTTAATGGATGCAAATCCCTTTGCAAAATACCTTTAATAAAGAATTAAGAAAGTTGTGCACTAGAAGCCAGTAAATTCTCAGCGACGCGACACTTCAGCGAAACTAAAAGACGATATTAATATATAATAATATATGTGGACAGTTCTTCTATTACGAGCGATGTTTTAACGAGATACCTTTTCATTTTCATAAAACAAAGGAGTGAAACAAGACAAGTGAAAGTCATTGTTACATAACCCTACGATACAAAAAGATGAGGGGCTTGTGATACTTTTGTCGCATTTAAAATAGCAATAAAAGTATTCATAAATTATTTTCGTAGGTCTCAAATTTAATAATCAACAACAACAATTAATTATTTCCAGTTAATCAACCAACATGTTTGCAAAATGTTCTATATTGAATGTTGGCACAGCTTAACACAAAGATGAATGCACTGAAATGATGCGTTACGTGACATTTTTGTTTAGTGGGTCAACTTTGCCTTTTGTAGGGCCTCATTGTCAAATATCGCTTGGCGCAAATTCAGACGACGTTTAATGCACTGAAATGATGCGTTACGTGACATTTTTGTTTAGTGGGTCAACTTTGCCTTTTGTAGGGCCTCATTGTAAATATTGATTGGCGCAAATTCAGACGAACTTTAATGCACTGAAACATGCGTTACGTGACATTTTTGTTTAGTGGGTCAACTTTGCTTTTAATAGGCCCTCATCCTCAAATTCAGCTGTAAATTAATACACTTCAATCAGAACGACTAAACGTAAATAATAGATCCCGCTCTGTGTCACTTGTTATGGTCTCACCTTAATGCTCATCGTACTAAAAGGATCGAAATATGTGATTTGGCAAAAAATAAACTATCGATCCGTCTGAATAGACTTAATCAAACAAATGTGAAGCAAAGCAAAAGTCAATGAGTACCAGCGCCACTTCGAGCAATATGCCGCCATTGTATCGACAGTTGCCTCATAAATAGAAAGAAATTTAAATAAACCAAAAATTAATCACTGAGAGTCACGCATTATCATGAATGGAAAGTAGCAGCTTGGCGGGTCATTGCTGATTTTTTTTTCTTTTGGACCCGTACTCAGAGGTCAACCAGTACATATGCAGTGCATTGTTCAAGGACTGGGTTGGAGAGGTAGGAAAGAGGGAGTTTCGCTATTTGTTTGTTATATTGCAGGGATGAGTAAGTCAGAATTTACCTGATGCTGTTTTGACTGTTCAGTGTCGAATGCAGAGTCAAACATCAGCTAACCCAACATAGCAGACCTCTGGACTGTGGACAGTGGTGATGGAAATATACATCAAGTTTTTCTTAGGTTGGTAGGAAAAACTTAATGCAATATTTAATTCTCATTTCTGATCTTGACCTCAGGAAAATTTGTTATAAAGGTCCTCTAATGCGATTGCAAAGCCTTTTTCCTAGTCTATATAAAATGCCGGTAAAATCGGTTTAAATCTTTAGAAGCACATCCATTCAAGGACTACAGATTAATATGTCAACAATGAGCCGACAGAAACGGCCATCACTCTTATATATTCAACAAAAACCATTAATTGAATTGGCGATGATAATAAAAGTTTATATTTTTGTTTGTTAGTAATTCGTTTCAAGGAATTTGTTGATTTAACAAATTTTTCAGTTTTTGCAGTGTCTTTAGATAAATAATATTCCATAATTTATTTTTATCAGTTATTTTACAAAATAGAAAAATTGAAAGCAGAACAAAAAATCATGATGATCACATCATCGCAATGGCTTATAAAAATATACTTTCGACTACCAGATATGCATATAGTCATGTGTCATGTGTATAAGTTTTTACTCTGTTAGTTAAAATGTTTGCAACTTTATGAAAGAAAATGAAAAAAAAAAATGCGGAAAACAATAAAGATTATGAAGCAAAACTTAGTAGTGTAAAACTTTTCAAGTAAGCGGAAAATTGTTATTGCACAGTGACACAAGAAGTAGCTCACGGATTTGCTTAAAGAATTGTTATACTTTAAAGAAACACAACTTTCTGAAGAAATTTATTTCAGAAGGAGCTGCCACATGCCCAGTTAAACTGGAGGCAATACTATAACAAAAACAAGAACAAAAACAACATGTACTGAACTTTTGTTTACTGGGCAGTGGTTAAGATGCAACACAAAAATCTATGGTAAAAAATCGTGGTAAATGTACCAGAATAAACAACTATTTTTTCAAAATTTCTTATATATTTACATATAGATCAAATGTGAAACAAAATAACATATTTCAAAAATTCCACTATGGAAGGGAAATATGCGCAGAAAAGGAAATGTAAATTGACATTTGACAAGACAAAAACAAAACTCAGTTATATTAATCATTTTCAAAATTTATATATAAAATAATCCCTACCGGTTTGTGGTAAATAGTGTGGTAAATTTAAAAGACTTGTAAATAAAAATTAAGGACTGAAAAATTCCATATTCAAAAATAAAAACATAAAAATTTTCTAAAACCCATTAGAGAAAAAGCTTTGCCAATGAAACAAATAATTCTTTAATTTTCGAGATCATGGCATTTGAAAGTAAGTACCCATAATCGACGCAATGTACCCGATTGGTGTCACCTTTCATTTTTCCGATAGATTGAATATGCACAATTTTTTAGAAGGTCAAATTGTTTGTCGACATTGTGCTGTTAATGTGAACACTATGTTAGACAATGTCGAGCAGTCAAATTGTAATACATGCACCGATTTGTACCGGATCAGAGTTGACACTCAGCGCCAATACATGGATTGTTAAAGCGAACTTTTCAATTGCACCAACTGGCTACTAGAGTTTCAATTTCTAAAATGCCCTTCTTTGAGTCCCCTTCACCATTAACGAGGTCTATTTAAAAATATGTTAATATTTTATTTCTTCCCAAAAATATCTACTTATTCATCAATTTCTGTTTTCTGTGTGACACTTTTCGGTTTGTCCTTGAGCTCTCTCAACTATTTTGCTTCTCAATCTCCTCAATCAATCGAAAACACAAAAATGGGTCTCTGCAATCTTGGGAACAGGTTCAGGGTTCCAAATCTGACCAGGTATGATTAACATTTGGCTGTTGGGCGAAAAAATCGTACATATTTCCGACATCTATTTTCAATTATATTCAAACATTAAATAGTTCATTTGTGCTGTTGAACAAAAGTAAATGTGACAATTTTACCAAAATATTGCAATTGTGTAAAACCGCCTGTTTTTAATTGCATTGTGGCATTAATTGTAGGGCCACAGTAGTTTGGTGGTTTTTGGCACTAGTCCATTCCCAAAGTAAAACTCTGCTAACAAACAAATAAACGAAAACATGTTGGCCAATATAAATACGAATATACCGATTATTTTTGCGTTTGAGTTTTAGGCCTCTCAAAAATAAACTGTTTAATATTTCCAAATTTTTAACGCTATAGAACGATATAAATTATCGCCGATTATACTACAAAGAGAGAGTTCGTCAGGCTGTCAACTAATTAAAACTGACAATTTTAAAGTGTATCAGATCGTTGAAGTCAAGTTTTAAGATCAAAATATCATGAATTCTGTAGTTTTTAGGTAAAGAAAATGAAGAAGGCAGCTGAGCACAAAAGAACAATATGTAAGTACTTTTCTTAGACGTATATTTATATATAAGGGAACCCCCGAATTCGTAACTGATAACACACAATAAAAATTCTCTGCTGCAGAAATGTCCAAAACATGTTAAAAAATATAATAGACATACAGGTACTCAAACGTTTAACCTGAACACTGGCAACGTTTCTACTTTCTTTAATATTTTATCTTACAAAATCCGTCATAGACACAGTTTTAAAACACTTGTTTCTTCCATTCCTTCAAACAAATATTTTCCAATATCCTTATTAATTCAAACAAGTAAAGTTTTCTTTTAGCTTTGTCTAACAAATGTTTCCTGAATATTTCTTTAATTCTAACAACCATTTGAACAATCTTCTGCCAGACTGTTTGTGCATCTGCATATTTGGAATACCGCCACTGTACGAAGATATTTACGAAACTCTACTACGATTTTGTGCTGCACGCGACACGGACACATGAACATGTATGAACGGCCAGCACATGCAAACAGAATACTGAATTATATCCCGCCCCAAACAAGTATTATATTGAAATACCACAAAAAACAAAAAGCAAAAATTATATATTGAGAAAATGTTGTGAGCAGACAAAGTTCGTCTGTGGCAGTGGTATTGAAAAGTGTGAATGAAGCTTATCCTTGTCTACAGTTAAATAGATTTTAAATAGATTTGTACGCGTGCATGACACTGACATCAGCCAATATTCACTGGCAAAATGAAGACAAACTTTTAACACCGAATACTATTAACATCCTTGAGAGGCATGATGAGATGTGTAATGCCCTACAAGGTTAAAGGGTTACCAGCAGTATGGTAACACTTCTATGAAATTATGTATTGCTTTTAGTCAATCGGTACCCAGGCATGTTGGCACTTGTGCTCGTACATTTATGTCCAGGCCTGTTGTGAGCCTGGACATAAATGTCACCTCCTCAAGTGAGAGCTAAAATAATAAAAAGATAAAGATATTCATGACCTTCAAAATTGTAATAACTTTCTAGGCTGTGATGTTTGGAGGCGGGAACACTGACACATGGAAAACTTTAACAAATTTATTTGCCTTGAAAAATCTCAACTTGCCATCGATTAAATTAATAGGGGTAATAAAAACACTGATAGACTTAAGTTTCAACATTTCGTGTAGATGGGCAAAGAAACAAGAAAGAAAAAACTTAACTTGAATCCCAGTCTTAAATCCTATGACAGAAACTAGATAAGGCAAATATATGTTTGGAAAGAACAGCACAGACGTTTAAAATACTGAAGACTTTTTTGCGGCATTCACGAGAGGAATTCATCCCATAAGATTGAACGAGCCAACATTTTCAACAATAAAAAATACTAATTAAAATCAAATCAATCAAACAGACCTATTCGTGACAAGTCGTATGAACTTTAAATTTGTTTTAATTATTAAATGAATTTTTTGCCTTAAAAAATACTTGTTAAGGTTTACCCTGGATATCGTGGGGTAGCCCCTTCTTAGTAGACGTAATCGTGACCAGTCGGAATTCATTAATGCGAATTCATAAAAATCTTTTAATAAGTTTTTCGTGCCTCGAAATACTGACAACTAACGTTAGCGTTCGATATCGTGGGACAGGCCTTAAGAACAGTTTTTTACATGCAAAATTTGTATGAATAAAAAGAAAACATAATAAATATTTACTATATAAATTTGATCTTAAATGCCTTCGAAAATTACATAAATTCTGTATAAAAATATTCTTGCAGCCAGTTGAGCAAAATTGTACTCAATTTCTTTTATAGCACGGATTTATCGTGCCCCACTTTATTTATGTGCTTAAGAAAGATTTTGGCGCGATATTTGGTTGCGTAAGATTTATGTTGTGTATTTGGTCATGACATGTCGCGGCCATATAAACTAAAACATGTGTCGCAATTTGACTATAAATTTATTTTCACATTTTTTAAGAAATCTTTAGAACATCCATTTTATGTTTTGAAGTTTGTACTTTTTTTGTCTCTGGGCAACCACTACAAGCTCAGTAAGTGTATTTTTTATTTATACGTTTTATAATAGCAATTGTTTTATATTATTTCGTTTAGAAAGGCTGGAAAATCAAATGGTTATATTGGTGGTTTCTTTTTGACAGGTTCACAACTTAGAGTTGGCAACACTGCTTTATTTGGCAACCCATTCAACAGCTGATAGTTGCTGTTTGCTTAGTTTGGCTTGACATTTCTTTATGGATGGACTTACACCAGAAATTTTTTTATCAAAATTAGTCTTCTACAGTTTGTTCTCCGATGAAGCCCATTTTTGGTTGAACAAGCAGAATTGATGCAATTGCAGTGAGGATAATCCACCAGCTTTTATCGAAACACCGCTTAATCCACAAAAAATTACTGTTTGGTGCGCTGATGACGTTCACAATGTTACCGTCTATGGTGAACGTTGAAATTTGGTGTTCCAAGTTGAGCCTTTTTCTATCCAATAAAGTTCGCTTCATTCATATTAAAACATATTTATTTTTTTTTTATTTGGATTAAGATATGAATTTTCAGTAATTAATTATTTATGAAAAACTTGTCAAAAATAGGCTTTTGCTTGAATCATTTGTTTCGTTGTTTTTCCATTTACTTTATTTGGGTGCCATCATCAGCTGTTTTGAATCTTTTAAACTTGGTAGCACTGAATACCTTAACAAGATATTTTCATAATGTTAGATTTAACTGTCTACTTCTTGCTGAAGTATGAGCTGCTCTTTGTCACAAAATCACTCTTGCATCCATTAATTTTTTCGGACTTGTACAGTTCACATTCTGTAGTGGGCTTTATGTGCACCTGTAGCAGCTAACAGTTGTTCCCTCTGTTCTCTTATAAAGCAAATGGTTGATTTAGATAAGTTATTCAGTACATAAGTTTAAGCCTTCTGCAATTTTAATATCGCAAAGATCAGGAGGTATCACAAAATAATTCATAGCAATGTCATGACTATGACGCACTTCACCCCAGTCTGGAAATACTTTGTTCCAACATAACCCCATTTGTTTTATGGAAAAGCAAACAATTTTAATTTAAAGCCAACTAACTTTTTCACTAACGAAAAAACGAAAATTGGTGGAAATTAAGGTGCCTGCGATTGGATCAATTTAAAAAAGTTTTTTAAAAAAGCAAAACGAGCTCTTAATGATTGATGTTAATGTTCAAGCTAAATTTGCTACAACACACTATTATTGAGTTCAGTTCATGTATTCATTCCTTTAAGGGTCTTTGAGCAATTCACTTAACTACCCTTTAATATTTAAAAAGACTGTAGTAGTAGTAGTAGTAGTGCATGTGTGTGTGTGTGTGGAATTTGCTGGGGGGAAAATACCAAGAAAAACAAAAGGGAAAACCAACACAAAATCACAGACGGCTGTTTGTTTTACAGAAAATACCTTCAAACGTTTAAGGAATTCATAAGATTATGTCAGAGATTTTGCTTGTTGAATGGTTTTATTTTATTTTATTTTCTCTTATTCTTTTGCTTTTCCACAATTTCGGCTTTAACATTAAAATTCATCAATATACTGATCCAGTAGACTTGAGCCTTTGGGGCATGTTGCAAACAATTTTATACAATCAGCTCCATGCCTGCCAGCCTCCAATGCCATGCGATACGAATTATCCAAATTCTCTTTGCCCGGTCTAGTTAATTGGAAGAAAACAAAATATGGAACATTTTTACTTCAGCAATTACAAACTCGGCAGAAATATCTGGCATGACAAACGTGTTGAAATCAGTTTGCAACTTCTACTTACGTTAATATGATGTCTAAAACTTGGGAGAATACGCCAATGTGTTCGTGAACTTGTGCGTTTTCACAAATAGCTCTCAGCAAACACGGGCGGCCTTGAATGCCATTGCGAGTCATATACTTTTCTAGGACCATGTACAAGAACTCACGGGACTCATCCTGCTCAAAATCGCCATAAATATCAAATTTCCTTTTCATTTGCTTCAACGATCTGGCAAAAGTATCCTCCCATTTATCCCACGGATAAAGCGGTTGTGTGGGTATCGTGTACGATCCACCTTGCAGGTTGTAAGAACATACCAAAGAGCGCCAAGCTAAAGGATCAGCCAAGGGAACAGGCATAGAGGGTCCTATGGATAACTTTAGAAGGTTTTTTTTTGGGAACTTTAGCGAGTTGCAGTAGAAATGGCAATATGATTTTGAAATCTGGGTGTAAGATATTGTTGTCCACTCCAAAAACTTAATCAAATGAAACTCTCTATATAGATGTGAAGTCCAGTACAAAACTTTTGAATAATATAACAAATACAATTATATATGATATAAAATTGATCAAGCCCATTTTATTAAAATCTGACAGTGGCTACGCTTTGCCTTTGATTTGGTTCAAAAATTTTCTGCCAATGACTGGCAGAAGGTAAAAACAAAAATTATGATCATGAGCGATTATCCAGTTCATTTGAGCCGGTGGCCAGGTGCGACCTTGATTTTCGTATTTTCAATTACAATTTCTTTTAATTGTAATTGAAAAATATTAAGGTTTACTCCGGTCCAATGTACTTGAAATTGAAAAGTAATTGAGTCTGCTTGGAGCTGATATTCATTCAAGTTTCAAGCAGTTATAATCAAAAGTTAATTGACGCCATCCTGATCTAATGTTCATGTAATTGATTCACATTTCATGAATTTGTAATTGAAAAGTAATTGAGCCCATCCTGATCTAATGCTGTTGTAATTGATTTACACTTCACATTGAAAAGTAACTAAAATTCGAATTGGAATTGAGTTTCTTGCAATGGAATTCATGTTTCTTGTAACTTCTAGGTAACGCTCGAGTGTGTAACTCCCAAAATATCCATTGGTTGTTCCATATAGCTACATAACTTCTAATCGGCCTCTTCTTTCTTTTTTTTTTTTTTTTGATATATAATTTCTTACTAAGTTGATTAAATTTCAATTTAAATTTCCTTTTTACCTTTATTGTGCCACCATTTGTGAAAATTAAACCACGTTTTTGACGCTGACTACGAAATTCGGTTAAATTAGCACTTGCACCAAAACCGGCGGCAACAAAATTCAACTGTTCAAATGTCAACAGCACTAATACCAACACCAGCAACAACGACAAATAGAAAAATAAACTATTTTTCATTGTAACACACACACACACTGCACACATGTGTCCACAATAAATTTTATTTTAAATTTGGAAAAAAAAATATCTTCTATTAACTGCTTAGAAATCGTTAGAGAAAATTTCCATCGATGCCGCTGCTGTTGGATGTTTGAAATAATGAAGCGTGAAATGTGTTGGATGAATGTGAACACACAACTGAATAAACGAGACTGGATTGAGTTATCAAAGATCAACGATGACAAGTGTTATACGATATACAGATTAGAAATAAAATTAGAATTGGAATTGAAATGTTTGTTTATAAATCTCAGGGCGTGCGCTTATGCACAGTGGTTTGACGGTTTTTTTGGTTGTCTAAATTTTTTTTAATTTTTTAATAGTGCTTCCAAAAATTTTAATTCTGTAAAGTTACTATGAAAAACTATCGCTTGAAGGGGTAACTTAAAAAATTGTCTATTTAAAATAATGTTTTTTTAAAAAAATTCTTTTATACTAGAAATGCTTAATGGAAAACAAAATACCTTTTAGAAAAGTAGCTTTCCAAAGAGTACCGTTTAAAAAATTACCTTTCGGAAAAGTCCCTTTTATATAAGTACCTTTCAAAAAAAATTAATGTTTGCAAAAACACCTTTCAAAAAATTATTTTTTTTAAAGTATCTTTCCAAAAAATTATTTTTTAAAAAAGTAGCTTCCAAAAAAGTAGCTTCCAAAAAAGTAGCTTCCAAAAAAGTACCTTTGAAAAGTACTTTTTGAAAAATTCGATCTTAAGAAAGCTCTTTTTAAAAGAGTATTTTTTAAAATGTCTCTTTTGTAAAAGTATTTTTTTAAAAAGTACTTTTCTAAAAGAGTACCTATTTTAAAATAATACCTGTTAAAAAAGTACCTGTTAAAAAAGTACCTTTTAAAAAATTACCTGTTAAAAAGTACCTGTTAAAAAAGTATCTGTTAAAAAAGTACCTGTTAAAAAAGTACCTTTAAAAAAAACCTGTTAAAAAAGTACCTGTTAAAAAGTGCCTGTTAAAAAAGTACCTTTTAAAAAATTACCCGTTAAAAAAGTAGCTTTTAAAAAGTACCTGTTAAAAAAGTACCTTTTAAAAAATTACGTGTACTGCACATGAAAAAACACACACTTTTTGCAAAAGTAACTTTTAACAAAATACTTATGACTAAAATTCAAGGCTACCAACGGTGTCAATAAGTGGAATATGAACGCATGTTAAAATCTTATCGTGTTTAAATATGCCAGGTGTAGTTGCATGGTTCAAGTGACCTGATCTGTATGCGGTAAGTACTTCACTGCTTGGAACCAGAGAAACCTTAGAGAACAGACAACGCAGTTTTATTCTCAGTTATTCAGCACCGACTTATTAAAAGAAATTCAATAATGATCGGCACTGGTAGCATTGCGGATAATCGATTTTCTCGGATATGAGAGCAACAGGTTTGCGTAGGTTTTTATATATTTTTATTTATTAATTTTCACTTCTTAAGTTTCAAAATTAACTAAATTTAATACACATGATTAAAGGCTTTTCACTCACTGCACGCATACACATACGAATTGTATTTAATTGTTGCAACAACAACAAAAATAGGCGAGATAAACACGATTTACCGATACAACAAAAAAGGAAAAAAATAAATTGATGTGAAGAAAAAAATTATATTTCTTCTAGATTAATACATGTTGCCGGTTAATAGCATCCCGGATAGTCGACACCCAACGGTATAAAGAAGTTATATAATTTATATAACGACGAAATACTTACATATGTAACTACGAGAGCGCAGAATGTCGGCGGCGAACACACACAGAGCTTTAAAAATAGTATTTTGGGGAACAAAAAGAAAAAATTGCATTAAAGTGATCTTTATCGTTTTCGAACTCGTGTAAAATTTTGGGAAAAACTAAAATATTGTATGTAATAAATTATATTAGATTTAACTAAAAGACTCGTACTTTTAAGTTTGATTGTTCAATCATGAATATTGGACATTGTTTCCATAAAATTAGCCGCTCAAGCTAATTTCGGTGACATCAGATCTGCGAAAATCTTTTAACTTTTGAAATTATTCGCATCTAAACAATTTGAATTTTCTAAACAATGTGAATATTCTGCTTTTTGTGGTATTTAACTGAACCCGAAAAATAGCGGCTTAATTGGCTTAATATATTCGAGAGTAAAGAAAACAAAAGATTAATGCAGCGCACAAACAACCAATCAATATTTTTTTGTCAACTGTTCGGCTCCGTTGGCCAACGCAGCAACAAAACTAGTGCGATTCATAAAAATATGTTTTAATATTATCCTCATTTGCTTAATAGTTGTGTTCAGTTGTATGAGTTTAAGCTCCATTAATCATGTTTATGCATGCCCTCAAAATGAGATTAACGGTAAACAAAGTTCACAAATACATGTAGTCGCATTAAAGATTTTTACAAAATCTATTTTAAAATGTTTAGCATTGTACTAACTAATTAGCGCAGTGATTAGACAACAAGATCATTCAAACATGTGATAGAGTATTTCCGAATTATGGATCGTGTTGCCAGTTTGCAGGTATTGGAACACAGGGTTGAATTAAAGAAAAAATGCTCTTGTCAGTGACAAGCAAGGAAAGTAATTGATTTTTTATGCGAAAACTCTTAACAAATTTCAGCTGCCAACGATAGAAATTCTTTGCATTTTTGTTCTTTTTCTCAAGGTTATGTGACACTACATCTTTGATATACTATATATACAGATCCTTGAGATATATGTATATGTATGTATATGCATGGCAGAACTATCACATATGGTTTGTGTCAATAATAACAAATATGGTATTTTAGCAGCTAAACATCTGTCATTATAATGCAGTATTCGATAGACGCCAAAGTGTAAACGCACATTTTTTTGGAATCGCTTTAATAATGTCGAATTTTGTGCCTAAAAATGTGTTTCGCGGGGAAGTCTGATAACATTCTTTCATTCGAAGAAAACAGCTGCTGAATTTTATAGATTGTTGGTAGAAGGTTAGAGAAGACAAGGAGAGGCCTGGTCAACCGAAAAAGCATTATTCGACGAAGATTGTTGTCAAGCGCCAGAAGAACTTGCATCATCATTGGGAGTCGTTTAAAAGCATTGGGAGTCACTCAAAAGCAAGGAAACTGGGTGCCATATAAATTGAAGCCGCCGAGAGGCGTTGAAAGGCGCATTTTGCATATCGGAAATGCTGCCTGAACGCTGCAAAAAGAAGTAATTTTTGCATCGTATTGTTACTGGTGATGAAAAATGGATGCATTACGATAAGCCCAAGCGCAAAAAGTCAGATGTAAAGCCTGGCCAACCAGCCAAATCAACGCCGCACAGTGGCACCCGTAGAGCAAACGAGGTTGCAAAAATCAAAATTTTCATGTGCGCCTGCGAAATTTTAAATGAATCCATCTTATAGTAAACTTTTCAACGATCTCAAATATGCTACTCTTAACAATATCAGATTTTTAGTTTAGAAGACATAACTGTTCAAAGTTAACCAATTTTCGGATTTAAAAAAAACACACAATTTTTAGGTAGTTTGATCCGATTTCAGGTGTAATATCACGAAAACTAGGCAACGAATAGTATTTTTTTTTGTTTTTAGTGATTGATGTGCTTATTAAATGTATAACAATAAAAAAAATTGTGCTGTTTGCTTTGTGTTTCTCTAGGTAAATCAGTATTTAAAAACTATCCATTTTTTCACTATTCTTCAACTTTGACGGAAAATAAAAAAAATTTACCTTTTTTTACCTCCGCCATATTTTCAAAATATGTTCTTTAACTAGTCTTTTACATAACTCAAAAGGTTTTATCTGCCTTTACGTGCCTATTTGGCTTCTACAGGTAAAAAACGTTAAAAAGACATGGTTGCAGAAATTGTATGGCGGGCATCCCTTACATGCCTTGACTGACAGTTACTTTGATGTAATAGTTTGAAAATTGCATTTTGAGTCAGTTGTCTACCTGAGAGCCTCTGGCGAAAAATTTGGTCCTAATATTCCGTTACAGACACAAGATGCACAAAAAACTACTCATTGAAATAAGCAGGTACGCACCTCACTTAAAAATTATTTTTGGCGTACATATGGTGAAGAACAATACTGACTTATGGTACAGGTAGGCACAAATCTCATTTGGCTACGTGCATAATATCAAAACTGTATAATTCAGCCCAAATGCATATGTATGCATGTAACAGGTACATTTGTAGACATGGTAGCATAGGCCTATATATTGCAAAACAAGCTTAATGCCTGCATTAGTCTACGACTGAAAGTTGGCGAAACAAGTATTGAAAACATGGCGTTGAACAATTTAAAACTATTTGAACTGTTTAGAAAGTCAATTACACCAACGTGTTTCGCGGAAGCTGCTTTAGAAGAACTCGATAGCTTATACGGAAATATTGAGAGAAGCAAAAGTATAAAAAATAATCTTTGTATGATACATGCCAAAATTAAGACAAAATGGGTGAAATGCAATCGAACCATTAACATCTTCAACTCCAAATACGAGGACTGGCTTAATGAAGACACCATCCTGGATATATTGGCAGTAGATAAACCCTCCACATCAACCAGAGGAGAAAAAGGAAGGCCAAAAAAAAGTATGGAGGAGTGTTCAATTTTCACAAGAAAGAGGAAACTTGCCGATGCCACCAATGACTTGACCACGAAGGATTTATCGGATGCGCTGTCTATTAAATACATAAAGGATAGTGAACGAGTTAGGTCGCAGATTACAAAATCTGTTGCTGATGCAAGCCCACTGCGACTAAAAAGGATTAAGGAAAGCATTCCCACTCCCACAAACGCACATATTAAAAAGTATAGTTCCGAAGAAGCCTTGGCTCTGTTTTTGGACTTAGAACTTTCCAAAGAGAAATATGAGATACTACGGGCATCTTTAATGCGACACGGGGCTGACCTTTTCCCCGGATACAAGCATATTACGCAAGCCAAAATAAATTCACGACCATTGCGTACGGAGTTTACGGAAGTCTCTGCGAAAGCCAATCTGCAGGATCTTATGGACCATACAGCAAAACGGTTGTTGGAAAGTCTTCCTGAAAATGAGGTGGAAATTCTTCCTCAGAAACTAACATTGATCAGCAAATGGGGCTGCGATGGATCATCCGGACAAAGCGTTTATAAGCAAAGGATATCTTCCGATGACACTACAATATCTGACGGAAATATGTTTATGGCATCTGTTGTTCCATTGCGGCTAAAATCTGATGTTTCCCTACACTGGAAAAATCATCGACCGTCATCAGTGCATTATTGCCGACCAATAATGTTTCAGTTTGCAAAGGAATCGGCAGAACTCATAAGGACCACGGTGAAGGACATTGAAGAACAAATAAGCAAGATTAAGCATACAAAATTGCAAATTGGAGAAGGAAAATATATTGAATGTAGTTACGAGTTCCACCTGACCATGGTTGACGGAAAAGTCGTAAACGAACTGACAGGAACAACCTCAACATTGACATGCCCGATTTGCAAAAAGAGTCAGAAGAACTTCGGTAATTTAAACGATTCTACAAACGAGGAGAATTACGAATATGGAATGTCACCATTGCACGCAAGGATAAGGTGTATGGAGTTCTTGCTAAAACTGGCGTATACCCTACCACAACAAGATGAAAACATCGATGAAAATACATCAATTAAGGATAAGGAAAAGATCAGAAAGAAGCAAATAAAGAATGCTTTTTGGAAACAACTTGGACTAAAAGTAGACTGCCCCAAGTGTGGATACGGTAACTCAAACGATGGAAACACTTCAAGGAGATTTTTTGCAAATGATGAGGCAGTAACTAGAATCACTGGAATTGACAATGAAATCGTCAAAAGATTGGGAACGATCTTGAATGTTTTAAACTGCCAAGAAAGTGTTAATTCTACAAAATTTGGAGAATATGCATCGGAAACTGCATCTCTTTTAGCAAAAATTTATCCACAGAAGAAGTTGACCCCGACCGTCCATAAAATATTGGCGCATGGCAAAGATATAATTGAGTACCAGTCTTTGCCAATTGGAGAGCTTTCTGAAGAAGCGCAGGAGTCTCTTAACAAATTTTACAAAAAATATAGATTGCAGAACACGTTCAAAGCATCAAGGGTGAGGCAAAATGAGGACCTCTTCAACATGTTAGCAGCATCTTCCGATCCACTTATTTCTTCCCTGCGGCATGTGAAGACACGAAAAGAACTACAATGGAATTATACTTTAGAAATGATTAGTCTTTTAGATATACCTTCTGTTACGAATTGTGATGAATATTTTACAGAAAATTCAAAAAATTAATTGAAAAAAAATTTGTTTAATTTGTTGGCTAATAACTTTAAAACAGAAAAAGCTTTCAAAAGAACTAAGAAATATAAGATTGGTAAAAATAATTTGATTTTGTTACCATAAAATAGATGAGTTAGAAAAAAATTAGAGTTTAGAAATGATTTGTATTTTAGACATACTTTGTCTTACCAAGAAAATGAATATTTTACAGAAAATTGAAAAAATCATTTAAAAAAAAACTCTTTTGTTGTAATTTTTTAGGTAATATCTTAAAACATGAAAAGCTTACAAAAGAACTACAAAAAAATATAAAATTCTTAACAAAAATTTTTTTGTTACCAAAACTTGGATTTTTTCACAAATTTTAACTTTGAAAACCCATAAGTAAGCACCTATAAGGTGTAGCGTCCACTCCAACCGCTCATTTTATAGGTTGAACAATTATCTATGACATGCAATTTAAATTATTCGATTATCTTGTTCGGTTCAAAAGATATGATTTTTGCAACGAAAAAAGTCAAATGGCGCCACTGTGCGCCGAAGCCGAATATCCATGACGCCAAGGCAATGCTCTGTATTTGGTGGGATCAGAAGGGTGTTATTATATTATGAGCTACTGAAATCGGGTGAGACGAACACAGGGGACCTGTACCGAAAACAATTGATTCGTTTGAAGAGAGTAATCAACGAATAACGGCCAGAATATTCGACCAGCCACGTAGCCATAATCTTCCATCATGACAACGCTCGGCCACATGTTGCAAGACCGGTCAAAAACTATTTGGAATTACAATGGATGGTAAATTTAGGATCACCCGCCTTATAGCCCAGACCTTGACCCTTCTGTTCAATCGATGCATTTGTTGTGATCGATGCAGAACGCCCTTACCGGGAATACGCTTCACTTCAAAACAGGGTATCAGAAATTGGCTGGATTAATTCTTTACCTCAAAACCGGAGCAGTTCTTTTGCCGCCGAATCCATAAGCTACCAAAAAGATGGGAAAAAACAGTGGCAAACGATGGGCAATACTTTGTGTCAACTCATTTTGTTATTATAATTAATGCATTTTTCTGGGACTATTTAATTATTCAAGACTTTCAATTTTTATATTAAGTGATTTAGTTGTGAGTGATTGGCATTGGAACGTTTCTCACTAAGTCTCCTTATTTTTTACTTTTACCAAAACAATTTAGCATTCTGAAAAGCGGCTAAAAATAAACTACTGTTTTATTGCTTTACGCAAATAAAAGATATAATAGATTAAAAAAAAAAATAAACAAAAACTTAATAAAATTGTGTTATTTTGTATCGAGTAAGACATGATTCTTGTCAGAGCAATTTCTGTTCACAACAACCTTAAACTTACGGCTTATCTCTTAGTACTTACTAGGTCTAATATTTGCATAAATGCTGGCATTTAGTTACCTTTTAAATTTCTAACATTTCTACAAACACACACACACACACACACACACACACACACCAAATCACACACTTCTGCACACACCGACACTGATTTTGCATAATTCGTTTTACTTCATTTTTAAACATGCAGCTACTGAATTCCTTCGGAATAGCATGACTTTATTTGTTCGACTCAATGTAGACTCGTGTGCTTAAAGTCAATTTGTTTGTTCCTGCAGATACATGCACACACACACACGCACACACACACACGCACACACACAAGCCGTTTTAACATTTAATCCTTAAAGCTTGTAAAGTCAAGTTTATGACCAGGTTTCAGGTTTATTTGCAGTTGTACGAGTATAACAGCAATAGCAAAACTAGTCCAGGATTTACATATTCTTTGTTATTTCTGCTAAAAACTACTTAGCAGTGCTCTGTGCGGCTAAGCAAACAAAATGCTTTATTTAGGCCGAGAGTTTAAGTTGTTTGTTTAAATAAAATTTCATAATTTTAAAATTTCATAAGAAAATCGTCTGCGAAAGGCAGATGCGCGCACACATCACTTTAAAAACACCAGTGAAAGAGAAGTGTTTAAAAAAAAAGCTATTATATTTTTAAAAACTTAATTGTCTATTAAAATTTACACTAGTGTTTTTAGAAATGTCAGTAGTGTTTGTTTAAACAGCACCTGTGTAGTTTTTATGACAGTAGTGTTTTTAAAAGGTACACTGGCGTTTTTTTTTTTTTATAAACAGCACTAGTGTTAAAGTGTAATGACACTTGTGCCATGTACAAATAATTTTGTAATAAGTGGTCCAACCGTAATGCACGATGTTAGTGGCGTGAGTGACACGTTTTGACATTGACATTTGACATTTCTTTGTTGCGGTGTTGGACAAAGTCTACCACGGATAGGAGTACCGATTGTTGAAGCCTTTTGCGAAAATGAGTCTCATGACTTTTTTGCGCGAGTTGCCGCACGTCGTGGCGATGTCAGTTGGCCGTCACTATCATGTGATTTAACATCGGCGGACTTCTTTCTTTGGAGATATTTCAAAATATTTTAGAAAAATTTTAAATCTAAAATGGGCGCATGATGCGCAAATTTTCCACTAACGCATATTCATGCTGATATTAAACGTGTATCATTTGAAAGCGTAACTTGCCATGACGCTTTAGCAACTTTAGCGCTTTATCGAATCTACAGGCCGCCCAGTGAAATTTAAAAACATTTTTCGGCTGTCTCTTGTATTCTCAACTCAAAATCTTATGAATTTTTCCGCCAGCGCATAATCAACTTCAGAGCAGGTGTAACATATATTTAAAACAAATTATTTTGCTTAAGATTGTGTCGACAATCGTGTACGAGTATTTCATGGATTACAAAATTTATTCAGAAAAAGCCAGTGGTGAGGGGGGGTAAACAATCTGCCTGTTTGTGAAGTGAAGTGAAAGTAACTAATAGAACAAACGACACACTTTTTGTTGTTTAAGATGTTAAGAGAAGAAAAAAACAAACACACACAAGCTGATGTTCAGTTTGCTCTCACACACCCCCGCCCTCCCTACAATCAACCCCACCATCGCAAATAGTGTTGGATAATTGAAGAACTAAATAGTGTTCACAGAAGGCGTTGGAGGCGGCTGGTGGTTGGTGATTGGTGATTGCTTGCTGTTCCACTAACAAGTGTATTACAAGCATTTTAATTGCCTTTTGCATAATTTCTAAATAAAGAGACAAAAGCCGTTCGGATGCTTGAACGAACGTGACTCGAGCTAAGGAAATGGTATTTAAAGTGTTGTCATTCTTTTCAGTTGGCATTATGGCCACTCTTACAGGCACAAATATTTTCACGTTTACGTTGCTAAAAAGCCAACTTTAACACGCCAACAACAAACACTCAGCGTGTCTACAACTACAACTTGCGTGGGGGCAAGAAATGGCGACTAAAGACAGAGAAGAGAGCGCACAGACACAGGCACACATTCATGGAAAGTCACTTAAAGTTGTTTCCTTTTTATCAGGCAAAAAATTACACAGCGAACAAGAAGAGTTGCCAACAGAGTTTGAATATTTTACAAAAAGGATTAAAGTGATTATGATAAGCATGACGAGGATGACGAGGATGATGAGGATGACGAGGACGATGACGATGGTGTTGTTGATTAAATGAAATCACAACTATTTAATTTAATATGCATTTGTGTCGGTTTGAACGTGAACACTGTGTGTCTTTTGATGGGTGGTTTTACAAATTTCTTTCTTTCTTTTTGATAATAATTTTGTTTTTGTCGTTTTAAATGTCGAAAGACTGGAATGAGCTGAAAAGGTATTAAAACAAGTTTCTGTTATAATGCTGGTATCTATTACAACAGACTTAAAAAAAAAAAAAAAAAAAAAACACTTTCAATGATTTTTGAATGAAAATTGGACTCAGTTTCCGATTATTGTAGGGCCCATTTAACGAATTCGAACTATATTATGATCAGCTTTTGTGCCAGTTGGATTTTTGATGGGTGTAGGCCACATTAAGACGTTGCCGCAATTTGGACTACACACAACCAGGCTCTTGTAACCGCAGCAAAATCGATTACGTTGGATTTTCTGTCGGGCGGCCTGTGGATTCGATAACGTCTGTTTCGTTTAGTGTTTAGTTGCTGATTCGTTCATTTCTAATTTAAAAATTAAAAAGAAAGAAGTCCAACGATGTGAAGTCACATGATCGTGGCGGCTGTTAATTTACTGTTGGACTCAACACGACAATACAACATTCGTGTTTGTCTATCTCACTTCGATTGAGGCAAGTTCTTGTAAGCGACACGAAAGTAATAGCACCGTCTTCCAGTCACACTCACGTTGTTTTAACATTTACCCACGACACTCCTATTTTTCCACTACACCGCCATTAATCTTAGTTCCTTTAAGCTGCACGAAAGTGACGACATCGTACTCTCTGTCACATTCGCGGGCAGTGGGGATATTTGCAATAGATCTTACGTTTTTGTCGCTGTACAGATGTTGATTTGTCGTTGAGCTTAAATTTCAACTTTATGCATTGCACTCCTATTGGGCCAAGTTCTTGTAAACGACGGCATCGTACTCTCTGTCACGTTCGCGGACAGTGGTGATATTTGCAGCAGATGGCATTTGATTTGTCATGGGGTGTTGATTTGAAATTATCCATGACATTTCAACTGAGTCAAGTTCTTGTAAGCGACATGACATCAACTATATATTTGTGGCTCTGTCACATGTACGGTCAGTGGTGATATTTCATCGGGGCACAGTAGTTATTGTTAGACTCATACTTATCTGCAAATAATTCTTTTTAGTGTAGAGGATCAATTTTGATAAAACAAATTTTTCATTGACCAATGGCTCAAAAATACATGGCAGCTGATTTAATAGTTCCAGCAATATCGCTGCCATCAGCAATCAATGTTCGAAAGTAAATTGTACTGCATGCTGACTCTTCTCTAAGAAACCTAAAGGACTTTTTATAAATGTAACTCCCATATAAACTGCTACAAGAATGTTGTCCAAATGCCGGTAAATATTTCACAATTTTCTATGATTTTCAATTATATTCTTGCAAGATTTCGGTAAGACAAATCTGTAATCACTTCTTCACTGGCAAAATATTGCAGTTATTTTCAATGAACAATAATTTGAGGCAGGACCTCTTTGCCTGATTTCTATCCTCTAGAGTTATTTTGCGTTTGATCTATATTCATAAGAATTTTTTATTACTACTTTTTTGTTTTGGTGTTTTCGTGTGTTTGTGCATAATTTATACATTTGCTCGGCTTCGGCAGGCATGTCTTTTTCTCCATTAAAACTTAATTATAGCATGAATTTTGCCTTTTATTAATAAATATACGGCACTTTTAAGCTCTTTTAGTGGTAACCAAGTTGTCTTTGTAGTTCTCACTGGATTTATGTTTAAGATTTGTTGGGCAACGTGTAAGTGGGAGTATCACAATTGTCATAGTAAAAGTTGTTAGACTTGTAGGCTTTCCTTCTTTCCTGCAATCACTTCTGTTGGCTTATGTTGAAACTATTTTCGTACGGTTAAGCACTTGTGCAGGTGGGCCAATTCAAAATTTTCATTGGCTCGAGATTTATATAGGAAAATATTTCATTATTTGTTCACACCAATAAAATGGCGTAGCTTTCACGATCAGCTTTTGAAAAGCTCTGATGGCCTCAATAAAAATGTTTAAATTTAGTTAAAACTTAAAGGGTTCCACCATACGCAATACTTTTGTTTATTCATAGAAAATAGATTCGGAGAAAAGGTATTGCTACCTTCCTATTAAGCCGCAACCATTTGGAAGATAATGATGCGGTTTCGGTAGTTAATAAAATTACTTTCTGACGATATCTCTGCTCTGAAATGACACGGATCATATATCGCCAGAATATGATTCGGGGTCTGCAATAAATCAAATGACATTCTAATGACATCTTTGTTACGGAATTGCACGAATTACAAATGAGAAGAGCATGAACCGCGTTCTGTAATAACTAAAATTACATGCCAGCAAGAGTAACCGTCGGCCACAGAAACACTTAAGCCCGCAATATTCATCGTATCAACCGAAAAATTTCCTTTACAATAATAACGTTTGAAATCATGGGACACATAAAATATTTTCCAAAAAGTACTCGGGTTTTCTTTTCAAAAAAAAAATAGTACCCAGACAGTTCATATTTGCAAACATATTAAATATGTGTCGTTCTTTTGTAAAGGAGGATACAATGGAACTGCAAGGGGTGCTTAGGAGTACCTCTGAGTGACTACCGAAAAAGATAACTCGGAATATAGATGCATATGTAGAGAGTTATTTGAAAAATCCTTCGCTAGTGTGAATCAATATTATGTTGAAAAGAGCCGAATGTGTAACCTTGACAATTTGCCCACGCAGCAGCGCTGTATTTACAAACACCTGCACACATATTGTTTGTTATTATTTTTGGTTTTGTTAGTCTTGTAAATATTTGCATGCCTTCGTACAGTTCCATTGCAGTGGATCCCTAAAGAGTTTAACAAGATGTCGCCATCGTGGGGTAAGAGAAAGGAAAAGCTTTCTGTGGTTTTCTTGTTCATACTATTCCGTAACAAAATTCTTTATAGTTTATGATTTTTGTACTTTTTGTTGTTGTTCTTATTATTTTTGTTGTTGTTTTAGGTGTTGTTCTCCCGTCTCCGTTCTTTTTGCTCCCAAGTACCTTCATATATATTTTGCTGTGTTGAACACGTTCTATTCCTCTTTTTTCTCCACCAGCACCGCTGTTCTTCATCTTTTACTGGTTTTTTTCTGTTTTGTTTCTTTTCTTTTTTTTTTGCTTCTGTTGCTTTTTCGTTTGTCATTAAGTGGAGATGGTGCTACTAAAAGTACAACGCCTCCAGCTACTGACACCATATTCGGTTATTACTTGGTTTCGTTTCGCTTCTTAAGAAAGTTTTTTTTATGCTCTAAATTGTATTTAATTTAAATTTATATCAAAAATACAGAAAGGAACAGGAAGTCTTAAGGTCTTTTCTTATTTTTCAAGATATTCGGTGCATGTATACATGAATCAATTTACGTGGGTGTGTGTGTGTGTGTGTAAGTGTGTGTGTGTAAGTGTGTGTGTGTAAGTGTGTGTGTGTAAGTGTGTGTGTGTGTGTGTCTGCGGATTTTATCCTTAAGGCATAAGTTCCTTAACAGTTAAGACACTACCGCTGTTAAAACAAAATGAAATTCAAAGATAAATAAAGTTTTATTTCCCTAGAAAATTTTTAATTATTCAATTAATTTACAAACTTAAGAAACTATTTTGGCATTTTCGTAAAAAGAAATTTGAAACAAATGTTTCAAAGATCACCAAATTTTATATTGTCATTGTTATAGCTTGAAACAAGTCCTAAGGCCGGCTTTTTTCAGCCACTCATCTTAGTATTAAATTTTTGTTGATTCCTGGATGTTTGACTTACGTCACTTTGTTGGAGAACTAGTTCACTTACATTGAAAACCTGTCCCACAACGTCGAACCTTGATTAACAGAAATGTGATTAAAAGCCAACTAAGTCGCATTCCAGATATTCGGATATCAAGAATATACGAACTTCGCAAAATGAAATTCATCAACGAAAGTTAACATTCGATTTCATGGGACCAAAAGATTAAACAAACATTTTTTATATCTTTAATTACTTTCGTATACAAAGTGTTTTAAAGCATAACATTTTCATAATAGCAGTTCTCTATTCTATTATTGTAGAGCTTCAGATTTAATAAATCTTGATAAATTTAAAACTTGACAACAACAAAACTTATACAGTTTTAATTTACTAAATTAATCACCTCTGCAATACACAAAAACAGTAGTAGATTTCGGAAACGTAGTAAATTCATTTATTTACAAGTATGAAACAGCTGGCAGATTTGGCGCCACATTGTTTTTTTTGCTGTTAATAAAGTAAATATTTCTTAATAATTGAAAATATAAAATAACTTGAAAAAAGTTCCAAAAAAAAGATGATCTGATGAGAAAGTAAAAAGATTGCTGGAATTTTTTTCATTAAGAAATAAATACTCGTTTTTTTCTCAAATCGAGTTTTTTGTAAATTTTGTAAAAAAAATTAACGTGATCCGACTAAAAATAACAAAAATATAAGCAGTTGAGAAAAGTTTTGTTTTTTTTTTCTTTCTCCTGAAAAGTTAGGAAAACGTTACTCAGGGCCTTTCTACATTAAGGTATCGATATGTACCTTCGCCCTTTATCACTTCAACAACTTCGATTTGATCAATTCCATTTTGAACCAAATGGTTAATAATTTTTTCTTTCTCGGTTTCTTTAGGCATTTTTTTAAGATTTTATTTCTTGTCAGGAAACCCCAACTGAAAAACTCGCTCACTTACAGCTTTTAAAATAGTATTATATTTACATGTATTTTAAATATAATACAAAGTATGAAAACCGCTCATTTTAATCAAACAATTTCTTCAATTTATTTTTGCACATTCCCCTTTTTCCAAAGGCCATTTACCAACTTGTAAGTGTTTGTAAAATCCCCTTTATTTGCACAATTTTGCTTACGGTATTCTCTGGTGTTCTGCCGAATAGTTGGTTTCTAATATTTTTCTTCTAAAACTGAACTTTGCTTATTGTTAATGTTGCCAGCGACATCTGGTTGTTGTATGTAGTATTAATGGTTGTCGGCTTTGCTAAGCGATTAACTCTGTGTTTTGATGCCATACGAGTAAAACGCATAACTGTTTGCATGCCAGGGCTGGCAAAGTTGTTGACTACTTTTCAATTTTTAGAACAAAATCCAGACTGTAAGTGGCGTTAGCGCTACGATGTCGCATTTGTTGTTGTTTTGACAACTTTTACAAATTCTATGAACTGGTTTGTAAAGCGTTAAGAAACGCATTAAAAACAAAGTCATTTCTTCAAAATTAAATAGCTCATGCTATGGGCTCAAGATACTGCAGTAAGCCCGAGGACAACGTGCCTATGACATATGTACATAAATCGCAAATATTTAAGTATATTTTTAAGTCCCTAAAAACCGCCATCAAAAACAATTAAAGAAACTTTGCCCATTTGTACACGTTTTCTAAAAACAATTATTTTTTTTAAAGAAAATATACGTTTTTTCTATTTTGAATTCCACTCTGATTACAAAGAAACTGGATACATAATTAAACTTATTTAAATATAACGATGTACTCGTATAAAAATTCTCTATATTTAAATGTGAACTCATATTTTGTGGACATTTTCAAATGTACCACAATTCAAACTATAAGAACAAAATCAATTTTGAAAATGTATTCGAATTTTGTATTTGATATTTACCCAGGCACAGTTTCAATACACAAAATTTCAACACACAATTTTCAAATCTGTAATTGCAAAAATCAGAGCTTTTTTGATACAATAATTCTGTGATTGATTTGCAATGAAAAATTAAGGGGATAATAAAAATGATGACAAACCAGCCCTTATTTTAAAAGCTTTTAAAAAATTAATAATAAATTCAGCACGGAAATTCCTAAATTCCCAAATGCTTGTCGTAAAAGTTTCCGAGCTAGAGAAAAATAATTTTGTTACTATAAAAAGTTTTACGAGGGGCTAAACTACTCCCAAAACTATTAAGGCAGTCGTGAGACATTTGCAAACATATTTACAATGTGAGGGTAAATTCGACTTTAGAATATTGTTAGATCTGACAATGTGCTGACGCTTTACTAACACGGACAAATGGACGGGAGGCGGTAAATTGTACATAGAGACGATTGTAAGTAAATCTTTTAATTTAATTGTCCGACAATTGTCGCGCAAACAATTTGTCCCTCAGAACACACAGTTGGCAGGCTCTTGTATGGCAAAAGTTGCCAAAACTATACTCAGATGTCTGACAATAGTTTTTCCTACAATGAACCGGCAATACTTTTTCTAGCCAAGTTGCAAAACTGCAAACAGTTGCCAGACCGTTGTAGGCACATTTTACTGACAATATTGTCAGAACTGGCAACTGTGTACAGACACAGCTTCAGGCATCGAGATAAAAGAAAGTAGAAGCATTCAAAATGTCAGCAAAAAATATTGTTTACGGATATTTTCCTTTTCGACTGTTTTGCCTCAGCCGGCTGCTAACAATTTCTCGATTCGCCACTGGCCTGTCTGTCTTCTTTACAAATTGGTTTGCATTCATGTTTTTCTGTCACTTAGTTATGTCCGTCATTTGGCTAATGCCTGTAATTTTGTAATATCTATAATTTAATATCACCAAAATATCAACAACAAATTTAAGTCATAAAAAAAAATAATAAAATCTGTTTTATTAATTTCCTCCACGCGACGTTATTCTCGACAAATTTGTTAATTTCAGTTTGAAAACTTATTAAATTTTTAATTTCTAACATTTGTGTTTTAACAGTAAAATTGTATGACAAACTTTTTGTAGGTGTTCTTGGGATATTACAACTGTTTATTAACAAGTACAAATTGCTTTGGATACGATTTTAAATTACATTTACAATTTCTACTATTTTGTAGTTTTTTTCGCACAAAAGATATAAAGTCGCTTTGAAATAATGAACTACATGAATATTTTTATTTCATTTAAAAACCAATAGATTAAATTGTTATCAACAATTTAGGGGATGCCCCTTTCTGGAATGCCCATATACATACATATGTGTAGGTATATAGTGTGCCTGAGTTCACTATCATGGGAAATATTAAAACAACGATTTTTCCGGAAAACCTGTTTGTTGCAGAATTTTGAAAAAAAATTCAATAAATGTATTTATATTTTCTGATCAAAAAGAGCAAACATTTGTCTAATTCAGCGATTTTTCTGAGGCAGTAAATCTGCATGTATGTAATTGAATTCAAAGGAAAAAAAAGAAACATACTTTTTTAGATTACAATTACATTTAACAATAGAAATTCGCGCAAAAAAATTGTTTATATATTATAAATAAAAAAAAAAATTATAAGCACTCGTTTTACGATTTTCAATGCATTTGTACAAAAATGAAGTATTTTTAATTTAATACTCTTTTTGCGATTTTCAAGCCATTTTTACAAAATTGAAAAACACTAATTTTCCATATAATCAATAAATTTTCTAATCGTAAAATCAATAAATTTTAGATTACATTAATGTATGTATGTTGAATTCGACCCCCTCCCCCAAAAAATTTAATCAAACAACAGACAAATTTCCAATTGACAGTTTGGCATCAAGGTCAACCAATAAAAAGAAAAACTCACACCTATTGATCAATTTAATGAGCATAAAGTCAACGAAATTCATTCATAAAACTCATTTTGTGACAACAACAAAAAACTACAATTCTGTAACACACGATGCACTAAAACACAAACAAAGAACTTGAAAGGCAAATAAATTAACAGAAAGAAACTCCCACATGCTCCACAAACATGTTTCGGTAGCGCTTTTTCAAACAATTGAGAGCGTAATGTTGACTTGGACTTATGAATTTGATTTGAAAGTTGCCAGACAGAATCAATCATAGAATAAGAAGTGAGCAAATTATGAATAATAAAATTAGAATATAAAAAAAAATATTTCATATTTAATGGTATAAGTAAATGCAGATGACTATCAGATTTTACGATAATATAAGACCGTATGATTCTCTACTTAATTTAATCTAAAATAATAATTAAATGCACTTTCAGTCGAACACTGGTAGTCCTTCTCTTGATGAGTGATTTTTTTTTTTTTTTTTTTTTTTGGAAAAATAATATATTTTCCAATGTAGAGTGTGCGTAAACTTTTGTGCCTTACTGTATATGGTGTTGAAGTGTTTCAACTCCATGCCGATCACCACTATAACTAAAGCGGTATTATAGCGGTTATGCCATGTTGGCTGTTCTAAATCTTAATCCATAAAGGCATCTGAGAGTGGAAAAGTATGGCAGCCTTTTCACAAAGCCAGCAACCAAATGCAGGTTGAATTAAACATGTTCTTACTCTTTCTTGGTAAAACTTATGAAAACAACAACTAAACAACAAAAAACATCAGCAATCCATTGCAATCAAAAGACTGATCAACACGGCGCGAGAGCATTTGAGAGCAAACGAATTTACAGAGAATCATTTAAAGGCGAGAAGAATTTTAAAGTTTTAACGAAGAATAGATTTACACAATGACAAATATGTAGTTGCAACAGCGACTTCTATCTAACAGATACTCGTACGTACGAGTGTGTGCAAGAAGTTGTGCTTTGACACAACAAACAACGAAATCTTAAACTTTTTCCGATTCAGTTACTCACGAGCGGTCTTTTGATTTAAAACGTTTTGTTTCACGTAGCGGGTAAAACGAAACTGCGCAAGCGCGTTTGGCGGCATCAGCTAAATAATGAAATATTTACTTATTTAAAAAAAAAAAAACAACAAACTACTAAAACTTCTAATCTCAAACGAATGTCATGAAAATAAACAACAACTAATTACTATATATAACAAGAGTGGCAAATACATACATATAAAATATTATAAAAAAAAATATTTTTTTTTTTTTTTTGAAAAATATCTTAAGAATTTTAAGTTTTTGTGCAAAAAAAGAAAAATTATATGAAATATATGACAAAAATTTCAAACAATTGAAATCTTCAATAAAAGCAACAACAACAACAGCCATATTTGAAAATATGTTTTCAATATTGAGTTGAATATTCAATCACGGACAGCGCAGCGAGCAAATGAATTACTGAGCCGTTTTAGTGCCTTTTATTGGCCTTCAAAAAGCTAAAATTAAATCATATACAAGTTGTGTTACACTTTTGTTTAAGCAAACAGCAAAACGAACAAAAAAAGTTTTTAAATTCTGGTTTTCTCTTATTTAAGAAGTTTGGCGTCGTTTTTTCTTTTTTGTTTTGTCACAAAATAACAACAACAATCCACCAGCCCACCACCTGTTCTAATGCGCTTCATTTTGGCAACTTTTCAAACGATCGCATGAGCAACGGCGCACGCAAACAACGTGGTAAGTTTACGAACGCCTTGATTTTTATTACATATTTTTATTCTCTCTTTTTGCCAAACAACTTGATACAGTGACTGCCGACTCGCCACAAACTATTAATTAAAGAATTAATTTTCTTCAAAAAAAAAAAAAAAACAATCTTGGTTTTCATATAGAAAAAACTGCCAAAAAAATATTGTTAATAAATTTTAGCTTTTAGCCGTCTTGATTTTAAAATAAAATGTCTAAACAAAATTAAAAAAAAAATATATATATAATTTTCCTTTTGAAGAAATATTTTACTAAAAAAACATGAAAATTTGTCTTACATTTTCAATAAAACCTAAAAAGTGTTTGTTTGAATTAAAAACGTAAAATTCATTTAATGATTTTTATTTCTTATACACAAAATATAAAAATTACAAATAGTTATGATAAGAAATAAAAAAATGTTGCAGTTTTATTAGCAGATGAGAAAAAAATTATTGAATCTATTAATCGATTATCGGTAAAATGACATCAGAATCAGAATCAAAAAAATCAAATCAATGACTCGGAAAAAATAACCAAACAAAATTTTACCAACAAAAAACACAAATTTGTTTCTTAAAATTCGAATAAATTTTAATAACTATTTAATTTGTATTTTGAATTAAGAAACTAAAAGTCATTTAAGAATTTTTATTTCTATTAAGCAAAAAGTGAAAATTGCGAAGAAATTGATGTTGAAATCGTATTAAAAGTTATAAAAATTGATTGAGTCTATTTATATTAATCGTTTATAAATAAAATATCTTCAAAATAGCAAAAATCTAAATCAATCGCTCGCAAAATAATAGAGTTTTAGAAGAAAAATAAAACTTTTGTTACTCTTAAAATTCAAATAAAAGTTAAGTCATTAATGAAATAAAAAATCTCTTTATTACTTTTGGGCTAAAAATAAAAATTGTTAACTATTTGATAAGCAATAAACAAATCTTTGAGTTTATTTGCAAGTAAATAAATCAATGCAATCAAATTGTTAAAACAAAAATTATTAAATTCATTATTGACTTATATTTTGAACTTAAAATATAAAAATCATTAAATACAGAACTTGTGAAGCTGGCATTTGGGTACCAAATCCAAATCGTTTGGTTACTGGAAAAGGTGTTCGATTTGTTTTCCAAATCTATTTGAAAATCGAATAAAGCAGAGCTCGATTTTCAAGACACCAACTGTCTACATTGAAATACATTTTTTCGCTTTTTTCGCTGTCAGCTTCTTTTTAAAATCAGGCGTCTATTAAAACTGAAAATCATTATTGTTTGTTTAGTTTTTTTTTGTACAAAAAGAATTCATAAATGTTAAGTTTTAAAAGAAAAGTCTTTCAACAGTTTTAAACTTTTATTAATATTATTTTCAAAAAACTGACCACCTTAAATTTAAATTTGTTTGCGCCCCCCTTCCTTTATCTGTGGATATGAATAAATAGTTTTTTAACCACATTTTTTATTTTTTTAATGTTTTGTTTATTTGTTACTGTTTGTTGTTATTGTCGTTTATGCTCAGCAATTAATTTTTGCTTGTAATTTCTTAATTTGATGGTCTTAAACAAAATGTCTACATTTTTATCTGCCAGAAGAAACAAACAGCAAAACGAAAACGTGTATAAAAAAAAAACTTAAACCAAATCTGAAAGATTAAATGTAATTTGTGTTGCAATATCTGTGCCCGCGTTCAAATCGTTCTAATAAATAGAATTAATATTTATAAGTTGTTACACGCAAAATAATAAAATAAATATAAACTATTGAGTATTTTAGAAGACAGTTGTAAACAGTTTTAAGTCATAAGACGATTATTGAACGTCATTCCCTTCAAACTGCAGACAGGGAAATGGCGCCTTTCAAAATAATTTATATGTATATGCCTGTCTAAAACAGAATGACTGTTAATAAAAGTTTTGAAATATGAACAACGTACATGTACACATACATATATATGTATGTACTTAAAAGGGTGTAACAAAAGCTACGCAATATTTGAAGTCAGATGGGCAGAGTAAATCGTTTTGGTGTTGTACAGATGGATAGTTTTTCCATTGAAAACAAACAAAAATTGATTGCCATGGCGGTTGGCAGCCCTGTCCAGCTCACTGTCATAATATATTAGATGGATCGATAATCCATTTTTACGGAGCATATTTCACAACCCGCCCTTAAATTAGTAAGCAATTTGGTGAAGCTCTGCCATAAGCAAAAACAATTTTGAAAAATTTCCGAAAAATGAGGAAGTTATTTCGTAATGAATTTTTTTGGTTTGTCGGGTGGTGGGGAAAATGGTAGGGGGCATGTTATTTTGCAAAACCGTCACCCACCAAATTTCTACTTAAAAAAAAAAAAATTATTATAAATTATAAATTAAAAATTAGTGGTCTTGGTCCACGCAATTGGCGAAGTTATTTATTATTTTATAAAATCTGTTAAAAACTTTATGGAAGGAGTAACATAATTCAAAACAGTGGGCGTAGTCGAATAAAATAGCCTACAATTCAGGCAGATCGATCCAGAGGTCTGGACTCCTACAACATATAATTTCCGTCTTCTATACATGTAAATATATAGATTGATGTTACATACTTGTATATTTAAAACGCAAACAATTAATGGTTCAATTCACAATCTCAGTCGTATAGTTTATGGTTTAAAACAATTTCTGCATTGTTGTTCTATTGTATTTTTAAATGTCAAACATGGCAAATGTCAAGTAGGCCAGTTTTAATTTGAAGCGAAATGACAAATGCCAGGTATGGAAGGAAGTCTGAATCTAAAGCGGAATAATAAATAATTTTTAATGACAAGAAATTTTAGTTAAAATCGTTTAAAAATTAAATTAAAATTACACATGTATATATTAAAGACTTAGAAATATTAAAGTGCAGGTATTCATTATCATTTGAGGCAAATTTACCAAACAAATACAACATTTCCTGGCCTGGTAAACTGCACCAGTACCCCCCCATTTTTTCTTTTTTTAACAATCCCATTTTTAGCAACAATAATCTAGATCGAAACGAGCAATTTCTACATAAACACTTGGAACATGAGTACTTTTAGCCAAACACTGTTATCGGGCGTTGTGGGATGTTTGCCGCTACAATTAACACAATTTCTTTGGCTAAAACGAACCGTATTTGGCCAAGTGCAAACAAATTGAAACCACATACAAAATCACACTTTAAATTATTTTTGTTTTATTCTAGATTTTGTGCAAATTAAAATTATTTCAATTGCATAAAAAATTAACGAAAAGACAAATAAAATTGTTTATTGATTTATTTATAGCGTAAATAAAGTCTTGCCAATTACGTTGTTTTCTATTTAAAACAAAAACAGTTCCTTTAAAACAAAATTTAAGTGTTACCAATTTCGAAATCTTAAAAATACTTATAACAAGATAGAACATGTTTAGAGTTTTTAAATTTTTTTATTGCTGCTGTCATTATGTGTCATTTTCATGGATAAAGCGAATTCGTAACGGCATCAGCGCCGTTGTTCTTTATAATAGAGCCGGGTAATTAAAAGTGTTATATGTTTTATATTATGATATTTTTGTTTCAATATTTCGAGTACTTTTGGTAGCCTTCTTCAGGAATTCGGATAAAGTCGTCAGAATTATTGTATAGAAGCGCACCAAAAGTACTCGAAATATCGAAACAAAAATATATTACAATAAAAAAAAGTCATAGAAAAACATATACACGTTTTAGTTATAACCTAGAGCCGGAATAATAGAGAAATCAAAAAAAGAAAGCAAAAATCTTTGTCATAACTAATAAAACAACTCACTAACAACTAAAGGTCGTTAATAACGAATATTAATAGAGACGTTTAACGAACTTCTACTATCGCTAAAGTGGCAATAGATTTTCCAAATGGCTGTCATAGAAAACAAATGATCAACAGAGCAGAATGTCATGTCTCTTGAATTACTTGCGAAATTTAGTTTTATTTTATTAGGGGAAAAATTTATTATTTCCAATTGCATTTTAGGGCACCAGGGCTGGAATAGGAATAAGATTTAGATGCGCCGGATGTTAGAATCACAAAAACTAAGAAGTAAAATATAAAAAAAACATCAAAATTGCTTCTAAGAAGGACAAAACCCTTGAAGACATTTTTTTGGAAAATAAATGGAGGCACCTTAAATCCCTTAAAGGATTTAAATGTATAACAAACAATTAGGATTCTTTTTTTTCCTAAAAACATACCTATCACCGAAAAACTCCCAAACAATAATTGTATTTTCTTAAATTTAAGCTGGTATGTCCCGAGGGCGCTACTTATCAACTCCGCGCTCCTTTCTTGAGTTTCATTATTTCTAAAAATAAACCAAGAGAAGAAACCTCACGCATCACAATTGATCTTGGGGCTAAATTTTTAGTTGTCCTAGAAATATACGATTGATACAAATATTGATACCATATATTTTATAAATTCCTTGCGGACCTGAGAAGGTTCACTTTTGTTAAACCCGGCTACCGGGTATCCTTCTTATTTAAGGCGACTGCCAAACAATACTTGTTCACTTGTAAAACGATAATCGTTTGTTTCCTTTTTCTTTTTTTTTTTTGTTATTTAAAAAACAAATACATTTTGTTGAGTTTTAGTGACAAGAGAAAATCCTTAATACTTTTCAGACACCTTTTAAGGTTGCCCAACAATTGTGCCACTTTATTGAAAGGCCAGTGAAAGAGTGTTGGTGCGTCAACGTGTGGAAGTGTGTGTGTGTGTCTGTGTTATTTAAAATTTTAAAACTTATTTTCATTTCATTCAATAAGAAGAAAAAAAAACATGTATTTCCTTTTTGAAAACTTTGAACAATAAAACGCCAATAATGAAATTATTGCTTGTTGCAGAAAGTTTTGCTTTCGTGTGGCTGTTTCTATTTTATTTTTTTTGTTTTTATTTTTGGCACGACAAACAACAATCGAACATAAAAATTGAAACAAAACAACCTGAGACCAGCTGAAGTTACCCACCATATTTGGCAGTTGACTTTGGTTTACTTTTTATAGAGTAAAAAAAAAATGCATAAAAATACAATTTCGGAGGATTTTCATGAAAACAACTATTATGTGCACAATGGAGCGAAGAAGCTGAAATTTTACGGGAAAATTTTGCATATTCACAAGGATGAGGAAAATGTGTTTTGGCTTTCAAATGAAGAGGTGGAATTGGGATTTCTTAAAATTTCTAACAATGTTCATTCTTTTTAAGCTGAGCAAATTTTAACCGGAGTTTTATCATATATATATTATTTTTATCTTGTTATTATTTTTTCGCTTTGTGTTTTTTATATAAAATTATAAAATTTATTATGAATATTTGGTTTTTGTGTTTTTTTTTTCCAAAGAAAAATTCTATAATGAAAATAAATTCGTATTGGGAGAATTTCAAATAATATTATTACTGAATCTGCCAATAAAATAGAGAATTTCAGGCTTAAATTTCGACAGGAAGTCCATTTGTTGGCAATAGCAGCCACATATTAGTGATGCATGTGCCACCTTCAAATGTGGCATAATAGTTTATTGTATAGGATGGAGCAACCCCCGCACAGCAAAACTTATGTTAAAAAAAAGCCAATAAACCTGCTCCGGCATAAAGTTTTTAAAGAAATATTTCTATGGACTGAGAAAAAGAAGGAATCTTGTTTGAAATTTTTTTTATAGAAATGATAAAATATTTATTTGAATCAGCAATTTCTTTCTTTCAAACTAAATTGAAGTTATTTTCTTTGTTGACAAAATTTGGCTGTTCACTCAACAACAGATTTTTATAAAATTTTTGTTTGAAACCGCGAATTTCTATACAGCTCCACAGCTAAACAATTTATTAACTGATTTAGAGAATGCCGTTGTTGGAAATTTTATTTCTGTGTAAATAAATGTTTGAGATGAATAACGGAAAAACTCAATTAACTTCAAGAAGGGAATGAAGTTTTGCGTTAACAAATCTCAAGATTTTGAAGGCGTTTTCCAAATGTCTGGCTATACCCGATAAAATAGTGCTCTTATCAAACAGAGTATTGCCACCTTGATTTTCTAATTCGAATGATGATTTTTGATAATAAAAATTTTGAGTTCTCTCCGTTTCGTATTTGGTTTTTTGTAAATTCTCCAAACAGAATTGCATCGTAACCACATTTTCCATACAAATTCATATAAAAATTTGCCGTCAAATACACACGTTAATGAAATGGAATCTCTTTAGTGTCACCTTAAGACTCTCAGTGTTACTGCTTTGAATCTTATTTTTCTTAGCTTTTTGTGACTTCGCTAATTTTGCAGCGTTTTTTCTTGAAGTTGCAGACTTATTCTGTTCACTTTTAATAAATAAAACTTTTCAATCTAAAATATATTGTATACATTTTAATTTTTGCTGCATAGTGTTATCCGTTTTGGATGACAACTTTTTTAGTTTCTTAAACTGGAAATCATTTTCACCACCAAAATGTTGTTTCTATTGTTTAATTTTGTGCAATTTAAGCACCTTAATTTCAGTAAAACAGTTTAAATCATTTCAAAGATATTCAACAACAAAAAAAAAACATACCGTTTCTCTTAATCTCAATTGTCTTTCATGGTGGGTTTAATTTCGATTTTAAAATCACTCTATTTTTGGCCAGAAATATTTGTCGGTTGTATTTTTTGCAAATTTGATTTTTTTCTTTTTCCTTTTTTTTTAGTTTTAACTACAAAAGCCTACACTGTATTTAATAAGATACAAGTTTGACCATTTAAAATTGTGTACGAAAACAGAAAAAAAATATAAGTAATTAAGTGATTTATACCACAAGAAACCACTCTTTCAGGTTAATGACAATACAGATTTCTTGATTATAGTACAGTTTTGATAAGTATTTTAATTTTGGTCGCAACCTCAAATCCGTAATCATGTACTCGATTGAACAAATTCGAACTCTCCAAAGGTGTAATTTAAGCTTTCGCTTTTGAAGGCAAATATGGAATTATTGAATTTAGAGATTTTTTGCTCAGATTGAGAAATGAACTTGCAGAGAAAAACCACTATTTAATGCTATTGAAGGGGGCACCCACTTGACAGAAATCACATTAAAAACTAAATTTTATTTATCTTTCTTTTAAAAGATTTCAATTGACTTCGTTCACTCAAATTGAATAAGTCAATATTTCAAATTTCGTTCATTGATTCAAACATATTTTTCATCAAATACTTGGCGCACATTTTTATTCATTTATAGCAGCTGCCGTCTTTAATTGGTTAAACAAAAACTGCGAATGAAATAAAATTTCCTCAAGGACGTCCGTTTTTTCTAAAATAGTGTCACGTTGTCTAAGATTTGGTGACAATTTCCCACACATTCTTTTGAACAGATAAAGAAAAAATTCTAATTAAATTTATAAAAAAAAATATATATATAATATAAACATTGAGCATAAAAAATGTTCAACATATTTGTACAGTCTCGTATAGAGATAGAAAATTCAACAAAAACAGACTAGACATAATTTTCTTTTCTTGTGTGCATCGTGTTCATCACACATTGTCATTTAACACTTCTGCACATGTATTAATTACTTTCAATACGTCAGAGACAAAGAGAAAACAAAAGAACTCAAAACATTTCCCTATCAAGGTCAACTATGAAGGGGTTAGAACAGAAGAATGCATTTTTTATTTTAGTTGTTTTTTTTTTTCAAATTTATATTACTGTCATGTTTCCATCTTACAAGCGATCGCCTTGTTAAACTAATTTATATAAAAAGCACACAATTTTTCTGGTGATTTTTATACACATACATTTTTCGTTTGGTTTTTCTATTGTGGAACCATTTCGTTCATACATGTATGTACATATATAAATAAAATATGGCGAATTTTTATAAAAGAAAATGTATATTAAATGTATAGACTAGATATTGTTGTCTAACTATTTAAAAAATTTTATTTTTCTTTGAAAAAAGTAACTAATAAAAGGTATCCTTTTAGAAAATATTGCCTTAAAAAGTACTATTTGGAGAAGTAGAAAAGAAAACCAAGTATTACCTTAAGAAAGGACCGCCTAAAAAAGTACTTTGCAAAAAACATACATTTTAAACAAGAACATTTAAAAAAAGGGCCTTTTAAAAGCAGCCACCTTTCAACAAGTAAAATTTCCCATAGAAAGCGTTTTTAAAAGCCAGGAAAGAACACTTAAAAAAAAAATACGTTTTTTAAAAAGATTGTTTAAAAACTGTTTTTATTATTTATCTTTTAAAAGAGAACGTTTTCCTAAACGTACCTTTCAAATGAAACCTAATTTTTTAGGATATAAAAAAGAATTAATTTGAAAGATTTTTTTAAAAAATTTCTTTCAAAAAATGTTTTTATCATTTATGTATCGCTTAAAATAGAACGTTTTCCTAAGCGTACCTTTTATAAGAAACCAATTTTTTTTAAGATATAAAAAGAAATGCATTTAAAAGTTTTTTAAAAAAAATTATTTCCAAAAAAAATTTTATCTTATCTTTTAAAATACCTTTCAAAAGAAACAAAAATTTTTTAGAAATACAAAAACTGCCTTTAATAAAATTTGTTCCAAGATTTTTCTTAAGAAATGTTTTACTGAAACGTAACTTTCAAAAGAAACCAAATTTTTTAAGATATTTTAAAAAACAGATTTTTTTAAAAAATTTCTTTCATAATATGTTTTTAAATGTTTTTAAAATAGAGCGTTTTCCTAAACATACCTTTCAAAAGAAACCAAATTTGTTAAGCAATAAAAAAAGTGTTCATTTAAAAAAAGTATATTTCAAAAATAAAAACAATTAAAAAAAATACCTTTAAAAACTAACCTAAAAATTTTTTGAAAAATAAATTACCATTGAAGAACTACTCTTTGAAAAATAATTACTTATTAAAAAAAAACCTTCGAAGAAAAAATTCTTCTAAAAAGCACTTTTTTCTTAAAAAAATACTTTTTCCAAAACGTACCTGTGAAAAGAAACCGAGTTTTTTTAAGAAAGAAAAACTAACTCAATTAAAAGAAGTAACTTTCAAAAAAGTATCGTTTCGAAAAATACCTTTTAAGAAATATGTTCTCCTTTAAAATATGACATTTCACAGTCTCAGCATCATAATTTAACAAGACTCAAAACTCTTAAGTGACCAGATTCGTCCAGTCGTTAGTTACGCAAAGTTTTGCATTTGCGCGTATTTCGTAATAGCCACAAACACGGATTACATTTTCTTACAGCAAAAAAAGTCTTAGAAAATGGATAAAAAAAAAATTAAATAAATATACACACAAGGAAGTAAATCACATCGAGAACTACGCCCAAAACAAACAGAGATAAAAAGCTAGAACAGGTCTAGGAACAGAAAGAAAGAAAAAACAAACAAATAAAATAAAGTTCTTTTTCGTTACGCTTTTGTTCACTCCGAAACAGCTGAAAGTGAATGAAGTGGAAGAAACTAATTTCACAAGCGACACCACTTTTAATCGTATATTTAACACATTTTGTATATTGGAACGTACAAATGACGTCGCAAATCATTTAATTTCCATTTAAAATAATACATGAAATAAATTTAAGATATTTTTTTCCTATTGCCAACACAATAATAGAGTCAATTGTAATAGTATTTGCCACCTTTAACGTTGGCGCATGCTCAGTTTGGCACTGAGTTGTAGTAAAACAAACTTATAACATTGTTTTAAGTTAATGTTTCTCGCATACAACAAATACATACAAGCCTTCACCTGTCTCAAAATTTACAATTGTTATTCGGCCAGACAGTGGCGCTGCCAGTAATTATTTGCGCACTTGTTTTAAGTGCAAAAATTTTGACAATTGCTTTTCTTTGAAGCTGTGCCAGTCATGAGTCTGGGCCATGTCTTATTCTCACTCAACTTCAAGGAATTAGTCGAAATCTTTTAAACTGAAATTAGATTTTAATTGATTGGTGCTTGAGAAAAAGACAACAAAATTTGCGCTTAAAAATCGATTTAAAATTAAACCAAAACCCCAAAAAAAAATTAAATTTATTTTAATGCGTTTTCCGTCTTTAATCTGCCATCATATTTAGTTTAACTATTCTTTTCTAAAAAAAAAAACCTTTTTTTACACTTTGAGAACAATTTGGCACTTTAAGAATTGATTCTCAGAAGTGCGCTTTTGATGTGGCGGCGTGTCAATAAATCAAACGACGCAGAATGTTTTTCTCCCGCTCTCAAATTATGGTTCAAAAAGAAAAAAAAAAAAAACACAGAATAGAGTTGCAAAAATTTTAAAATTAACGTTCGTTTTGTGTTAATGGCAGTGTGGCCAGATATGTTAGAATAATATTAGCACGAAGCTAAGACATGTGTTTTTTTCTTCATTAAGACTAGTACTCAAGATGTACTTGAACCAGTAAAAATGGATTATGGCTGGGAGGAAAGATGGAATAGTGCTCAACACTTGCAAATCAGAAATGAACGAGCGCTTGACGCAGAGCATAAAGTTCGTGAACATATGCGGGTGTCTGGAAGCAACTGCTTTATGCAGTGAGAGCACTATATGCGATAGTGTGGGTCGGCCTGTTCTGCGCGCGCTCGAGGAATCCCAAAATAGACTGTGAGCGGCTATTTTCAATCTGAATTTTGCTGTTTTTAAAGACACAAAAAAAAAATCCAGGAGCCTGAAATAAACGAGCCGTTCACGATCAGCGTTTAGTAAGTAGAAAGAGAAGGGTCTCAGCAAGCGTCATGCTTTTTTTGGTAGGAGCAATATCCATTGTAGTAAAACGAAAAAACAGTGTAACGCAACCAACAATACGTATGAAGTTCGGCACACCACTATGGCTAATGGGCTTTCGCGCTTTCTACTGCACTCGGTCGAGTGGTTATGGGCATTCAATTAGAAACAAGCCCCCTCCTTTTACGAAGCGCGTGTATAAAAAGTAGAAAAGTGCCGGTTTGAGAAAGCAGCGTACTTATGGCATACATGGGCGTGTCTAACGAATCCGATACCATGTGCGTGTTAATGGAGCCTTCGTTCTATCTTAACGTGGTGGCTTAACCTCAAATATGAGCGCTGTATACCGTTTTTTTCGATCAGACACATGTGTAAGTCGTACACATAAATAATAAGGAAATCATATTAAACCATTTCAAGAAAAGCAGACACACAGAACAGTGCACTGCATGCTGAACTTTCATGTCAAGAACTCCAGAGCTTGTGATTCCTAGATATTAATATCACTGGACCTGTAAAATATTAAAATCGATGCCACTCGGAATTTAGCATACGATCATTATTGTTTTGTGTCACAGGTTCATTCTTTGGCCGACTGAAAACGTTATCATGTGCAAAACAGTGCATAAAATTCAAAGTGTTATTGATTTAGATAAGAAGTGGAAAATCTTAAACTGATTTGATAAGACCCCATCCGCAATAACGTCTATAAAGCGATATGTGAGAGATTTTCATGTCATCATTGCTATTCAAAAGAAATAAGTTGACCTATTCAAATCTCTTTTAAAATAACGAAAGCCACAATTTCGCTATCACAATGATGGTGAAACACAAAAGCTAGAATGTCTTTTGTTCTGTGGATTAAAATTTTCCATATTTTCCATTACTTTAGGGCGATTTATTTGCCTGTTTAGAGAGGACTATTTGTCTGTCCTTTTTCAGGGAAATTAGAAATACCAATAAACAATTATAATCATATCATTATTCTGTTGCTTTTTGTATAACACTACAAAGTTGGAAAAGTCATCGAAACTGGGAAAAATCTGGCGTCTACCAGGAAATATGTATCACCACAAATGTTTGGCCACTTTACAACGAAAAATTGCCCTATAAAATTCTTCACTTCACTCAACTTGATGTATTAATTTATTTATTTTTTATACATATTTTGATGCTACCAAAGAAAACAAAAAACCCTATTCTAGTTGTTGCTGTTTTGAATTCAATAAATTAAAACGAATAAATTAAGATTTCAGAAAACTGGTTCTCATTCAAACTTCATATTGGGATGATGCTTCTTTCATTTTTGTGTAGTTTTATAATGTTCTCTCAATTCAAATGTAATTATTTGAAATGCTTGTTGTTGTTGTTGTTATTTCTATTAGTCAGGGTATTGAGAACTGTTTGATTTAAGCCACAATTTATTATGTGGGCTTTTGCCGATGTATGCACACACTTACACCCACTGCAATTCTGGGGAAAAAAACTAAAAGTTTTATTCCAAATGTAAATTTATCAATCAACACACACACATTCACACATTTCATTCGGGTGTGTGTGTGTGTGTGTGCAAAATGCGCACATACATAAAATGAAGATATATTTGTATATATTCATTGAAATATGTATGTATGTACAAAGATTATGTAAGTTATTTATTAAATTTGTGTGTGTATGAATGTTTTTATGTATGTTTTGGAATTGAAAAAAAATTATTTCAAGCATTTAGACATGTGCGCATGCGCAGCATTTGCATAATATATGTACATGAGCTGTAAGTGTTCAATAAGCCGCTTGTCGAAAGGTCAAAGGAGAAATTAAACACTTATCATGTAAGTATATATCGCTCTATAAGACCCAGCACTGGGTGTCACAGTTGGCTATACCATTTTGTGCATTTACGCATTCATTTATGGTGGATTGTATGTAGGTAACACGTCAGTGGCATGATGATCACGGCATCGAATCAGATGTTGTCATCCTTTAAAGCCGTAATATTCACCGTCCAATAACATACACTGTGACTCAAAGTTTTGCTTGGCAAGAGTGGACTCAGAATGTCGACACACACGAAAAATACTCATTACGAAATTTTTCGACATTATTGTTTGCAGTGAACATTTTTCTATGATATATTGTCAAATCATATTGAATGCAAAAAAAAAGTTAAATTTCGCAGTACACGGCAAATTTAAAGCAGACGAAGTGGGCAAAGCACCGAATGACCAAGACATTTGAACTTGAAAGCGCAAGTGATAACTTTTGTTATGGTTTAGCCTCTCGCGATGTCAGCAGGTCGGCAGCAAAATTTATTTGTTTTGATGCTTTAATCACATTTCACAAAAAAAACCAAACACAAACTTGGCGATTCCACCGCATTTTGTTGCTATACCAGCGAATTTCAGTCACTATCGGATGACAACGTTTCAACACATTGTGTTATTGATTTACATTAGTACCTGACACTAAGACCTAATCTGATGGTGGACTCTACCAAGTGGAGTTGGTCCTAGTTGCTTGCCAGACCCACATCATTAACAACTTCTGGCGAGATATGGCGATAGCACAAGACACAAAATTCTTGCTCAAGAATTCGAGCTATCTAAGCCTTTAGGGTACAGGAAGACGAGGCATCTGAGTTGGAAACCTCACGGAACATTAGAGCTTAATCAACTCACCTGTAGGTTCCCCACCGTCTCGTCTATCTACATATGTAATCTATTAAAAGACAGGAGCAGCACGAGGGCATTTGGATCTGAGAGAGCACTATACCGAAATTTACTAAAGCCTTCTTGTAATTTTAGTTTTAAGCCACCCCCAACTATGACCAACACCAGGATCTGTATCTCCAGGCTTCATATAGACACTTTGTTCGCCTTCTACCAATTGAACGTGAGCTGGCACGATCTGCATAATAATATCATACATGGATTTCCTAGGGTTTTTGTTTGTCGTGCCAAGCGAGTAGAACCTTCCGCTTTGTACCCTCAAAAGCCAAGGTAAAACCTGCACGCAGATGCTCAATATTTCAACTTTCAAAAAGTTTTGATTTGACTCTGAACCAGTGGGATGGAGGATGCTGGCTAAAGACCGTGCCAGCTGGAAAAGCTTGTTGGTTGTGGCCCAGGCTCACCCCGGACTGTAGTGCCAAAAGAAGAAGAAGAAGAAGAAGAAGAAGAAGAAAACTTGTGATTTAATAAAACACACACTTGGCGTTTATGAATTTGCCCTTATCACAGACTTGAGGAAAAGTGTTGGTAAAGATCTTCGCATGATCTGAATCTTTGCTTTTGTTGGCCATAAATGAACAAAGACAGAGATAAGTCTTTGTTGTTTAAACCCAGTTACATCTTTGTTTAAAAATTCACCTTCAATTTTTAATTAATTTTCTGTACAATTTTTTTTTCAGATTTAATAACATGTCCACCTTATTTGGCAACATGTTTTAATTTATATTGTTGATTAATTCTTAAATATATGTATTTCCCTTTTCTACACCAACATCAAGTCAGTTGTAGTTGCGTTTTTTATTTTATTAATTTTTTGTTTTGCGTTCTTTGTGTGTTCGCTAAATTGTTTTAATTGAATGAAATGTTGCTCTTTTCAGCGCTCTTTAGATTTTGCCTACTGTTTTGTTTTGATTCACTAAACTAAATTGTAGATACAACAAATTAATTGTATATCATTTTATATTTTTCATTTATATAGTTTTTCTTTTCTTTTATCATTTCAGTAAGTCATTCGTTCGTTCGTTCGTTCATTGATGAATCTTGACGATTGCATGTTTTTACAAAAGTTGTTTTTATACAACAAAAACAACAACGCACACATACACATTCACACAAGTTCTTACAGCGCGGCAGCACACAGGGAAAAAGAAGTATTTTAAGGTGTAAGTAATTTGAAAGATAGGTGTAAAATATAAAAATTACACCAATAACTCTTTTAACATTTGAAGTGTATTTCGTGGCCACAACGAATTATGAATTTTGGAAGGACTGCATATACGAAATATGCAGCTGAAGTTCGTCTCAGAGAAGCTCCTTCTTAAATCGTAAGCAGTTGAAGACTGAAACAATCCGTACGATTGATCAATGCCTTGGATTTGCCACTTTAATTATAAAATTTCGCTTTTCAAAACTTAAAACTGTAAGGAACTTTATGAACCCAAAAAAGCAGACCTGAAATAATTGCTGGCATAACGTCTGCAAAAGATGTATATATGTCTCAAGATTTCCAAGATAAAGTGTCAAAAGGTGTCGACAGAGAACGTCTTTGTTTCTTTGGCAACAGGCGCTTAAACCTTAAAATAATATAAAAGTAGTGTTTGAGACATCAACAAAACTATTGTAGTGTCTGATAGGCCCATATATGCCACATTGTATGGAATATAACATCATTCAAACATCTGTGTGAGGTGACTCGAATTCGAGTGCTGCCACACAGGTCAGGATGAACCTGATAACGGCTAATGTTTCGGACTTTTATTTATTATTAGCATAGACCTGTAACTTCAGATAAAACCCCACAAAAAGGTCTGGTGGATTTAAGTAGCACGATCTTGGTGTCACATCCATCTCTGCGAGAGATAAGCAAGCCCTCAAATCGTTCATAGAGAATCCGCAGCGTGGCGTCTGCTGTAAATGAAACCACATGTCGTGTACATCCACATCGTTTAGTTTAGGTCAAAAGAAATTATTTATCATTATTCTATAGCACTCGACCTTTGGGGGGTAATGGGTTTACAAACACTGTTTCAAAAAAAAACATGCAGAATCAGCCGCATATAGTAGTTTTTTTTTTAAATACGACCAACACTCAGGCGATGACCGCAATTCAGGTGAGGGGTGGCGCATTGTGTCAGATACGGGAAAATAGGTTATGGAGAGGGGCCGAAGAGAGAGTAGTTTTTATGTATATTCGATTTGAAGCTTCGGGAAATACTTCTGCCGAAAGTTCAGACAATAAGCGAACAGTTCGGCTGAAGAAAGAATTTTCGCTATAATGCGGTGACCACAAACGGATGAGCTCAAAGATGAAAAACACGTTGTGTGTAAGAATGTGCGGGTTTAGGGAACAAGGTTCCTGATCTCAAAAGAGTAATATCCATTGTAGTATCGATAGAACAGTGTATTATACGCCATACTGCGATGATGCTCAAGAGATTCTATAAAGTTGGATACCCTACGATCGCTGATGACCATTTTCACCCTCTCCTGTACTAGGAACTTCAAAATACATGAGAGTTTTATTCTGTTTTCGGTTGGATTTAGGTGTTATAAATAGTAGGGGGGGAGGAGAAGGTGATGGCTTTTGTTGTGAATGCATTGCCACCTGCTGAGCCTTGTGCTCATTAGCGTTGCCCTAGAAACAGCAAATATGTCTTGATAAAGAAGGTTTTTCGGGTAAACTATAGAAAGTCAGTTTGGAGTTGCAGCTCAATCATATCACTTGTCATGCCATTAGTCACTAATAAACAATAGATTAGACAGACGCCGCCAAAACAACATGGCGGTCACAGGTCACCCTCGCCAATTGACAATACTTTAAGCAAAAGAAATGGTTGATCACTTTCCCCCCAACAGATTGATAAAGCATTTTGAAAGGCAATAAATGCGATCTGCTAAACCCATTTTTTTCCATTTTCAGGTTATGGACGATTTTTAAAGGTTAAGACAATTTTCTTAGTTTTAAAGCAATTTTGCTCTGCAGTTTTTCTAACTCTTCCAATGTAGTCAAACTTTTACATGGATTGTAACATTTCAAACTCGCTGTTTTTAAACATTTTGTAGTTATTTTCTTTTTTTATTTCTATTATTATTTATTTTATTTTTAAAGTCAAAGATATTTTCACATCGCAACAGACTTTGCAAACTTTTTGGCCATTGTGAGGACACAAACTATGGGAAAGCTTCTTTTCTATTGCAAATTAATGCATAACACAATTTCCTTATTAAATCGTCAGAAGAGGTGCAGGTGTATCAAAGCGTGTTGGCTTCTATATAACCGGCTTGTAAATCATTTAATTTGAATTTTATTAAAGCTTTTTAATGTTACTGGCACAGGTGGTGGCATTTCCGCTTATTCTTAATTTATTTCTAAGTTTTTTTAAGTAATAATGTAATTTTTTTCTGAAATTTAAAAGTGGCTTAGATTTTTTTAGAATTTTTGCATGACACTTTTTAGTGATTCAAAAATTATGAAATTTTTCCGGGTCATGTGCAAGTATGAAGAGTGTGTGAAGCTTCAGCATGACTTATAGATAGAAAAGATATAAGTCCGATAGGTTGCAATTTTTTGTTTGCCATACACTTCTTAAGAGAGCACATTTCAGAATGGGGTTCTGGCTCATGGACAATATAATGATTACAGCCGCATTCTTTGACTCAACAGCAGATCTGTTTGAGTTATGACGCTGTTGCAGCAAATAGGGCATATCTCACCAATATGTCGATCAAGTGATTAAAATTTATCTTATTATAATTATTTCGTGTAATTTTTTATCACTTTCGTTAGTTTTTTACGTGAATATATATTATTTTCTGCTGTCCCGTTCGCATCTCTTTCGATCTTTTTTGTTTTTATCATTTTTATTGTTCTTTAATTTATAAAAGTGTTCAGGAGAGTAAAAAAAATTTAGAGATAAAATTAATTTTAGCGCCTTTTCAAAAAAAAAAAAATTAAAAAAAATTAAATAAATAAAATTTATTTATTTATGTATTTCAGGACATTGAAAAAGAACGTACAAGAAAAGCCACCTTCTAGTAAAAAAAAAACAAAAAAATATTATAAAATTAAAGTAACGATCTGCGCCAACCAAAAGTCCAACAATGCACATAATTCGATGCCTGATAGAAAAGTTTTCTCACGCAGTGTAATTGAATTAATTTCCAATTTCATTTCAACAAATAAATTTCACACAATATCTTTCAACGCCCTAAAATGGACAAAGTTCTGATGAGTTTTTTTGTACAACAACAAAACGCAACTGTTTGATATTTTCCGCTTTTTTACTTTGTCCACTTCCTTTCAATATCTGGTAACTCTGATTTGCATTTGTAATTAGAAATCAGATATTGATTATTCACACAAGCGACAAGTGTTTGGCGTCTTTAAAGTAACAAACAATTCCACTTCATTCACAATAAACTTCAAATAAATTATGAAAAATTATTGATGACAGCTGCCAAAAATATGTTATTTATTAAGTAATATTTTAACAACAACGATCACAAATAAAACTCTGATAATAATTATGTAATGAACATGTTAATATCAAATACAACCCTTTTCTTCATCGTCTTGAAAAAGCAAAATCGTATTTTGTATTTGAAAACAGCTGCACAAAAATATCGTCCAACGCAAAAATACATCAAACAAGAAATCGACTAAGAAATTGTCAAATTTTGCGACTATATGCATGTACTTATATTATATTTTATGTAAAAATGGGAAGAAAATATTTTGGCGGTATTTGACACTACCATTCATTCATTTCTTTTCATACCCATCACGATCAAACTTCTCAAAATCATAAATTTTCTATTCAAATGAATATTTTGTGTTCCCAATTAAAACCATTTTAAATTGTTTTCCAAAATCAACGGACCTTAAATCAATTTAGTTGACGCGCAATTTGCAAGATTCATCCTAATATTTATCAAAAATTTTAAGTTTTATTTCTGCACATTAACGGCAAAGTTCACTTGAGTTGTCAAGCTGGCGGCTAGAAAACCTGTGGTCAACCGCAAGACCGGCCAGCAACAACTAGAGTTGTGATCGGCCTTACCACTTTGCTACCTGTATTATCATGTTGTGTGACTGCATTAACATTTTCACCATCTGACAATAAATAAGCTGTGTTTTGGTTGCCATCCACAATCGAGCCATAAGAAAAACTTGATTGTGAATTTTGAAGTTCTTTTGAAAGAACCTGATTAAATTGTGACCACTTAAAAGACAATCCTCACAATTTGAAATGTTATTAAAAAAGTGGCTATAAATTTTCGTATTGTCGAATGTAAATAATGCGGAAAATCGCCAAAGAAGCAGTAGTGGGAAATATTAATATTGGACTTACCAGATTTTAACGTTGAATTTGTAGCTGGAGTTATTCAATAAAATTCCATTAAATAGTTGATTTTGACAAGAAATACTTAGAAAATGCTTTCGCTGGGTTTCAAAGTATATCGGGACCTGAAATTTAAAAACAAAATAGTGGGTTTAAAATTAAAAAAAAAAAACTTAACAGTATTTTAAATTTACATTCAACCGAACAAATAGTTTAGCGTTGTTAGATTTATCAGACGGCTACGCCACGTTTTTGCCGGCTGGACAAACAACTTTTAAGCTCTCAGCCAGTTTTACAACATTTTTTTTTTGAATTGTCGGTCTTATCAAATCGAAGTTCAAATTTAAATCATTAGTAATTTTGGTTAAAGCGAAGTAGGACACTTACGGGAAGATAAATATAGAGCGATTCGAAAGCAAAATAAAATCTTAAGAGTTTTTCTATTTTTTAATTAAAAAGCAACTCTCAGGATACGATTGAAAAAAATTAATAGCTTATTTATGGTTAAGGAACTTTAGGCATTAACTTTCTTTAACAGCATTATGGTATCAAAACTGCATTATCGTGTTCATTAATTACAACACCATTTTCGTGCCTGCATTATCATGTTCCCAATCGTTAATGCCATACAAGTTATCCTGATAGTCATAATTGAAACATAAATAGTTTTAGTGTAGATGTTAAGACGATTTCCCTCTTCATAGTTGCATTAACTCAAGGCCAAGAAATTGCCTGTATTATACGAATCGACAATCATGGAATGCTATAGTCTAATGAATAATACTAGGGGTCTTCACAGTGCAACCATAGTTGATCTATTGTGATTCCCTGCATCCCTTAAACGCTTAATATGTCAAGTATCCGAGTCAGCTCCTGCAATGGGAGTAATAGCAATACTTGTTTACTCAGCGTTTAAGCTTGAAGTAGCCTGTGTCCCAGTGTCATCTATGTAGTTTCCAATCAACTTTTCCATTCACTCTTCTTCACCGCAGAATCTGCCAGTATCTGTGTTAGAGATAACCATTCAGTATATTTGATTATAGCAGGTACCCGGTAATGTCCGGTGGTTGTTTCTATACTCTTACAAGTCCATCAGTATCGTGCCAATACTTCCCCGCCGTGTATATTACTTTTTTGTCTATCTCTGCTTCCTTTGAAGCTAAAGGATGGAGTGAAATCTTTCCATCCCTCTTTTTGGCCCAGACGACAGTCAACTCGTCTCCTCCCTATACCACGCAAGCTTATTCTGTATTACACTATATAATTTATTGTCTTCAGTTTAGATTATGGCAGGTATCTATTAAGATCAGGTAATTTTTACCTACGAGTGTAAAAGCGAGACGTTTGTGGTGTCGACTTAATGTGACAACGATGACAATTTGGTATTTGGGAGGGAAAACAACATGTTTAAGAGAAATTTTCATAGCAACTTATAGCCGGAAAGAAACACAAAGACAACAAAATGGCGGCAAAATTTCCTAAATAATACAAAACAAAAATGTTTGTGATACACAAAATGCAATCAATATTCATTCAAGTAGGCAAATAGTACTCGACTGATACTTTCATATTAAAATTTGCCGTAATGGCAATTTAATCGTCATTGATAGTTTCTTCATCGTTTTTTTCGTGGCGACATTGAAAATTAAATAGGTCTGTAGTATCTATAAAATTGATTTTAACAATTATAATTATGGATCATTTACTTAACGAATATGATGATACCTGAAGTAGCAATTGAGAAATCAGTTGCAATCGAACGATTAAAATATGAAATTTTTTTACAATAGTTATGTAACTACATACACATACAATATATGTATGTATGTATGTATATGTTTAATAGAAATGTCAATGGTACTCCTGTTGAGACCACAAAAACATGCATAACTACGTTTTTATGCATTTGTTAATGTTTCTTAATTGAGACATTAAATGACTGCCTTTTTATCTTCATTATGCAGGGACGAAGCAAATTATTGAAAAGCAATAAAAAATGCATTATAAATTAATAAAAAAAAAATTGTTTGTCTTTATATTTTACAACAACAAAAAAAAGCAAGAAAAAAAACCAAACCTTGTGCATGACGTTTGTAAAATGTTATGGTGCCCATTGACGGCTACACAAGCCAACCAAACAACCAACCAGTCAACCGGCCATTCATCCACTTCTTCCCTTCTCTCGCAAACTGCTTATTTAAGATACTTTGGCGACGACCGTGTGCATTATGGATAGATAATAATGCATTTATTGTCTTAGCATCTACTTACTTGTCAGACTGACTGACACACTCAAACACACAAACATTGTAATTAAATATTATATTATTTATAATTTAAATTTTTAAGTACTTTCGGTTTAATATTTTCGCTGCTTTTAATAATGACGCAAATTATTATTTAAAACCCTACATGGAATGTTTTAACGAGTATCCCATACGGGGTGCTGGAATACCTTAATTTGGTAATGGTACAACAACTGCACAGTGGGAGATTTTGTAGAAAAAAACACGACATTTTAATTTTTTTTTTCGAAAATTCTTATTTTATATTCAGAACTTATGAGTTCTAACTAAAATCTGTTGTTCATAAAAAAAAATATTTTAAAAACCATAAAATTTCCATCACTATTTCATACACGTCTGCGGATATCCGTATAGTTGTTGCTGTTGTTGCAAACGTATGTGTCTTTAGCATTTTAGCTTAAAATAAATTTCATTTGGTACAACAATTAATGGCTTTTAAATAGTTGGTTGCATTAAAAAAGAAAACGTTTTTTTTTTTGTTTTTGATTTTGGTTTGCAGTCATCAGTTTTAACCAGCCAGTGTTGCAACATTTATGGATTTTATTAGCACCTTTTAAAGGTATTAGTTTCTTTATTAAGCCAATGCCCTGAATTTGTATTACAGCGTTCATGACACATTCTGGGGTTGACAAGATTTTTTCATATTAAATTTTTAACGGTTAAAAATTTATCTACACCGGAAAAAAACTGCAATTAGTTCCATGAGTCAGTAAATATATTATCGTAAGATACAAGTGTTAAGAAGTTTGTAAGTTCAATTCAATGAAACAAATTTAGAATTATTTACTTATTGTGCCATAAATGAGCAAAATCGTGAACTTTTTTGAACATTATTTAAAATATAATGTGAACAAAGTTAAACTGTTTTGCCAGTTGTTTGACAGATCTTATAAATATTGTAAGATCTTACAATATTGTCAGATCTTATAATGTGCTGGTATTTAAAAATTGCCGCAATCAGATAATTTCCCGGTTCAGACGATTTTAAGAAAACTTTACAATGTGATTGCCTGGCAACAAAAATTGTCAGCTCATATGGCTGTCAGATTAGAGTATGACAAAAATTGTCAGACATTGCAAAAAGACCTAAAACATTCGTATATATGAGCAGTGTTCATATATCGGACAATAAGTGTCATTTGCAGGTGCGCGGATTTTGCTTCAAATATCGGGCAATTAACTGCCAATGGCAACGAAGAATGTTCTCACGATAGGACACAATGGACTGACAATGCCCGTTCTGGAAATTGACAACGTGAAAACTGTTGAAAAACAACTGAAAGGGTTTAAGCGAAAGTCGGCTTGGACGCCGATCAGCGTTTCAGCAGAGCATAGCAAACATATTTCGTATATAAATTTTGAAAAATATGGCAATATCCAATAAATCTTTATAAATAAGTTAAATGTTGCACCTCGTTATAATTCATGAACACAAACAAAACTCGTGTTAAAACATTTGTGCCTACATTGTTAACAAATGAAAGAACTTGTTTGAACAAATACATAAAATTATTACAAAATTGTAAACAACATATTTTATGACTTTGACATGTTTCTTGCTTTAAAATATATTTGAACAGAAAACAATGTTCACACTCATACAATGTACGCAATTATTCCAACCTTGAGAGCAAAATAGCTCTGTATTAGGCAGTATATGTATATTGGCGTATCAACACCGGTCGGGCAAACTGATCGCGAACCAACAAACCGAATGCACAGCAGACAAAACCCGCTAGTAACAGAAATACAAAGTCCGAAGAGCGTGATTTTGTTTTTGCCAAAAACAGTTGACACAAAAGAGAAATGAACTATTGTCTCAATTTCACCGGTTATAAAGTAGATGGTGGTATTTTGTTAGAAGTGCAGTTATGCCTTTTTTGAAATTATGTATAAAAAATCCTTTAAATTTGTCCTGTTGACTGGTTAAATTATACACAAAGACCAACAAGAGAATAAGCTGGAGCAGGGTCCAGGGATAAGAAAATTTTCTTGTACTACTTCAAATCATATTGTTCAAAAGAAAAAGAAACAAATTGTGGCCTTTAAAATTCGTCTAACTTTGAACTAAAAAAAAACACACACACACATTCATTTGCGTCTGATGTTTGGTTTTTTATATTTTCTCGTTGTAAACATGACCTGACTAATGAATTATTCCTAATAAATATTTCATATTAACAACTCAAACTTCGACAGCCAGTTAAAGCAAAAGTCACACAAACTTGTAAATATCAATCTTAGCCATGTTAACAAAAAAAAAAAAAAACGGTATTTTTCAGCATAAAAAAGGGAGTGATTGAACGAGTGAATTTTGAAATGAAAAAGTGTGAGAAACAGCCAAAAACGCAGTTTTGCTTGTGGTGATTTGTTGTGTGTTTACATTTGACAACGCCTGCCTGACTGCCTGCCTGCCAGCGACAGACACTATTTGAATTCATATGAAATATTTATTTATGGGCCGTTGTGTTTACAAACGCATAAAAATATGTGCGCACTCTCGCGTATTTATCTTGGCTTGACCTTTATTCAATAACGTGCGAACAAAATTATAGTTTGTGTAGCAGTTTTTAACAAAAATTTTGGTCAATTAACTAACAAAAATTTTGCAATAGATGTTCTTCAACAAGGTTTGGCACAGTGTCAATTATATTATATATTATTGTACAATAAAATCACATACATAATAGAAATTTTTTGTCTATGAATAAAAAAAATATGCATTTGCCGATTGCGCTACGGACTTATACTTTAGTTCACTTGGGCGTTTAAAAAACCAAAATTTTGAAATTTTGTTTTCAAGTTCAACAACGTAAATCTCGGAATCAGTTAATGAATTGTTTGAATACGAAGCTGTAGAGGAAGGAATTCGCAGACTCAAAAAACAATTTTGCAGAAAGTGTTGTTGAACGAAAATAAAGATTCTTTTTAACTGCAATTTATTTTCCAACCAGAAATGGCCGAAACAAATACATTTTTTAACATTTCTTAAACCAAAAGAAAAATTTCGGTGAATCAATGAAAATATTAATGAAAAAAATAAATTTTTTAGACAAAAATCTTATTGATTTGTTTTAATAATAATTTCTCTGCAAATGTCCTTCTTTTGTAACAGTAGATTTTGGGCTGGCCAATATTTTTGTAAGAACAACGTTGTGGAGGTCAACACTGTCAACGATCACTGTCCTTTCACATGCAGGTGATATAAACAGCACCACCCCGATTTAACTGTTAAATTGACATAATCTACGCCAGCATCAGAGATATAGAAAATCTGATATACAAAAAGTTATATTTCATACATAATAACATTGCAACTAAATACTTTTAAACACGATTTATTTTATTTATATTTAAGAAGAGCACTCGCTTAATGGAAGATCGCTTTTTCCAAAATTAAAGGTGGCTAAAGTGAATTTCATAAGAGGAAGAGCGATCAAATAAAAATAATTTTTTTTATAAATTAAACAATTAAATAATTATATATGTAGAACAAAATACATGCGATTACGGGTAGTCAACTTCTGATTACCGTCAACATTATTTGGTTGACATAATTTCCTGCCAATTAAAATTTTTTTACCCATGTCAATGACTTATTGAGTCACCGTTTAAGCATTTCAGTAATTTTACCAAATTTAAAATAAATGATGTAACAAAAACGTAATAAAGTTGTCCAAAATTGTAAAATAATAATGAAACAAAAATTAAGACAAACGAAAAATCATGCACAATAAATAAGAATATTAAAAAGTATTTCAATTACACTGAACAAAAAAAAACGAAAAAGAAGACCACAATATTAAATTACACGATTAACAAAAAACAAAAAATCAGAGAAATCAGAGAAATCTATTAAAGAAATTAAATGAATAGTTTACCGGAAGAGGCAATTCAAAACGCACTTGACTTATTTGTAGTGCGTGCACACAAAAGTCATAACTTCTCCACCCAATTTAATAAGCAGCAGCTACAGCAACACCAACACCAACAACAACAACAACAACAGCATGAAGCTTAAAAGGCAACAAAACAATTTTATTAAAATTTTAGTTTTTTTTTTTTTTTGGTTCCAAACAAAGAAATGCCATTAAAATAAAAATGACTAAATTAACATAGAAGAGTGCAACCTAAAAGCACAGCAAAACTTTTGTATTACTTATTAAATGATCGGACGGACAAATAACGAACGAAGGAAGAGGAGGCCGACACACACATGTTTAGGGAAGAACAGAAAAGTAACGAATCCAGATTTATGGGGATTTTTCTTATTTTTAAATTAGGGGCGAACAAAGCCTGCAAAAGAATGTGGGAGACTATTCCGGGCATATTTAACATTTAAAATTGAAATAAAAATGACAGGCCAGCCACTTGCTAGACTATAAAATGCTTGCGATAAGGAAATGCATATTTAAGGGCAACGCGAACTCAAAATTATTAAGAGCTTAGAAGAGACAAAAGTTCAATGTTTCTCTAAAGGGTGTTTCATTAGGTATTTCTATCTTTCCATTTAAATAAAATAAAGTTTGATGCAGGGTGACATCGATATTCGTAAGATGACACCGATATTACGTTGCCATTATATTTAAAATTGAACATCCCCCAGATTACCGTCTCGTTTCAGCTGGTTGGTGTACAGATTTTGGAATTTTTCTGAGTTGGTAGCCCGACATCCACAAGAAACATTAGGCCTTAAACCAGCTCGCCTGACCTTCCCCTCAATATATTTCCTTGCATAGTATCTGACAAGCGATATTACGCGTGATCATCACACACTCCTTGTTCGAACATAAAACCAGATGTCAACGTGACATGACCCGGGCACTTTTTGCAACTTTCAATACTAACACAGACTTGTTCTGATAGAAATGTAAAACTTAGAAATCAGCTTCTCAGTTCTTATATCTAAACAAAACTTTCCGTTACTTTTTTGCAATTATTTATTAACGATCATTAAAATGCCGCTGTCATAAATTTTATTTAAATCTATGGTCTCTCAGACAGACATTAACAGAACAAACTCTCACAGCTCTTATTAAAAATTATGACTTAATGCCAACCATGAACCTTTAAAACTCTTTATTTTAATTCGTTCCCTTTTTTCACTCAAACCAATCATCAAATCAAATAAATTTATATTTTTGAAATATTAGCAACAACAAAAACCACCAATTCAATTAAAATCAATTAGAACTGGAGCTGAAAGTTAAGGTGACCAAAATATTCGTAGCCACAGTTTTCAAATTGTTTAATAAATTAATAAAAATGACGAAAAAAGAAAATAAATTAATAAAAAAAAATCTGAGTCAAAATAACATAAATTCATTAAATGACTGTCAATATTAACCAAAAGTCGAATTGTTTTAATAAATTTTGTTATTGGAAAGATTTAAATTGATTATTAAGAGAAATGAAAGAATGCTGGAAATGGAGCACTCGAAATAAAATCAAAGAATTACAATCAAAAATGACTCATTTTTGGCTGCCTGATTTAACGAATTATAAATTTATATTAAACTGAAGCGAGTGAAATGAGTGAGTGTCCTTTTCAATGGTAAGAACAAAGGAAGTGACATCATAAAGCCTGTTATAAACACGAAAGCTAAAGTGAAAAAATCGTCGTGTTTAATTTTTGCTGCAAAGCACAACAATTTTATTTCAAAGAAAAATGTTAAGCTTGATACTCGTACTTTGTATAAATTTTGTTTGATATACTTAGGAAATATTTATGTTCTTATAACTCTTAGCGCAAGATCACTTTTTAACTAAAAAAAAATATCTCTTGTGCCGCACTTACCACATTTTATACAATATGTATATTTATGTTTTTATATATTAAAATAAAATACTTGCGAGAGTTTTATGACTTTAAGTTTTAACTTAAAAGTGAAGTTGGAGATTGTCAGGAGAAATAAATGAAATGAAACTTGTTTTAAAATCTAAAACTATTATTACGTTTCATTCAAGTCCAACGAAAAGTATGATTAGAAAATAAACAGCTCGATGAATTCCAGATTAGCGTCGGCTGAGTGGCTTTGCGTATGAAGAGGTCGTGCCGGCCTTCGAAAAAACTCAGCACTTAAAATAATTGCTATATAGAAGAATTGTGAACGAAAACTAGTTCTATAGGTTAATTGTATGATGACACGCAATCGACTAGTCACGCATTTGGTACGAATACAACTCTGATCAAATGAAGAAAATGTCTAAAAATTATGCATCCAAATCTCTTAACATATTATTTGTCATTTACATATAATTTTGCTCTTCACACTATATTATTTGCTCATATTATTTGAGTTTCTGGCAAGTCCTTTGACAAAGTACGAATATATTAACATCAATCATAAATTTTATTTTGTTAAAACATCCTTAAATGGAATATGAGATACAACAATTTTCAATAATAAATTTTCAACTTTTACGAGTACTTTGAAAAATTCATAGTCAATCAACGGTATAGGGAGCAAAGCAGTTTTTATTAAAATTGTGGATATGAGAAAATATTGCTGCTACAATAACTTTTGATGTCATGTCATAAGATGTCAATAAAGTTATAAATGGGGTAAATCCTAACTAAACTAAATTTGTTATCAAAATGTGCTATGCGTCAAAAGTTGTTTGGTTACAAGTTGCTTATATAAATCTACTTAAATGTATCTATTACCATATCAAAAAAAAAAAAAAAAAGGAAGAAGCTAAACTCAAATTTTCTAGGAGACAATTTTCGATGAAAACTTTGTTCTAGAAAAACAAAATTCACACAAAACAGACAGACAAAAATTTAAAGGTCTAATTTAAGTTTTATGCAATATTCTTTCCATCTAGTTTACTTCTTTATTTGGTTTTTAGGCGTTTGAGCTTTCGAGCTTGCCCCAAATCCATGCTAATGCCCTTTAGGAGGCATTTAAAGGGTAATGCTTAGCGTTTTTTCTTTGTCTTAAACGTTCATTTGAAGCGGACTTTTGTCCCCAAACACCTCAGCATGTTTGAACCTGATCTTAACCTGTACAAATACTTATATACATATAAGTCATATATACATAAGTGTGATGAGTAAAAGTTCGTCGCTCACGCTTCCATCTCCAGCTCTGACTGTTATGCCAGCAATAAGTATGGCAGCCTGCTGATTACTTTATAAAACAAAACAGCAACCAACCCAAGTTGTTAACAATAATAAGTATGATGTATGGCTTTAAACTCCCCCAAAAGCAATTTGAATTCAAAGCACACAAAATTTGTGTTCATGCAAATGAGTGCATCAGAAAATCGATATCGCAAATTATAAGATGTTACAAAATGAGCACCTTCCATTATGAGCAAAAAAGTGAAAAAAAACATAAATAAATAATACATGTAAAATATAAACTGCAAACAGCAATTGACCTCTGAAAGTACAAAATTCAAAGCGCTACAAAATATTGGAAACATGCAGTTTATTGCAATTTGCCACAAATCGACAACAAATGCCTGGCAGTTGTAGGCAACATAAGAACTGTAATCGCATAAAAGAACAACATGAGCGATCGAGCGATCGATCGACCACCTTCTTTTGATTGTGTGATCAGTTCGCAAAAGCTCATAAAAATATGAATGGCTTCATATGAACATCAATTGTGAGAAAAAAAGGTATCATGAAATATCATAATCATTAAATCTCTGCCGATCTAAATATATGATTAAGTTAATGTTTCTCTTAAGCTTAAGGGCACCATAATCGCAATTAAATGTTAACCAACAATAAATGAAACGTGCAATTGAAATTAAACTTTTTAAACGTTCCGTTCGTTCGCTCAGTCATCAAGTTGCCAGAACTGCTCAGTTGCTGTCTGGCCACATTCAAAAACGATGGTGTGAAATATCAGCTCACATAATTTTTTTAATGATTTCTGTTGATTTGTGCCTTTAGGTTGCATAATTTTGTGAAATTAATTGCAATTGTTTTTGATTACCCCCTCCAAAAAAAAAAAAAAAAAAAAAAAAAAAAACAGAAAAAACTTCTATTAAATGTCAAAAAAACTTAATTCTTAAAATTAATTAAACATTTTCTAAAGCTAGAGTTGAAGTACTTTGTGACATACATCTGTTATTTGTCACACATCATGGTCTTATTTCTCTAGAAATTGTTTGCCCATATTTGTTAAGACCACGGGCATGAAGCGACAGGAAGTGACATGAAGCGGCAAGTCACAGGCATGAATACAGTCAACTATAAAAGCCCCTACACCTCGGTCATTGCAGTACTTATAACAATCTCGCTCTTCTTGGACTGTAGAGCAGTAACCTGAAACCTCTTGTCAAGAATTTTATATAAATATGTAAAAGTACGAGTAAGTGAAATCAATTAAAAATGTGAAACTTGATGTGACTTGATGTCTCTGTCAAAATTCTGCTTTTTCAGCGGCGAAATTACGTTAATTGTGGCATGAAATAATTAAATTATATTTCATATTTTAATTAATTAAATAAATAATAAAATAATTTAATTAAATAAATTTTTTTCACCGTTTTCAAAACGGTAGGAAATTCATATTTTTTGTTTCTCCTTTTGAAAATAATTTTTCCATTTCCAGTGCCAGCAAGACCTTTCCACGATATCGACCGTTGTCGCTCGCCAATATTTCAAGGGTCAGGAAACTTTTTATTAACTTTCTTTGGCCAAGCTCTTGTTGTACTCGCATTAGGGAATTCCGACAATTCTGCTCTCTTTTCGCAAACATTCTGTGAACTTTAGTATTCGATATCGTGGAAATGTGTTTGGAATTAAGAATTTTTTAAAGGATACTCAGGGTCTGCTGTTTATTTGACCTTTCCAAAAATAAAGTTAAATATTTTTATAGCTTATGGCAAAACTCTGTCATATCTCTGCCGATTTTGAAAATCCTGGTTACTTTCTAAAGCGCTCTTTTGCAATTTAGAGTTTAACTTCTGTTTTTTTTTTTTTTTTGGGACCGGGCATAACTCCACCATTTAGGAACAGATTTTCAAAATTCTTTTATTTCAATGCAATTGCTTACAGTTGTTTTACCGACCCATCGCTCAGGCAATTATGGCCTTTCAAATGAATGCTACACTTATAGTAGAAGGATGCGATAGAGACTGGATGGATAATAAAAGATGAGTAAGAAAGCTTCGCTGGTCTTATTCAAATTAAGAACATTATTACTGAACTTTTTAGTGTAAAGCTTTTGTAGCTTGTGAAGCTATTGGTAGCCTTTCTATAATGTTGATTCACGGACTATTTGTTGCTACCGAACACGACTGAGAAGATTGCTACAACATTAATGAAATCGAGACGACTTTGTCTGAAGAAATATCAAGGACACTACAAAATATATCAATGTTTTTGAAAGTTTAGTCCAAATTTCTGACGCTAACCTCGCACTGATACAAATATTTTAGTAATCGAGATGAGAAAAAGTAATATTTTTTTTTTTTAATTTTTTTATTTGATTTTGACTTCATTTCGCACTCCTTAATTAAGACAAAGAATTGACAAATCATTTGTCTGATTAAGGTTTTGAAACAATACCAGAAAAACAAATCGTGGACGTTTAGGCGGGGGCGACAATGAATTATTTCGCGGTCACTAATAAGCCACTCATCAGCGAACAATTGCTTTGAAAACTTGAAGCATATGAAATGATCTTTAGCTAGACTACAAAATAAATAATTAAATTTAATTTTTCTTTTGCAAAAGTTAATCATTTTTGTACTGAAATCAGTTATTTGTTGCTGAAAATATTTCAAAAAATGAAGAACGGTTTTAATTTTCAACCATAAAAAAGTTCTTAGTTTTTATTTGACATTGAAATTTTTTACATCAAATACACATGTGTCGCTCTTAAGTCTTTGTGTGCTACAAGCAGCAAAGATAGTTTTTATACGTACTTACAATTTTACAATGATGCTACAAAGTACGAAAGAGATAAACCAGCATCTCAAGCTTTTTGTTCGGCAATATCGAATAACATGATGTTAAATTTAAAGTGCATAAAACGTAGTTGTTCTAAAAACCAAACAGTTTAATTGTCAAACTACACGTGACTCATAAAAATGGGTGGCGTGAAATGGCAAAATTATCACAACAGCTCAAAAACTATAAAAATCACTCAAGTTTCATTAAAAGATAAAAAAATATATATATAGAGATTTTAAATAAAATTCATATAAATAATGGAAAATGCAAAACAAAACATGTACAATTCAAGCACATGCAGGCGGTATGATCACAGCGATTCGATGGAAAGCCATTTAGTGTATTCAAGGCGTCGCAAAAGTTGTCCCTTCACGAAGAAAACTGAAACATTAATTTAATCATTTTCAAATATAAAACAAAAGTGAAAGAAAATATAAAGAGCGATTTGTGTTTACATATTTATTTTTATTTATTTTCACTCCCTGCACCTGCCATTATGACCTAATCTAAAAATGGAACATCATCACTTGATGAACTTGGCAACGGCTTACCGCCACTCCCCAACCTTGGCTTACTAGGTACACATATAAGGGCGACACATGACAAAAAACCCCTTCTGGCAAATTTTCAAGAATCATTCGCCTGCACGTTTCCCAGCATCTAGTTCTAGACGACGTATAAAGCAACGTGCCTTCTTGAGCTGGAAAGTTTAAACCACAGTCAGAACATTTCAGGCAAGGCATCAGAGGGGCACATTGATCCTTTGCTGAAGGTTCTATAGGAATTTCGTAAAGTTTAGGTTGCCCTGTCAAGCGAGCAACCTCTTTTGCTCCATACCTTGAAAAGCGGAGCACCTTGTATTGAATTCATCGTGGCAAAACCGGCGCCCCAGCGGGAAATAGGAAACAGTAAAAGAAAAAACTAATTTAAATTTAGTGCTAATTTGATTTGAGTATCTGGAACGTTGACGTTCACAAGTATTTCGAACGAGGGAAGTCCCTGTTTCCGATTAATTTTCATTTTTTTAAGAAAATCCTGCTACAGATATACCAATTGAGAATTGCGGCGAACGTTAACGTTCGAGATCATTAAACAGAACTTCAATTTACTTTAGTTCGTCTGATTCGTAACTTCGGAAGACTTTATATAAAAATCCAGTAAAATCGTACAATAATTCCTATATAATTTCTATATAATGCAAAAGCTATTGTCACTAAGTGTATATGACTCCTTTTTGCTTTATCGCTTGCGAGCTTTATTTTAAACGATCGGAACAAGAAAAGTTCACTAAAAAGAACTTTCTATTTTCTCTGCAAAATTTTTTTCACTTTAACTACTTATTTTCTGTTTTTCAAGTTAATTTTTGTTGAATGTGACATCGATAATTATGACAGGGCTTTTGACCGTCATATTATTTTAAGTATGAATTTGCTCTGTACACATTTTCTTATCAGACTTATTTCAGTCTTATTTAGATACATACATGTATTCAAACTTTTAAGATTTTTAGGGCGTAAATAATCTGTCAAGTATTTGAAAAAGTGCTATTTTCTTTTTTTTTGTTCAAAACTGCACACATGAACTTGTGTCTTGTGCGAACTGGGCTTTTGTTTCGTCTACTTTTTCATGTTTAATATATTAAGACCATTTTTTTGCCATTTTTTTTATTTTTTTGTAAAATAATACTTTTCTGGTTGCATGTTTGTGTGTTTTTGTGCCACACAGCTTAATTCTATTTACCTAAATTTACAGCAGCCAACAGACAAACCAAAACAATTAAGCCCGTACCCAGTCTCTGGCAGACAGTCAACCAACCATCCAAGCGAACAATCAAGCCAACACAGCAAACCACCAGCAAATTTTCAGCGCTGGCAGCACTGTGTTGGTGCAGTGGAATTAGGCAGATATTGAAAGGAGTGAGTTCTTAACCATATAGGAAACACATTGCAACATTCATATATACATACATAGATACATACACACACACATACATACAACATACAAATGTAGTTTTTTAACAGGCGCTTTTATAAAAAGTTCTTTTTTTAAATCTCCTTTTTTAAAAGTTACTTTTTTAGAAAGGACTCTTTCTCACAAAGTTAATTTTTTATAAAGGTACGGTTTTAAAATGTACTTCTGTATAAAGGTTCTTGTATATAAAGGTACTTTTTCAAAGGTATTTTAAAGGGGAATTTTTTAAAGGACATTTTTTTAAGATATCTTTTCTAAACTGCGTTTTATTTTAAATTTAAGTACTTTTTTATAGCCACTAACTTAAAAGTACTTTTTAAAAAGATATTGCTTTAAAAAGGTACGCTTTCCAACTTTCTTTTTAAGTAATTTTTTAAAAGTAAATTTTTTCGAATTATTCTATTTCCTTTCTTTTCCATTTTATACTTATTCCAGAGGCACTTTTTAAGAAGATACACTTTTACAAGTTACTTTTTATACGGTAATTTTTTTATCTAAAAAAGCGCTTTTAAAATTTACATTTTATAAAGGTAATCTTGCAAAAGGTGCTTAATGACCACTTTTAAAAAAACTATTTATAAAAAATAATTTTTTAAGATATTTTCTTCAAAGGGTAATTTTTTTATTTTTTTTTAATTTTAAAGTACTTTCTTTAAAAGAAGTTTTATAAGGACATGTTGTTAAAAGAAGTACTTTTATTCAAATTTTGTAGAAAGGTATCTTTTTTGAAAGGTACACTTTTATAAGGGGCTTTTTCAAAAGATACTTTTGTCCTTTTTTAATGGTACTTTTTGCAAAGGTACTTTTTTAAAATGTACTCTTTTTTATGGTATTTTTTTAAAAGGTATTTTTTAAAAGGTACTTTTTAAAAGGTGCTTCTTTAAACGTGTTTTTTATAAGGTGTTTTTTAAAGGTATTTTTTTAAAAGGTAATTTTCCAAAAGTGCTAATTTTGTAAAAGCGGTTATACAGACCTAAAGAAAATTTCCAAAAAAAAGTACATTTAAAGGGTATTGTACTTTTTAAGAGGTACTTTTTTATAAGATCCTTTTTAAAGCTGCTGCTACCATTTAGTTATTTTTTCAAAGGGTATTTTTTTAAAAAGAGTTACTCGTTTTAAAAGGAACTTTTTAGGCAGGTTCTTTTTCTACAAACAAGGGCAGTTTTAAAGCCCACTTTTTACAAGGCTACTTATTAAAAAAAAAGGCTTTTTAAGTATGTTTTTTTAAAGTATGCTTTTGAAATAAGTTTTGTTGAAGATACTTTGCTAAAAGAGCACTTTTTTAGAAAGGTACTTTCTTAAAAAAGTACTATGTTACAGCTATACTTACTAAATGTTATTTTTCTTACTAAATGTTATTTCAAGTTACTTTCTTTACGAAGGTTATACTTTAAAAATGTTTTATATTACGCTTTTAACGTTTAAGGTTTTTACACTTCTGTCTTTATCCACAACTAAGAGCAACACGCTTGTAAATTAACACTTTAAATCGGGGTTTATCAACAACTTAAAAGCTTTGCCATAAACTTGAAAAAAGGAACAACTCTGAACGACAAAATCTGAATTTAATCTTGATTGGTCGCTGGTGTGTTTTTAGTGCTGAGTTAATTCCACATGTTGTATGATGCTGGGAGATGCAATAAAACCAAAATGTGCAACCTGGCATTCGTCAAACATTAGTTATATTAATAAAAATAAAGATATACAGGGTGTTGCTTTTCAACTAAAAGACCAGAGTCTATGGTCTTTTGAAACAAAAATTATATTAAAAAACGTTTGATAAATTTATTAAACCTGCTAATTACACTTGAAAACATTTAATTATTTATTATTGTCATTATTGGTTAAATATAAGGTGTTGTAAAGGTTGCAGTTTTTTTCGCAGGCCATGAATATTGATGGAATATGCAAATGCAACCGTTTATTTGAACAGTTTTTTTTTCAGTTTTTGCCTTAATAGAACAGTTTGTTTTAAAATATTTGTTTGGTTTTATTGTTTGTACTATAAAATTGTATTTATATATTGCAGTTTTGTTTTATTTGCTTGGGGATAACAAATAAGTTTTATAACTTAATTATTTATAAATTCTGTGATATGAAAACTGCAGTTTAGAAAAAAAAATATACCAAGTTTTCTAAACACTTTATGAGAGAGAAAGAGAAAGCCGGTATCTCTGTTAATGTTCATCGAAACAAGAGCCTGATAACTGGCTCCGTTAAGGTGGATTCGGCCTTTACCAAAACCAAAACAAAGTTCAGGAAGAATTAAGAAATTTATTTTGCCATAAACAAATCAAATGTTTGCAGTATTGCCACATTACAAAAGTAATGAATTTTCTTCATATACACTTTCGAAACGAGTTAATTTTGCTGAAAAGCACTCTCAGTAGCAGATAACTTGGGTGAATCCATATTTCGGAAATAACTAAAGTATTAACGAGTCTTATCTTTTTCCAGAGTTACCATGAGAAGTTTAATTAAAGGGATGGTTGAAAAGGTGAGACCCTTTCCCCTTCACTCCCTCTTATGAAATAATTTTAACATTCTTTTAAAGTTTAGTAACTGCTTAACAGTAAAAAATATTCTAATTTGCTAAATTTTATTTATTTCCCTCATCAGCCTTAACATTTGAATAGTATTAGGAAATTTTTTGCATAGAAAAGTTTAAGAAAATTGCGGGCGCTGGCAAATTTTTATTTAGTGCTAAAATATTTAAAATATGTTTTTGAATTATAATGCCTAAATTTTATTAAATTCTTTTTTAAGGTAAAAATTTAACCAGTTTTAACCGCTGTTACAAATAAACGAATGGAATTTTCAATGGCTGAATTAGCAGAGTATTTGATCATTAGTCTAGTTTCGGCAGACAGGCAATAGGATTTTGTAGATTCAAAGAGAAGAAAAAATATAAAATCAAGAATTAATGAGAATTTTTTTGAATTTTTTGCGAAAACGTTCAAATTTTAAATTTCATTTGTTCGAAAATTTATATCCAATAAAATCACATTTAATCTTATGCGTTTTTAATGAAGGACTTAAAAGAAAAACTGGAACATCATCCAGCCTCTCACGAAAACAGTAATTAATTAAGTGACTAAACGTCCGTCCCTATTTGCAACAAAGTGCATTATTTTTCAAAACATTGCAACCAAACTCGTCCTTGTTGCAACCCAGCAACATGTTGATAAGCAACCATATGTTTCAGCAACTAATTATTGTATTTAAATTGAGTTAAATAAAACTGATATTTAAATGTAAATAAGTAACAATTAAAGAAAAATAAATATTATTTTAAACATAAACAGCTGCGCATGTTGCTTAACAACAATTTTTAAACAATGACGTACTTTTTAAAATGAAACTTAAACTTTATTAAAGTTTTTTGTTGTTTTTCATTTTTAATTTATCTTTGTATTTGTTATCTCCGGCCGAGTGTTTAAACATAAAAACTCATTCATATCTTTTTTTAAACAAATACAAGTCGTTTTTTTTTTAATGCATTTCAATTTATTTAATAAACGAATATGTAGGTGTTATTTAACACATGTGTTTGAAGACAAATCATCATCTTTTACAATAAACATTTACACAAGATATAACTTAAAAAATTATAGTTACGAACTTTAGTTTAAATTTTAAACCCTAACAAAAACCAACAATACAAAATTTATAAGAAATCCAGTTGTTGTTTTTAAAGAATATTATTTTTTTTTTTTGTAACGTTTTCATTCATTCATTAAACTTTTAAAGTCCATACGGCAAATACGACCGAATTCAATTCGGTTCCACAACATAAATTGTACGGGTATCTGTTGAACGGAGTTATTTTCTGGTTTGTGAATTGAGGCTGTTGGCTGCTTCAAGTCGCATAAAAAGCGTAGGATTTCGTAGATGACCGCAATGAGAATGTATCAGAAATTAAACGACTTCATTAGTCTGCTTTATTGTCATCATATGTTATTTTCGTGACATTATGCGCCGCAGTGTGGATGGTTATTTCTCTACAGACATGCAAAACTATAAGTTTTAGAATATAAAAGCTCGTAAATAACTTAAGGCAGTTGTTTGTTGACTTGTCGATGAAAAATTTTTAATATGAATTTTATGTTGCATAAGAAAAGGTACCGGTTAAGCTATTTTCTAAAAAAAAATCGGAAATACCGTGAGGATTCGGGCTGATACAATTTACAGAAGCCCTTTTGCGGTATAACTTTTCAATATATTTGCTTTTTCATAAAAACTTTAAAAGTCTTAGCGGGTGGCCCCTAAAAAAGCAAAGTTTATAAAAGTACTCTTTTTCTAAGAATTAAATAAAAGGATCTTTTAAAGATTTTGCTTCCACCTTTTAAACAAAGTTCATTTTTAAACAAGTACCTTTTTAAAAAAGCATCTTTTTAAAAAAGTACCTTTTAAAAAAGTATCTTTTTAAAAAAGTACCTTTTAAAAAAAGTATCTTAAAAACATTACCATTTTAAATAAGTTTGTATCTTCTGAAAAATTGCCTTTCAAAAAACAGCATTTCACAAAGAAACACTCTTTAAAATAAATACTTTTTATTTTCTAAAAATGGATTTTTCGAAAAATAGTGTCTTAAAAAACTAATCTTAAAGAAAAAGTACCACATACGAGTGTTTAGAAAAAATGCATTTTAAAAAATCCCCTCCACAAGAAAGAAAAATCGTTTCTGTATAAAAATCTTCCTGCTTTTAAGTTTTAAAAACTAAATTTTAATTTAAAGCCCGACCAGGTCTTAAAAAAGTGCTTTTAAATACAGAATTAAAAGAAAAAGTTCTTAAGAAAGGTGCTTTTTAAAAACAAGCTTTTCATAAAAATTGCTTTTTGCAAGGCGAATTAAAAAGAAAAACACCACAAAAAATAACTTTCTAAAAGTAATTTCTAAGAAGTAGCTCTTAAAATACACATTTTCATATTTCTTAAGGCTATATTTTTGTTATATAATAAAAAAAAAAAGCTGTTAAAAAACTCCTTCACACTCTTTGTTTTGTCGCTTTGAATAGCTTTCAATAATACTTTTACATCTCTGTTTCACAGTTTCAAAGAATAAACTCTGGGTAAGTGTGATCGCTTCCAAACAATTAATTAATTATTTATATTTTTGTTGAAAAACTAATAATACAAAAACTCAGTTAATAATAAATAAATATTAAAAGTTCATTGGCTCCATTGTCACAATTGAGGCAGCTCTTAATCCCACCACACAACTATTTTTCTAAAATTAATGTGATTTTATTGTGGTCAAAATTCAAGCGAGGGCGACCTTAACTTTGAATTGTGAAAAACCTAAAAGTTCAATAAATCTTAATGTACAAACAGATTCTCTTTGCACTCCACTCAAGTCAAGAGTTTAACAGAAATATGAACACATACATAAACAAATAATAATAATAATAATAAACATTTGTTTATGATTAATAAAAACCGAAATAAAAACAAATATGTACAATTTATGGTGGCTTTTTTAAGCGCAGCATAATTTAAAAACTAAAGTGAAACTAAACCGTAATGAACTTAACCCCTTTTGTCATTGAAGGACTTCATTCATTCATTCATTATTAACCCACTTTAATATGGATTGAGGCAATTAAAAAAGTCGTAAGTGATGAAATGGCTATAAAAATAATTCTACAAACGATACAAGTACGTTTCCGCAAAAAAAAATCGTTTTAGTAGTAATTTAAAAAAAAAAAAGTTTTTTGCAGTTGCGTTAATGCATTATTTTTAAAAAGTACATATTTACAAATACTTTTAAGGGGTACTTTTTCCACAGGTATTTTTTAAAGACACTTTTATTAAAAGTCTTAGCTTTATGGGTTACTTTTTTCTAGGGTTCTTTTTGCAAAAGTAATTATTTTAAGGTTCGTTTTTACTTTTTTCAAGGTCATCCTTAAAGTCACTCTTTTAAGGAGTATTTCCTATAAAAGGACTTCTTTCAAATTTGTTTAGATACTTCTGCTAAAAGGTACTGTTCTGTTTTGTTAAATGGTATTTATTCTCAGAAAAACTTTTTTGAAAATACTTTTTAATAAGATATTTGTTTTAAAAGGCGCTTATTTTCAAAAGTACATTTTTGTTTTTTTAAGGACTTCCGTTTTTAAAATGTACTTTTCTCATCACACTTAAACAATTTCAAAGGTACTTTCTGCAGTAGCTTTAAGCATTTTCTTCTATATATATTAATTTTTATTTTTTAAAAGCTTTTTCTAAGTGCTACTTTTTTAAGGGCAACTTTTTCAAAAGGTATTTTTTCAAGAGCAGTTTTTTACAGACACTTTTTTAAAAGTTACTTTTATGATTTTTTTAAAGATATTTTTTTTTAAATGTACTTGTTTTGAAAGGTACTTTTTAAAGGTATTTTGTTGAAAAAGGTACTTTTTTTTAAAAATGCTTTTTTGAAAAAGTACTACTTTCAAAAAGTATTTTCTCATTTATGTCTGGCGTTTTTCAAGGTATTTGGTCATGACATCTGTAATCTGCATCTGTCACATAAAAGCTCTTTTACACAATTTCGGGCGGCAAATATTACAGAACTCTTAAAAATGGACAACTGTTCTGGTTCACTGTCACCATGAGATTTAACAATTTTATATATTTTTCGCTTATATACGAGTACTAAATGGAAATTCTTTTACACTAAGTTCCGAAAATGATGTCATTTAAATGCCTCCTGCTTTCAGCTTGGCAATGATGGACTCGTTTTAGAACAATTTCCATAACATGTCTCAAAATTTATGGCCAAAGCGCACAAATTTCCGCAACAAGTAATCATCTCGAGTTTGGTCATAAATAGTCGGCTGCTGACAAATCTGGCGAACATATTGGTCAGTTAATTTGCGACTTCCTGGAAATTATTCAAACAAATAATAGCCCCTTCGGAAACGTATGTAAGTGCAATACACAAATAGGTAAAGGTGTAGGTGTCTATACGTTCTTCAAACAGTAGTTCTCCAAGTGACTACTTAGAGATAAAAATGCCATGACAGCCGAAAGGATTGAATATCCTGCCAACATCCCCATGATTGTTTTTTACCACATGACTTTACAAATAGCGCAGCTTAAGAGTGAGAGTACATCCGGGTTCAAGTAGGCTACAACTAATGCGAATTTAATGCCGTCTAATGAAATCTGTTGCACTCCAATTTAAGAAATTTTTCACAAAAAATTATTTTATTATAATTTTATGTTATATTTTATAAACAAACATTTTCAACAAGCCATCAACAATAAAATGTGTTGGCTTTTAGTTTGTGCCAAAGAACGTCATGTTGTCTATTGTTTGTTGAATATTTTTGTGGCATTAAAAACATGTTGTATCCATCGGATAACATTCGATCGTTAGATGGAGATAGAAAACAAAACGACAGTGCATTGATGTGATGGTGGCATATTCGTCAACAATTTGACATTGAGCTGATGGGTTTTATGAATAGTTTCGGTTTTGCCAGTTTCGTGTGGGCACATCCATCATTTACAAGTACGCAGCAACAACAACAAATATTTACCATCTATTTGAGTTGCTTTTTTTCTTTTTTGCTGTCTATCAATTTGATCGGCTCTGACTATTTTATGTTGTTTTTAGTCTGGTCTTTAAAAATGTATAATATTGTTGTTGTTTGGTTGGTGGTTTTAAATGATCCTACATTAATAAAATTCTAAGCAAATAATAGTTTTTATTTAACTTTTTTTTCGACAAAGAAATAAATTGAGCGATTTTTTGATAAATTAGTCACTTTATTTTTAGCATGAATAGTTCACAGCCGATTGTTTTCTTTCTTATTTGTTTCGGCTTGGCGTTAGATTTTAGATATTTTTGAAGTTTTTTTGTAAAGATTATTTTTCTTGTTATTGGGTGTGTGAGATAGAGTTTACCTGAAACACTTGGATACAAAATTTCGCATATTGCAAAAGCTTGTGAACAAATAGGCGCACAGTACCTGACTTGAAAGTCTGATCTTGACTCGATGTGCAAATGCCGAAAATGATAATATATTTGGCTTTGTGTTTGCTGGGTTATTGAGGTTTTCTGGCTGTTGTGTGTCCTTCATTGCGTCTACTATGATTGCTGTTGTTCGTAGTTTGTTTTTCTGTTCTCTATTCAATTCTTATTTGTTAAGAAATGAGAAAATTGAACTTCCGTAAAATACAGACAGATACAAATTGAAGTGTTTATTTATTAATTACGTCTGAATTGGAACGTTGTAACAGGCAATTAGTCTCTTGCAATTTATTAGCGTTAATAGTTTTCTTTATATCTAAGTTTAACTAAAAACATAGAATAAATTTTAAAGTTATTCAAAGGGGAAATCGTTAGTGTGCGGTTTCGTATGCTGTGATTCATATTAGTTCACAGTTCGCGATTAAATACTCTTGGAAACGTTTGTTTACAAAATATCAGCAAAATGTTTAAATTTAATGAAAATTTTCTTAACTAAAAAATTGGACAACTCTGAAGGACATTAACACTGCAATTGCAGCATTATACAAAGAAGAACACTACACTTTTTCAATCGGTTTACAATCGTGTGATTTTCAGTATGGAATATCAAAATGTAACACTGATATTTTCTACGAAAATGTATGTACGTACATGTGTACATATATTATCTAATAATTGCATACCAGATCCAATTTATGTTAATAATTTATACACATTTAGCTAAAATGTTTCATGTGAAAAAACGCCTTTTATGTTATTACACAGAAAAAAAATTTACCAGAAACATTTAATTTGATGTTGACAACTTAAGTCCGGGAAACACTTCACTTAATGTTTACAATTTAAGTCTAAGTATTCGGCTCGAAATTGCGGAACTTTGCTTACAAGATTTGTAACAAAAAGGTGTAAATATTTTAATATAATGGGACTTATGGAACGCAAATATATTCTTTACTCTGTCTCTCTCTCTCTCTCTCTCTCTCTTTTTCTCTCTGTCAATACTTTGGATTTTTTATCTACTCATCTTTATCTGAGTTCACATTTTTTTATTAATATTTTTAAATTTCACAACTTTTTCTTAAATAATATTTCAATAAATCGGTTGTTGGCTAAAATATTGCTAGAAACTTTTTCTTCTGTTGGTAGAACATGTTGCCAGTTACATTTCGCCGCATTTGGCACAGTATGAAAAGTGTACCAGTTTAGCAACATTGTTGCTGGTTTTTAATTTTGTTATTTTTTTTGTACAAACTATAAAATTCCTTTTACACGAAATGATGAACAGAATTGCTGGTATAAGCAATATTTTCGTTTTTAATTTAACAAAAAAAAAAAAAAAATAACTAAAGTTTAACAGCATTTTGCTTGAAGCGATGAACAAAATAAACGAAATGTTGAGCAACACTGATTTTTTTCATACAGAAAATTTTACGTTTAGCCAATGATGTCCATCCCACAAATTTATACAATTTGAAAGATTTTTTTATTAAAATTGTGCTTTTTTGTTTTACGTTCGTTACGAAAATCCTTCTTTCCACATATATGTACATAAATGTCGTAAGTCAGCGGCCATTTTAATTAGAATATTTCGCAGCAAAGAAGAGAGAATGTTGCCAGATACATTTCAAAATTGTTTGACAAAAGCATCTTTTCACAAAAAATGTATGTAATTTCTTTTTCTTAAACATATTTTGGCAGCATTCTGCATGAGATTTAGAAAACAGTATTAATGTTTAGACACATTATGCATTGTGCAACATTTTTGCTTTAACATGTTTTAATTTTTTGATGCTGTATTCGGAGACACAAATAATGGTTACAATGATTTTAAATATACTTGAAAATTTTAAGTAAAAACAAGAAAATTTTAAGTAGACAAGCAAACTTTTTGTACATCAAGTTTTTAACAGTTATTTTCTAAACGAAATCGTAAGTTTAAAAACCCATAAACAACTTGTTGTTTAAAAGCAAATAGTTGGCAACACACATCCATCTCCTACACCAATATTTTCGAAGCATGTTAATTGAACAATCAAAATTATACAAAACAATATTTAATGTTTCTTTGTACAGCCCCAAAAGTTCCCACAATTAGTCTGTTATACGCGCCATTAACTGCAAATTGATATTGAAATTTCACTTTTTTCTAATTAAACTCTTTTGTGCATAGAGACAATTCACACCAAAAGCAATAAATACACAAGAGTATTAAATAAAAATAAACATGTGGCATTAGTTTAAGCTGAAATCAAATGTCTAACATTTAAAATAGAAAACAGTACAAATAATATGTATGTATGTATGTATGTATTTTCTTCTTCTTTAATGAAAACTTGTCTGCCACAATTGTTGGACCGAACGTGCCAACGAACTAAACTATTTTTAATACAATATAAAACATTCACTGTCAAGGTTTACAAGAAAAATCGCAATTATGTGATTAGCCTGCTCAAAGCTGTGGAAAATCATGCCAAATGTTGGGTTCTCAACAATCTTTCACGTCTGTGAATTAATTAAAATCCGCACCGGTTTCTTAAGAAAATAAATCAACGACTTTTCTCGAAATACAACCAATTTGATAAATTTACAACCTATTCAACGAGTTTTGCGGTGCACAACTTTCATCAGCCCAAAATTCCAGTACGGCAACAGTTGCAACCCCAAAACATGATTCCAACAGAGCTCGTCTTCTTCCAGTTTCCATTATTTTAGGACTCCCATATTTACTTCCACTTCTTATGCTTTACACCACTGTGTCTCAGCAACATGTTGGCATGTTTAGAAAGCTCTACTTGTAACAGTAAAAACTTTAAAACAGCTTTATGAAACACAATGGAAAAGCTGTTGACAAAATAAATTTCAAATTGAGAAAGGATTCGCCCATTAACATGAATCTGTTTTCGAAAAAACTGAAAAAAAAATCAAAGAATCATAATTGAATCATTATTTTTTGTTTACAAGTTCCCCGCTATAGACAATGAATCTTGTAGTTTATTTATGACGGTTAAAACGCCACAACAAGTTCAATTAAAAAAAATATGTACATACATACATACATATATTGTTTTTGTTAAGTTGTTGCCAAATTGGTAAAAGTGGCGTCAAGTTTACTGGGTAAGGTTGACAAGTTAACTGGTTATTGCCGTTTATTGATTGTATTATTTAATTATTTTTTCTTCTTTTTTACTGCATTTAACAACAAATTGTTTCGTTTTTTAATGATATTTTTATTTACTTTTTTTTTTTTCTTTATTAAACTTTTATTTAAAAATTTTAATGAAATAAACAACCTTCCGTTACAGCTTGTGGAACGTTGAAAATAATTTCGAGTGTTATTTTTAGATGAAATAACTTAATTAGTTGGAAGTTCAAAAACGCAATTATTCAATTACAAAATAATAGCACGAAGATCAAGGCTGGTAAAATGTTAGCCCGGAATACATTTATTCTAGCTGGGATTTAAAAAAAAAATCTAATTAAATTTGTCCGAAAAAACAACAATTTCAAACATATTCGAAACTGCTCGTGAATACACACATGCAAAATATCTGATCACCTAAAACTTTGTGCTCCATTCAATCTATTCAAAATTTTATACGCAATACTGTGAAAACATACAAATAAGTGACAAACATTTTTAATGAAAATGTTGATTTTATAAAAAACCTATAAAATGTCTTTGGAAAAATTCTCTTTTTGCCTCGAAATAATTCGAATGACAATTGGTTTAGGCTTTGTAAACAAAAGTAAAACAAAATAGTGTAATTCCAATGAAAAAATCTGTTAAATTGTACAATGTCAACATTGGACACACATAAAATTATCCGTGTGAAAAATCAATGTTTCACAACATTTTATGGTCTTAAACCATTTATGTAAGAATGTTGTTTGTACTAATAATTCTCAAACAAACAATAATGTTGCCAAACTTACTTTTTTAATGGCATACCTATAGACAGGGTGCCTTTTAACTTGTGAAATTTGCCGTCACTTCGGCTGCCATTTATTCAGTTTATTTTGTCAAATCAACATGGAAGGAAATGAATCGGGAAATGCTCCCATTTTAAAGACACCATAATCATCCGCGCTGTAAATCAATCGATTCACAGAGTCGCACATGATTTGGGTAAACTGGTGAAGCCAACAATGAATCAACATTGTTGATCGTCGGATTTGGACTGACACTAACCCTCAAGCATCATCAGTTCTAAGAGCGTCCATAAGTCGGTGTCATTTGTCTCTTTCCTTGAAGAAAGGTCTTGTCCAGGTCATCACTCTCAATGGCCATCGCTACAGGTCGACAATTTATAATTTATTTTGGCTTAAAATTGTTAAAATATCTTTTTAGGCAAATTTTTAATAAAAGCAAAAAAATGTTGCCAGTAACATGCTGCCACATGCTCTCCTAACATGAACAGAGCACAAGATCTGCAACATTTTCCTGTACAGACTTTTAAGAACATTTCGCACGAAATAATGAACAGAATAGCAGGCTAAAGAGTTGCATATGAAAAACTGAAATAAATTAAAATAAATCTAAAATTAACATATACATATAAAAAATACAATATGATTGAGGGTCTTATTTTAACGCTTTACATGTTTTTTTTTTTTTGAATAAAATGAAATGTTTATGTGAACTTAAAATCATCAGAATGATATGATGACGATGACACATTTCACATAAATACAGAAACGCACAAACATGACTAAGACTAACTGAGCAGGCGCAAAATAATCAATGTTCAACAAAACAAATATTCATGCAACAGACATGACATACACAACAACAACAACAACAACAACAAACACATTTTACAACCATATGTTGCTTTTTTTGAGGGAAAAAAATAAACTTGAATGAATTTATATTTTATTGAGATGCATTTTACAAAAAAAAAAAAAAAAAAAAAAAACTGCTGCAACATTGCAGTAGTCGGTAGCAATATTTAAGTATCCTTAATTTAAATAAATAACAGCCACAACAACAAGTAACAACAAATACAACAATGGCTACGAAATCATTATCTGTCTAGTTTTAAACGCAAAAAATACGTTTCGCAGTCGTATAAAATTTTAGCGGACCGACAAACCTACCGTCTGTCAGCCACTTAGTCATGCGGACTGATTGTGTGCGTCTGTCCTCCTAGACGCCGTTCTGTCAGTGCAATCGTTTTGCACATTTTGTTCCAAAGTCTAAAGTTTGAATTATGAAAAAGACGTTCTTACCCATTTTTAGTCAACTTGAGGTCAATGTTGATGCTGATACTTTTTTTTTTTGTTTTTGTTGCACAGTTTTGATGTTGCTGTGCGTACAACACTATATTCGTAAGTGCGCGTGTAAGCCTTTGTTGCAAACAGCAACCGCTTAAAATGCATGCTTCCAGATCGTGTGCAACATTCAAAAACCAATGTTTTTTTTTATTCGATTTCTTGGCAGTTCATGCTGCTGCATGATGTGGAAGAAAATTTTCTTTTCCAGTGACATGTATGAATGCAACGATGAGTAGTGCTTGACTCTTTACAACTTCTCACATTGGCTGCTGCATTCAAACGTAGAACAAAAGAAAAACAACACTTTTTTTTAAGATTATTCAAAAATTACAACAATAAAAAAAATGAAGTGTGAATACAGACACTGTCATTGTTTAGCTGGGATCTTACGTTATTTGTTGGCTGCATGTTTAATTTAATTTGCTTTTTATACTTATTTTTAAGATTATTTATTTTCTGATAAGAGTGAAATTTGTTTGCCTTATTTAGAGTTTTAATTTCAAATTTGTTTTGAAATGAGATAATGAAGCTGGTTTCATTTTAGTTTAAATATAATTGAAAACATAACAACTGGGTCTTTATAAAGAAACAAATACGTATTTGATGTTCTTATAAAGCAAAACTGTTTCAAAAAGTGTCTTAGAATTATGGCCTTAGTTCTATCATTCACTTCACAACGTCAGAATTTAAATGAAAAACTATAATCATTTGGAAATTATTTAAAAATATATTTGTTTTGTACAATATTAAAATATCAAATTTATTAACTTTTAAATGTTCATGTTCATGTAATTTTATAAATTTATAGGAAACACCACCAGTTTGTTTTTTATTTCAGCTTGCATACATAAAGCGTGTTTTTTTTAGAGTGTCACAACTTTGAGTTGGCATCACTGCTTTATTTGAGCATCCATTTAACAGCTGATAGTTGCTTTTTCTTTAGTTTGCTTCGAAATTTCATTATGAAACGTCTTACACCAGAGCAACGCGTGCAAATTGTTGACATTTTTAAACATAATAATTGTTCTATTCGTAAAACTCATCGCGCACTTCTACAATTTTATGGCGTACATAATCGTTCTTCAGAGCGGCTAAATCGAAGAACAACATTTACTGTTACTGATAATGTGCATCCCGTGAGACGCCGAACAGTGAGCACTGAAGAAGCTGTAGCCGCTGTACAGGCAAGCATTGAAGATAGTCCTAATCAATCAATTCATTGCCGTTCTCAGCAACTGGGGCTGTGTCCTTCTACTTTATGGAAGATTTTACGAAAGGATATTGGCTTAAAAGCTTTCAAGATTCAACTTGTGCGGGAATTAAGGCCAAACGACCAACAGGACGGAACCAGATGCCACTTAGCGGGCGCTACAATTGATTTACTCAAAGAAACTTTGGATGAAAAAATAATTTCACGTAATGGCCCAATTAATTGACCACTAAGATCGTGTGGTTTAAACCCATTGGATTATTTTATTTGGGGTTATGTATGTTAATTAAGTCACTTGTCTACGTCGATAAACCACAAACAATTGAACACCTGGAAATCAACATTCCAAGAGTTATTGTCGAAATACGGCCGCAAATGCTGCGTAAAGTTGTTGAAAATTGGTGTTCCAGATTGCGCCTTCTACGCGCCAGCCGTGGCGGCCACATGGCAGAAATCATATTTAAACATTAGTTTCATAAAATTTCCTTTCCAATAAAGGCCGTTTCATTGATATTAAAAATATATTTCCATGGTTTATTACGATTTGAACTTGTGTCACTCTATAAAAAACACCCTTTACATATTTATATATATATACATATGTATGTATGTATGTATGCAGGTATGAAGTATAGATTTTCCAATTTGTTTATGAAAGAAGCATAATTTTTTAAAATATTCTCAATGTTTTTATTTTTTTTCTTTTAAATTAAGGCGTTGGATTGTAAATTATGTGACATATTTTTCAAACCAACATTTAACAAAACTCAACTATGCAAATTAATTTAAATCATGTGAATTTAATCAACAATCATATTAATCAATATTTATTTTTTTTTGAATAAGTTACACATGCCAGTGGAAACACAACATTTTATAACAAATGTAAAATCAACATTGTTGAACGTCAGATTTATTATTTTTAAACACTTACTGAAAAAAGTTACTTATTAAAAAAAAAAAAAACTCTTAAAAAATGTAATTTAAGAAGAAGAAGAAGTAGTTTTTAAACACACATCTTTGTGTTTTTTTTTTTTTTTTGTAAAACGCGCCTATTTAAAATAAATCTATCGTATCTATTGAAAATGTGCTTTTGTGTGTGTGTTTTTTTATATAATAAATTATAACATAATAAATAATATTATGAGCTAAGAACCAACAATTTATTCACACATCAATGCGAATTTAACCAGCTGCCAGCTGGTAATAAGTATTTGTGAAAAAAAATTCCTGTAAGCTAAAAGGATCGTTATTTAAATTTGATCACGTCACTAAAAATGTTCTATTTTGTTCAGTTCTGATTCTGTTACACATTTTCAATCGACTTTGTTTTGGCAACACATTTAAAATCACATCTAAAACCACTTACAAAGTACATACCTGTATTTTTTATCAAACAACTTATTTTATTGAAATAACTTAATCACACCTTGTTTTTAATAAAAATATAAATAAAAAAAGGAAAAACGTGCAAAATAATCGACAGAATTGAATTTCATTTCAAATCTTTTGAAAGCAGCCGATTCGGCAAAATGTACGAGACATGTCAGGTGTCGCTCCACTTCAAAATTTCTGTGTGTGCCTGTGTGTGTATGTGTGTGTGTGTTTTTTTTTTAATAAAATAACTGTCATTTTTGAAATACTTTATTGTAAAACAAATCAGAAATACATTTTTTAAGAAAAATATATGCAAGTGCTTTGAATAAATAAAAACAGTTTGTATTGCAGTTGAAATAAAAAATTTAGGCGGTTTTACATCGATAACACAGCACTACAGACTCCAATAACGTATTTACCATATATTTTTAAAACAGAGCTGCTCAACGTTGTAAGAGATGTCATTAAAGGTACGTTTTCACGTTAATAAAAAGTATTAAGATTTTGTAAAAAAAAAATATATTAACAAATGGCAAAAATTATAAAAATAAAAAAAAAATTATACGAAATTATCTCCCTGTTTATTCACAGTAAATTGAATTAAGTAGAATCAAAATAAACTCATTAAACATCAGAACATACTATATAACGAATGAAATGAATTTTTTACTTTAAAATACAACTCTGATGGAAAGAGAGTACTGCGTTTTCTAAAATGCTTTAGAAAATAAACAATTGACAGATACATGTGTATATATGAAATTTAGCAGCGTTTTGTGGCCTCCAAAAAAATGTAACTTATTGTCATGTTTATGAACAGATAATTTCCAAATTTCTTTTGTTGAGAAAGTAAAGAAAATTGTTATGAAGAATTGTCAAAGTTGCTGGGAATGTCGGCAAAGGTGGGCTCAGTTTTATTTCGGAAATTTTGAGCATGAAGCTAAACTTTTACCAGAAAAATCCGCCACCACATTTGCGACTTTTTACTGTTTCCAAGATACAAGAGACTCACGGAAGGACAACATTTCGAGACGATTGAGTAGGTAAAAACCGAACTGTTGAGAGAACCCAAGGACATAACAAAAAGCGCACTGCTTCGATCATTAGAAATAATGATGGCACAAACGTTTTATATGTGGCAGGTACTACTTCGAAAGGCACAAAATAGGAATGGTTGAATTAATAAACATTTTTTGAGAAAAATGTGAAATTCGCCTAATTTTTCGAATAGACTTCCCACATACAATATATTTTATGAAGTTTTATTTTCAGTATAATATATATTATTGAAAAAAAACTTGAGTTTAAAAAAAAAACGTTAATTATGCCGCCATTTACAAAACTCTGCATTAATATGCATGCAGCAGCATGTTCCGCTAATTGCGCTCATTTATTTAGATTTAAATATCATTTAACAAAATGCTGTGATAATAAAATTTATATGCAAACAAACATACATACATACATACATATATACATACATACATACATGCATATAAATGTATACAGACATATTTTTGTTCAGAATGGTTGTTTTCAGAAAATTATCCGACATTTTCTCTAAGGTGTATAATTAATTTATGTGTGTTGTCATATTAGTAATGCCGATTAAATGAAATAAAAACTAAAACAAAACTTTTACATTTTTTCTCTAAAAACCATTAAATATGCAAAATAAATTATTTAATTGGTAATTGATGTTTTGCCGCTTTTATGTCATTTAAAAAAATTAAACATTCCGGGAAACTGTTTCATATAAAAAAGCAATCGCTTTACAGTTGCGCCATATTTAATAATTATAAAATTTGGCTTCAAAATATTAAAATTTTATTTGGACATCTCTGTTACGCAACACTTATTTATAGACGTTCATGTTTTAAGCGTAAGATTAAGCTGCGCAGTGCTGCCAACTTGAAAATACTTAAATTATCAAAGTACTCGCATTTGTTAACAAATATTATCAGATTATCAAAGCAACGAGCTTTTACTTGAGAAATTTTGTAATTAAGAAATTTATCTAATTAAGACAAATGTTTCCAAAGTAAGAGTTATAAAAAAAAGGAAAATTAATTTAAAAAGAAAACTCAAACAGGATTTTTTAAGCCCTGGATTAAATCAAAGCTTTCATTTCGTTATAACTTGGATTGGCAGTAACAACTAAACAATTGTTTGCTTTAAAGTTGTTTGTTAAAATAAAATTTCCTACTTCTAGTCTACTTTAATTTAATAAACATTAGCACAACTCATCTTGTGCGCGGGCCGTTTAAGCTGGTTTATTCGGGGTGATCTAATAATAATGTTCCGTAAATTCCTAATGATACTACTTGAATAATTTTCTTTTGTTTTGCAGGTTGTTTTTAAGAAAAAGTAGTTTTGAAAACTATTTTTAAATATAATTGGGACAGTTAAACAGTATATTCAATTTTTGGGCGTTTTGTGGCCGCCCTGGAAAAAAATTCTATCTTCTAAAATGTTGTACTGAAAACCAACTAAATTACTTGTACATCAATATTATTATTGAAAGCTCTTATTTAATTATTGCGTACTTTAAGTGGCACATCGCCACGTTTCCACTGCTCATAATCGTCCATCTAAGCAGCGGAAACGCAATAGCATGGATCGATTCATGATTTGTTAAATGTTTAGCTTAAAATTAAATCCTTGTGAAGTTAGATTTGTAAGCAAAAGCTCCATATGGAGGACCATCTTCTAGATGTCTTTATTGCCTGCCTTATAAGCCTTTATTGTCCTTCGTAGCTAAAAAAAAACAATAATCATTTTTTAATGATTGGTTCAAGTGATTATCCGCCTACGCCACACTTTTGCTCAGGGACACCTTTATGAGTGTTCTTTTTTTTTTTTTTTTTGCTTAAATTACTCATCGTTTAATTCAAAGAAAGCTGTAAGTCTTGATAATTCTAAATTAAAGCCAAACATGTGTGTAGGTATAATTATTGCTCATAATAAATACAGTGTAAAGGGAAATAGAACTAACAGAAGATCTGACCACATTCACCAAAAATGGTCGAATTGTCTAGAAGTTTCAATTATTCTCTTCTTAAGATATAGAATTTAATAATAATAAAAACATCAGCGCAAAGAACCAGTTAAATTTCACAAAAGTTTTAGTGTTGTACCAAAAAAAAAAAAAATTCTTCACATGCAAAGTTATAAACTTTTGTCATATACAAATTATGTGTTTCGCAATGACTTTTACATTTAAAAAAACCTGTTGACAGAAACATGAATATAAAAAAAAAATTATGATAAACTGTGTACAAGACTGAATCACAGGCCACAATCATCGCTGCAGAGGTACAGAAGTCTAGGAATTTACTTTTAAAGGGCGTGTTCATACACAACTTTTTTTTTCTTTCTTCAGCGAATGCACAATTTTCGTTTAAATTATTTTAATTCTATTGAAAAGCAATGAATTGCAATGTTAATAAACGTACTCTTCACTATTTCCAATTCGGCATTTAAGGTAATTATTTTAACTTGGCGATATATGTATGTAATTGGAGGAGAATAGTTATACCGGTTAACTAATGCAAAATGCCACTACAAGAGGGCCACTAGAGAAGCTCAAACTGCCGTAAAACAAACAAATCAAAAAAAAAACAACAAATTTTGATTTTTCATTTTGTAAACATTAAAGAGATAATAAAAACATATTTGCCAAGAACAACTAATTATACAGCAGATAATAGTCAAGTCATCAACACTTATAAATACTTAAAATAATTTAGTCGTTACTTGACTACTTCTACGTAATGTAGTCAGTAAATACTATGATATTAAATGCAACACATTGTCAACTTTTAGCTGCGATATTTTGTTTAATGAAAATGTTATTGTAGTGTCTATAGAATTGCACAGAATTAGAAACATTTAGTATTTCCTGCTATTGCCGCTGACAAGAAGTTGCTGAAAAAAGCAGGACAAAAAAGTAGAGGGAAAACGGAAAAATTAATAATAATCTGAGTTAAATAAAAAAGGTAAAATCGCTTTATAGGCACAATGTAAGGATAGAAGTACATACCACGGGCTAGTCCGCTTCTGTTAAAAAATAAGTTAAACTAGTGTCATTCTATAGAACAAGATGCCTAAGAAATATTTTGAGGCCTTGGCGGCTGAAAGTTTATTAAATTTCTACTTTTTAACGGGTTTCGTTTTTTTGTGTTTCGACAAACTATCAGCTGACAATAAAAAAAAAAATAAATGAAACGATTTTGAATCACAGAGGAAAAGAAATTAAAAAGCACACAGTTTTATGGAAAAAAGCCAGCCAGTATTTGAAGAAAAGAATTTTCCAATATATTAATAGGAAAATAAACAACAACAAAAACTAACGGAACATGTATTTTTAACGTATTTTTAATATTTACTTGTCGACGAATAGACGCTCGTTATGTACTTTTCATATCTTAAGGACTTTTGACGTATTTCATGTACCTATAGTGTGAACATACCTACATAAGTGCGTAATTTTTAAGTAGGCAACGACGACGATTATGACACTGATCGGCCAATAAAGTGAATACTCTGTTATACAGCACTGACCAAAAGAAGTGCGAAAAAACGCCTATTTTTGTCGGCAACTTAAACGCCGTTTAATGTTGCCAGTCAGTATCGTTGTACTAACGCAACTGTTTACACAAATATATTTCGATAGGGCAGAAAATAAACAGAAATAAAGTTTTCACTTAAAGTAAAACTCAAACTAGAACTATAAAATAACAACACTATTTATTTCTTAATTTTCATGTTCACATGGAACCAGATATCCTTTCTTTTAGCTTTTCCAATTTCCTTCACAATCCTCTACCTTCATCCCACTGTGCACCGTTACAAATACATATTGACAAACGTTTTCTTAGTGTCGTTTGCTTCTTTGTTTTACAGCGTAAATAATAAAATTATAAATTTATGGCAAAAACATGGGATTTAAAGAAGTCAAAAATATTCATTCATAGTTTTTTTTTTTTTTTTTGTAGCTGTTGGCGTTTTTTTGTTTTTCTGTAAAATGCGGCTATTCGGGTTTTTAGTCGCTGCAAATTGATAATTGTACATCTACTCTTAAAAAGATACCTGTATGTTTGAGCTGTTGTTTAAAACAAGATAAAGTCCGAATTATAAATAAATACGTTTATTTCTTAAACGCACACCACCGGCAACAACAACAACAACTCTGTGACGGCCTTGCGCTTATTGCGCTCCACTGCCAAAGTCGTCTCAGTCTGTTAAAGTGCATTTTGAACTTAGTTGTTCGTAGGTAATACAATAGCAATCATTTAAATCAAGATGCTTAAACATAAAAATATTAAAATAAACATAAAAATCATAAAACGGACGGTCGTAAAATGAACCAAGAGAAATCAGCTTGTGAAAAATACTCTTTGTTAAAAAAGAGCAATTTGGGGGGTGTCACACCTGATCCCCGGAGAACAGTTTCTGCCTTGTTGTATTTGAGACTAGGTCACTCTGTCCTTCGGGGCACAGAGAGGGCAAGGTGTTCCCCGATTGACGAGGCAAACTTTAGGTATGTTATTTTCGGTTATGCAGGTTCTTCTAAACCCATCACCAGAAGACAATTGGCACAACAAGGACCAACGCGCTCTGGATTCTCTTTAGCCATCCTGGTTGAAGCGTTCAACCAGGTGATCCAAATTTTTTTTAGGTGTTATTGTTGTGCAACAGATTTCTGTAATTCACAAAGAACTAGATGTTGGGTAAGGTTCCGGCGATTTGGTAAGGATTTCGGGCTAGCAACTCAGGTGCTCAGTTTTTTACACTCTAAGGAATTACTGGCAGAAGGAATTAGAGCAATCTGGAGCAATATGCGCGTGGTAAGCCACAAAAGAGCGGCGGTCAGATTAGGCCATCATGAGAGATACTTGATTAAATTGACATCAATGAACAGGAAAGTGAACTTAACATTTCCAACCTCAATTTAAATGTCAAGCAACATTTTTGTCGCTGCCCAATGGCACAAACGCATGTTGTACACAGAAAACTGAATATGTTTTCAAATTGAGTGTCGTATTCTATTCAAAATTTAGGGAAATTGTTGAGCAACATTTATCTTTTTATATGGAAACTTTGGCATGTACCAGAGGTTGTCAAAATTTTTAAACTGCCAGTTCAGACACTTCAACTTTTGTCGATTTAATTGTTTTCCCAATCTCTTTCAAGGTTGTGTTAGCGTTCACACTAAGAATTTTACATTTTATGCACATACATGGCTACATACATATATATTTTGAAATAATATAGTGTAAAAACAAGCAGCCACCCTAATCCATCATTCATATCGCGATTACATAAACTCAGTTGTTTGTTTAATTTTGTCTTTTTTTGCCTGCACAGTATAATTTTTTTCTTTCAAAATTTCTTTTTTTTTTTAATTTTTCACAATAGTATCACAAAATTCACAATCTTATATACAGCGATGTGAAAAATGTTAACCTACAGCTAACTTCAGGTATATGATTCGAACTCCATATCAATAACCCTTCTTTTTTTCCACCCTAAGTCCAGCCAACTCAAAAGTAAAAGCACCTACACAGAGACAAACAAAACCGATATTTACATATACATACATACATATACATAAGTCCAGCAGCCCGTTACCGTGGAAAATCTCCAGTGCAACAATTGCCTCTTTTAATGATTTCTGATGGATACATTTTATATGTTTGAACAGAGCGCTATTTTTTGCAACATTCTCTCATTCTCTCATGAGATATTTATTTTTATAAGTGTTTCTTTTAATTGTATGTTTTTAATATGAATATTATTACGCCCAAAATTTCCTTTTTCTTTAATAAAGATCACAAAAATATTGAAAAATTGCCGATTGCCCCAAAAAGCTTTTAATTTAATATAAAATAACGAAAAACTTTTGTAATAGCCCTCTTAAGGTTTCTATGAATATGTAAATAATGATGTTTTAATTGTTTTCTTTATCTTTAAGTTAAAGAAGAATGTGTGTGTGTATGAAATATCATCCAAAAATTCGATTTCATTCTATGAGCACATATACGAACACATAATCTTCTGTCCGTCGCCGCTTTGCTAAAGGGGGTCAACTGAAATAATGGAGCATTAAGGTTTAGTTAGACATGACTTAGCCGTAACCCCATAAGCATTAATACGCAATAACTATAATAATATTTAGCGATGGATCAGTGCTGCCATAACCATAGACAGCTGATATTTGTTTTCATATATGTACATATAAAAATAATAAATATCAGTGTTGCCGAACTTCACATATTTGAAAAGCACAGATCTTATAGTTTTTCATAAAATAATTGATTGCATTATTTTTATAAAAATAAAAATTGATGAGATATAAAAAAAAAGTTATTAATAAATTTTGGAGTTCCAAGTGGCACAAATTATTCATTCATTTGTTTTTGTTAGAAGTTGTGAACCTTAAAGCTGAGTAGTGAAATTGCCCGATGGCATGTGTCATGTTGGCTATAGGCACTATTTTGTGACATATTTGCTTAGACCTGCGAAGCAGTGGAGGAAACACAAAATTTGTCAAACTGGGATATACAAACGCTCGGAGTCTTGTGGGTGATGCGGTTTCTTACACTTTGTTGCTGTTCATTAAAATCGGTTCACTGAATGCTGTAACAGTGAACCACTCGGTTCACCTACATAGTTCTTTTGGTAGAGTACTTAAGGTGGCCGTAAAATGGCTGAATCTGTATTATTATCTTAATTGGGTTTATAGTGAACTTTATCATTCAAACATTTGGCAAAATAGTTCATACTAGTTAATGTATAAATGAACGCTGATGATGATGATGATGTGGTCTGAAATTTTCTGATCTATTGTAACTATATAAGTACATATATCTTTAAATTAAGAATTTTTTTTCTTAATTAAAACTGGTACGTAGAATTATAGTTTTTGTGCTTGTAACCGATTTTTGCTGAGTATCTCTTAGAACACCTAGAGAATTATTTCACTGACCTTTAAAGTACGTTCAGATTGATGAAATATTTGAAAGAAAACATCACATATTTCATTGTCGTAGTCTGAAGCCAAAATAATTTGGCGTTTTTTTAGTAAATAAAATTATTTGCTGGCAAACAAATATTTGTCTAATATGAACAATATGTGAACATATTGTAGAAGTTAAAATATTTTAACGATATTTGGCTTCTAAATATTGATCGCATGAAAAGTTTTAAAGCTGTAAGATTTATCATATTATGGCGCATGATAATTGTTTTCTGTATAAATAAATCCAACATCTTCTCAAGGATTTCACAAACCAATATTTAAAGTGCTGATGGGTTGTTACTGAAGCCCAACTTAGATGGCCAAAAGACAACGTTTTAGTTTAGTTTTCACATGTCCGATTCCCTGTTCACGGCTCATTTTCGTAAAATTCTTAGTCGAAAACACCAACCTGTATGTATGTATGTAGTCACAACATGTCAAAAAAATTAAAACTTAGTGCCTTGGGCGCACCTGCGTTCAAAGCGTTAATTTGTTGCTTCTATTATTAAAGAATTCAATTTAATCTTTAGGTCGCTTTTAAGCAAAAATTCCAAACGAAATATTTTTGTAATTATTACTATCCAGTGGCTACAGCTGTAAGTTTTAATTAATGACAACGTGTTGTAAAATTGACAATTACTAGGCAAAAAATAAATGTATATTTTATTGATTTGTTTACTTTAAAGTTTAAAAAAATATTTATTTTATTTATTTGAGATTTTTATGCTCAAGTCAGTAGCAGTTAATGGGTTCAGTTTAAGGTGAATCATTGAATTAAATATCGACACACTGAAACTAATAATAAAATTCATTTAATTGTTATACCAGACAGCAACGTAAGAAAAAAGAAATCATTTGTTTAGCCCATGAATTCCGTAAAGGATTTTAATATTTTTTTTTTTAAATTCTTCAGATTCTTTCAATTTAGATATGCACTGCAGGTTTCGAAACGGACCTATTTTATTGACAATTTTAAATTTATTTTTTAATTTCTTGATTCTGATTTGTAATTGCTTTTGAATGGATTGTCACATTCAGTTCTCGAAAAATATTGAGAGCTGTTGAAAGATGGCGCCGATTAAGTCTTCCCAAAATTAGCATAATTTTACATAAAAAAACAAAACGATAATAAATTTATTTAGGCAAAATTGTGTAGCTGATAAATATTAACAAAGAAGAACATAAACCTATAAAATTAAGTTTAAATCCTGCTCTAGAATGCTAAAAAATATTTGTTTTCTTTCTGTTTCGGTTTCGATGTTATTTAACGGAAATTATTTATAACTTAAAGGTTTTCTTTTAACTCAATTATCAATTTAATTGCTTAATCATTAAGTTTTTTTTTTTTTTAATATTAGATCAAACTTTTGTTAGAAAAACGAGAGAATTTATTGAAAATAAAATGTTTTTAGTCTGAAGACAGGGTTGTTTGTCAGAATGCTTGGACAACTGGCACTTAAATTTAAACGAATTAACAAGATTGTTAACACACTTTAATGAGATGCATAAGAATTTGTTGACTTTAATATTTATACGATACGATTTTATGAAAACAAAGAGAGCGCAGAAAAACTTAAGCAACAATTGAAAGAAACAAACAGCCCAATAGCAAACACGGAGCCGTTATAGGTGAAAGCAAAAATTAATCAAAATTAAAGCATATTTCCGCTGTGTCATCATGTGATCAGTGGGTTTTAAAATATTCAGTGTTTTGAGAGCACTTCTAACTTATTCAGATAGTCGAAGATTTCTGCTGTGGGACGATTTTAATAGCGTTTTTTGACGCTTTCTTCTTCTGACTTTTATCAATGAAGTGGCTACCACCCAAAGCTGCGCTTTTCTGCGAACGTTTACATTTTGTGGATTACTAAAGCTGTTGACTGCAAAAAAAAAACGCCATAGAAAAAAACTCAAAAACTATATAAAAGTATCATGTCAATGTTAGTGGCTAAATCAATTTTCACATTCACATTCGAATGTGACACTGGGCATGAGCATTGCTATCAAAACGCCCACCGTGACCAGTAGATATTGTTACAAAGAAAGTATTTAGATTTTAATACTTTACACAATTTAGCCCTAAACTCTGATTACTGCTAATGTTTTACTATCTGTTTTCTTTAATTCTTGGTATTCAAAAACTGTAGTCGGTTTCATGGGAAAGTTATCACACAAAAAGAGCTCAAACTACATATTAAGTGAAGAAATTGATTAAATTTACATTTATTTTGTAGTTGTATTATTATATTTGTTTTAAAATTATCAAGTGTTAACTACTTAAATCATAATGGAAATAATGTCACATTCGCAATCGACTCAGTTTATGGCTAAAAAAAATCAAGATTTTTTAATCAAGCCGATGACTGCAAAGTAACATTATTACGCAAAATTCTAAAGTTAACTGCTGTACAAAAATTGAAAACCACTTCCACATTTGTCACATTCGTGTTGCCACTTTTTTTTTACCTATTTTCTTTGATTCAGAATTTTGTTTGCTTTCCATGTTAATATGGATTATAGTGCTTCTTATGAGTTATAAAAATTAGCCAGAATATATTTTTTTATTTTAAGCGCATAAGGTTGTCACGTTCGACATTATCAAAGTACATACATATATGCTCAGCTTCACTTGCAAATCATCGCCAAATTTTTAAAGTTCAAAATAGAATTTGTTTATACAACAAAATGGTTGACATTCCAGTCAGAACGAGTGTTGTGACATGTTCTATCGTATTTTCTGTCACGCGATAGTTTAAGTTCTGCGAGGCTAAGCCGATTTAACATTTTTGATGTCAGTTTGGCGAAATCATTCAGGATTTAATCTGCGATAAAGTAATTTGATTTGAACGGTTCCAATTTTTGGAGTTCGTAGGGTTAGATATCATTTAAAATCGATTACTTCACAAGCACAACTAAAAAAATTACATATTTTGGGCCTTAAAAATTTTTTTGAATAGCATACATGTATTTCTTTCCAGAGTTTTTGATAGGGATCACATCTACAACGTTTGGAATGTGGAGGCATTTAAAAATATCTATTCATTATTTATAAAAAAAAAATTCTGTTCGATGCTATCAAAGAAGAATTGTTGGCGAATTTAAAACGCTCACAGTGTTGCTTTAATTGATGAAAGAAAACAACGTCACTTTTTCCTTAATCTATTACAAAGTTGCCGCAGTAGTTTATTTTTTTCATTCATTAAGCGCATTAACGGACAATTATTTTAGAGATTTTTACTTAAAAATTTTATTTTTAGAAAATTTTATAAAATAAAATAGATAATTAATATTTACACATTAAAAAATCCTCTCCAGATAAATTGTTAATTGAAAAATGTTGCTGGACAAAAAAATGTAATACATACACATTGAATACATGCACATGCAAGTAATTTTTTTTAAAGAAAAGTATTTTCATTAAAGTGTTTTCCCCTTAAGCAACAAAAATAACACGCCCTCCATATTTTATGAATAAAATAAATTAAAAATTATCAACAGTCTATCAGTAACGGCAGGCAAATGCCTCACAAAAAATCACCACAAAATTACAAAAAAAAAAGAAAAACTTAATAATTTTTTGTTTATAAATTATGGGATTCCTTTGATTGGTCAAACTCTATTACTGAAATTGTTTTTATTGATGAAGCAAACAAAGTTCAAACACAAACAGAATATTTTATTAAAACAATTAATTTATGACAATCACGAAATCTCGTTTAATTCTTGGCTTTTGATTACATATAATTTCCTTTCAGAATTGTTCAATTCATATCGACAAATCAAATAAAATTTAAATCTGATCTAAACAAAAGACCAGACGTAAGTTTTCCAAATGAGCCACGGACAAGGCGACCAAAGGCTGCTTGTGGCATAATCATCAAATGTTTGAGATCAGGCGGTTGGTCGGTCAAATGTAAGATTTTTAAACATGTTTAAAGACAATAAATTAATTAAAGTCGAAACGTACCCTACAGAATATCAAACACTAACCAAAATATATTTCGTTTGTGGCTGAAAAAAAACCACTTGTACCACAACAACAAAAAGCACTTCGTAATCACACTTTACAAAAGGGTGGAACACAAATTTTTAAGTTAAAAAAAAACTATTATATTGAATACATTGAAAGTTCAATGTGGGGTTATTGTTAAACACAATAACGTCGCCAAGCAGCAGGCGACAAGTCAGTTATGTAGAGTTTGTCAAATCTAATAAATTAACGGAAGCAACACAGCAAAAAGTTGGCAGCACAATTTCTCATAGTAATTTAGAAATTTCTTTCTCTCCCTCACTTTTGTCTAACAATAAACTCACACTTTAAAACAGTAAACAGCTGATCACAATTTTTATGAATAACTTTTTTTTCTTCAAAATAAATAGCTTTAAATCTTTGAAAATTGTTACAAAGGCGTCAATTTATGTAAATTGAAAATCGCTTTAAAGTATGTATTTTTTATGAAAGTGGTAAATCTGCCACAGTGGCGATTTCCATAAACGGTTCACCCACTGTTGTGGTATTTTGTCGGTTACTAGAGAACTACACATTCTTTTCATTTAATTTTGAATGTTCAGAACTTTACAGAATGTTTTCTTTGTGAGAGGCTTCACAGTATTCAATCCAGTCTTTCACATCAATCGATTCTTTCACAATCGGCCGTGAGCTGCATTTTTGTAAAACAACCAAATTTGTTAACAGGTCTTTGTTGAAGATATACAATTGAGGAATACACTGAGTTCTTTTCATTAATAATATAATCAATTCCAATGAAATTTTGTTATAATTCCTCAAAGTTGTGTTAGAAATGAATTGATAAAACCATTATATCTTTATGTCGAAGATTAATGCCTTATTTTTTACTCTCTTTTACAGATTTCTCCGAAAACAACCCCAAAACCAAACAAAAATTTATAAAAACAACAATTTGATCACAGTAACAATACAATATCGGCCATGCTAATGAATGCAACAATTGCATTTCAACTAATTGAGAATTCTAAGCAGGTTGTCACTAAGTGACAACATAATCTTCTACTACTTCTTCCTCAGCTGATTAAAACTGACGAATGCAATAGAAAACAAACGAAACAGACGCTCACAAAGACCAAGTTATAACCTAAAAAAAAAGTATTTGCCTCGAGTATACAAACGTACTTATGTATGTGTGTGTGTTTGTGTGCACAAAATAAAAGCAACAAAATAAATTTTAATGAGCCTTATTTTGTTCGAAATCGAATTTAATTTAAAGTTTATTAACACCATTTCCATTTTGGTGCGTTTTTTTTTTTTTTTTTGTTGGTGAAAATTTCAACACGAAACGGAAATCCATAAAAGGGTGGTAAATTAAACAGTAAGTGAGGCGACAGTGACTTGTTTTTTTTTTTTGCTGGCCCTTCATGAAGGCAAATAAACGACAACGGTTTGTTTAAGGTATACAAACGTTCACAATGGACTCACGCATTGGCCTGGATTACATTGTCGAAAATCGTGATTACATTTCGAAATTAGGCACTGCATTGGACACGAACAATGTTGTAGTTAAGAAGCAAGTCTTTGAATTACTGTCCGCTTTATGTGCCTATAATGCAGACGGTTATGCCCGTGCCATAGAAACATTAGAATATTACAAGGTAAGTAAAGTAACCTTTTATATATGTATGTATGTGTGTATGTACATAGATATATGTGTTTATATGTAGTTGAATGTAACTAAAATTATATTAATAGAATTTCAATTAATTTAATTATAATTGTAGCTGATATAAACTAATATGGAAATAACAGCCAAAATATGTGACATAATTTTCTATTACAACAAATTACTTAAGCAAACGGTAACATAAACTTCCAAATTGGGGGAAAAAAAGAGCTGCACATAATTTATAAATTTAGAGCCTTAAGCTCTGTACAGATGGTTGTCGGATCTTACTTTTTGAAAGATTTGACAATGTGTTGGCAATGAAAAATTGTCACCTTACAGTTTCAATGCCTGACGATATAATAATAACAATAAATTTATCTGCTAACAAAAGTAGTCAGTTCATACAGTCGACAGATTATTGTATGGCAAAAATGGCCAGATCCATGCATACATCCCCAGAAAACTGAAAGCATTGATATGTACATATAAGGTCAGTGTTGCCAATATAAATGTATCTCTGATAAACGCGTCATGATTCAATTACTTTAAATACAAGCGAAAAGAAAGATGAGCTTAATAATTTGGAAATTATCAGAAAACGAAGACTGTTCTCTGAGAATCTTACTATAGACTGACAATCATATTTCTGGCAACGTTGTAAGGCAGCTGTCAGATTGTTTAGGTATATTTAACTGACCATATTACGATATATATGGTCATATATATACATATGTATGTATTTATAGCAATGACAAGGCAACTGTCACAGTCATTGTTTTGCAGTGACAACAACTCCGCAATTCTTAAGCAAAATTTCTTAAAAGTTTTAAAGCAAAAATAATTGTAATAAAAGTATTTGTGTTCGTTCAACAAGTATTAATGTCCTTTTTTATGCTCTTGTTGTCACATGTCACATATTTTGGCTCGAAATCGACACTGAAAACAATTAATGTTTTAATATGTCTGGGTAATTTTGTTCCATTTTTTTAGAATCTCAAAAACGAACGATATCGCTTTAAAATTGTTATCAATGAATTGGAAAAAACTACAACGATTGAATATCAAGTGGCCCTTTTGGCATTCATAAATTGTGTGATTATTTCGGCTGCTACGCTACAGGATCGCATAAGAGTACGAAATGAATTTATAGGTAAGTACAAGCATCTGGTTAGAATAAAACGAACAATTTATTAAATGAAAATTGCAGGCAGCGGTCTGAAACTGGGCCGTGGGAAGTGGAAAAGAAAGAAATTTGCTGTTTGAAATTAGTTTTAGTGAAGTATCAGTTGTTGTCATAGAATGTCATAGAATTTCTTTGTCGGCACAAATTAAGATACAAATCCTTTAATGTTTTTGGTTTGGCTTAAAGGTCGCCAAAAACAAACGGTAACTGGGAGATGAATATTAACGACATAAGAGCATACATGTGTACATATGTATTATATGTTCTATTCAATCGTTTCTACGCTACAATTAATTGATTTTTCTGACAATGTTCTGGATTCTGTAGCCAAAGACGACTTTTCGGTTTCCGCTACAAGTTTGTGACAACATGTTTTTGGAGATTTTTGTTGCTTAGTTTCATATGTTTCGCTGCTTCGTATTATATAAAGATGTTACAGAATTAGGGGAAGTCCCAATTTAAGATTTCATCGGACTAATTTGTTTGGCAAAATTTTAATTATTTTGAAATTAACATTTACACCTATTCGAAATCTTATAGATTTCAAAATCAAACACTTACTGAGATTTCATTTCAGAACGAAAACAGGACTATTTTCGTATGTGCTTACAGCTTTTATATCTTTTATTTAAATTTGCATTCAAGAGAATTCTTTTTGAATAAATAAATTAATAAAATAAATATGTAGAGGAATTATTGCACAAGCTTGAAGTACCGCATTGTTGTATTTTTTTGTCGGAAATCACAGTTGCATCGCTTGGTACTGAGTAGGTTTGAGGAGATTTTAGCAAGTTCCAGCCAGGAACTAGGTTTCATTTTGTTGTGCAAATCTCTTAAAAATCCGCCAGCTTTGAGTCGAAACCTAATATAAACCAGATTTCGCTTTGGTGTATAAGAACTATTAATGCGAATAATCCAGAAATTTTTTATTTAATTCCTGGTGCCGTAAAATATTTCTACAGCTGAGAAAGTATGTCGTCTGTGAGGCTTAAAAAGTCTATTTAAAGCAACGATCTTGCAGTGTCATCGCATAAATTTTAATCGCATTTTTATATACAAAATGTGCGTATGAAATGATATTACAATAACATTAATTTACCTCATTAAAATCCAATAACTCCAGTTTAAAAACCTTAATTGGCAATGACACTACACAATTCTTAACGGATATTCTTATTTCCAATTAACACTTCGTTGTACAATTTAGAATAAAAGAAAATGACAGAATATATGTATGTATATATTTTTTTTTTGCAATTAAATCAATATTTTTCTCTGTCAATAAAATAATTAAGGAATTGAAGAATAAAAACATAAGAATAAGTGCCGTAACGACGATTTGGTATTTTATTGTTTATTTCTTTGGTTGGTCATAAAGTCAAAGTAAGTTTTTTTTTTTTGCATTGAATATCATATTTGAATTTGAATTTCAAGTACAAAAATCATTGACGGACACAAAACACCTTCACGTTATGCGGGTGAACGAACAACATTTTATCTTTGTCTCGAGCACTCGAGTACAATGGCTCAAAGTGCTTCACAAAAAGAACAAAAAATGCGATGTTGTAAAAAAAACAAACCATAAATATCAAGCCTGAGTACACGATTTTACACATTAAAATAATAATAAAAACTATTGGCATTTTTATATAAATATTTTTTTAAGAAATTGATTTTATGCGAATTGAAAAGAAGAAAAAACACAAACACACACATAAAACAAACCAAATCAGGCACTGCAAAGCGCAAATTTCGAAAAACAAATTTAACCCTATAAGGGAAAATAGGTTGTCCAAACGGGTTTTGGCGTTAATTTAAATACAACTTTTTAATTAAATTAAATAAATTTAAATTAAATAAACAGTTACATAAACGGACAACCGTAGAGGTATTAAACAGGCAATGGAATTAAACTCTTTTGGAAAAAAAACTAATGAAGAATGACGCGAAACTTCAAGAATGGAACTTTTCAACAAAATTAAATAAGTCCCAACACTTTTGTCTAGGAAAAAAAAAGCTGTGACGTTTTACGCAATTTGCTATGTAAAAGCTACAAAACTAGTATAAAAATACCGCTTGAAAAACATTTTTAAGGGAAGGATACCTATAGAAAACTATTAAACTACTGGTTTTTGATTGATTTCTGTCATTGCAAAAAGAGTGACTTTTGTTGTTTTTTGTCATAAGACTGAAGAAATTTATATTTCTTATACACTTTGTGCCGTGCCACACAGCTAGAATAAAAACCGAGTTGAGGAAATGTTCTATCAATATCAAACATTGTTGATTTTACATTTTTAGAAAACATCTGCCTGTGTGTAGTTGAAAAAAGATTTTTTATACAATATTTTCGTCTTTAAATCCGGTCTACAAAAGAAGTTCAAGAGCACGAGTATTGGCATTTCAATATTTACATATAAAAAAAACGATTCTTAACATGAAATCTTGTTAATATAAAATGAAACACAACCATTAATACTATGACTATTGGTTCATGTTAATTTCTTATTAAAATTAAATGATTTTTTATCGATAACTTTTTTATATCCGATTTTTGCCACATAAATTATTCTTAAAATTTATTTTTTCACCTCAAAACTGATGCGACGCACAATGGCTGGTTTTAAGTTTGTCCACTGCAAAAATTATTACTCAGGATTCGTCATTAGAAAAAAAAAACTATTTAAAAAATATAATTTGAACAAATCTAATTTATGGAAGCGTTGCCAAATTAACCAAAAAAACATATTTCTTAAGCGTTAGAAAATGAAAATCCCAAAAAAAATTTAACAAATATCTTTTGCAGTGGATCTTTCTGAAGTCACAGAGCTGCAAAATTTAAACGATCTTTTGACATTCGATTAATAAATTTTTGATTTATGAAAGCTGGCGCAAATCGCCAGATATTAAAATTTTTTAAATCACAAAAGGTTGCTCTTTGAAACAGATAATTCTCACTTTTTGCAATTTTTGAAATATGATTCGGCAAACAATTCATAGCGGCTCCTTTTCTTTAATTTTTTAAATATGGTTTGTTAATTTAGTTGTTGCAGCTTAAATGTTAATATTAGCAACTCTGGAAAGGGTTAAGGCAGTTAAACTCTTCCCATTTAATAACAATTTATGCTAGTTTTATGGCGGAAAAACTTGAGAGCATAACAACAAGTATTTTTAACGTCGTGGCCTTGACCGACAGCAGCAGCATTTTAGAAACCAACATCAAAGGAATATTATCTGCTCGTACGACTGATTGGCTTCACATTTAACGCCGAACACATAATTTTTTTAGGCCCCCGGCTATTTTGTTATTTAATTAAATTAGATATTAAAAACCGGTTAAAATTTTCAAAAGAACCTCCCATGTCAGGCGTGTTAAGAGTCTCGGCAAGTGTTAAAAACATATTTAATTATGATGATTAAAATACAGAAATCATTCAATAAAATTCTTTTAATGCTTGATCGTGCAATCAATCAATCGGCCTAAAAGTTATAGAATTTAAAATTTTTTCTATTTAATTTTGGTTGCTGATTTTATTTTTTTGCGTCATTAATCCGCTTCCGGTTATTCCTAAATAGATAAAACCTTAATGTTATTGACTTTTTTATTTATTTGTTTTATGTTTATTTCATTATATTGCACTTGGTAATAATAAAAAAAAAATAGTTTTGTCCGTTTTTATTTAAGCAATTTTGTAAAGCTTTTCAGAAAACAAGTCTTCGAATTTGGTTGGTTTGACGTGGAAACTTGTTGTGAATATTTCGTTGCTTCCCAAATTACTTGAACAATTAAATGCGCCGAATTTGGTGGGCTATTTTTTAAATAAATATATACTATAGATCATAGGCATTGTTTAACTTTAAAGTCCATTTTAAATAATGCATTATAAATTATATACATACGTATGTATGTATTTATCATAAATGTAAATGTTGAAAAAAATTTAACTTGAAGAGACTAAAAATAATAAGGAATTAAAAAAACTTTGTCAATTTGCATTCGGACTTTGGCTTCCACTTAGTGTTGCCACATGTACGGATTTATCTGTATGTGGTCTTTTTTTCTAATATTTTTTTAGGAGTGTACATTTCGGTCCAGGAGTGGAAATATTATTCTATGCTGTCAAAATACATGCACAAAATGTACATACATAATTTCACATCACGTGTTGTGAAAATAGTATTCGGTTTTTTCTAAGCCATTTCTACTTCTAACGGTCCCAATTGAGCCGGCTGTATAAACGATTACACTCACTGCAGAAACTAATAATTAGTAAACATTTGCATAAAACAAAATCTAACAAAATCTAAATGCAACATCTTACTTACTGTTCAACAAGGAAAACATTGTATATGCATGAACACTCGTGAGTAGAAAGTGTTATCTGGCTAATTGTCATATAATTTCTTTTCAACACATTATCTTAATTTAATCATTTTTATAATTAATTATTAAAGATAAATACTGTACTAGACAAAACGAACACATTTAATTCAAAAGTTATACTTAAAAGGGGAGAAGAGCACGGCTGGTATCGTCTAAACTTAATATGTAATGAAACCATAGAGGGAAAATACGGATAAACATTTTACAGTCGTACGGCTCTCATCGTTTTTTTTTAATTCCTTCACACATCATTAGATCAGGGATGCATTTTTATGTAAACAAATAAAACAAACAAAGAATAGCTTCTGTGAACAACTGAAAATAAAAATAATTTTTGGTCCAAAATTACGTTAAAAAATCTGTCGTAAGATTTTTATTCTCATTTTTAAAATAGGGAAATAATTTCATATGATTTTCATATTGGTTTTACATACAACTAAATCCCCTTCAACCGTATGTTGAAACCAGAAAGAAATTTACTTTTATCACATGAAGAAAACTCAAAGCTGGTAACCCAATTATATTTACATTCATTGGCTTTGAATTGAATGAATTCATGTACTGCTGCCTTTCTCAGCTTTGGCAAAAGCGCTGCCAGCGAAATTGTTTGCAATTTTCTTCTTTTTTTAGTTCTCATACTGTTTTTTAATAACGCCCCTTAACCAAATTTCAACTAATAATTTTGTATTTTAATACATCTCTGTCATCTCCGTTTCCTAGTACTCTATTTATTTCCAAACTGCATGTTTTATATGCGGCAATTATCGTGCATTTAATTAAATAAATTTATTTTCTTATTAATAATTTTCATTTAACCAGAAGGCACAAGAAAAAACAATTTACGAACAATGTGCTAAATACAGTATGGTGTTCACATTACAAATATGTATAACAACAATATTATGAAATTTATTCATAAATATGAAGTTTTTATTAATAATTTAATAATATATTACCACTGCCAAAGGCAAACGATTAATTATCTGCAACTTTCATTTGCATACGAATAATGTGCAAGCAGACTTTTTTTTAAATAATAAAGAAAAATTGATAATAATTTTAATTGATTGAATGAAATGTTTTGCACAAAACATTTCCAACTGCTGATAGCAGGGGAGCACGTGTATTTTATGTTTGAATTTTCATATATAATTACATTTTAAACAAGTAAACTTTTACTTTAAATTCCACGTACTGGCTTTAGCGCAAGACTTTTGTAAAGGGACTCATTAATTCAAGACTCCTGCACTGAAATTTCTTGAAATTTTGCCAAGTCACTTTATGATTTAACAAAACAACATACATTTGAAATTAATTGAAACAGAGAAGGTGGCAACTCCCTTATTAAAATGTCTAAAATATTACCAATAAATTCGAAATTGATGTTTTAATTAAAATTAGGTTTTTGTTATCCTAAGAAAGTGGCTTTGCCGATGGTAGTGAAATTTGAGCTGCCATTAAAATATTTAAAACACATTAAAACAGATATTCAAGTGGTTCTAATCAGCTGATCGAGATCACGACAGTAACGCACAGAACATGTTTTTCTGCACAATTGGTCATTTAAAGTGGTTCGCTGCTATGGAACAAATTACATGTCCTCTGTGGCATGCTTTGCGCCACAAGGATATATTGTTTAGCAAAACCACTACTCCTGCTTTGAATCGGCAGTGAAAAGAGTTTCAAACACTTTTTATCAAACAATTAATCAATCATAATGTTTAATACTCATAATCAGATGCCCTCAAAACATGAAATTTAACATTGAACAGTATTGATTTTACAATGCTGGAGAACAACTTGATTTCTTATTTTTGTTGTTTTTATGCAACACAACTGTTTATGAATTATAAGAATATATAATATTTAAGAATATTTGGCAGTACACTATTACAATTAATGCCTAAACAACACTGAATTTTACCATTAAATCATGTTAATTCAACACGACAAACAAATGAAGCAAGATATTGCGTTTATTCGCAATTTATTTATAAATAATTAAATGTGCCAAATTTGGGAATAACACTTTTAATTTGATATAAAGAATAATAAATTTTAACATAAAATCATGTTAATTTCACAGGAAAAACGAATGAAGCAAAATATTACGCCAAATTTAGGGACAATTTTATTATTATGCACGAAAAAAATGTGAATTCAACGCGAAACATAAACAAAACAATATTTCGTTTGTTGTCAACTTATTCCAACAATTAAATGTGCCAAATTTGTGGCTAATTTTTTAGGTAAAGAAATACTATAACAATTTTTTTACGACTGACTTCATAGTAAAATAGAATTTTTAATATTCTTAAGATTCTTATTACTCAAATAACTATTTTTTAAAACAAAAACTATTTTACAAAAGTGTAAGTTCTACATGCTGCGTAGTAATAATTTAATATAGTAATAATTTAATGTAGTAATAATTTAATTTAATTGTTAATAAGTGCTTTTGTCGTGGCGTGCAGATACTATTAAAGTCCAAAAACGCTCAGGCTTTATAACTATCAAAGAACTCAAAAGCAAAACATATGTACATTTCTAGTATGTGTTTGGGTTGGAAAAATTATGCAAGAATTTATGATTTGATTCATAGAATTGATAATGAGGTAGCATCTTTAAAAATGTCAACCATGCAAATAAACTAATTCACTTGAAAACAAGATCATTTTCTATGTTTTATTTTTTGTTTGCCAGTCATTTAAATTCCTATTAGCCTCCGTGAATTGGAGGTGTGTCTGAATAATTACGATAAATTACGCATTTAGAGACAGACTTCTCCAGCCATTCAAAGCTATTCCAAAGAACATGTGCCAAACAATTATTTACCAAGAAAACGCTTTTCTCAGTCCACAAACAAAACAAACCTTAATTGTTATAAATCTACTGTTTACAAATAATTAACTTTAAAACGTATTTGTCACTTTGAAAAGTGAACTGTGATTTATGGCAAAAGTGACAGAACAATTAAGAATTCATCTCTCATGATTTTATTTCGCCATTGTATTCAAATACAAAAGCTCGAAAAAATTAGATTCAGAATAAGTGTGTACTCTCTCTAATGATCGTGAGCAACAAACTTAACTGTGACTTTAATTAATGTTGGTTAATTAATACAATTAATTGCATTTAATATGAACTTGATGAAAATAGTTACTTGTCTTTCCAATTAAATTGTATCAAAATTGACAATAACATCTACTATATGCTCAAGCCCAATGTTGGTGTGTATTTGGAAAAGTATTAGCTTAACCGTATTAAGAGAAACAAGTTTACGCTTAGCATCCTATTCGGATATTGTGCAACATTTTTTATGTACAAAATCTATTTCGAAAGGGTTTCGACAGTTAAGCGTACGTTCGTTAAAGCATAAAAACTTAGCATTAGTGCAGCAGTGTTGCCAAATTTTGTTGCTGATGAGCGGTCAGATGCTTCGCTGTGAGAGAAACAGCTGTTAAAAATTTCGCTTTGTTGAACAACAAATGTAATAATCAAATATAAGAATTAATAAAAATATGAATTACAATAGTAATAATAAATTGTATTGAAGTATTGATTTAAAAAAAGTAACGGTTTTCTTGTATATTACAAGTAAAATCACCAAAAACTAAAATTGATCTTACAAAACATTTTGAAACAGAAAACTAGTTCCTAAAATTAAGAACTACTTTGAAACCACCATAAAACCAATATGATGTATTTTATTGTAATTTTTGGACGTTGCAATAATTAATTTCAAAATTCAGCGTAGAAATGAAGATGTTAACAGAGAACGACTTGTTGAGGTCCTGTGCATCTTATAAGATAAATAGAGCTGTGTCGTTCGCAAACGAGCGTGTTAAATGGAACGAATCATTCAAATGAACGGAGTGAGTCGGTCATTTAACTGACCGGTTTGCATCCAACAATGCATTGTACGGTCGCCAGTGCTTTTCTTCTATTCTGAGCTTTCGTTCATGTCGTTCATGTTCTGAATCTTATAAAAGTTCCTTTTTTCACCAAATAAATTATTTTCAGCACTAGCAATTAAATTAGTTGACGTTTTTTTTTCACTTTCAATGATGTTTTCATCAGCTGTTTTCAGTAAATAGCAAGAATAACAAACATCATAATAGTTGCCGCACTTAACCGAAATGAACGAACGGGTCAGTCTTTGATAATTGAACGATAATGATCGGTCACTTAAATGAAAAACCGAGCACAGTCCTAAAGATAAATGTATTTGATTATATATAATGTGAGTAATGGGGAACTGAAGTTTCTGCGACTATATATTGCCAATAAAACTACTGTAAAACTGAAGTTTATTCCATACAACTACACTTTAAATCAACACTGCTTAATGTTGACTATACGCTTCTGTATGTAGAATCAAATCTTTTTTGTGGATGTTTCTGCTCCCGTTCGTAAGGCGAACTTTGTTCGATTTCGTATGTGTCGGTTGTCGCTAAAATAAGTCACAAACTTAGTAGATGCTAAATTTTGAAATATATTTTCCCTCGCTTCAAAGCAGATTAATCGCACAAATGTTAAAGAAGCCTGCGACCATAATATTATTGTCATATGTTAAGAGAGGCTGTTAAAAGCTGATAGAAATGAAAGAAGAATTATATAAATACGTACATATATGAGTATGTATATCAGGTCAATGGATAAATTACATAATTAAGAACAAAGTTTAAAAGTGCCCATCGGAGTAACGACATGCATTTACCAGGCTTAACTTAAATAAATTCATTAAAAAACAATCTGTCTGCCAGACACAAGACACTGCCACAATAGTTAGCAATTGTCACAAGAAAAAAAGTCCAACCAACTTGTAATATTCGTTTAATTTAAAGCAAGACAGTAGAATAACAATTATTGTGATGCTTGTAATAAAAATTAAATTACATTAATTCCTTTTTTTATACAACAGCATCAAACATAATTATATTAAATATATGAAAATGTTTTGCTTGTATGGGCACTGTTTTACCAATTCGTTAGACAATAAACTTTTTATTTCACTGACTCAGGACTGAATTCTACTGGAGTATCACTATGAGCTGAACAGCCGTACAGTGACTCGGAATCAGGTGTGGGTTCCAGAATAGGAGGAGTATTTGGGTACCGAGATGGCAGACATCTACAACACGAGGGCGGCTGAGGGGATTTTTAATGGACCCACGCCATTATTTTTGGCAGAAGTCTACTTAGAGGTGAAATAAGTGATAAGCAACATGACGAAATATTGGTATTGGTACAATACTGATGGTCTTGTACCTTCCTGAAAGTTTCTAAGCCCAAAAGTGCGGAGCTCAAACTAAAAGTCTAAGAATATTGGTGGAATCACTCACAGGACACAACGCCTGCTGCAGGCATCCATACAGAAAGATTCCGTGGTAGAGAGGAGGACTCAATAGGACACATAATTTCCAACTGCCTGGCACTAGGACAGACCCGACTTGCTAACACTGCCATGGTAGGATTGGGGGTAGTTACCTCACATACTAAGCCGTTGATGGGCAGGGCAAGCACAATACATGAACGATGGGCCAGAGTTTCACTCGTATTCATTCATTAATTCATATATCGTTTAATAGAAATAAATGATATATTTAAATAGATTATGCTCTTTTTCAAGTTATCAACAATGTTTGTGTTAAAAGCAAAAAATATTAAACCCAATTTTTGTTGAATCAAAAAAAAAAATATTCATCGAAAACCATTCGGGAAGCCAGGCTTTCCGACCACACAGGCATTTTTACGGCGGAAATGGCGGCTATACGAAAAGCAATTGCACTTACCACCGGGCATACTACAAAACTCTTATCTGCAACTCTTATCTGAGTGCAATTCGAGGTTTGATTAAGAAACGCAACGGGGTGTACAATGATTTTTAAGGCTGCAAGATGAAACAAACAAAAATCTTAGTACTATGGATTCTCTCTCATATTGGAATCCAGGGAATTCGAAGACAACAGACTTCAATTAACAGCAGATTATATTATAATAAAAATTTAACTCGATGCCAGTGCATCAGGATAACTCGACTTACGAGTGGGGAAATACCTCTTTCTGAAAAATGCCATCCACCTACCCATTGTGATGAAACGCTAACTATATCCCATATATTTACTATTTGACCCATCTCAAAATGAGTTGACCCACTGGATGTTAGATTAGACTGTACAAGATGTGATCATGTACAGGGAATAATAACAAGTCTTCAGCAACACGGGATCCAAGATGTTTCGGTTAACCGAAAAGATATTTTCTGCTTAGTAAAGTATCTCTTTTCTTCTCTTGTACATACATATGTAAATGTCTGTCCTTTTATTTTTGTTTCCATGTCGGTGGAAACTATCTGCATATGGTCTGGTTACCGGCGCCTTTGATATATAGTTTACAAATTAATTTGTAAGATATATTAAATATAAACAAATAAAAAAATATTCATATGAAGATTTTTAGTTAGAAATTTTATATAGATGCATGTAATATATAAAATTTCTCTACCACTTCTTTTCAGTAGTTGAATGAACAATAAGTTTTCCAGACTGTGTCTTTGAAAAACTTTCACTTTGGCTAGACAAACGCGGTTTTACTGTCGTTTCATCTCAGACATTCAAGTGCCTTCACATACATACCAACACAAGTATTTGCATATTTTTGAAAATATGTTTTTTTTTTTTGGACCAATAAAAATATTAAACGTAAAATCTTTGGAGATTGTGCAACATTTGACGAAGGAGAAAAAAATTCATTCAGCATTATGTTGGAAGCAATAACAGCACGTCGTTTTGTTAGTCCATTGTATGCGAGTTTTATAAAAGAAAAAACTTTAAAAGAATTTTTATAATTTTTTTTTTTTTTTAATAAATGAAGCGCAAGTTAATTTATTTTAATTGAAAACAATGAATAAATATTTAGTTTTAATACTTTGATTATAGTTTTTTAACTGGAAGTTAAACTGAACAAATTACAGTGGAAGTGCAAGTTATAGAAATAGTGCAAAATTATTATTTAATATTATTGCAATTATATTAAAGTTGCAAAAAAAAATTACCTTAAGTAATAAAAATTTATGTTGTATTCTTCATGGTATGAGTTTTTTTGACAGCAATGTCTTAACTTGCAGTTGAAAAATATAAAATTATTATTATTATTTATTTGTTGTCAGAACCACATACATAATTAGAAAAACCCTTTTGATTAAGATTGACTATAATGTTTAACAAAAAGACCGACAGTTATTGTCCACCAGAGATAAACTTTTAATTTTAAAAAGTTTACGTCTGGCTAGCAAGTTAGTCCCTTTTCATGATGGCTAAGTTTGGGCTTCTTTTATGTGTATTTAGATTTTAAGAGATCTACATTTTGTGAAATGTGCGCTTGCACATCAATTACCGACTTAACAAGGGCCCACTTTCAAAAATAAAAAAAATGTGCCGAATTACAACCACAACTTTCACAAAACGAGGCAACACCAAATGCCCTAGAAACTCTAAACAAAAAGCCATAATCAAGTGTTAAAACGTTCGTAAAATAAAACAGTGCTGCCAACTTCAAATTATTAACTAACCGTTATTATTTAGCAAACACTTTTCAACAACTGCAAATATTTTTGTAAAATGTAAAAACTTTTGAACTGAAACTTTAATTAAAATTTACTTTAAGTGGCGTCTGATTTTCTCTTCAAAGTCGCCTGGAACTCCAATTTTCATGTAAAGAAATTACTTCTATACCAGCGCTACGCTCTTGTGAGCCCACTGTGCACAACGACATTAAACATTGTAAGCAACTGCATCTATTCTGCATGTTGAAAGTAATAACGTCAAATCAAACTTAAATGACAATCATTCATTCATTCACTCATTTTACTTATTCCTGGCATTTATTCCAACTGCTGCTGTTCCATCATAAACGATGAAACGATGGATGTTAAAGGGACAATCCCTCTTCTCTTTTTTTTCCAGCCCAAAGAGTTCATGAACTTAAATGTTTTTGTTTTCAGTTAAATATTTTTCAAGAGTCGTGTGTCGTTAAGAGACTGGGCGAGACAAGTGGCGTTTAATATTTGAAATACATTCATTTCAGTTCTTAATTTTTATATTTCTGTGCCACATGTTAATGTATTTTTTGTATTGTTTTTTGTATTATCTTAAAAATTATAATTTCTGGGTGTTTGCAAATGTTTCAAGCTAAAAACACGGAACTGATGCTTTTAACACATTTAAATTTATTACTGAATATTAAAAATCTAAAATAATTTTTCTCTTCGTTTTAGGTTTAAAAGTACTTCCTCTGTTAAATAATTTAAGGTAAGTAAAACTAAAAACAAATATTTTTTTTTTTTAAATAATTTGTTCCACACAAAAAGGTAAAAAGACAATAAATTTATATAAAAAAATGGATTTATTTTCGGTTTAAACTTTCGTTTTTTATACGCACAAGTTAAGCAAAATATTAAGACGCTTTATGGACCTCTTTGTTGAATATTTTAGATATTTTGTTTGACCATTTCAGAAAAATTTTATATAAAGAAAATAAATAAGGAAACCCGTTGCTGAATTTGTACTCTGTTCATATTGCCTCTTATCAAGGTTGGAAAACTGAACAACCGCCTACGACTGTTTTGTAATAGATCAAAGAGAATAAGTTTACTTTTTAATTAATCTATTATAAAGCTGGCTTAAGTAACTGAAAATGTTGCTGGCATTAGTTGCCTTTAATTGCGGAATAATATCAACAGCATTTAATTTGGGCATGATTTCATTTAATATAATATTATGTGAAATTAATGAGAAATAATGTTCTGTTTATATAGTGATAAGCGGAAAAATGTATCCAACAGCATGTTTAAGCAACAACTGATGCCTCCAACTGCGGCATAATATGAGCAGCATTTAATTTTAAGCATCATTTGGTCTAATAGTATGCCAAATAAATAGGGAATACTGTCCCGTTCATTTTGAGGAGAGTTGCAACATGTATCTGTCAACATATTTTCCCCACAGCAACAATTTGTCGGCAACATGTTTTTCTCCTGTCCCTGTTCCTATTTAATGCATAATTTCGATTAACAAACAAAAGTTTGCCTTATCCGAAATACAAAATAATTTAAAAGTTATGAATACATACAAATAGAACGGAATATAAAAGAACTGAGCAGAACTGACGAATCGAAAACTATCGCCCTATAGAAACACAAATTTTTGTCTCTTAAATATTGGTATTGATATCACCAGCTAATTGCTCAGTTTTCCTAACGATTTGCGAAATGATTATTAAAACTTTTTTTGCGTTTAAAGAGAATTTCGTTCAAAAAAAATTCAGTAGCCCATAACCCCGACATTTGAAAAGTTTTGCTTAGCATTTCTCCTGTAATTGTAATAGACTTTTCAAAAACTTCTTGCTGTTTGAAATACAATTTAAGGAACGTGACTCATTTCGCATCAGTCCAGCAACCAGCTCGAATTTCGGTACACAAAAGATATGGATATGGATAATCTGAACCATTTGCTATAAATTTACAAAAATTGATTTTTTATAGAAATAAAACTAAAAAGCAAATTAATACCTATAATTTCATTTGCCATTGCATTTTTTAACAAAGCAAAATTATTACTCGTAAAAGGCTTGTCTAGAGTCAGAAGCCGGATGTAATCACTTAAACAGGCTGATAGGCCGGAATAAAGCCACACAATTAAAGTATAGCGCTACCAATCGCAACTACAAAACGATATTTTATGCAGAAGCTTAATTTAAAGCAAAACATTTTAATTTCTTAACAGAAGCCAGCTTTATATTTCACAAAAAAGAGTCTAAAACATGTTCATAAAACTAAACCGAAAATACCACAAAACGAGTTCATACATATTAAAATCGTCTAAAAACAGCTTTAAGGCATTTTGAAAATTCATGGTTTTGAATCGATATTTAGCTTTTTGCATACATGATTGTTGTATTATTTACAATTTTGTATGCAAATCTTTAACAGATTAAAATCATGTTTGTATTGTAATTTGTTGTTGCTTTTACAATAATTAAATATAAACAAATAAATATTGTATGTAAAACAAATAAATATATATGTAATAATAATTCGTTTCATACAAATCATTTGCAGCTTAACATTTATATATGAACGCCTTTTTATAATTTATCTTATTGAGATATTGATAATTGTTCCCCTCCCCATTTTTTTTTTTTTTTTTATAAATGTTTTGGTGGGTGTGCCCCTTCATGGCTTGAAAGCAATACTAACAACGATTTTAAAGCTCGATAAACTCTTCACAGCTCAGAGAGAGAAATAATTGAATAACAATTAGACTTGAACATGCAGCAGTCGCTAATGATATTATGATTGTTTAGTAAGATTGATTAAAGATTTAATAGATACTGAAGAAGTTTATTGATCGCCTTTGAAGCAAATGAAACTTCATAGTACTATGATACAAACTGAAGAAGAGCTGTTACGTAGTAACATGTCACTTACAACACAGCTCTTTGTAATTCTCATTTCGTTTTCAAAGATTGTTTGTGAAATTGATTTAAATTAGCAAGTAATTCCCAAACGAGCTTCAGGTCATAACCAAACGGATTGCGAAATTGATTTACATCAGCAGCTGCCTTTAGCACTTGATGAACTTGTCAATGGCTTACCTACAACTCGCCCCTCCCCCTCCACGATTCTTATCAGCAACTAAGGTAATCAAAGTTACCGACTAGCACCGAAATGCTGAAACAGCAGCTTGCAATCGTCTTTCTATACTGTCCACGAAATGCCAGTAACTGAAGACAGAGAGAGAGAGAGAGAGAGAGAGAGAAAGAGGGCCCAAAAAGTAGAACAAAAGCTATACATTAGTTCATCGTGGACCGGTTTAGCACGATGAAAATCTTTCCACTTTGCGCTATTTGTGTTGATAACGGGATGCCACCTTTACTTGTGACTAGTGTGCACACGCACAGAACATTATTTCTCATTCATTTCGCATAAAAAAAAACCAAATACGATCAGTTGTTGGTTAAAATGAAAGAAAACTAAATTATTCACCAGTTGGAGGCGGCAACTGATGCCAGAAACTTTTTCCTGTTGGGGAAACATGCTGTCAGATGACTATAGCAACTTTTTACTATCCCCCTTATCAAAATTGGCGAATTAAAAAAATATATTTTTTATATCGATAAAATAATTGGCAATTAATATTATTACATAAATTAGAACATTAATATAAATACATAAATCTTTTTTTTTTTTTTTGTTCTGTGATACTTTCATTACTTCAATGAATTAATTAATTAATTATATGAATACTTTAAAAGTCAAACAAAATGAAACTTAAATTTGTTTTGTTAGCGACAAATAATATATTTTAAGTCGAATTTAAAGCTTCGTTGATTTTTTATAATTGAAATCAATGAAGCGTTTCAATTTTTCCCCTTTTTTTTATTTTAAATGATTGATAATTTTTGACGCTACTTTTTTTCAATGTTTAAATATATAATAAATGATTGGACAACGTAACCTGGTGAATGAATCAGGTGCTACTATTAAATATACTTTTAATTTCATTCAATTATAATTTGCATTAATTTAATGCGCAACAAAAGAAATCTTCTGAGTTAATTTAAAGTAAATAAAATTATTTGGCAGTTATGGATTAGCAAATTGTTAAAAAATTGTCTTATGAAAAATAATTTTCTTTATTTTTAATAAATCACATGCCTGATTAATTAAGTGTTTTAAAATATATGTATATTTTTATGTACAAATTTATTAGATAAAAGAATGTCGGTATTAATTTAATTAATTAAAAAACAGAACGATTGATTTACTATCGGATTTCAGATCGAAGTAACGAAAATGTTTATATAACACTTTAAGAATGCTTCGCTGTCAGATATACACAGTTTCTAGCAGAGATCGAACCAATGACTTCAGGGCTGTAAGTGGAACATGAATAATGAGGGACTCTGGCCCAAATATTATTCATACAAAATTGTATCATAATCAGGCCCGATGGAACAGAAACAGAAACTCAGTTACGGCCATGAAGCTCAGCTGTTGCAACATGGTCATATCTTATAGGCGATAGATTAGTTGGTGGCGTGTTTGACCAACAGTCAAGAAAGTTGTAGGTTGGATTCCTGCCCAAGACTGCATTAACTAAAAAAATTGTCATTTAAAGAAACCCGTAATCATGCTTTAAGCGTCGTATTCATTAGATTTGGGCTCCTGCGACTTTTTTCTGTTCCCAAGACTGATGCAACCCATTGAAGGACGGCGTTTTGTGACGATTGAGGAGGGAGCTCAAGGACATACCAACATTGGAATTAATATATTATATCTAAGGCGGACTACTTTCAAGGGTCCAATATAGGAATTGATGATTAAATAAATAGTTTTTAAGTAAAATTAAAATTCATTGTATCTTTGGAACAAACTTCGTACCTCTGTACCTCTTCCTTAATTTTTATGTAGATTTCAACTTAAGTATTTAGAAACATCCAATTGACATTAAAGGACGGTCGCTTCAGGCTACAAGATATTAATTTTTACAATTAACACATCGCCCATAAAAGGCGAAAGCCATTACTTGATTTAATCGTTGATTTTTTCAGCTTTTTCTAAACGAGTGCATTATTATGATCCCCATTATTAAAGATGGTGACGCTGATATTTACTTCAGTAGCACGAAAGTTGCAGTTGCACACCAAGTGCAAACTTATCTCCCCACTCGATTTGTTTTATCCAAAAAAAAAAAACGTTGTGTCTTATTAAATAACCTTAAACTTTCAATGAATTTCATTTATATTAACACGAGGTTGGTCACAGAAGCCCCGCAGACACAAAACTTATTTGCTGGTTTTATCGCCAAAAATTTGTAATTAATATTGTTTTGGAAAATTTTAATACAGCATAAATATTAAAGAATTTCCACGCACAACAACCCCTTAAAAATGTCTGTGAAAATAAAAAATAATCATAAACTAAACCCTTTAAGTGACAGCATTAAAAAATTTAATCCTTTCTTTCATTCAATGTCCTTCCTGCACTTTGTCATATTCAGTCTGAAATGCTGCATACGCGTACGTATGTACATTCAGTTCAGACTATAAATCATTTATAATACCGAAAAAAGCCGAAACGTGCAGTGCAACAAAATTTATTTTAATATCCTTTTAAAATCGAAACAACTACAACAACGACTAGAGTACACACATGCATGCACATGCATGGTCAATGCATGGGGCTTTGCCTAATGTCACATGGTCTGAAACAACAACGACACGAAAAACCTGTTAGTAAACAATGTGCGAGCCTCGTACTCGTTGATATACTCACGCTCTGACTCGTATTCGCATAAAGTTAAGACAATGGAATGACATGAAAACAATAATGCGCGCGCACCACGTGGAGTCTGAAGATGAAAATAGAAACAAACACATTTCAAAATGCCATACAGCCGAAGAAATGTTTACCCAACTAAGGAGCACCAGAAGCAGCAAGAAACAACAACAAACGTTTATTTTTTAATACTATAAACAACTGTTTACACGACTCGTTCGCAGAACCGAGATTTGGCAATGGGTCAAAAATGTTTATACTCACCAGCTGTTTGAGTGCACTGAGGAAAATTAAACAAATTAAAAAAGTTGATCATAGATTTTAAAATTGCTTCCAAGAATTGAAAATGAAATACTATTATTAATATTATCATTCATTTATTTAGATCACGTATTAGATGCCCAGGCCATCAATTCAAAATAAAATAGAAAATTATCTAATATTTACCTATTTTAGGTATCAATTTCCCAAAAAATTAAAAGGCCGCAGTCTTATGCTCAATATATAATTTATCAGGTATCTTATTCATGGAAATAGACCATCGAAATTTTTATTAAATGAGTTGAACTTCAATATTCCTCAAATTTGCAATGAATGATCCTTGCAGAGGATTAACGCTGTTGTTTTATGAAATATCCCATTTTACTGATTTCTCTTCCAATTTGAATGTTATAAAACTATTATTCACTTGAATAGCTAATTTATGCATTTAATTGTATTGAATTTCATAAATAAATTATAATATATATTATAATAAATAAGAACAAAATTAAAAATTGATTTCAATTTTGCACTTTTTAATAAAATTATTATAGTGAAATTTGAATTTAATAAATAAAATAAAAAAAAAACTCATGGCGCATAAACTATTTTAAAACAAACGGCAAAAAGCTACTTTTCATATGGACAAAAATAACAAATTATTGTCAAACTATAAATAAATACAATACAAAGTATGTATTTATAAAAAAGTAAAAGCTCATTATTTTTTTTTTTTAATTAGTAAATATTTTTGTTGATTCAATTACAAAAAATAAAGAGTTTCATGCTGGACGTATTAATCATATCTCGGATGTCAACAGTTCAGAAGTAAAAATTTTGTTTCTCACATTTCAGAAACATTATATTTAACTATATATATACATAGAATTTCGGCGAGTTTTGTTGTTGTACAAGGGGGGGAATTCGACTCGTTCGCTATCAAATACTCAACGTTTGTCGTACCAGATGTGTTTCTAGCATTACGGTGTAAAAAGTTCACTTAAAAGGAAAACTTTGTGGCGAAAATAGACGAGTATATGCAAAAATTCGACAAAAAAAACTTTGTAAATGAATAAACGCAAAACCTTTTATTACCCTAAACTTGATACTTTTTTGTCCGCCCTTTAAGAAAATAAGAATATAGTTGTCAAAACTCGAAATAAAATTACACAGATTACACCTAATTCTTATTCAATTCAATTTAATTGATTATTTCAATAGTCTATTAATATTTTTCATTTCAAAATAACGCTCCACTGCATGGTCATACTTGGTACGACACACCTGGTGTGTTGAGAAAGAGGGTACTTTGCTGTTACATTGTCATACCAGGGGTGTCCTACATTGCATTATAAAACGAACATTGAAAAGTGACTTTCATATATATGTATATCTAAATAAGCCCTTCTCTAATCAAACATTTCAAATCTGCTTGTCTAGAAAAAGTTTAAATGAAATTTTCACCGAGTATGCCAAAGTTGCTATTACACAGGTTTGATATTATAATGGCACACACCACGTGCGACTGGCTTAAGTTGGAAGTCTAAGTATGTCAATAAACCGGTTATAGTTCAGCACTATTAAAATCAGCCGACGATTCTCAAAATACTTGTATATCGAAAATTATTATGTATTTCACTTTGTGCTTCTTTTGTATAAAGTGGTTTTTTTTCGAACTCTCGAGATCGGCTTTGATTTCATCGCTTAAAATCTGCAGTCTGATTTTTTACGTGTAGCTGTTCGTCTACTTCGTATTTTTGGTTTGAATTGATGTCGACAGGCTCCACCGTAGTATACAAACAAAATTTTAACTCATAACTTCTATAGTATATGGCCGAAAGTAGATGAAAAGAAATTCGAGTAGTTCAGTCTCTAGTGGAAAGGGCGCAGAAATGTATACACAAGTTCGTTATGTTGAATAAAAACCGACTTTTATTGCACGGAAGAAATAAACTCAAAAGAATATTTTAGCAAAAAAAAAAATTGTTTAAAAAGCAAAATTTCAGTAAATTTTATTTTACAATTAATTAAACAATAATATTTATTGTGGTATGATTAAGAAAAAATCAGCAAAAAAAAACTAAAAGAAGTGGAAAATCATGTGCCATAAAAAAGTTTGTAGATAAATATTTAACGTTTATATTGTAGATTCATTTAACACATTTACAAAACATGTACGGGTTTGCTTGTGTGCGTTCGTAAAGGAAAACGTTCGGTATACTTCAATGTGTGCGTGTGTGTTTGTGTTTGTATGTGTGTGTGTGTGTCGGATCTGGTGTTGTTGTTTTTGTTTTGGCGTCATTTAATTTCGCTTAAATAATATAGAATTTTTGGTGGTTTATGGCCAAGGATCCCTCGTATAGTATTTCCGTCCTTTAAACTTGTTTCAAAGGCTGAGGAGCCGTGGAGCCATCAACACTACAACGTCTCGGCTGTGCCGCGTTTTGTTGCTCCTTATCCAAATACAATTTAACTGGAGATTCTTTTCGTTTGTTGGCAAATCTAAAGTAAGTTCAATTTTTGGTTTTTCATTTATGTGATGGTTTAAATATTGTACATACACACATACATATGTAAGTATTTATGTATGTATTTGTATGTTTACAGACCCACCGCCATGCCTTTGACGTATAAAATTGTATAAACAAAACTTTATATCGATAACTATCTACGATGTCTGCTTTGGAATTGGTAAATGCAAATTACACTTTGAGAAATGCCCAATGAGTAAAGCTGGGAATAATTAGACTGGTTGAATTCTTCTTTACAGACCATGGCTGGGATTAATGTTCCAGTTGAAATACACTAGGCCGTATCTGTGAACATTTTGATTTGGTTCCTCGCGAGATAACAGCTTTTTCCAAGATTTTCATAATAAATATAACATTTTAATGCGCTATTTTTTCTTTATCCCCGTACCGACCTTTAGAACGCCAGATATGCAATCGGCTAATCGAGTTCCTTCAAATGTTCCCCTATTTCAATTTGATAAAACTGCTTCTTTCAGAAAATTGAAAATAATTTGAAAGTTCAAACAAAATGATAATTGCCATTTGACAAAACAGCTTATCTCCAACTATTTCTAGCACGTTTTTACCAACTCCCTTTTGACAAAATAAAGTTTGAAAAACTTAGCGCTTGTCTGCAACAAATGATTTTTTAATCACTTTGCGACAAAACATTTTGTATCAATAGAGGTTAATTTGTTTGTTTAGAATTCATTTGACAAAAAATCTTAATTGTAATTTTTATTGTACTTTTAAAAACTATTACTTTTAGAAGGTAAAAGCAGATCGCAAAATGTTCCTTAAGTATTTGTGCATATAATATCCAAGTATAAGACTTATTCATTGTCTTGTTTAACTTAGAAACAAGACGTTCCACAGATATGAAAGATCACAAGAAAACCGGACTTACGATATGTTGTTCAAAATAATTTCACACCAACATATGACGGAAACTAGTACCGACTTAAAGAACATAAAATGATTAAATTTTGAACTTATAATTGAAAGTAACAGGAACACAATTTAAAAAATAATCCCAGAATCATACTCGTGCTAAATGTTCGACAAAATTTGTAAAAACAGAAAACTGATCTTAAGGAATATAACTGACCTAATCGCAACATTTCGAAAATCATTAACACGACAAGTTAAACTCGACAAAATAAAGTTCATAAATAAATAGTCTCCAAATTAGTTGTTTGCCCTACAAAATGCTGGCGAACGTTATAACGCTCGATATTGCGAGTCGGGCGAAGCAATAATGTGAAAAGTGGTTGCCATGTGACAGTCAGTTATTGTCCAGACAACAATAAGAAAATAAGGAAAACAGAACTTCAAAGACACAACTGAAGTGACGGAATACGAGCAGTATTAGCATTTTAAAAACAGAAGGTAGTAAACTGGGTGCTGAGGAGAGCTCTGGATGTGCCCCGCTTAAAAGAGTCTACAGTTTAGCGTAATAACGAAACGCATCAATTGCTGACAAACTTTCTTTCCCAATTAAGTAATTGAAAGTTATGAATTTAATTTAAAGATCCGACTACTTTTCGGAAGAATTTCAATGAAGGAAAACAAAGGCCAGCTTAAATTTACCAATTAGCGTTTGGTGCGTATTTTGTGCCCGGCGTTGTCATTGGTCTATACTGTTTGAAAACGACGTTGGTGAGGCCATCGCCGTTAACAGCGAATGCTACGGAATGATAAATTTCCATATATGGGACGAGATAAACGTCAACTCAGAAGAGGATCTCCCGGTGGAAATGCATTTACCAATTAACGTTTGGTGCGTATTTTGTGCCCGGCGTTGTCATTGGTCTATACTATTTGAAAACGACGTTGGTGAGGCCATCGCCGTTAACAGCGAATGCTACGGAATGATAAATTTCCATATATGGGACGAGATAAACGTCAACTCAGAAGAGGATCTCCCGGTGGAAATGCATTTACCAATTAACGTTTGGTGCGTATTTTGTGCCCGGCGTTGTCATTGGTCTATACTATTTGAAAACGACGTTGGTGAGGCCATCGCCGTTAACAGCGAATGCTACGGAATGATAAATTTCCATATATGGGACGAGATAAACGTCAACTCAGAAGAGGATCTCCCGGTGGAAATGCATTTACCAATTAACGTTTGGTGCGTATTTTGTGCCCGGCGTTGTCATTGGTCTATACTATTTGAAAACGACGTTGGTGAGGCCATCGCCGTTAACAGCGAATGCTACGGAATGAGAATAACCGATTTCTTTTGTTCATCATCAAGCTGAACGATATCAAAGTAGACGAGCAGTGGACGCCACGATGCACATTCTGGCTGAAGGATTTGAGCAAAGACAACTTGAAATGGCTACGAAAATCATGCGATTTGAATCCACTTTAGTTTTTGTGTGGGTTTTTTTTTTTTGAAGTCACACTTCTAGACCAATAAACCAGCGCCTTTAAAATCGGACGGTTCTATGCGGCAAATTTATTGAAAATTGAACTACTCGATTCCAAGCCACTATAAGAAGCCACAGCAGACATTTGAGCAACGACAGTATTGTCAGACGCAAACGCAAAACAATCAGTTGATGACGCCGTCAAGAAAAATATTTAAGTTTTCGAAAATTTTGTATCTCCAAAATAACCTACAATTTATGCCTCAGAACGCCAAATAAATTTTGAGCTCAAGAAACAATTATTTGTACTTTTTCGTTTCCGCCCTCGTATTTTTTTATGTTGTTGATGTATTTATAGAAATGTGCGACTAGACATTAAATCTTTTAGACTACATATCGAAAGAAGTTCAGAGTTAAAAAAATTGCTTTTTATATCATATATTTTTTGGTTGTGGCCAACATCTCCTTGCAACTTTTGTTGGCATTTAAAAATGCTTTAAGTTTGTTTTTCTCTTCGTTTTTGTGGATTCCCAAACGTTATTACCAGGCATTTGGTTTTCTTTTAGTGGTTTTTATTATCAAAACGATAAGAATGAAAAACGGGTTCACGTAGTTCAAGTACACACTGTCTCTATCGGGTAACTAGATTTATATTATAGATTTACTGTAAACAAGTCCATAAACGAAACCACCCTATAAACAAACAGGTTTGTGCATGACACCGCCTTCAACGCGTTTGTGTTGAAAAGGATTCGTTTTTTTTTTTCTCATACAAATAAATTTGAAAGTATGAGTAAAACAATATTTATACTGTAAAGTGCATGACAATCAATTTTTTAAAGGTTTTCGCCAACAAAAATGTATTCAAGCTCCTAAACATAAGCGACTTTAAAAAGCCGAATTTATACATCTGTATACATATATATTTGTTTTATATAATTTTTCTTGTGATGTTGCTACTCATTGTGGTATCAGGGGCGGGTAGGATTCTGTAAATATGACATTGCAACAGCACTTTTCGTCGAGGGTCAAGGGAAGAAATTATGTTTCAATTATTTCTTCTATAACATTTGATAAAGAGAATTACAAAAACAACAACCAGAGCAACTCAAAGTCGACTGCAAGTTTTGCAATGATTGATCTGCTCTTTTACGTCGAGAATCAAGGGAAGAATTTTTGTGCTAATTATTTTTTCCATAATATGTAGTGAATATAATTACAAAAGTAAGATAAAACGAGTCGACTAACTGAAAATCGGTTGACAGGTATCTACTAAAGAGTAATTTTTCGCTCAGCTGCAAAAACACACCTACAGTAGGTTACCGATAGTGAATAAACGCAGACAACCAGACCCCTTTTGAAGATCTAAACGGATTTGTATTCAAAAGGATTTCGGTTGAATAAGATCGAACTAAGCAAAAGCAATTTTTTAAAATAAAAATATAAAAAATTTAGTAAAGAAAAAAAGATTTTGTGCATCTGGTTATTTGAAAGATCTTTTGTAACACAAATAACCAGCTGATTGCGAAAAAAAAAATAGGAAGGGCAACAAAATCCTTAGGAAAAATGTTAATGGCAAGGCCAACTAGTGCATACAAACACACATACATATATATCGATATATTAATATAGAAATGCCCTAAGTAACGTTTCCCTAACTTTTCAGGAGAGAGAAAAACTGAATAAAAATTAAAGTTTTGTAGTCGCAAAACTTTTCTCAACTGCTTAATTTTTGTTATTTTTAGTCGGATCACGTCAATTTTTTTTACCAATGATGTGTTGGAAGATCATCGTTCGCAATTTGCAGAAAACTCAATTTGAGAAAAACACGAGATAGGGCCTTTCTATATTAAGGTAAGGATGTGTAGATTAATTTCGGTAACTAAAATGTGGAGTATTAGTCCGATTTAATGCCAGTTTTTTTTTTAGAAACGAACAGATTTTCAAGAAGTATTAAGATTTGCAATTCGACTTATTTTACTGTACTCACACGTCATATAAAACAATTCTATTACCAACATCAAGGCTATCGCGGTATCATATCACAGCAGGCATACAGTTTCTTACAAGGCATTTAACAATCCTATATACCAACATTAAGGTTTATAAATAGTATAATATTACATGTGGCAACAGCTTTTTTACGAATTATTTGAGTTTTCGATTTAACAGAATGCAAAATAATCGAGATGCTACTATATTTTGAGTGCTCTCAAGCATCAAACTTAACATGGTATAATATCACATGCAACTAGAGGCTTATTGAGATTTTGATTTAAGGGGGTAGAAGTATAAATCGGGCCTCTCCTGTATTTTATGTGTTCACATGGCCGCTAAAACAATTCTATATACTAACATCAAAGTAAACATGTCATAACACCGCATGTCGTATTCAGATACTGGTATTGATAAGCATCTTCGATTCCCGCTTTGCTCATAGAAGGAATTTACAACTTGCAATATTCCACTTTTGTAATATTCCACTTTGCAACCGGCCAGTAGCAAATAAACCGAATCCAAATGTAATAGAGTAATTTTCTTTCTGAAATATCTAAAATTCATCACTAGCAGGCTGCTTATCAGATTCCGATAAAGATTGCTTTTCCAGTTGGATCTTATCATACAGTTTTAGACACGCCTTAGTTTTGGCTTTGGCACATTTTTTATTTAAAAAAAAAAAAATCCCTCACAGAACGCTTTGTGCAGGGGGTTCTCGATTATACGTGATACGTAACGATTGACCGGGCAGAAATATAGTAAGTGGTTTTTCTTCACATCGATTTCATATTTTTCCTTTGTTGTATCCTTTAATCGTGTTAGAAATATTATTCACGAGTACAGACGTAGTTTTTGACTATAGATTGAACTAAATTAAATACAATTCGAATACGTATGAATACGGGGATTAAGGAGCGCATAATTACATGTGTATAATTTCAAAGAAGTCAAAATTAATAAAGAATATAATATAAAAAACTACTCAAAATTGTTGTTTGGGATAATCGATTATACGGAATGCTCCCACTCCCGACCGTTAAGCTAATTGTGTATTATTTTAATCAAGTTTAGAAATAACTTGAAATTTCTGCTCCATATAAATCAAACCTTTTTTGAAACTTCTACACGATTTAATTTACATTAAGCAAAACGAAAAATGCCAACAACTTTCTGTTGCATGGCGATGGAAAAGAGCCCAAAGTTTATTGATTTTTTTATTTCATATTCTTCTAAAGTTCGAGGTTTGCATTATTTGTTTGCTTTTGTGACTTATCATTGAGATGAGTGTTAAAAAATGTGTGCTTTGGAGAGACAGACAAACTAATACTCATACGAATAGAGCAGACTTTCAGACTGCAAATGTCAAGAATGCAACAACAGCAACAAAAACACTGGACGTAGTGAAAACTTGTTATGTGAACTGTCTTTGGCAATTAAAAAGCAATTAAACACGATGCGCTTGTTAATATGAAAAGGAAGTGAGAGTAAAAAAGGATTAACATTTTTCAAAATCAAAAAGTCTTGCTACGGCAATAATTCATTGCCAAATGAATTCGTTTAAGTTTGTTTAAGTGAAAGATGACAGGAAAATTTAGCAACGCTAAAAATAAAATATAAATAAAAGAGCGATTATTGCAGAAAATTGGAGGAAGACTATAATAACGTCAATTGCTTAAGTGAGGAAAACAATAAAATAGGCGGCATATCGTCTAAGAAGCAGATTTAAGACATGTGAAAACGTTTCGTTTTCGAGAAAGCAGTAACAATACAATTAAACGAATACGTTGAGTACAAGTCTGAATTTAGAAAAAAAAAACACTCATATGAGAGTGCAGTGAATTATATATGTAATTCACCGACGGCAGGGCATAAAAAAACAAACAACAAAATGATGGCAATTTTTCGAGATTTTATAAGTTTTTAAGAAGACAGGCAGAGAACTTAAAATTCTATGGAAGACATGGTTTCAATCTTACTGAAATTTAGACGGTAATACAAGTCGTACGATAAGTCAAATTTTTGAGTAGAAGAGCGCTGATGGTATCGTCTAAACTTAATTATATAATAAAGTCATACGACATTAAAAAAATATACGGATGAAAATTTTACAGTCGTACGTCTCTCATCGTGTTTAAATTTTTCAAATTCCTTCACACATCATTAGATCAGGGATGAATGTATGTTAACATCTTACTTGGTTTTGGTCTTTTAACACTGTCGTAAGATTTTTATTCTCATTTTTAAAATACGGAGATAATTCCATACGATTTTCTCTTTGGTTTTACGTACGACTTGTATTACCGTCTGAATCCCCTTTTAGAAAACATAAATCGCAAAAGTAAATGCAACATCCTCAACTGCATTAAGGAATGATTTTGGAGTCACGCAGGGATCACTTTTAGCGGCACTTTTGTTCATTACATACATATATATGTATTTACATATAAAAAAATTCAAAAAATCTGAAATACTTCCTTATAAAATCCAAAATAAAAAAAAAAATTTGTTCGGCAATTCTGTGGAAAATTATAGAGTTCCTGTTTTTTTGCATGTCATTATATATTGAATCTTCAAAAGTATGCAAATCTTGAAGTAAAAGATATACATATTTTAAGTCCTGCCCGTGCAAGACAAGAAGTTACATTTCAACGAGTATTTGCTCGTTGACTGAGAATATTCGATCGAACAATTACTTAAGTGTGATTTGATAATTCGAAAAGTTTCATCAAAGTTTTAATGTAATGAAGACAAATTAAACTTCATGCAATTCAAATAATATAAATTAAATTTCATTATAATACAGCTTCGGTTTTTTGGCACCACTATTCTATGCCATTGGAAAGCTACCTTTATTTTTACAACAATAACTTGAATGAGGCGGATCCCCAAGCTATCAGTGATACTATCCAATATTGTAAAATGAATTAAACTATTTATGAATTCAATTTCTTACTATTAAACGATATAAAACCCATTTCTTTGATTTTAATATCACATGTTATTATTAACACCGCCATCATAATAAATTACGCGTTATTATAAATGCATTTTTTTCAATAAAGAATTAATTTAATGTTGCTTTTTATGACAAGACTCCAGCTTTGAAATGCAAATGGTTAAACTTGTAAATAATATGTCGAGCTTGGCGACAACTTATAACTTGTATAAAGAAAACACTTACGTATTCTAGAATTAAATTTTATGCACCATCAAATGAGATTAACACTTTATTTAATTTATACATTTGATGAAGTTGTGGAACAATTCGTGTAGAATATTTAATAAATTTATTTTCTTAATTTGCATTTTTAGAAAAGTTGCACAAAGTGTGGGAGATATTATTGTACAATTGGACGTATTCGACGAGCAAAGAGAATGCGACGAAGCCCAAAGCCTACAGGGCCCCAACGGCATAAATCTAAACTCGCATCTTGACGTCTTCTATGCAATTCTCAGACAGGTATGTTTAATCCACTCCCCCTCCACAATTTATCAAGCTTTCTTTTACGGTTTTCTAGCTACTCTTTAGCGTAAAATAAAACGTTTACTATTCCACTGCACCCCTCGACTATGCCTAAAATCTAACACAATATTTTCCAAGCCCATTTTAAGTTCGATCTTTGAACCTTAAGTGCAATTAGACAGAATTGCGAGTTTTGAGCTTTATTTATCGTTTTAAGACCATATAACTGATTTATTCCCCTTTTGCTGATAATACGTTTTTGCGTTGTAATACAAAAAACCTGCCCGATTTAATATCACAAAACGTTAAAGAATGTGTTCACAGAGCTTTTGTTGTACGATTTCATATGTACCTAAAAACCAAAGTTTATTTAAAGCTGAACTTCTTATTAGGGGAGAGAAACGACACAACAGTGCCAATCTTATCGCCTGTCCCACGATATCGAACGATAACGTTCGAGAAGGTCAAAAAACCGATTTGGATACCATTTTAACCATAACTAATATTAATGATTTGCAACAAGTTGCTACTAAATCCTTTAGTTTAAATCGGGTTTCTCTTCAATTTCGCTGCAGCGCTATGAAAAATTTCAGATAGCAAGCAATAACAATTTTGTGGTTCAGAGTAAATGAGTAAATCGAAAACTGATCCCGTATTTTGTATAAAAAAACTCAGTAAAATAATCACATATTTGAACATTTGGAACAATAATTTGGAACTTTTGTTAACCCTGATATTCGTAGTCAGTATCCAAAGAAACTTATTCACACGAAAACTATACATTTTGTAAAACCAACTCAAACAAGTCTCTGGCAACTGAAACCCAAAGAATCTAAACGAGCCACTTTATTGCTAATAGGTGGTTTCCAGGCTACAGATCAAGACACCTGGCCACAGTTGCTTACACTTAACACAAATCGAACAGATAAAGTTAGGAGCCTACTTAAATTTGAGCTCATATGGGCTCTTATAAGCGAAAAGTATTCAAAGGCCGCTTGCGCAGATATATTATTTTATTATATATGAATCTATCAGCAGATCAATAACTCTACCACTTTGATATTCGAAATTAATGAAATTTGGATAAGGTTTTATTTACCATTGCAGCAAGAATAGTAATTTTTACTTGACAAAAACCATTAAACACAAGCAATAAATAAAGATAAAATCGCCAAATTGGACTACTACTACTTCACGCGCTGTCAAAAAGAATTGGTCTCATACATTTTGTATGGGCATAAACATTTTTGACAAATAAATAGCGCCTTGCGCTTTAAATTAAGTCCGTCTGTAAGCCACAATATCCGTAAAGTTTTGTGTCAGAACATACTGTAGCAAATCATCTTTTAAAACTATTTTTCCAACAATTATACAAAACACTTCGGCCATTCCGTTCTTAACAGAATCAATTCTTATCATTGACAAAGTGTTAACTTTTTACACCACTGCCTTTTCAAGATGTGTGATTGACGTGAAAAGCCAAAAAACCATTTTGCGATCAATCCGCTGAGTTGAGACAATAATTACGAACATCTTCAAGTCGACACTAAACCCTTTGCAGAGACACAGGTGTAGTTGGCCAGCACTATTCTGGTTTGCGTAAGTCACTTGTTATTGGCTAGAAAAATTATCTGTTGCTTTTATGTGAAAATTAAAATTAAAGCAAAAATGGAAAAAGTCAACAATATTGTGAGTATTATTAAGTAGTTTGTAATTTATTTACCATATAAGTACACAATTTGTCAAGGTTGTGTGTAACAAAAGTTTTTTCTAAAAACACAAACAGCAACGACAAAAACAAAAATTACAAAAAAAACAACTAGTTACATACATTTGTAGAGAAATAAACATACATATGTATGTATAGCAATTACAGTGAATGTTTAAAATTTGTTACAGAAAAGATTTAATATCGGAACATTAATGACAAGACAAGAAACATTTACTGCAGTCAAGTATTAAAATTGAGAAAATTGACCAGAGAAAAGTTCATACTGAAGATGTTTAGCAAAAGTTGTGACAAATCAAAAATCTTGAAAGAAAATTGTAGTCGGCAGGTTTGACCGCATTAAGATGGATTGTTGACAGTCCCACAGTATTTATTTGTGCTATAGAGCACTATTACGTCATTGTTCAAAGTAGCCTCAAATAACTAACCATCCGAGGCTTCGATATTTAAACGCATAAAATACCGCCCACTTCATAATGAAGTTGACATGGGTTTTAATAAGAAATAGCATTCAATTAGAAAAACATTTTGGGAAATCAACCACAATTGGTTTTCTTATCTCTTTTCTTCCTCTCCTTTAAAATGTTTCTTCGTTTTTATAAAGAGGTTCGTAACGAGTCTTCAAAAGTATCTACTAAAAATCTAACTCAGTACAACCCTTGTTAACCCAGTGCCAATTATAAACTCACTAAATGATTAAATTCTACAACCTCAAACTAATGTTTTAATTCTAGCCGCTGAAGAAGGCATAGAATGAAGCTAAATTTCCTCCCTTTAGCGCTGCCAGATATTACATATATTTAACTATATTTCACTTAATTTCTTGAAATGAGATTTAGAAAAGTTGTTTCATAAGAATCGGCCATATCAGAGAGTTAAATTTCCTTCATTAACAGAATTCAACCTAAGTTTTTTCTGTACAATTGAAACACTAAATAGTTTTTCGGAATGAAAGGTTTTGAAAAGTCGTAAAAAGTTCATTCCGTTCAAGTTGAATTTCATGTTTCGAAAAAAAAAATACAGATTAAATTCCGTTTCCGAACAAAACTCGGCTTTTTGGCTCTATGTTGAGATTTTTCTCCACTTTCCACGTTTTAGAAGGTGTATTTCATTTCCAAGCTGGCCAAAAACTTTTCCTGATTTACATACAATTATTTCTTTTATTACCACTTCAAGAATTCTCAATACATCTTATTAACAATGACATTTAAAACTTTTAAGGTCTGCACTGTATAACATTTTATATGAAACAATATGTAATTCGCACGTGTATGACTAATTGATAGAAAGCGTATGGCCAGAAAATTTTTTATTTGCATCTACTTAATTATTGTGTACAGATCAAGATCACAGTGTGATTTATATTTAAAATAAGTTATTTAACTTTAAAAAGCTGGCACTCAAGCTATTAAATAGCTTATTTAAAAGAAAATGTACTCTCAATTAACCAGTGTGACGCATAGGCGGTACGTAACGCAGGCCCTATCTAGTCTCTCCTGCCAGTAATTCGCTAGACAGTGGAAAAAGTTAGGGCACCTGAGTTTGTACCTCAAAATATCCAAGACTTGACCAAATTCGCCTGAATGTTCTTCAATCTCTAATTCTCACGAATAACAGGAACTGTTTTCAACACAACTGACCCTGAGGCCAGTCACCAGTATCTTTTCCAGTCAGAACCAATCAAAGCGCCACCTCAGCCAATGACCAATACCATGACACCCCGCTCAAAGTATCCTAGGGACACGTTGGTCATCTTTCTGCCAATTGACCTTTAGAAAAGGTTTCAAAAGAGCCAACATAACCGAAGTTATACAGAAATTTGCTAATGGAACCTCTTCTCCTCTATGCCACGTAAATGAAAGTGCCGCAGTTTGGAATACATCAAAACAAGTCCTGCTCCCTGGGCGTTTTCTACAGTGAAAGGGTTTTTACACACAACTTGATTTAAGTCATCATCCCTACAGTAATTATGAAGTATGAAAGATAAACTATAGCGTACAGATGTATGTACATACATACGTATATTAGAACTGCCTGATCATTGACTTTAGTACTAATTTTCTCTATTTTAACTGTAAATCCCTGTTCAAGACTTAAGCGCAAGGTATCTTTTTGTGTGTTTTTGGGAAGTTACTATATTTCCTAGTCGGCAGAAAAATCAGGGAAACAATTAAAGACAATCAGCTAATACAGCAGTCGCGCTTTTCAAATCGTAGACTGCGTAAAACGTTCTACGGCTTGTCTATTAATGTGCGCAAAATGTTTTGAACGGATTATTCAAGTTACATATATAACTACTTAGTAGTGATTGGAATCGAATATGTTTTAATGCTCTGGCCCAAATTTGTGTCACAAATCAAAAAACGTTTAACTCTTTACAGAATCGATAACTCTATTTTTGTATATTTTACCTGTAGGTGGCCGATACACCACAGGAAGTGCCGTTCCTTAGTATATTACAGCATTTGTTACGTATCGACCCTAAAGAACCAGTCAGTGATGTAATATGGGACACAACAGAAAAGCTAGTTCATCGCGCTACATTGCTGGAAAACCACGAAGACTCTGTGCGACTGTTGCGCACTACCACAGCTCAAAAGTTCACCTGTCAAAATTGCCGCAGCGATGCTACCAGCCCTACACGTAAAACAAATGGTCCCATAGCTCCACCGCCGCCACCACCACCTGCACCAGCTCCACCGCTAAACCCCCTTAATGCCGGCAAAGGAGCACCACCACCGCCTCCTCCACCTATGAAAATGTGTAATGGACCACCAGCACCACCACCCATACCGGGAGCACCACCAGCTCCCCCGCCCGGCGGCAAACTGCTTAGCGTTAAAAATTCTATGCCAGCCCGTTCTCTTACACCTGAGCCCCGCGTCAATGATATTCTGTTGCCGCAGCAGGATACACCCGCACCCAAAGCGAAAATGAAAACTTTAAATTGGGGTAAAATACCACCGCACAAGGTATTGGGCAGACAAAATCTTTGGACAATAGTGGCAAATAATCATCAGGATGGTTCCATGGACGATTTGGATTGGACCGAAATGGAAGGTTTATTCTGTCTGCAATCCACCAGTGCCCAGGGATCGCCGAAATTAGGTCGCGCTGATAGTGGCAATGGCAATACCGCCGGTTACGATACTTTAGATCGTAAGACAAAAAAAGAGAGTACAGAGATTAATCTCTTGGATGGCAAAAGAAGTCTCAATGTAAATATATTCCTGAAACAATTTAAAGGGTAAGTCAACACGGGGCAGATTATTGGGTACGGAATACATTTTTGCTATATTGCTCTTGTTTTTAGTTACAATTCCAATGAAGACATTGTGCGGCTTGTACATGATGGTAACCATGAGATTATAGGGTCCGAAAAACTAAGAGGACTTTTGAAAATTCTACCCGAACTTGACGAAATCGATATGTTGAAGACATTTAATGGCGATCGTCAACGTCTGGGCAGAGCGGAAAAGTTTTTATTGCTTCTTATGGAGGTGCCAAAGTAAGTAAATCGGAAATTATAGATATTATTTTCCAAAGATTGTGCCAAAGGATTCAAACAAAAGAAAGGACATGATAGAAAGAAATTTTAAGGAAAGGAAAATCGTGTGGCTCTTACACTTCCTGTTCAATGTGATGCGTTATCTGCTAAATTGAAAGGATTTTTTTATTTGTCTTACCATTTTTATGCAATAATCATTTTGATGGTCATTTTTGATATCACTGCAGACTCATTGGACTGAATACTTTGAAGCCAAGAGCCAAAAATAAATATTAGAGAATATAACTTATAAATATTGGATCGTTGACGTTTCAACCTAAAGTGTAAGGCTTACATGATTTTATTTATACATATGTTGGTTCAGGAGCAAAAATTGTAAACAAGGAAGAGCTGCATGAAGTAGAATCCTTTGGCACGATCTCTGCTCAAAATATTACAACTGTATATCCTTGTTGCCCTTATTATTCACTCATATCTGTGTTTTCATATTGTGCTTAAAAACATACAAACATACATATTTTTTTTGTGACGTTTTTTAAGCTATAAATTACGCATTGAAAGCATGTTGCTCAAGGAAGAATTCGCCGCAAATGTTACATATCTTGATCCCTGCATAAACGCCATGATTGAGGCCGGAGATGGTAGGTGTAAACTCTTAAAATGAAAAAAGTTGAATACGATTTTGAAAAAATATCTTCCAATTAGATCTTATCAACAACAAAACCCTACAAGAAGTCCTTTACATAGTTGTGGTAGTAGGTAATTTCCTTAATTCGGGTGGTTATGCGGGCAACGCCGCTGGTGTAAAGCTTTCGTCTTTGACGAAACTGACCGATATACGGGCCAATAAGCCCGGTATGAATCTCATACATTTTGTCGCCATACAAGCGGAAAAACGTAATCCTGCCTTATTAAATTTTACCAATGAGCTTAGCAATTTAGAAAATGCTTCCAAGTATGTTGATTTCAAATATGTTTTAGACTTTTTTCGCAACAATTTACATGATTCGGGTTTAATTTTAGGACGAATATCGAGCAAATAAGTATCGACATTAAAAATCTGGATACCCAGCTGCAAAAGATTAAAAAACAAATAGAATTGCCCAATACTGATGAAGATATAAAAGAGCAAATGATGGAGTTTTTACAAAGCGCCGAAGGTGAAATAGCTGTGCTGAAGTCTGGTATGGATGCTGTAGAGGCCATGCGCCTGAAGTTGGCCGATTTCTTCTGTGAAGATCCAGCCACTTTTAGGCTGGAGGAATGTTTTAAGATATTTCAAACTTTCTGTGATAAATTTAAGCAGGCTGTAAAAGAAAATGAGCGCCGTCAACAGTTGGAAGAGCAGGCCACTTTAAGACAAAAACAAAGAGAGGAACAGTTAGCCAGAAGAGCGAAATATGGTAAGTTATACTGACATATGTATGTGAATGACTTTGAAACGTTCCTTATTGCTTGTGAAACTTAAAAATATATTTTAGCTCAACAAAATGGTACTCCTGCTTCAGATTATGAAAACCAATATTCCTTTGACTCGTCTTTCGATCCAAGAGCCAGTCCGGCTTTATCGCGCAAACGTTTTGGTTCCTTCAACAATGGCAATTTGGATATCAACAGTAGTTTTATACGCCTGGAAACCTCAAATGGCAACTGTGAGGGTATGTCACCAGATATTACACCAAACGGCAGCATGCGACGTCGCAGAAGTCGTGTTATGGGTGAAGAAGATGATCTTATGGAGTTTCTCAGAACTTCCGGCCATGAACGTAATAGTCGCGAACGTAAAGTAGCTTATGGCAGTTTAGGTATGAGTAAAACTTTAAATAATTTGTTGGTTGGTTAATCATTTTCGTTTTCTATGCTTGAAGATCGCTCGTGGGCAAGACGTGCCCGTTCAGGTAGTTCTAGTCGCAAACGTCCCGAATTGTTAAACATAGATTTTGGCATGGATAGAGAAAGAGCAGCTTCTCCACTGCCAATAAATGTGCCAGAAAAGGCTTCACCGTTGTCGCCCAGCAATGGGGAAATTGTAGCACCAGCACAAGATGAAACAAAACCAAGGTCCGTAATCGAGAGTTCGTGCATTTCATTTTAACAATATGTATATAAAAAAATCCTTCATCTATTGGGTTATCCTTTCGCTAATAATTTTTTTTTTTGTATGATCAATCTTTTAACCACAATATTCTAGTTTTATATGTAGATTCAGGTGCAAAAGGTGCCTATTCGATGGCAAGGAATCCAGAAATTTACATATTTAGATGATTGTTTTATTCAACATTAGGAGAAAATTTCTTTCTCGTCAGAACTTCCCAATGCCTCAACTACCTCAACACCATCGATCTAATAGTGTTGAAAGTTGAAGCAGAGTAAAATTTTCATCTGGCAAAAAATATATGTACACATGTATGTAGGACTTTATGCCTTATTGGAAATTTTACAGAATTTTACACGAATTTTAAACTAAAAGAAAACATATGTATGTACATATGATATGTCTATGATGGAAAATGATCGGTTGGTTTGACTATTAAAAGAACGAATGTATTTCGCGGACGTTTTTTAAAAGTGACGAATTAAATTTATACTTCTCAAATAGTGATGTGCAAAATTTAATTATATGAAATTTAATATTGCATGTCTAAAGATATTGGATAAATATGTACTTTATTTTCTTGCCCTACTTGAGTAACCTCAAAGAAATTGGCACCCAGGATCTATAAAATTACGATCAGATCTCCACTAACGTTTGCTTGTGTTGTATGGTAGCCTTAAACCTTCCAAGGCGGTGAAAAACTTCTCCAGTAGGCCCAAACCCAACTATATTCAATAATAATTTCCTCATGGTCTGCGTAGTAGTTGCAAAAGATTTCCTCCATGATCTCTTCTGTATCGTTACGCTACAACTACTAAACAAAATCAAAGAAAAAAAATGTCGAGGAATTACTCGAGAGAAAACGTTATCAGTTTTAGCTGATTTGGCTGACAAGCAGTATTTGAAAGGTTAGCACTAGCGATGGTTCTGCCGAGGTCGGGGGGCAGTAGGTGCAAAAGATTTCTTCCCTGAGTTTAGTCTCTCATGTACCTCAAGGCTACAGCTGCTAAGCAAAAACAAATAGAAATATGGTTAGGAATAACAGCCCAGTTCATAGATAGCGATATTTTGTAATTACTATTTGTCGGATAGCGTACTTGGCCCTTTCCCTTTTTCTGCTCTTCAGTTAAGTAACTGTTAATATACATACATACTACATATACTTATATATATATATATATATATATTATGTAATACATTTCCATTGAAATGTTTACAAATTACATACATACATATTTAATTAAAATTAATTCCTTTAGAATATCTCGCGAATGGCGTCAAAAGATCGAAACCTGGTTACAATCGAACGAAAACGATGAAAAACAAGACGAGGAATACAGACGTAAGCGACGTTTGGTTAACATTAATAGACGTTCGCTTGAAAACGAGTCGGGCAAGTTATTCATTATCAAAACAAAACCCTTAACAAATTTTTAATGTAAATATATTTTTAGAAAGCGAACGAAAACTGGATACATTGCCTGAAGAGAAATTTGTACCAACCACACCGAATCCTTGCACTAATACGAACAGTACTAACTCCAATAATAGCTCAAATAGTAATCAGACTAAGGATGGCTATAAGCGGGTTTATAACGATTGGAAACCCTCCAAGACCTTAGACACAGATGTAGTTGGCACCATTCAAGCTTTAGCAGGTATTTTTATATCCTTAAATATTTTTCATTTCCTGATTAATTAATTGAGTCGAAATTTTACTTGTTTTATAGATGTCAATAGCGGAAACTGCAACATCTTAGAATCAGATGAAATTAAAAACTCAAAATCATTAGCTCTTGTGAACAATAACGTGAAATCTGATGATGTCGTTTATAGACGACAACGTTCTTTAGAAAATAATACTTCGCAATTAGAGTCTATAGCAGAAGAAGATCGACGCAAATCTTTAATACAACAGCTGGGAGAAAGAGATGCCACGGATCGTTTAAAAGTCTACATACGTGCTCCTTCTACCATAGAAAAGGACCAAAGCATAAATAAACACGGTGTAACGGGTATCGATAACCTTAAATCACCGCCTGCTGCCGTAACAGCTAGTAGAACCAAAGTAAATATCGAAAACCATATTAAGTCGCCAATATCCAAAAATCGAACAGCCAATAGTCAAAACAAATTTAATTTTGAAGAAGTACAAAGTGAAGTCAGTAAATTGGAAACCAATACCTCAAATATACACAATAAACCAAGTCACAAAACTGCAATGAGCTCAAATTGTAAAGAAATTGATGCCGATAATATTGAAACACCACCAGTCTCAAGAAGAATCATTTCTAGTCCCACCACCACCTTAGTAACGGTGAACAGAACAGAACCCATGGCCACAAATAGTGTCATATCTAAAGAAGAAAAGGAAACTAACAACACCAATTTAGAGACTGCCGAAGTTCCCGGTCATTTCGATCGCTATTCAATGGCCAGACGTACCAGACGTTATAAACGACCTACCGACCACAGCAGTGGTAACGAGGATTTAACTTCTACCAAAGATTCTAGTGAGGAAAATTCTATTTTGCAATTAGCCAGGAATACTGACATGCAAAAGCCGTTGCCGAAGCTGGAAAATAAATCTTCAAGCTCCATCGCCTCAATGGATAACAAGCGTGCAAATATATCAGCCAAAACTATAACGAAACTGGAGAAAGTAGGACGCCATATAAGCTCAATTAATCAAGAGGACGTACAAGAAGCTTTAAGAAATCTAAAATCACCGACAGACTGTCCAGAACGTTTATGGAGTCCTTCGCGCGATATAATAACACCCCGAATAACAACAACCTGCAACAACAATACGACCACAACCGCCAATGGATCAACCTTAATCAAAATATCTAATCATGAGCTCAACGATGAAGGTTTTGAAGAAACGCAAAGTCTTGTCTCAGACACGCCGTCGCATGGCAAAGACAGCACAAATTCCTCATGCAACGAAGTAAATGAATTGCCAAAAATAGCCCAAAAAACCATGTCACAAAAAACTACGCCAATACAAAAGATTTCCAGCCGTTTGGCAGACAGATTGCAGATATCGAGGCTACGATCCTCCACTTCTAAATCACAGCCAGCTTCAAGTACTAGTTCGCCTCGTCGCACGGCATCTTCTGTCGATCGATCCCGAGGGACACGCATGCCCAATGGTCAACTTGTTCAGAGTCCAGCCAGTTCTACGGCAGCTGCCCATATGAGTCATTTTACCAATAATGCCATCAGAAGAGCTACCTCAATGCGCAAGACTTTAAACAATTCGGAGCCTTCATCCTCTTCTTCCGGTTCGACAAAACGTGATGTCGAACGCAGCAACTCCCGCAATAGCCTACGGTCTTCTCGCTCCTCCATCAACAGTGGTACCTCAACTCAAACTGTAAAACGTATGCCAATCGCTAACAACAGTTTAAACAAAACGCCTCTGCAAACAGTGTCCGTCGATTCTTCTCCCAGTAAACGTCCTTTAACCACACAAAATCTTCGCAACAATCCAAGTCGTTTGGCAGGCTTGGGTGGTGGTGTACCCGCCAGTCGTTCCAGCTCAAGCGGCTCTAGTGTTGGGCACAATATTGTTGTTGTACGCCGTCTAAATTCTTCAACACCTCATGCTCAACAACGTCATGCGTCCAGCTCTAACTTGGGCAGCACTAGTTTTAAAGAAAATCAAACAAATATAGGTTCTTCGCGTCCTCAAGCAGCACGCAGTGCCATATTGGTCAAAGCAAATATATCAAATCCACAAAATATCGCAAGAACGATAACTGCACGTGGCGGTACTGCTGCGAAAGGTGTAAACAGTTTCATGAGGCCCACAACAGCGAGCAGCACAAAACGCAACAAATAATGGAATATGTCAGCAAAAGCGATAAACGTTCAAAAACATTCCAAAATAGAAAAGGAAACGAATTGAGATGAGAAATAGTCAATTGTATGTGCATGCATGTGCGTGTACGAGTACGTAGTTTTTCGTTAAATGAACTTATTTTATTTTATTGTTAAAACAATCAACCTTCAATCAGTCCCTTATAAATTTCTTACGAAATATCCATCCATCCAATACCATGTTCAGTTTAAAGCAAATTACTTTTAAAGTATTTTTAAGAATTTAGTATTAAACAGAAACGTTAAATTTTCCCCAGACAATAAAGTAACCGTTACCGTTATAAAGAATACAGTGTGGAGAATATGTTGCCGGAGTTTTGAAATATTTCACGCTCTCATAATATACTACCAAACGAACAGCTGTTACATGTAAACAATTGTTGTTGTACAACATATTGAAAAAAATTGCCTTAAAAATTTTATGATGCCGAAAATAACAGCAAATACAGAAATCTTGAGCCGTACGGAATTACTCTACAGTGCGTTTATAACGCAAATACTTAACAGTTAAGTCCTATGAGCCTGAGCATTGTCACGAACCCAGGCAAATTACTGTAATTACAGGTGAACTTCACAGCTCAGGTGACAGTTTTTTGCTGCTTGCATTTTCAGTTTTGGTAGTTTGTCAAAATTAATCGAATAGTTTGCATTGTTTTAAAAATTAACACGTCAAGCGTTCACTTGCAGCTGGTTTTCCAAGCCGAAACTATACTGCTGCTTACATGATGTCCTGCTACATGATGTTCTGACGCTGACTGTTTTGCTAATGGGTTCCGACGTTTGGTATCAAAAAGGTGACTTAAGCTATTTCTATCTTGATATAATTCCTATCTCATAAGAGCGGTCATGGCATCGTGGTATATTTTTTTGTCTATAAGTTTTTAACGAACAGAAAGAAACAAACAAAAGCATAGAGAAAACGTACGAAGATTTTCGTAGGATGACTAAAACAACTAAAAAAAATATCAACGGGTAGAAATCCATAGCGGAGATATTATGTTGCCTTCACGGTGTGTACTGATGTCTCCACAAATTTTTTTACCATATTCTTATTACAACACACACAGCAAATATCACATGGAAACTTCCTTTTAATTATTTTATTACTTTTTATTAGATTAGAGAAAATTAAGAGCCTGTCCCACTATGTCCAATACAACTTAACGTTCGCCAACACTTTGAACAGCAGAAAATTCACTAAAAACAAAGCAACGGACCCAAATGCACAGACATCGGAAATCATTAATGTAAGCGATAGATGAACTTGGCAAAAAATAAAGTAAATAAATATGTAGTTCAATTGAAGTGAAAACAAACGTTAGCATTTAATTACGTGGAACAAGCGATAAATTCTCAAAATATTTTTTCAATTTTAATCACAAGAAATTCAATTAAAGTTGCGAAAATTAGAAGAATTTCAAGAGATTCCAAATTGAAATAAAATTCTACAGTTTGATATTAAAACAAGATCATTCTGTCATAATAACAGCATAATAACAGTTTATAAAAAGCATTTTATATTAAAAACTATTATAAGCCAAGATCATGTTTTTGCGAACTTATACACACTCCCCTGTCCTGCATTAACCAAACAAGTTATTTTGATACATCTAGTCGTTATGGTTTAAAAAGTTAATTGTTATAATTCAAAAACATAATTAAAATAAACGAACTCAAGCAATTGAGTTCCAAGCCAACAACATAAAATATGGGACACATTCATAAAACTTCAAATGAATTTTAATTTAAATGTATTCCAATCAAAAGTTTATAAAAACTCATTGCAAATACATTCATTTATTCATTCATTTCTTTTTTTATGAATATACCACTTCTTATTATACAATATAACAAAAAAATAAAATAAAAATATGGAAAAATACCAACCTAAAGCAGATTTCATACAAATATAATAACAAAAAACGTCCTTAAACCTTGGTAATCAAAATAAAATAAAAAATTTAAACCGTCCAAGTTCTTACAAAATTAATAGAAAAAAAAGTATGCAAATCCAGAAACGTTCAAACTAAACCTCTTCTTTAAGGATTTATCCACAAATATACATGCATACATAGATATATTTTTATAGAAAACCAGTAGCAAGTAGAGCCAAAAGTCCCCAATAAATATTAGAAACAAGAAAAACACAATAATGTATTGAATTAAAATGCTACTTGAAAATTTCCTAATGATTTGTTCTTATTTTTTTTTTCTATATAAAACAAACTGAAGTTTCAAAAACGAAAGCCTAAAGTGAAAAAAGAAGACTTCGTTGGAAAACAACACAGAATTTAAAGCAATATTGTGTTTTAATTAACCTCTTTAAAGTTGAAAAAAGTAGAATTTATTTAATTCCCTACCAAAAAGGTTTTTAGCAACTTAAAACTTAATGTTAAATAGAAAAATAAATAAAAGTGGTGCCTACAACACACCCTGAAGTTACAAATTTTTAAACCAGATTTAGTAAATAAAAAATAAATACAGGCAATGTAAACGAAATCAAAAGTTAAACTTATAATAAAAATTAAATAATTGTAATTGACAAGTTTATTGTTATCTTTAAATATCTAACAATAATGGATTAAGTCACATTATTTCTCTATCTCTCTCTCTCTGACCCTTTTTTAAAGCAACTCTACACAAGTACTAAAAATAAATTTTCTATTTTTTATTTTTAAAATAAGAAAAATAACTAAATAACTAACTACTACTAATTTACAATTGTACACAAACATCAAATCACCAATTTTAATGCTAATATCTTTATTTTATGAAATAAGTTTCCTTAATTAAAGCTCAATTTAAGATAAACAAACATTTATAACTGATTTTCATATTAACTTAGTTGTTAAGTAAAATTTAATTTAATGATACATACATACATAGTAAGAGACATAAAAATTGAAAATTTTAATTTTTTTTATATGTTATTTTTTATGTTCTTTTTTAAATACATGTAATACATTTAACACACATAATACACACACTATAAATTATATAGTATATAATTTGTAAACTTCAGAATAATATTTAAACTTAAGATATTATAAAGAAATAAACAAAGCATAAGCAAAAAATGCATTTCAATTTTTTGGTTTGGAGCCAGGTAACCGCTATATATGCAGTGCATTGCACCAGAAATAGGAAAAGTAGGTTATGGGGAGGAGGAAAGAGGTATTGGAGTTTGTGAAGGTCTGATTTGCATCCTACTGATTTGTAAAAGACAAGATACGCCGCCTTCAGGACTGCGACGAAAAGCCAGTGAGTCAATTGAACACTTTGCACTCTCCTGCTCACGGTCGAGTAACACCAAAATAGGGTATGAAGCATCGGCCCAAACATGAGAGTTGTGTTCCATTTTCGATCAGATATAGGTGGTATAAATCGAATCGAGATCGAATGGACTTAAATGCTGATTTTGCGACAAGAAAAATGTATTGAGTTCAGCGTACATCACATTTTCATACGAAAAACTTCAAGAGATTCCGATTCCTCAATAACGATACCACCCATGAATACCGATGAAGAAGCATTTGGGATTTTAAAAATTTCAACAAAAAACATTCCACTCAATTAAAAAAAATTAAAAACAAAACAGGGTTAGAATTTGAAAAAACTCTCCTGTTTTTGTTTTGAATTAAAAATGTTTAAGAACAATTTGTGTTGAGTTGACATTAACTCAGTGAAGGCTGTTGCTATCACGGTGTATTTGTGTCTTAAAGGTGGCAGCGCTAGAACATATTCCAACAATACAACAAAAGCAGGCTTTTAGTGGACAATGTTTGTTAAAAGCAATTACCTTAGGTCAAAATTTGCTGTTATTTGCTAATTCCGCAACTAATTTGCCCAATGTAAAAGAGCTTTTAATTTTCAATTTTCGTGATAAAAGTCAACAATGCAGTTGTTATTCAAACTTTAAGTCAGTTCACTTCTAATCGGATGAAAATACGTTATCTAACTCAAAAGATGAAGAAGAAGAAAACTTTCTTCACAAATGCAAACAATAATAGGTTTGTCACTAGTTATTCATGAGAAAGAAAATTATCTGTGATATTCGTGTTATGTTCTTTCTTATTATTACTCGTATTATGTTCTAGTTTTTCATAAGATACGTACTTATGTATGTATATGTACATATGTATGTATGTATGCACCTTTTCTTCAAGTACTTCACATAAGTGTGTAGACTTTGAATATTTTGTCATCCCAATATTGTAAAAATAACAATTTACATACATACATACATATGTATGTGCATACATACGGAAATTATTTATGTTCCAAATATTTTACATACATAGACAATAATTTATAAATAATTTAAAATTTACGAATAATTTGTTCTTAAACTTATAAAATACTAATAATAACGAAATAATTACCAACTCGATGAAAGCTTTAGTGTCCTGAAACAGGGTTATGAAAATTAATATTACTACATATGATTGACTGTATTGTAATGCTGTAGTAATATCAATTTTTACAATTCCATTTCAGGACTAATCGATTTTCTACAAATTTCATTTATTGAATTATTTAAAATATTTTTTTTATTTAATTCAACTTTTTATACTTCGCAAATGATTGGAATGACGAAAAAACCTAGATGTAGTACATTTTTAAACTTGTTTTCAGTCTGAAAATAATTTTTTTTCTTGCCTCTCCAAATGCCTGTGAACTTAAACCTTCGATATAATGAAACACAGCCTTAATTTTAATTTTAAGGAAAGGCATCCTGCCGACTGGTTATTTATTGTTCAAGGTTTTAAATGCGTTTAAAGTTGAAACAGAAGTGGTATTTATTACAAAACAAGTTCTTTTTATTGAAATTTTTCAAAAGTAAAAATTTGTAGAAATTAATATATTTCGTTCGAAGTTGCAGAAGAATTTAGTTGTACTTTAAAACGTTTGGATTTGTTTGTTTTTTCTCCCTCATGGATATACATATGTATTTCCTTCCATAACTGTTATTAAAAACTGTTGCTATTACTGCACAAAACGAAGTATGTATATATGTATGTATGTGCACTCTTAAATATTGTACACCGGATATTTAGTACTGCACAAAACCCAGCTTTTTAGGTTAAAATTGTGTATTTCTCTATACATATAATTTTGAATAAAAATTGGAGTCTGTCACTGCCATTTTTAACTACTTTCATTGTTATACAAATAACATAACCCATGTACTGTTGGGCGAACCATTTTTCTTTACAGTTGCACTAAACAAAATACAAAACGCACTACATTTGCCGTTGCTGATGTAAACGCAAATTTTAGTTGACAACATTGAAATTTTGCTGTTTTGTTTTTCTTTGCCTTTTTTCACAACTTTACATACACAAACAATTTCATTATGCTGCATTTGTTATAAAAATGACGTCTAGGACAGCACTATCAATACAAGATAAATTAAATTTAATTAAAGAAATTGAAGAAGATCATAGAGAAAAGAAAGAAATTTGTTTAAAATATAAATGTGACATATCTACTGTGAATCGTATATTAAAGAAAAAATTTGAACTGTATGAAGCGGCCAGCATAAATTCCAAACAAAAACGAAATAGAAGAGGACTTCATGACAATGTAGAAAAAGCACTATGGATATGGTACAAGAAACAAAAAAAAGAAGAAGAATCTATAAGCAGCCAATGGATTATGAACCAAGCTAAAAACATTGCTATAAAGTTTGGAACACCTTTCGAACCCAGTCACAATTGGCTGTTTAGATGGAAGCGACGATTTAATATAAATAGCGAAGTTTCAGATAATAACACAAAAACTGCAGAAAATTACAACGATAATTACTTGCCGGAACTTATAAAAAAATATCGGCCGGAGAATATAATGAGTGCAGCTGAGACCGCACTTTTTTATAAAGCGTTGCCTTCAAAAAATTTTCTGCATTCTGATATGCAGCCTTTTGAGCACAAGGACCAAAGGGAAAGACTTACTTTACTGTTTATTTGTGATGCTGCAGCTACTTTCAAACGTCTGTACGCGGTTGGGAAATCAAAAATGCCCTCCTATTTACAAAATATAACACTGCCGGTTTCATACTTTACCAATGAAAAGGCGTTGCTCACAACAACTTTATGGCAAGAAATATTGCATTCCTTAGACGTCGAAATGCAAAGTTTAAACATGAAAGTTGTTTTATTTGTAGACAATTCCAATTATCATAAAGTTCCACATTTAACAAATGTTTTAGTTAAACAAATACCCCCAAACAGTGAAACCTTGACTCAGCCCTTAGATCAAGGAATTATATCAGCCTTCAAGATTTATTATAGACAAACTATAATCAAAAAACAAATTTCTGCTTTAGAGAGAGATATGACTATAACGGAGTTTTACAAATCCATTTCATGCCTTGATGCACTGCATTTTATTAAACGTGCTTGGTGCCTGGTGACACCATCTTGTATTTCAAATTGTTTTAAAAAGGTAAAACGATTGTAACATATTTCTTTACGCAATGAAAGATAAATTCTTATATTTTAAGTCTGGTTTTATTGATTCGTCGGAAGAAAATTATTTTGGACTCAATGCTGAGATGGATTTTTTAAATGTTGTTCCTGACTGTGCGGAATATATACGATGTGACGACGATGTGGAATGTCATACAGACTTGAATGAAAGTGAAATAAGTGTTAAAGCTGATGTAGCAGATGAAAGTGAAAGTGATTTGGAAGATGAAAACGATGATGTCAGCCAAGTTCCGTCGCTTAAAGACGCTTTGACAGCCTTAAATATAGTGCAAAAGTATTGTTTTTCTCACAATGTAGACGTATCCTTAGACCGAGTAGAAACTGAATTACTTAAAACAGCAGTTAACCATGTCTACAACGACCCTTTGGAACCGATATAAAAAACAAAGATTGGAAAATTGAATTATAAAAGATATGTAGGTTAATATTTTTATAAAAGGTCTTAAATATTAAAAAAGTTATTCAGTTGGAATCTAATATTGGTAATTTTATTTGAACATAATTAAATAGGATAACTGCACTTAAAATTAGTTAAAAGTATACTAATTTTTCTTGCAGCTTAAGTTTGCAAAGTACGGGACTCAGAAGAAATACTTCAAATAGTCCAGCATGTCCATACAAAACGCGATTGTGCAGAACAAAACGTGTTTTCATGCCTGTTCTGAAAATCATATGGTTTCAAATCATATTTATTTTAAAAGAACATATATGTACATATGTCTTTCTGTTGTGTTTTTCGATGTTATTTTCAATTGCAAAAAAAAACAAGCAAACAGGTGTTTTCTTTCTTTTAATTGCCTAAAAATCACAACAGCAAATAATATTTCGCTAACAGACAATGTCCTTTGGAATTCTATTGGTTTTATAGTACTTGTTTTAAATAAAATAATCAATTGCATGAAATACCAATAAACAAAACAAATCAATTATACAATAGAAACCAAAAATACAAAGAGAAATGTAGCTGAACGTTTTAAAATAACAAAAGTTTATACACAGAACACATTTCTTGGAATTTCAAATCACTTTTATAAAATGATTTGCGGAACAGCCACGTTTGTCATTTTTGTCTTAATTAACTTTCTATAAAATAATTTTAAGTGTATAAATTGTTTTGGTACGTTGTTATAAAAAAATGGACTTTGAAAATTTTCACTACTCACATTTACCAAAAAGTAGGCGAAAGCAGTTTAATTTATATATTATTCGGTTCTATTTTTTTTTTTTTTTTTGAACAGCGCGCAACTTTAATATTGAGGTATTGCAGCGATACCAATCTAAGACCTTAAGAATGATAACAAATGCCCCTTGGTACATGACTAATAGTAATATTCATCGAGACTCATAAATACGCTATATCAAGGACGAAATTAATAGATTTATCAAAAGATACGTCGATAGGCTCAGTAAACATGCAAATGTCCTGGTCGTTGCCTTATTAGATGACAGTGAGGAAATAGTAAGTTTAAAAGGGTTCACGTTTTAAACTTGCATTTTAGAAAATATTGATTTGATAAATATGTAAATATTGCTTTTAAGTACTATTAACTATGAAATTATATACATTTATATATGTATGTATATTTTTCTATTTGTATGTTTTCTTCTCACTAGGGATTCAAACAAATGTAATGTTTAAGTTTATTATGAAATTTGCTTAATATTGTAAAAAAATTTAAATAGATTGCAAATAAATAAATGAAAAAAAAATTAAAAATAAATTTAAATGAAAACAAATAACATATTTTTATTACATTACCAACAATGTAATTTAAAACCACAACCATAAAATAATTCTCATCAGACTCATTATTTTGTTTTACTGGCAGTTTCTAATATAAAGTTATACATTCAGTATACTTTTATACTACAAATGTACAGGTTCTATTGAAGGAGCTGTAAGAAAAAACAAAAGCATCGCCATGGATAGTGTGGAACAAACTTTGCAAATTTTATCGAATGCCACGGGCACAAATACAGAACTTTTAAATATGTATGTGGGTACTATGTGAATAATTTAGAGTTATTATTAAATGAAATTAAAAGATAATTCGTCTGATCATCAAGTAAAACCTTTTAAAAGCCTACAAAAACAAACAACAAAGACAAACCAAAATAAATATTAGAAACCTTCAAATTAATTGTGAAGTCCAATTTTTTCATTAAATACGAAAATACAGTAAAAGCTGGATATCTGGATTATACAGATTACCGAATAAAGATTTAAAAGCATTATTGTTGTATTGAAAATGTTCTTAATACTCATTAATATTGTAGTTACATTAATTCGAAACGTACGACTTTTTCTTGTGTGTTTTTTAAAGTTTTCGAGTCTCGAAATGTTGAAATAACAACACACATGGACAATTATATATCTGTAGTTAATAGAAATTGCAAAGCGACTAAATAAACTCATTTGTTTTATTAATAATATCATATAAAAATAAGAAAAGGGAAATAAGAACAAAAGCAATAAGAAGCAAAAAATAAATGTGTATTGGATTAACAATTAATAGAGATTTTCATTACACAACAGTTCGTAGATCATTCGAATTATAAAGATTAGTTCCCACTACGGATTAGCAGAGTCCGAACTTTCAAGTGTTCACTGTAATGTATAAAATCAAATCAAGTCTAAAAATTTTAAAGTAAAATACATATGTAAGTTATGCGTGCAGAATAAGAGCTACCAAATTCGAAATCCAATTCGTTTTCAACTGCAAAGCAAACTGCTTTCAGCAGTAAAAATAATTGTAATATTGGTCTATAAATAGCAATTATAAATTTTTGAAAATATGTTTATGGTAAAATTAAAAAATTTTAAAATTGAAATGAAAACGAACTCAAGTCAAATTCTTCAAATGGTAACTAATTTTGTTGACATTCTAACCGTCCGGTTTCCAAAAAAATGTTTTCAAATACGACTAAATTCTGACAAAAAAATAGATGTATATACATACATACGTAGGTATGTATGTTTTTGTTTATTTTAAGTACATAATTATTTACACACATGTACATATACATACATACGAAAATGTTTGAGAGAAAATATAATCTCGATATCGAAGCTAAAAGTCTAAAAACCTATCCTAAATTCAGAAGGGTTTCAAAAAAACATTATGTGAGTTATACCCATTCTTTTATTAACGTGCATCTTGCAGAAAAGTTTCTCCGGGAGTGGGTGACATTGTCGTACAACTTGATGTTTTTAATGAACAGAGCGAAAAACCAAAACCGCGAAGACAGTCTAGTACGGAAAGCATAAATTTTAATTCACATCTGGAAGTATTTCAAACTATTATGCAACAGGTAAAACGCTAACACACATACTATCTATCAATATATATATATATATATATTCATTCATATTCATATGTATATATATCGTAACCTAACATCCAAAATAACGTAACGGGAGAAGCAAACAAATAACTATATACAATGGAAACTATTTGAGATTTTGAGTCAAAATTTTTAAATCTTGGTTTAAATGAAACAAGAAATTTAACTTTGTGGTTTTGTTGAAATTCTAAAACGACGTTGATCGTAATATTGGTGGTAAATAAACAAGATATATGATAAAAATCATTGCATATTTTTAATTATTGGCCCTAAAATATAAAGAGAATATTAAGAAATTCATTTCGCATTAAAAATTATCCGATTTGCAAAGTCCTCTGTATCTTACGTTATTTAGAATTTTTGTTTTCTGAAACAAAATAACGTAACATCAATTTTTTAACCTTTATGAAAAAACGAACGTTTAAATCAAAATATATATTTTATTTATAATAGAAAAATTTGTTGGTGCTTTTTACTATTGCATTATTATCTTGACACTAATATTAGAACAAAAGGGGTTTCATTAACTTTTATAAAGAGAACAAGAAAAAAAAATATTTTAATTTGTTAAGAAAAGAATGAGTTAATAATAAAAAGAAGATAATCAGCCGTTAATTCACTGGTGACTTAAGTCGATTATAGAAGGAGTGACAGTCTGCTGAAAGCAAATTTTCAGTTTAATAAAAAGTTGCACTAAAACTTTGTTTTATTAGCACGAGTTAATGACACGTTATATTCTTTACGAAAATCAGGCACTTGATGATACGTTATTTTGCATTTTAGATAACGATACGTATGTACGTATACATATATGTATGTACATATAACCAAGTTTGTGATGGAAATCAATTTTGAAAATTATTAAAAAGAGATGTGATGAACGAATCGATCAGTTTTGCGAATATCTTTATAATAATAATTTTATATATATGAACGAATGTGCGTAATTACTTTCTAATTATTTTTCTTTAGTTTTTCACAGATATATGTATTTAATTGTTATTGTTTAATTTTGCTTTCATTTTATATAATATGTGTGTTTTTCAGAACACAATCATCAACAAATTATCCGCAAAAATATTTTCCAAATCAATCGTTTGCCATTCCATCGTTCAGAAAAAGATATTTTCAAAACGATCGATTTCCAACACATACATATGTATGTATGTATGTAGCTGAATAAAATGTCCATTCAATTTTAAAACTCGTTTTCAACCCGAAGGTTACGAAGACTCCAAATGAAAAAACTTTTTTGATCATTTTACAACATCTGTTGCGTATTGATCCCATTGAGCCGTTAAGTGATTTAATGTGGAAAGTTGTCGAAAAATTGGTGCATCGTGCCACACAGTTGGAAAATTCCGAAGAAGCTGAACGGATCGTTAACTCAACTATAACTCACACATTTTCTTGTCAAAATTGTCGAGCTGGCGTTAAAGACAAGGAAAATATTATTGAAAATAAAGCTGAAATAAAGGCATCTTTGACAAGTCTGTCAAAAGCTTGCAATCCACCTTCTCCTCCGCTGACAGGGCTAAACTTATCGCCACCAGCACCTCCAATTCCACCACAACCACCAGCTGCACCAAGGTTACCCCCTCCACCACCACCACCTTTACAAGGAAACGGTCCACCCTTACCTCCTCCCCCAAATCCTCTGTCACAACCCAATAACTTACTATTACCGCAACAAAATGCTCCGAGGGCAAGTAGAAAGCTTAAAACTTTTAATTGGACAAAAATTCCCCCACATAAAATTATGAACAAATTGAACATTTGGACCATAATGGCGAACGATCGCCAGTACAAATGTGTCGAACTAATAGATTTTAAAGGAATTGAAGGCTTATTCGCTCTTCAGACAACAAACAAAACAATTAAAAATGTAGATGTGGTAGATGGTATGGCACCTCGAGACCAGAAACTAAAGGAACCTAAACACATCCATTTGCTGGATGCACAACGTAGCCTAAAAGTTAACATTTTTTTAAGTCAATTCAAGGGGTAATCCATTTAACAAATTTATATTTACTGTATATAGTACATAATCGCAAGTATGCTTTAATATGCAGATACAATTCGGAGGACATTGTGCAACTAATACTGACTGGTGATTGTAAAATCATGAATCTCGAAAGACTCAAAGATTTAAAAAAGTTTTTCGAAAATGAGGATGAAATTTTATTATTAAAAAATTTTGCAGGTGATCGTCAGCGATTAGCCAGTGCTGAAAAGTTTCTTATCTCAATGTTGGACCTATCAAAGTTAGTATGTTAACTCTAATTATGTCATTATTTTTAACTCTAATAAGTATATACACACATACATACATACTTACGCACACATATACTATATACATACATACTATATTCTACATAAACATATTGTTTACAGTTTTAGGTTGCGCATTGAAAGTTTGATACTAAAAGAGGAATTTCAATTGAATGTTACATATTTGGAACCTTGTCTGAATGATATAATACAAGCCGGAAATAGTAAGTTCTAGACCTTCCATCACACATTTACTTTACAAATTTTGTCTAGACAAAGACAAACGAATTTAATTGGCTAAAGGGAAAATTGTCAAAACGCACAAACTGTAAAAAAAAAAAACAGAACTTTGGTGGGGCCTTGTAAGGAAAAAGACAATTAGTCAAAAATTTTAACGATTATTTACGGTTCTAATTACTAGCAGAGCGTCGCTATGATTTTCGCCAAATAAAGTTTTTGCAGTGTTTGATCAAACCGCATGTTTATTTAATAGCCTGTAGGACCAGTCCGCGCAGGCGCTTCATTGAAACAGACTCATTTATTAAACAACTAATATGTATGTACTACATATGTTCAGAGGCCGATACACCAACAACAAAATGTGAAAAATGAAATACCTGCATCTATACGGCTACAGCAGTAGATGTACTTCTACTGCTGCCGTGATCTTCTAATTTCTAATCTTATTAATATATGTAAGTAATAAGTAGAGCTCTATCTGTCAATACGGTGAAATTAACTAGTTGCTTTATACAAAATTATACTGAACCCAGGTATTTTCACAGCATATAGCCTCGCCCCCAATACGGTGTGAAATAGTTTTTTGTTTGCATGTTAAAATCAGTTGTATTGGCTTTTGAAGCAAAGCACTATATAATGCACACAGCTCCGGGCTGAAGAACAGCTCTCACGTTATTGTGATTATTTTTAAGTGGGCTCAGGCTCGTTTTTATTTTTTTCCTTCGAGAGTATTACGTCTTACTCGCACTGGTTGGCTGATTTACCTCGGATAACTGTATTGTTTTACAGTTCATATGGAGAATTTGATAGCGGCCATTTTGCTACTTCCCATGTGAAGGCATCGGTCGAATAAGTCAGACACAGAAACATTTATAAAAATCTGTTAATACCATTATGGGAATATGGTCTTCGTTACCCCTACCATTCTGTGCAGTTATAACTGCAAATTTACTTTCCAAGTTATAAAATAATATATAAAATAAATATGTAAATGGACACAAAATTGTACACTTGTCAGAAAACGAAGTTGGGAAATAAACAAATTATGACAAACTAACACGACTAAAGGGCAACCAACAAAAACTAGTCAACTGAGCTGTCATCACCACCTGTTATTAATTTTAAGTTGGTGAGGTACGTATGTATGAAAGTATGTACATACATACATACTTTTTATGTTTTCTAGTTGTCTACGTGCCTACATTTCGTAGATTTCCACCCTACTGATCGGTAGACTTGAAACCCGATGAATGCAAAGAATAAACTCCCGAGACCGATAGATCGGAATGTCCGTCCTTTTAGATAGATTTATAACTATAGTTTTACGACTTATATTTTTTATTACATAGATCTTATGAAAAGTAAAACACTGCAAGAAATACTAGGCGTAATAATAATTATTGGAAATTTTCTCAATTCCGGTGGCTACGCCGGCAATGCCGCCGGCATCAAACTATCTTCCTTAACAAAATTGACTGAAATTAAAGCTAATAAAAACGGCATGCATTTGCTGCATTTAATAGCAATGGAAGTTCAAAAATACAATCCGGAACTATTAGATGTCAGCAACGAGCTAAACTTCTTAGAAAGTGTTTCGAAGTGAGTATTGAATATAAATATATGGTACAGCTTCTTCACTGCTCAGCATATAATCAACCTATTTTAGATTAAATAACGATCAAATAGAAAAGGATATAAAGGACATGGAGCTCGCATTAGATTCTATTAAAAAGGAAATTTATTCTCCCACAACCGATGAGGACATTAAACAACAAATGAATGAATTTATTAAGAATTCCGGAGATAAAATGGAAATACTGAAAAAACAAATAGCTGAACTTAAAACACTACGCATAGAAATGGCCGATTTCTTTTGTGAAGATTTAACGACTTTTAAAGTGGACGAATGCTTCGAAATATTTTACAAGTTCTGTGAGCAATTTAAGCAGGCCCTAAAAGAAAATGATAGACGGCGACAGTTGGAAATGCAGGCGACTATAAGACAAAAGCAAAAAGAAGACCAATTAGCGCAAAAGGCTTTAACTGGTAAGAAGTATTATTGTCTAAAATTTTAAACAATGAATTTATTTTTTCCAGGAATTTTTATTAGATATTTCTTTAAAACATATATGTATGTATATACATAGATACATAAGTAAACACAGGACTTCTTGACAAAAAAGAATCGGTGTGCAGTCATACTTAACTAAAGTTACCAAATCTTCTAGAGTTTGTAATATTTATATACTCGTACAAACAAAAGCATACGAGTAGAACCCGCTTGCCCGGCCTCTTCATCTAATAGACATGAAAGTCCTAACAATCATTAATGATTTTCTTTTTATTCACAACTTGATTTACGTGTATCCATCTAAAGGCAATAAATTCTGTTGAGAACTTCCAACATAGGTTTAATTTTTTTGTATTGGCTGGACCAATAACACTGTTAACTGGTTTAGTAGTTGCCAAAACTACTTGTTTCCGAATCTCCCGTCGTCAGTGTGTACGCCACCGGGATGTGCAACAGTTTCATCGAAATCGATCTGGCTTAACTTCCAGTTACCACCCTTAAAAAAGTGTAAAATTGAAAGTAGCACATCAAGTCTCGTTCATAAAATCGTTCTTGAATGTTATCCTACTCCAGTTCTACATACATATATACAAGGTATTAAGCAAAATAAGGAATATCAACTTATGTGACTTATATGTACAATATATCGGCAACAAGGGATGTTCCTACCATCCAGCACATATTCAAGCTCACCAAACCTCATTGGGCTGATCCAGTAGATGTAGCAAAAGTACTGAGAATGGGTTTAGCTACGGACTGCCTGCCACCAATTTCCCATCCCATTTATGTACCTGTAATTGCTGGTTTAGTCAGTAGTTGTTCAGACTTTCCCAATTTTCCCACCATCCTTTTTTAAAACTTCACTGGCTGACTCTGTCGCTCTTGCCTGCATATTTATTTTCTTCCTCATAATATCATACTCTGAAGAAAGCAGTAGAGTTTAAGTCTTGGGATTCTCCTTTTTTACAATTCCATTAATATCCTAAGAACATTATTAAATTATACTTTCATTTTAACTATTATTTTTTGGAAAAAGGATTCACAACACCATCGAAATCGAACGCTCATTTACCTCCAACACGTTTATGTCTGCGATCACCAAGAGAATCGTTTGAAGGCAACAATACAGACTTTAATATAAATTCTAAAAAGAACGAAGATGACCTTATGGAATTTTTGCAAAATTCAAATCGTAAACGTTATCGAGAAACGGGTAAATTGTGTGGCTCTTGTTATAACAAAGAAAAACAAATAACATTACTTTTAGAAACCATTCGTAAAAGACGTTTAGACAAAAGGCCAGATTTGCTCAAATTTAATTTTGAGAGGGAAAGAGATCAGCATTCTCCAAACTTGGCCGAAAGTAGCAATGAGAATACTCCAACAAAATGCAATGGCATTTCCGAAATGCCAGCTTTAGAGGATCAAAAGAAAAGAAATTTAATTCAAAAATCTTGGAAGCGATTAATGGAAGGTTATAGAGGTAATATTTAATGCGCCGTTGTCCAGTTATTTGTTCTCTCAACATTTCTTTCGAACTCTTTTTAGCCTCCCAAATGCGAGACAGCAGCTTAACACCTGATATTTCGTCTAAACGCGAAAGATTGCAAATATTTATACGATCGAATTCTGTAGTGGATAACATATCGGGACAACCTAAGAAACAGACCTCTATAAATATTATAAAAACTCCTTTACCAAAAACTTCCGGCGTATTCAATTTTTCACTAAAAGAAATACAAGCCAGTCAAGCCGAAATAATTGGTAGTAGAACGGAAAACTATGCAGAAAATAATTCCAAAAGCCTAGATGTCAAAAGTCCATTGCCTTTGGCAACGTCTCAAAACAAAGAAATTGCTGATGGCATGAATGCAACCCCCTCCCACGAAGAATCCAACGTTGAAATGAGGCGACCAAGGATAAAATTAAAAACAATGGCCAGTATTGTTGAGCTCGGCTGTCGCTACAGTTCCATCAATGAAGAAGATCTCAAGACAACGATTAAAAAGCTAAGAACGCCAACAGTGGAAAACTCACAATTCTGTTTTAGTCCAACAACGCTTAAATGCAATAATTGGAATTGGGAGCATAGCCAGCAGGTTTTAAATAGTGTTGGTGAGGAAAAATCCCTTCTGAAGGTCAATGAAAATTTAAAGGACACCAATAAAGAGCAACAGCAAACAGATGTAAAACCATTTCAAGCCGAAGTAGTTCCGGAAAATTATTTGAAGACAATTGAATCAGAAAAGTCTGAAGACCGCACAGCAGTAAGTCCTGCCCAAAAGGAAATTGCTCAGGAAAACTTTTTGAAGACAAGTGAACTAGAAAACAAAGTTGTGGCGAAACAGGAAAGCGAAGAGTGTTGCCATGCTACTTCAGTGATTGTCATCGAAAAAGAAACAATAACTGACCAGATAAAAACGAAAGAAAATTTTTCCAAACGCTTTGCTAGCAAATTGCAAAAGAAAATAAGAGCATTATCTCCATCTCGGCCAGAAGAGCAACACAAAACTCTTCCACAGAACGAAGGAACGAAGAAAAGTTTTGTCAGCCGTTTGCAAAGCAAAATAAGAGGCTTGTCTCCATTACAATCGCAAACCGAACAAGTTGCAAACTTTCAGAGTTACGTTAATATGGAAAAGGAGGCGTCCAATTCCAGCATAGTGAAATCAAGAAATCAAGACGGTTTTAAGCCGCACCCAAATGCCAGCATCGCAAAAGAAAGTATTTCGAAACAGCAGTGCTCCAGCAAGGTAAATATTCCATTTCTTAAGCACTTATCCCACTTTTAACAAATATCAATACAGGATAATAAAAATCAACTCAGGTTATCACAACCTAATTCACGTATCTCTCTTTGCTCTACAAAAACTAACAACAGCTCAAAAGAATTACTTGGTCCACCACAAATAACGCAGATCACCAAAACTCCAGGAAAATCTCCTTATCAAGACACAAATACTTCGGGAACAGTTAAGCCTGCATTGAGTAGAAAATCTCCAAGTTCCTGCAAAAACAAGCAAAGCATCTCAAGTCTAGCAAAAGCCAAACAATCACCCACCTCAGCACAGAATGAAACAAATCCGAAAAAAATACACTGTCAAAATTTGTCAGCGTCCAACAGTTGCAAAAAAACCAGCACTAACTTGCAAAATCTTGCACCTTGTCGGAAATTAAATCAAACTAAGTCGGTTTCTTCTACGAATTCGACTTCCAAATTTGAAGTACGAAGACTAAGTTTCCAGCCGAACACAAATTCCTCGGCAAGCGATCAAAGAAGATTAAGTAATACTTTATCGAACAGTCTTCCAAAGAGAAGATCAAGTTTATCATCAAAAATTGTTCGTGCTCAATCCACAACCGGGACAACCGTCCAGAAAACTACGTCCAAAATCACCAACTCAAAACAAACACCAAGTAAAATAAATCCAAACGTAACAACTTCAGCTTCAACAATTCCCACCAAGTTTACAAAATCCAGGGATCCAACAACAAAACTAAAAGAAACCCTTAAAAATGCACCAAATCCGCCGCCAGCATTATTAACTGAAAATTATTCAACTTCAACATCAGGCGTTAGAAGAAGCAGTTTGCAATCCAATTTCGCCCCACGTTCTCAGCAGCTTAAAGAAATGACAGGTAAAATCGACATTTATTCCGGTAGAAGTGTCAAAAAACTGACATTTTCTGAAATATGTCAAGGTAAAAGCGATTTGTTTTCCAACACGAGCCCGAACAAAACCTTAAATGAAGTAAACAGTTCCTCCACAACAAGAAACAATCTTGTAAAGCCTGATTCGACAAGTGTCAGCCCAACTGCCACATCTCACACAATGGAACATAACTTTAAGCGTCCTTGCAAAAAAGTTAAATAGCGCACAACGAACAGAGTGTTTAAAACTTTGGCTGCATCACCATAAAAACATTTTATTAACAAGGGAGTAGCTTTTTTGGCTGATAGTGGTTCTGTTTAAAAGCAGACGATTACATCACCAAGCAAAGTTTCCTCGATGATTTCTAGCCAACAGTTTTACCCTCATCGTCTGGAATCTCAATATTTAAGCCGCTAACTAAACTGCTATCCAGAGGAAGTTAATCAGTAATCCGCTCACTCTCAATTTTACTTGCCCTGGTTGTACGTCTTCGAACAACTGGCTATTGTAGATTGAGGAGCTTGAGATTGATGCTTGAAAACTCCAAGTCCTGAGTCGGAAAATGAAGACAGAAGAAACAGTCAATCCCCTAATTGCATTGCGATTTAAGCCTCATTATGAAAAAATTAGCCGATTTTATCGTTCTCACATCAAGATAACAGTTGATTGTTTATTTATTTATTATGATTCCATGTCTTGAATATTAAGATTCATAACCTCGCCTGTTGTTACAATGTTTTAGTGTGTCGGTGTGTGTGTCTGTTCCAATGATCACATCCTCACTCCTTATGAGTGTAATCTAAACTTCGATTGTCGTTCTATTGATTTGAAGTAAGGTGGGGTTGTTGGATGAACTGCGGATAGCACAGCATTTCTGATGGCATTCTAGAAGCATTATATTATGGCCATTTGACACTTTGTGTAACTGGTGTAAAGTTGATCAACCATCATCTGGCTTGCACAGATGGATGAACAATGCAAGTAACGGGGTAAAAATTATGGCTACTCCATTTCCAATTCCTAGAAGAGCTTTGAAACTTCTTTATATAATTTACATTTATGTACGATCCGAATAAGTATATATTCGATAAGTTGCCCAATTTCATCCTTAGCTCTAAAGTCCAAGGACCATAAATAAAACTGATTGGTTTATGGTTTGAGAAGGTTTCATGAAATAACCTGAAAATTTCATTATCTATAAGTTTAAGCGCGTTCGCACATGGTCAAACTTAAAATCTTTAAGATATCATCGAGTCTGTTTGCGGTCGGTTCTGAGATATCAGCAGGATAAATATTGAAAGAGTCTACCATTGAAATAGATAATTTAAAACTCAGTGGAGAATGCCAACGCAACTGAATTAGATCTTAAGTTTTCTTTGTTTCTAACTTGATAGAAACGTTTAATCATCGATCATCAATTCGATCAGTCCTGTACTATAATTTTTTGAACTTTTTATTTGTGTTTATTATTATAATATTTCTATTAATACTTAAATATTTGAGTATCTTTTTCGTACTATATCTATAATAGATCAAACTGTGACTTTCATTCAGTTTTAAATAGGCCCTTTGTCGAAGCCGGGGGCTACGAAGTTACACTTTCCATTTGCGATGTGATTGCAGCAGGTAGTGCAATTGTAGTTGGGATTTCCTTAGACTCCTGTCGTTTCTCTGTGGTTTCTTCCTGTGGTAGTGTTAAAGTGTCAATTGAGCCGCAGCCTTCAGATTTTGTAGAATCTGTTGACAGCTCGACTGTACTTTTCCTATTGGCATTTCCCCGTAGATAGTTATCTTCGTTGAACCACTCTTTGTGCGATTCCAGGAAACTAAAATTTAAGAATTTTGTAGTTTGGTAATCACACTATCAAGTTTTCTTTCTCGTGAAAAGCAAAAATTTTAAAACGTTAGTTTCAGGTAGCATGATGTTAGATTTAATGAATTGAAGACACAACATTATTTTCAACACAAAACTTAAAAAGAAAAAAGCTTGCAGAACCACAAAATGAATAAGCGTTACTTTGTAAGTAATATAAGTGTATGTACAGATGTAAGTATGTATGTGTATGATATGTTAAATGAATTGAAGGCACAACATTATTTTTAACACAAAAATTAAAAAATAATATAAAAAAAAAAAAGATTTTTACAATACTAAATAAAAAATGGTAATAATTAACAGAAAACAGAAATCAATAAAAAAATAAAAACAAATAAGCAAACTGAAAGGAAATTAGTTTTATTGGACAACATTTTAAATACATTTACAAGATTTCCAAAATCTAACCTCAATAATAATTATTAGGTGAAATGGCTCAGAAGATATAAAAAACTGTCGATTGTCGTACACATTTCAAATGAGTTCTAAAATCTCAATGGCTATAAAGTCTAACGTCCCTAAGAGCCATAGTATGAATGTCTATTGATAATCCCACAAACGAAAAACTTGCAAGAATTCATACAATTTTTAATTAAAAAAAATAATGCACAAAATTTACAACTTTTTCTTAAGCCCAGAAAATTCTCTCTTGACCCAATTTAATATACATTTAGTTTTATTAAACCGTGGCTTAAAACTTAACTTAGGACAATATAAATTTTTAAAAACGGCATAAAATGTCGTGGTTAACATCCGGCTTTTGAGGTTTAATTCTGGTGACATAAATCCACCCTTATAAGAATTGAGCACTGATCAATTTTTTCTCATTACTAACTTTTTTATTTGGTTGATGTTTCGTAAACGCGATATATTGATATTTTACTGAATATAATTTACTCCGCTAATCGTAACAAGCATATTTCTTGCTTAAGTTATAAGGAACTATATATGTATTTATGAAAAATTGTCCTTTTATAAATACATTTTACATGAAAAGCTACTATTAGTAAAAAAAAGCTAAACAGAACTAAAGCAATTAGTGGCATTTTAAATGAAAAGTTTTTAATATAACTAGGAAAAGATCAAGGCATTCGACAAGTAAGTGCGGCATGTGCAATATCATTTTATAAATAAGTTTCAAATCAGATTTTTTTTCTATTTTAAAATACTGGCAAACGTTAACATTTGATATGATGATGGGGACAGGCGAGTATTTATTTCAATCCATATTTTTGGCTCAAAAGCAAATGGGTTGTCGAATTTTATTTTCGTAATACAGAAACAAAGGCAAATAAAAATTTTGTTAAGCTGTGTCCTAGTATATGCGTCAAAGTAAAACGATTTACCATGAAAGTAGATGAAAAAACATGCATATTACTTACTTTGTAAAAGTATCCAAATGTTGCAAAAGAACTTTTAACTTTTCATCAATCATTGAAGAAGCATTTAAGAATTCTGGTAGTTTAACTAAAAATGTAAAAAGATTTAAGGGAAAAAATAAAAAATTTGTGTAAATAATATGTATTGTGAAGTAACAATACCTATTAATCGGGCTAGGTGAGGAGCACCAAATATCATTGCTGGCGCTGGTGCAGCATTTACTGGCAGTAGGCGCCATGACAAAAGGTTCTGCAAAAAATCACGAATCTGTGGCGAAATAGGCGGCAGGGATTTAAGATAGTTTAAATGCGATACGGGTATATTGGAGTGTAATGGTGTGGATGCTCCCGAGCTGGTGCTTGCAATACTGGATAAACAATTTTCCAAAGTAAGATCACAATCGTCACTACGGTGTGAACGCAATTTTCTGCGCTGAGGCTGATCTTCTTGGGGGGAGGATGTAGAGTTCGTACTGCTTGTTGTAAGTGGTGTATTAGTACTGGAGTTTTCTGACAAATTAATGCTGACGGTTGGAGCTTTAGCTGTTTCGGTTACAGGTTCCGGTATTATTGTAGAACTCACATTTGTTTCGGCAATATCAGCTTTTGCATTGAAACATTCCATACTTAAGACTGGCGTTGCAATGTATGTGAAATTTTTTAAATTCTCTTCAGATAGATATGACAAGGCATACTCTTCTTCTTCTTTGTAGAGCAGATAATCGGTTATTGTGAAATCGAAATAAATCCTTAGGCCATCAGCCACTTCTTTAAGCAAACTTATGCTAGAAAATTTAACATTTAAAATGGAAGAAGTTTATAAAAATAAAAAGAGTCATTTATATAATAAGATTACTTTTTTGGCCTGTCCCACGATTCCCACGATGTCGAACGTTCGTTAGCGTTCGTCAACATTTTGAACAACATAAAACCTATCTGAAAGCAACCTACATGATCTAATTGCAACGTGACGGACATCGTTAATATTATCAATAGATGCGCTTGGCAAAAGAAGGTTCGTAAATGGTCTACAATTCAGCTTTCGATATCGTGGGACAGACGATTTGTTTTCTTTTTTTTAAGCAATAATCGAACTACGTACTCGTACTACAAACAGTAGTCGTAAAAAAACGTTCCACAAAAGGCCTACTTTGTTTATTTATTGACTTTCGAAATTATGAATTAAGCAATTGGGAACTAAGTACTTGTAATTTTAGTATTATAATTAAAGTATATTTTAAAAATTAGGCATTTATTCGCTAGAAAATTTCTTATCTTATGGGAAACCACATATATAATTATCTTTGCCGATTTCCCTCTCATTATATCAAAAAATTTATTTTTAACTAATACGACCTTAAAGCTTCTATCTTAAATCAGCTAAAAGAGAGCCCGCATAGTTTCTACTGTGAACGTCAAAAATGAACAGCCAATTCAGTCTGTTTTCAATTAAACTCGCATATGTATCTCACATACATATTTATAATTCTGTGCTATTAGGCGAGAACTTAGAAATTAGCCTGAAAAATAAGCATTTGCAGATTGTAAAAATTGTGACATTCTATTCAATTGACATACAATTTTTGTACTTTTAGCTGGTACGAATACTTCTTGTTTTGCTTGTACATTTGTCGCCGAAAGTTTAGTTTTGCCATTATTACGATAAGCATTAAACACAATTTAATTAAGGGAAATCTAGAAAATATATTGTGATAAGAGAGCCAAGATTTTAAATTCACCAATTTGTTTAAATAGTCTCTACACATTTTAAACTTATCTTATATTAAAGACTCTTAAGGAATTTACCCGTAACGACAATAAACAAATCATTTTAGAATACTTTCCATTGAAAATTATGTTAGCAAACTGAGGTACATAAATAAGTATGTAGGTATTTTTGTATTTATGTAGTATATGGGTGTCCAATAAAATATACTCTACTTACGTATTTATAATTTTATCAACGTCCTTGTCCTTTTTATCAGTCACACGTTGTTGTGTTGTACGACGCCTAGTGGTTGTGCCTTCGTTTTGGTTGTTGGAGAAAACCATTTTAAATGCCGTCTGTTTAACAAAACTCTCCAAAATTGCAACAATCGGAAAGCGCGCTGGCAAAGCATGTTGTTTACCATAATTTACAATCATGTCATGATCGTATTCTAAATATTGACGTAAACGTTCACTAATACGTAACATCACACGATCTTCATCATGAAAACTTTCCACTGAACTGCAACAAGAATCTGTTTCGCAATCTTTAAAAGAAAAAAAATATGTACATATGTAAATATGTACATACATATGTGCATATAAGAAAATATTTTACCAAAAGAATAATTAAAAATTATACTTTTAGGCATTGGATGCAAATACTATTCAGCGAAAACAGAAATTTAACAGCAACAAACCCATTAGACCGTTACCACGGTTTGTACTAAACTGCAATAATGTTGCTACCGCATGCACACATACACAATACATATGCACTGCAATCGCATATGGTAAGTTATGTGTATATACATACATACATACATATGTATGTATATGTATAAGCCCATAAAGGCATACATATGTTGTATGTTGTTAGTGATGATGACACAGATACGATTTGGAGTTGAGAACAATTTCATATTATTTAGTTAATTTTTTCTTTTAGATAAGGTACATACACACGTACACAAGTATGTACTTAGGTATTTGTGCGCACATTGACCTAGATTTAATACAAATATGTACATGCATATGTATGTATGCGTTTGTGTGTGTCTGCATATACATACATAGTACATACATATGTACATGCATATACAGGCAGATAAGCATACATAACCGTTCATGTACAAAATTCAATGAAAAAAGTTCATTACACTACACATACACAGATACTTACACATGTACATATATACATACAATTATTTACATATATGTACATATATGAATGTGTCTTCCAAATAGTGATTTTAGTAAAAATACACATGCATATATGTACATACATACACACATATGTATGTGTATGTGTTTACTTGCGAACAAAATGTTTGGCGCTTATTATTCAACACACAGCGATTTGCACATGGCTATTGCACGTTTTTATCAAAACAAAAATAATGGGCTTTAGTTCCCGTATAAATAAAACATGTATACATATGTATGTGTGTATATGTATGTAAATACATACATATATGTATGTATGTACATACTTATATGCACATTATATATACACATATACATATGTATGTACATGTGTGCCTACATACATACATACATATAAACTAAAATAAATATTGCTTCTTACCATCGTCTTTCAGAGAGCAATTTTCATGTTTTTCGAACGTACTTCCCGAACTGCTAAAATTATCCTCGGACAAACCACGAGGCCGTAACTTTGTTGGCGAAGCACTGGCATCAGCAGAATCTTCTGAGTTGATTGCTGTAGATTTGCGAGAACGTTTCTTATTCTTAGAATGCTCTTTGCGATATAAATAAGCACCCCTAAAATAATAAAACAAATATGTATGTATGTACATACATACATATGTATGTATGTAAGTATATGTAGTACATAGATGAAAATTTTGTATTCCCACTCTCTAAAATTAAGAAACTCTTACAATTGTAGTTGTGCTTTTTCTGCCAGGTCGCGCTGCAATTGTCGGTTTTCTTCAGTGTCTTTTAGCACGAAATCAGCACTAACTTTGCGATCCCAAGAACTGCTCCAGCCTTGAAAATGTATTTTATACTGTAGAATTTTTCGACCTCTTTTATCTTTACTTTCGTAAGTACCCAAGATCTGTAAATAAAAGAAAAGAATACGAACTTTAACCCATTTTGAATTAGTATGTACTTATGAATATGCATGAATTTGTCGCTTATGTACACAATGTTCGGGCATCGATGTCAAAGTGGCCTACATTACCCATATGCGGTGTCAGAGTTTATGATCAATAAAGCCTTTCTGGACAGTGGCAGTTCATTTTCCCCTTTGAACCAATTTCCACACCACAACCTTTTCTTTTTTTTTTAACTCTAATCCTTTTCAATTGAAACTTGTTATTAATAAAGCCGCATAATAATGATTTTTGTAGCATATGTATGTATGTATGTGTTCTCTTTGAAAAGAGTTAGTGCGATGTATTGGAACATGACCATACATATGTTCATAATGTACTTACATACATACATATGTACATGTGTACACACATACATATTGTACTTACATACATACCTATCTCAAAACGATATGTACCTCAACTCGTACTATAGAAAAAAACTTTGATGGTACATGTACATACATACATATGTATCTCAGATCCATACATCAACCCGTACTACAAAAGGGCAAAATTTTCTAACGTGTTGCGCTGCATAACAGGGTGTTTCCAAAATAAAGAATTTGGAACCAGAACTGTTTTTTTATGCAAATTGACCGGAGTTTCAGGCTTATATTTGCAATGTTTTGTTTCGTGATTCTAGTATCTTACATTTCTCAGCCAATTGTTGCTAGCAAAATAAAGTTATAAAATGAAGTAATCAACTCTATTACCTTGGAATCATAAAGTACTTTTGCCTTCGAAGGATCTGGTTCATAACACAAAACTTTTTCACCCTTTTCGAAATACCGAGTTTTCGGGCCACGTGTTGAGACCATTTTGAGCTAAATTTCTAATATCTCTTTTTTTATTCGGTTATAGAAACATTATACGACACAACAAATTGTAGAAAGAATATATTTAGCCGCCAATTTACTTCAAGAATTTTCGTGTAAATTCTAGTCAAACAAAACAATTGGCGCAGAAAACAAAAACACAGCTGCATTTCTTCAGGGTTGCTTAGTTTTAAATACTATAAACGTGCAAGACCGGAACACATTTTCCCCAAAATTACAAGTACTGAATTTGTTATATCCGTAGCAGCTACATACATACTTATATACAAACATGCCTAATTGGACCGTCTTTTGATACATCACATTTTATCATAAGTAAATCTTTTAATATCAGATGCGTAATAACAATAAAATGCGTTTTGATTGAAATTATGCGAAATGTAGCTGGTTATTGGTCTTTATTAAATACACCAAGGAAATACACTAATAGTTTCTGATACTGTGTTGAACTTTAATTACAAATAATAATATATCACACATATACACGTGCATACTGTAATATGCATATAATCCACATTTAAGGACATATTTTACAAAATAGATTTGAAAAACCTACTGGCAAGCCACACAATACCAACTAATTATAAAGCCATTGCCTAAAAATACAACCATTCTTAGGCATTAATCGTGTTTCTGCAATCAAATATTTTTAACGAATTTATTATTTTTAACACTATTGATAAATAAACCATACATTTTAAACTGTATGAAAAAATATTTTATTTAAACTTTAGTAATTTGATATGCGTTATTTATGTCTTTATGATAATTTAATTTAAGTATGAGAACATGATGTCGTTTAATGCCCACGGAAGCCAGAATAGTTTGGTCTCGAATGTTCTGGTTATTTCTATGTTTTGATTTTCAGTATAAATTCAACGCATGCCTGCTTGCCGGCATCAGTCCTTAAACAAAACTTGTGCAGAATACGCTGCGGATTCCAAGCGCTTGAAAACTTAACATTTGTGAAATAAAGATTGAGGAAAATTTTCTAAGATTGTGAAATTCTCTTAAAAAAATCAAAGTAAGTTTAAAATGTTTTAATACATGTAAAATTAACTATTATTATTTTGTGTTCTCGTTGATCAGTGTAATATTTAAAAGAATAAAAGTACTTTATTATACTAATAAGTCTTGTTTTAACTTTTAATGTTCTTGAAAAAGCAAGGCTACAACATACAATATATGGCACTGAAAAAAATCGATTTAAAACAGTGCAGTTCATTAAAAACTAAGATTTTCCGCAATAAAAGTAAATCCACTGTACCTATACTTACATATTTACATGCATACAGCAGTATGTGCATGTACATATATGCATAGTATTAAATATCGTACTATGGTGGTTAGGATATACAGCATACATAAAAAAATAAATCGCACATTTTTTAAAAATTATGATTTCTTTTTGTGCTCTAAATTTGTTTGTTTTTTTTATTGTAGATGCCAGAAGAAGTCGAAACTTTTGCTTTCCAGGCTGAAATTGCTCAGCTTATGTCGCTGATCATTAACACATTTTATTCCAACAAAGAAATTTTCTTGCGAGAATTGATCTCTAATGCTTCTGATGCTTTGGATAAAATTCGTTATGAATCGCTGACGGATCCATCCAAATTGGATTCTGGCAAGGAGCTCTACATCAAGTTGATCCCTAACAAAGAAGCCGGTACCTTGACTATCATTGACACTGGTATTGGTATGACTAAATCGGATTTGGTCAACAATTTGGGTACTATCGCCAAATCGGGTACAAAAGCTTTCATGGAAGCGTTGCAGGCCGGCGCCGATATTTCCATGATTGGTCAATTTGGTGTCGGTTTTTATTCAGCTTACTTGGTTGCCGATAAAGTTACTGTTACATCCAAGCATAATGATGACGAACAATATGTTTGGGAGTCATCAGCTGGTGGTTCTTTCACTGTCAAGGCCGACAATAATGAACCCCTTGGCCGCGGTACCAAGATTGTTTTGTATATTAAGGAAGATCAGACTGACTACTTAGAAGAAACCAAAATTAAAGAGGTCGTAAACAAACATTCTCAATTTATTGGTTACCCAATTAAATTGTTGGTGCAAAAGGAGCGTGACCAAGAAGTTAGTGATGATGAAGCCGAAGATGAAAAGAAAATAGAAAAGAAAGAAATGGATACCGACGAACCAAAAATAGAAGACGTTGGTGAAGACGAAGATGCCGACAAGAAAAACAAAGATGAAAAGAAGAAAAAGTCCATTAAAGTTACTTATACGGAGGATGAAGAACTGAATAAAACTAAACCTATCTGGACACGTAATGCTGATGACATTTCTCAATCCGAGTATGGAGAATTTTACAAATCTCTCACAAACGACTGGGAAGATCATTTAGCCGTCAAACACTTCTCTGTTGAAGGTCAACTTGAGTTCCGCGCTCTTCTTTTCATTCCTCGTCGTATGCCATTTGATCTGTTTGAGAACCAAAAGAAACGTAACAACATTAAGTTGTATGTTCGTCGTGTTTTCATCATGGACAACTGTGAAGATCTTATCCCTGAATATTTGAACTTTATTAAGGGTGTTGTTGACTCTGAAGATTTGCCATTAAACATTTCTCGTGAAATGTTGCAACAAAACAAAGTTTTGAAGGTCATCCGCAAGAATTTGGTTAAGAAAACTATGGAATTGATCGAGGAACTTACTGAAGACAAAGAAATGTACAAGAACTTCTATGAACAATTCAGTAAGAACTTGAAGTTGGGTGTCCACGAAGATACTAGCAATCGTGCAAAATTGGCTGACTTTTTGCGTTTCCACACCTCTGCTTCTGGTGATGATCCCTGCTCTTTGGCTGATTATGTCTCACGCATGAAGGAAAACCAAAAGCACATTTACTTCATCACCGGTGAAACGAAGGACCAAGTTGTCAACTCTGCTTTTGTCGAACGTGTCAAAGCCCGAGGCTTCGAAGTCGTTTACATGACTGAACCAATTGATGAATACGTTATCCAACATTTGAAGGAATACAAGGGTAAACAATTGGTTTCCGTTACCAAAGAGGGTTTGGAATTGCCTGAAAATGACGATGAAAAGAAGAAGTTTGAAGAAGACAAAGCTAAATTTGAAAACCTCTGCAAATTAATGAAGTCTATCTTGGATGGCAAAGTTGACAAGGTCGTTGTGTCAAACCGTTTGGTTGAATCGCCATGTTGCATTGTTACATCCCAATTTGGTTGGTCTGCCAACATGGAGCGTATCATGAAAGCTCAAGCATTGCGTGACTCGTCAACAATGGGATACATGGCCGGCAAGAAGCAGTTGGAAATCAATCCGGAACATCCAATTATCGATACTCTGCGTCAAAAGGCTGATGTTGACAAGAATGACAAGGCTGTCAAAGATTTAATTATTTTGTTGTTTGAGACATCCCTTTTATCGTCTGGTTTCTCTTTGGAAAGCCCACAAACACATGCTTGCCGCATTTACCGCATGATCAAACTTGGTCTTGGCATTGATGAAGATGAGCCTATGACCACCGAGGAAGCTCAAAGTGCCGGCGATGCTCCCCCATTGGTCGATGACACAGAAGATGCTTCCCACATGGAGGAAGTTGATTAAACTTTAAACTTAGTCCAGCAAACTTAAGTGTTTTAACTTATGTATATATTAAATTATAAAATAGTTTACTTAACATAATTTCAAATGATCATATCGGAATATGCACAATGATATGGAATCATTAAATAAAGATATGGAAAAAATGATGACATAAAATTTTTATTAAATTAATTAATTAATCGCGTATTGTTCGGTAACAACTTTCGTAGTGTTCTAAGTAGTTGTAACATACGACGACAGCCTATAAAAGTTGTTATTGAAGAGCAAATAAGTTAGTGTTCTAAGTAGTTGTAAGTAAATATGCAACATACGGCAGCCTAGCAAATTTGTTCCTAAGCAACAAATAAGCGTAGGTTAGGATATGGCAGGACTATATAACATGGTAGTCGCATCCTATGCAATCAACCCACTAGCTTTGTAATTATTTATAAGGTTAAATTAATAAAACCCAAATGTTCGTCACCTTTTTTTCATTTCTTTATTTAATGATTCCATTTCATTCAACACATTCCGGTATGATAATTTGAAATTAATTTAAGTACCGCAATATTATAATTTAATATGTGCATAAGTTAAGAGCAAACTATGTTGTTAATTTTTTATTAATGATGTACTTTGTTGCCAATTAATAATAAACGTAATAAGAGAAAGATAGTCAACAAGATAAAATTTTGGTATTTATTGTAGCGCGCTGAAACTATTGTGAGAATTAATTAACGTAAAACTTCGAACTTTTGTGCAAAGGGTTTGTTAAATTGGATTTTAAAAGATTCTCGTTAAATACAACGCTCTTGAAATGCTTTTCTTATGATAGTGATTCACAAGTTGTCGAACATTGCATTCTTGATTAGCCAGTAAAATTTAATTCCTAATTTTTGCGAATAATTTCAATTTGGTTTTGACAAAAGTATGACCAACGTGCTGTCTCCACCCAAGCTAGCAAATGTCACTATGTATGTATGTAGGTGTTAAAACTACTTTAAATTAAAGGTTAACATAACAAGAAAAAGCAAGAGAGAAATCTGCTTTAACTGGTATATCAACAATCAAATTTTAGTTGAGTCCCAGAGGTACTATTTTAGTAAGCAAAGTAAGTCGATAAAAATTTATTGATAATGCAAAACTAATAACTGCATCACAGTATTTTTTGGTACTTACATATATATGTACACATAATACAAACAAAAATATATTAGAATTAATACAAATTACAACTATGATTCAATTTCTTTACGTAGTAATTCTTCTATTACTGCCGGCGAAGAAATACCTTTATTTACTAATAAAACTTTGTGCCTTGATCTGGATCCTTTGTCTAACGAAACTTCACTCTTTCTAAGATTTAAAACTTTTGAAAAGTACTTGACCAACTCCGCATTTGCTTCGCCTTCAGAAGGTGGGGCCGCAATTTGTACGCCTACACCATCGCTGGATATATTGGTTACACCGTTATGTTTTGCTCCAGGTTTCGCCAAGATTCGTATTGTTATGTTTCCACTTTTGTCTAATTGTATAGGATCGTCATTAATATTCTTCGCGACCACATTATTGTCTGCAATCGCAGCGTTTGCCTTTTTGTTTTTGCTTTTGGACATTGTGTGTCGGAAAGTGTGTAAAAACTTTCGCATAAATTATAATATTTCCAATATATGTACGTATGTATGTATGTTTTTGTATCCAATTTATTGAGATATGCTCCAATTAAATATGTAATAAAGTTGCCAAACTTTTTTTTAAATTTTGGCAGTTTTTTTGTAGTGGTGCCAGAAAAAGTCATCACGCTTTCAAATGCCGCAGCGATTTCAAAAGTGTACGAAAATGCCAAATACATACATTTTTATATATCTACATATGAATGCATATAATTATTGGGAAATGTTTAATACAAACATTCGTATGTTGAAATGGTTCATGTGTAACAGCATAAAATAAAATGTCACCTGTCACAGCGATGTTCCTTGATAAAATTAATTCGCCTTAATTGCATCCATTAGCAAGGCGAATTAGGAATTCGCCTTATCCATCAAAATATATACATAAATGCAATATGTATCATATGTGTATTAAACAAATGCATATATTAACAGAATTATAAAATAATGTATAACGGCGAATGTATAGCAATTAAAGAAATTAAACCTGGTCTGAAGAATATTAATGTAATATTCATAGTACTGGAAATCGGCACCGCAACAGTAACTAAGGAAAATAGGGAAGTTCGAAATTTTAAAGTGGGTGATCATACAGCTTGTATTAATGTAAGCATATGGGACGAACCGGGAAAGCTGATTGCTCCAGGTGATATAATTAAATTGACCAAAGGCTACGCATCCATATGGCGTCACTGTTTAACCTTATACTCTGGAAAAAATGGGGAGGTTTATAAAATCGGCGAGTTTTGTATGACGTTTAACGAGGCTGTTAATATGAGTGAACCTAAAAGACCTGAACAGCAGCAAGTAGGTGGCGTGTCTGGTCCAATAGCACAAGCTGGCGCAAGTGGTGGAATGGTTTTAGGTTCGGCGCAAATGCCTACTGGCGCTGTTGGTGGTTCTAGTGTAACACCAAACGTGAATTGCCAAACACAACAGTTGACAGCCGGTGTTGGCGGTAATGGGAACACTACACCTGGAGTTCAAAGAATGGTTCCTCAAACGATAGGCGTGCCAGTGGTGCCAGGAGTGGTGAGTGCCACCGGCAGTAATGTTCAAACTCTGGCTAAATCCGTGACAGGAATGCCACAAGTTGGAATAATTGGAAATGGAACAGCATCCAAAGCTAGTGCGTTAGGTACGTCAGCACAGCCTGCTAATGCTTCTCAGGCGCAACCAAAAACAAATCGAGCTGTTCGCACTAATATAACAAGAGCTAGTAACGTAAAAACTGACCGAAGATGAAGTTTTGGATTGTAAATTTGTTTAAGTCATTTCCATAATTAGTTTAAGTAAAATTTGGATTATTATAAGTGCATACATACACACACACACACACACACACACATGGTTAAGCAAATTATCAGCCTGCGCTATTAAACTTGTACGTTTTGAATCCTAGGCAAGTAAGAACTAGTTTTTACAAAAAATCCTTGCTGAATTCATTGAACGCACGTTATATTAAAGACTTATTTTATATTGAGCAACCATTCAATTAAATGTTTTATTTACTTCTCAAATTCATGATGTGCATACAAACGTCATATGGCCAATTGTAAAGTATGTACAGTAAAACATAATTTTATGTATTGTATATTTCATGTTTCAGGCAGCAGTCCTCAATGTGTGGCGGTAATTGTTCATCGCTAAGCAAACCTTTTATAAAACGAGGTCGTACAACTGTTATCAATGCTCCAAGCAAAAATTCAGAGGGATATGTATTTAATACTTTCGAACTATGATAGACACCATCGTTAACATACAAAACGTCAATGCCGCATTTGATACTGTTGCGCAAAATTTTATTCTGCACAAATGCAGTCATATCTTCAGTTATCAGGTCTGTTACCAAATTTACAACATTATCATCTACAAAAAGTAAAGGAGAATATACATATATACATATGTATGTATGTATGTACATAGTATATGAATACCGTTTTTATGATTTCAATAAATTTACACTTGAAACACGCAAATTTCTAATTATCAACATGACACAAATATAGTACCTTTTATTAAGTACATTAAATACTCCTTATTCCAGGGAATCGCTGTTATTTCAACATTTTTAGCTTTGTATTGACATAAATTATCATTGGGCAAATCGATTACATGTGCTTCATTCGGGTAAAGCGTATGCACAATAGTTGGATGGAACTGTTTTAATTGCATTATTTTAAGAGGGTAGACAGAAATAAATTAATATGCTTATAAGTATGTACTTACGTACATACATATATATGTATGTATGTATATTTTATTAATTCTAATGTATATTCAAAGTTTAGTTTCACTTCACTGAAAAATATACATACTTGCATACATATGTATGTACATAATTAATGTTCCTAATACTACTTTTCAGCGAGTTATATGATTTGACCAACAAATTTTGCTTTATACGATCAATTTTCAAAATTCGAATGCTTTGACAAATTCAGTTATCGTACTTTTGTAAAATGCATAATCGCGTAAATATCAAAATAAGTATGTTAAATCGATTTTTTATTCATTATGATGGATATCGATCACATACATATGTATGCATGTACATATGTAGTACATATCTAGCCATTTTTAGTCCGATGGGTATAGTCGAATTTTTTCATTTTATAAGCGGAAATCGAAAGACCTATGTACCTGCAAGTTCAATAAATATGTTGTTGGTTCGGTTTTACATTTTAGCTGACGATAGATATGTATGTACGTATCTACATTTATTCACATATACTTATATATGTATGTACGGCTGTACATACATACATACATGCATACATACATACATACATATGTATTTGATTAAATAAACAAACCTTATGTCTGATATCGTTTAACAAATCTTGTGTTGCGAACAAGTTTCCCGACCAGTCGGAAGGCAAAAGATTTTCTTCTATCGCATTTTTATGGCACAACAAGAGCGGTGCGTTCTAAACAGTATATTTATTCAAAATCATGAATTTTGATTAATTTGACATAAACGAACCTTAAATTCATCCAAACACAAGTATGATTTACAGTTTTTCAGTAAAGTGGGTTGGCCAAAACAATTCAGTAACATGCCGGTCCCTAAATTATACCAAAATACAAATCTGTAATGTATGTAAATAATAATAACACCAAAAAATGAGTAGTAAGCAAAACATCGCTTGGGATCAGGGCTGACAAAGTTTCTACTAATGTTTAATTTTTGAGTACCATTGCATATACAAGAGCAATTTTATAAATTATTATTTTTATCCTTTTTATAATTGTTTTATTTAAATTTTCACATACTATTTACATATTTTAAAATAACTTATCTTCATCTCTACTGGAATAATCCCTTTATTCAGTTTTCTAAAACCTTCTGTCATCTCTATATATTTTTTTTTATATTTTGGCAGCTGGTTAGTCATTCTTATATTTATGGAAACTCAAGGTTGATGAAACTGGTAATAAAAGTACATAACTGATATTTTAAAAACTGAAAACAAAGATTAAAAATTACAAAATCTCTAATCGAGATTAGATTAGTTGAAAACAAATTCTAAACCTTCAAGTGACTTGTCTTATTTTATTTGAAAAGGGCCTCAGTTTATTTTTGATTCACCAGTAATCTAGTTTATGGGCCCAGCTTTAACCGGCCAGCTTATGGAAATGCCTGCCTATCAGAATATTAAAAGTGTAATGTTGAAACACTTTAGGAAGAATGAAAGCAATTAATTTTGATTAAAGGTTAGTTTAAATTTAAAATCTAATAAATTTTCTTCCACTTCACTTTCTGTTGATAGAGGAATACAATTTAGACCTTAAACAATAAATTGTTGTGGACAAGCATTCCAATAGCCATTATCTTGCGTCGGGTTAATATGACTGCAATGGCGAATGTTCTTTTTCTCTGAAATACGTCTAAAAAATAATATTATCTTTAAGTCTGATAGTTGACGTTTTGTTTTGCAGCAAAGTCCCTATAATTTTGCTTTTCTTTGCACTACACAGAACAATATTTTTCTCCTATCAAGCTAATTGAGAAATTTCTAGCGGTTTTGAAAACATGGCCCAAACAAAAGTTTATTGAGTTGCTGGCTTTAAAGAGCATTTAGAATTAATTTAGCTCGATCCAAATACACACTTAAAGAAGATCTTTAATTATTTTATGTTTACAAAACGTTTATTAAGTAAAAAATTAATATACATATATATTTATATGGTATATGTTAATGTAAATGTATGAATTTACATCATATAAATATAACTTTATACAAAAAAAGTATCATAAATGTGAATTTGATTTAATATAAATTTATATCTACTAGCACTTAGCATATAATGAACGGAAAAAGTAAAAAAGGAGATAGAAAAATGTTTATGTAGCGTTCAAGAAGCAATAAAAGTATTTTCCTCAAAGAAAGGAATGCATTTAACATATTGAAAACATACTACAAACTAAAGCATATTGCAACAAGTTTAAGAAACAATAGTAAACAATTTTATAAGAAGTTTGTATTCTTAATATTTTGCCAACTCTGTACGGTAGTACAATTTTGTTTGTTTTCTTTCTCTTTTTTATTTTGGCTTTAGATGTTAGACTGCTTCCACTTAACTAAGTTTTTCTTTTGTTGTAGTATGGAAGTTTAATTTTTGCTGTGAGTTGAATTTGTGTTAAGAAATCTACATTTTACTGTTATTTTACGCTGCACGGATGGATTGAATAATCTGGAAAACTGCTGACCCACAGACGACAAAAATGAAAAGTGCCAAAAGCCAGGGACCAACGGGGTATTGACCTTCTTTAGCTTTCTGAAAAGTTACAAAAAATACAAATTAAAAATTATATTATATGGAAGAGGTATTTATTTAGTTTGGGTTTAGGTCAATTTTATTTAGGCTTTTTTCATTTTCACAATTTATTAAGACATTGGGTTTACGATTTCCGTCATGAACCGGACCTACAGCATTACGAATAATAGATAAATTTTGTGTAGTGTTTTGTATATTCAAAATTAAACTAGATTAATAAAATGTGATTATAGGCTATAGACTCACCGTATGCATTTATATTCAAAGTGCATTTAATTGGTCAATCCTCAATAACCGATGCAAAAAAGGGGAAAAAGTTAAACCGATGTAGAGAAATTTTTTTTTTACTTCTTCCAAATTAATCGAGGCCTCACTGTATTTTAAACAAAAGGTTTAACTGAACAAATAACTAAAAAATTGCAAATTCTAAAATCGCAAACAATATACAAAACGTACACTGGACATGCTGATGCTAAAGCAAAACAATTCAAAAACAAATAGACATGAACGCTTCTACTCAATTTTGACAACAAAGTTGGCACTGCAATAAACTCAATTTATCTCACAATGAATGAACTGGATCACGCGAGTAGAAAATGATTCCAAAACTCTAATATTTTGCCACTCTTAAAAATAAATCAATAATTATTATGCATATGTACATACATATGTATGTATATTTACTATCTAGAAACCCTCGTATTGCGAACGAAGAGTAAAGCATATTCAAGACTAAAATATAAGGTCTACAAAATTATAGGAAAAGAAAAGCGATATCTCGCGTAATAATGATGTCGTGGCATTGTGATTTTAAGGGAGTTAATTACGTTGCGTACATAACTATTGGCTTTATCAAATATTTATTACAAAAGTTGAGTTAAGCTTACCGAGGACTTGGGTACATTGCCACGCATTGTGATATATTTGCTTGCTTTTTCATTAGCAACGCGCATTCTCTGTGGTGGTGCCATTTTTTTCGTTGAAAGTAGATTTTCGTGAACAAATGCTGCAAAATATTTAAAAATATTTAATGTTTTAATTAACTGAAAAGTTCCTTTAGATTAAAAATTATTTTTTTCTGTTGCAAATATTACTTGTTCACTATTTTTAATGTGTTTTTAATTCTTTCTTTTATTTATTAACTTTATTTTCAAATTTACTTAATATATTCTAATTTATTTCCAGAAAAAAAAAAACGTTCGCACCTTCTCTTCTTCGTAAATAAAATGACACGTAAATCCAAAATCCGACACGTATGTATATAAAATGCCAGTGACAAAAATGACAACTTTGATGAATTAAAATCATTACGTCGGGGAAGAAGGTTGAGACACTTTTTATCAGTGATGCCAGTTAGATTCGAAAGAATAATATATTTATTTTCCCCACAGTTTTTCCTAACCAAGTTGATCAGTTATTCGTAGCCTATGACAATGTATGTATGTATGTACATATGCACTTACAATAAAGTTATGCATACATACATACATATGTATATAACATGCTGCATTTTTTTTAATAAAATTTTTAACAAAACTGCATGCATAAATTAGGTGAATTTTGCATAATTTTCCAAGGCTATAGGGAAGTAGCCTCAAAGCTATATAACCGCTTGCCTGATGGAATGTGCAACATATCTGTGATGAGACCATCTTCATCATAGAACGGAAGAATGTAGGTAGAAATACAGTTATTTTTTGGTTAATTTTATGCACGAAGGAGCTTTTTTCCGTGTACTATGATTCCTGATTAATAATAAAAATCCTTAACATATTATTTTGTAACAAAAATTCGAAGCACATAATTACAATACATTTGGAAATAGAAAAAGTATTTGTGTGAATTAAAGTTAATTTCATCCTGCATCTTTCAAAATTTCATACCGTCTAACCCTTCTCGAGATATGATATTGCCTTTATTTAAGTCATCATATTAAAATAAAAAATATGTACGTGATAGGTAAAAACTAAGAATGAATTATATACAACCCCCTACAATTACTAGTTTTTTTATTTGAGAGCCTGGGAAGCTTTTTTTGTACCAGGGCAATTAACTTTATATAGGACTTGAAATGGAATGTATGTGTTTTCGGGTAATTTAAAACAGTATTACATTAAGGGATTCAAATCTCTATCTCTTCTCTTTATAATTTTTTATGTTAGTGAAAAAATGTAAATTTGCAAAAGAAAATATATGTTATTACATTTGTTTTACATTCGAATTAAAGCATTTGATTTCAATGTTTATTTAGATGTACTTTTTTACGAATTGTATGTTTATGAATAGAGCTTTATTTTTTCCTTATTAATGTAACGCAATTAATTACTTGGCACGGCCAGCCATCGCAGTCAAGTCAGCAATACACTTGCTGAGAGTTTCTTTTTCTTGTTGGGGAGTAATGGAACCCAAAACATTCTTGACAATCCAGTCAACAGTATGTTTTTGGCTAAGACGACGTTCAATGTGGCGACACTCAACTTGGTAATCCAAACGACGCTTGACCTTGAATGACAAAGTATAAATTACTGAAACAAGAAACGTTAAATAAAACATACTTCATTGTAAACATTCATAGCACGCTCGCGGAATGCAGCTTCAAGTTGAAGGGCAACATTTTCTTTCTTAGCGTCCATTAGCAATAGAGCACCTTCAGCACGCCACTGTTCTTTTTTTTCATTTTCAATGGTTTCTTGAAGGGATTTCAATTCATCCTCTCGTCCCTGCTTCCATTCAGCTTCTATTCTATCAATTTCCTTATCAGCCCAGCTGGCTGCAGCTGGTCCCAACTTTTTAACCGCAACGATAGCCATAATGGTCAAGGAAACACCAGTATAGTACTCATGTTCCATAACGTAAATTTCCTTGGAGCACAAGTAGGTAAGCAAACCTACACCAAAAGTATATGGACCTGTTACGCCAGTCTTGTTGTAGAAAAACTGAAACCATTCTTCAGGAATGAAGCCTAATCGCACCTTTCCAGGGTATTCGGGACGAACTGGACGATCAGCACTGGCAGCAGCAGAAGATGATGTTCTTACAGCTAAAGCCCCCAATGGACGTTGAACTGCCAATTAAAAACATTTATGTATTTACTTTTCTTAATATTCATAAGCACATTTTATTCTGTTTTTGGGTCTACATTTTTGACGGCCTTACGAGTCAAAGTGATTACATAAACGTAAAACTAAGAAACCTGTAATTCTTTTCTCAGCTGGCCGTTCTTATAAGCTTTCGTTATAATTTTAATACAATTTCAGAGAATTAATATTAAAACATTTTTTTATATTTACCAGAACGAATTAAAGATCTTGAAATCATTTTCGTGCGAAATTAATTTTTTAAGCTAATAAGGAAATTTATTGCTCTTTCGCCCAAATCGGTTTGACAGTCATTCACAATGATCTGAAATGTCTACCAAAATTCATACTTTTTCTTTTCAAAATTTGTGGAGACTTGTACTCATGACAGTTTTGCCAGATGATGCCATACTTTAGTTAGTAAGATATAACATTTAAGTTCTGAATGTGTGTATGAAAATCAAATCAATTCTTTTCATTTCGGTGTTTTATTTACAACTAAGAAATAATATATGTTTGTATATATAAAAATATTTTATAATCGTATCGCATAAAGTTTGTGCCGATTTCGTGACAATATACTCCTGTATTGACTGGCAGCACTTGTGCTTCTTCATTCTGCTTATTTTAAGCACATTAGCAGATACATACAAACTTAAGTACCATTTTAGTTTTTGCTACATAGATAAGCTATTGAGATTTCAGTTAGTTTTAAAAATATGTATAAACATGTTATAAAATGTGGTTCCAGCACAGCTTTAAAGGCATGGAGATCAACGACTGGTAATAAATACATACATACATATCTATGAACTTGGGTGTTTAACGTCATTTTACATTCATTCATAACATGCATATGAGTATGTACATAGATAGATGTATATGTATGTATGCAGTTATGTGTTTACAAAGCATAATTTATGAAAAGGAGCAAAGTTGAGTTTCGAGCTCTATCTTGTTATTAGATATTGTAAGATTACATGAAAATTAATTACGTTTTTTTAATAATTTAAAAAAATATACATAAAAATTTGGTTTGAATACTGATATAATTTGAAGAAAGTTGGTAACTCTTGAAGAAGGGGTTGACATTTGCCGGCTATTTGTAAAATACAGAAATAAATAACACTGACATAAAATAAAAGTAAGAAAAGCGAAGCAAGTCATTTTCATACTTTTCCATTGTTTTAGTTATTTTCTGAACAAGTTCAGAAATATTTTTTTAAACGCTTACAGATTTAAACAAATTGTGTTTAGATTTAGTGAATACGGAATTTGAGCAACATTTGTGTAAAGGTAAGGCACATCTTTAATTAACTGTGAATAAGTGTAAATATCCCAATGCTGTCCTGCTTGCCCTAGTTTATTAAAAAAAATTTGTTAAGTTTCGTATTTCTGTGTACATGTATTACTTGAACCTTAAAAATATGTGTGTATGTATCCAATGTGTACATAAAGCTATAATTAAAACAAAGTACTTAAATTTTCTAGTTTACCAGAGCATCAGACCCGTTAACCTAATAAAAAAAAGAAAGATAGATTTCAACCAACTAAAACAACTACATGGTGCATGTTTTCCAACACCGCTCAAAAATTCTCCAACATCCCCAACAACTCAAATGTAAACTTGCCAGCTGTCAAATAAAATAGTTTGCACTCGGCATTTGCAAAGTAATTATCATCGTGGCCGGAGTGTGATTGTTGATTTGAAAACTATTCGTTGTCTCCACTTTAATTTCTATTACTAATACTACTACCAACACTACCGCTTATGCTGTTAAAGTTGCTAACAAACAAAAACCTCAATTCACTTTTTGTGCGTCGTGTGTTAACCCTGTCGTCTAATTTGCAAACATTATTGACAAATAAAAACAACTTATCATTAGAAAACTGCCACCTTAATACTGTTATCTCCGGGAAGCCGCTAGTTAAAACACAAAAACAATTTTATCGCGATTATTCTTCGATATCTTTGGGTACACCATTAAAAACCAGTGAAGCTCCCTTGTTAGGCAATCTTTGTGAGAAATATCGAGCAGTTTTAAGTCGTACATCTGCTGATTTGGCATCGCAGTTTGAAGAAAGGAAGAAAACATCCACAACTGTTTCGGCATCTACATTAGGCATATCTAATATGGCTGCTTTGCAAGTGAAGGAGTTTAAACGATTACCCACCAACGTGGTGCCAACTCATTATGAACTAGAATTGAAACCCAACTTGGAGGCTTTCACTTTTGAGGGCAAGACTTGTGTACAATTGAATGTAAGTATGTATGTAGTATATCATCTTGAAAAATTCGTCTTCACGAAAAAAACAATGAAGAAAATTTATTATGTATTTCTTTCCACCTTTTTTCCGCTTTCACTTTTGTTATAAAATACAAGCATACTTTTATATGCATGCAGTCATACATAAATATGTCCATATGTATATGTATGTATGCATGTGTAAAAACAAATAAAGGCAAAGAGCCACAAACAATACAAATTTAAATTTATAATTCTTGTAATATGTGTATGTATGTATGTATATACATATGGATATGTACATAAATTAATACGTATATGTATGTGAATGTTCTTATTTGGCTTTTAATTATCTTATAAAGAATGGATATAAATAAATATGTATGTATGCATATATGCAAGAGCATATGCGTATTCATTCGTATGTACATACACATGTGTGTGTATATGTATAATTATGCCTGTAAATATACATACATACATACATACGTGCATATGAACGTATTTGTGTGCATAATTACACTGTACGCAAACTATCGTGTGCAACGTATGATGTTGCATATTTAATATTCATTAAAAAGTCAAAACCAAAGATAAGCGGATTCTTGACAAGCGAAAGGGTTATGGAACAAACTTAGATGATAAGTCTTAAATATGTGTATATCGTTATCTGAAATGATAAACCACTTAACCAGCAAAAACTACGAAATCATTTTTTTAATTGCATATCGACAACCGCATATAATAACAATTAGATCGTAAATACGATCTACTGTAAAATAGTAAAAATGTTGGTTTTGTATTAAGTTTAATTTAAACACAAAATTTTGTTCCCCATTCGTAGTTTTCCTTATAACTTTCACAGTTTATGCTATTTTTAAATATTTTATTACAAATGTTTATACCTGTAGTGCATATAATAAATATACAATATAAATATAAATAAAAGGAAAATAAGAAAGAATGCGAAAAATTTGAATAAAAGTAAGAAAAATTAACTATCAGAAAACGAAAACCTTCCAAGTAAACTAGTTCTGGTTGAATTTAAAACAAATTCAAATGATGTTAATAAAACTTGCTTTTTAGAAGGGTTTCATTATTTTACAGGGGTGCAATTTAATTTATGCTCAACAATATTTAAAATTAGTCATCCTATTACAATCTGTTGCATAAGTTTTTTTTTGTAAATTAAAAAAACATACATTTTAAACATATTTCCAGATAACATCACAAACGAATGTGATTACTTTGAATGCTTTGGATATTTCAATAAAATCAAGTGAATTGGAAGTAAATGGGGAAATAATAAAACCACTTAAAGTTGACTATTCCACGGAAAATGAAACAGCAACTTTACAGTTCGAGAAGGATTTGCCAATTGGTGTTGTCAGTAAATTAAGCATGATATTTACAGGAGAGTTAAATGATAAAATGAAAGGATTTTACCGAAGTAAATATTTCACGCAGAACGGCGATGAACGTTATGCTGGCGTAACCCAATTTGAGGCAACAGATGCGCGCCGTTGTTTTCCATGCTGGGATGAACCTGCAATTAAATCTACGTTTGACGTGTCTTTAATTGTGCCAAAAGACCGCGTAGCATTATCAAATATGCCAGTGAAAAGCGAGGAAATTGTTGATAATGATTTTCGTCGTATATGTTTTGATCGCACACCAATTATGTCCACCTATTTGGTGGCCGTAGTTGTGGGTGAGTACGATTATGTTGAAGGAAAATCTGAAGACGGCGTTTTGGTCCGTGTTTATACACCAGTTGGGAAAAAAGAACAAGGGCTGTTTGCTTTAGAAGTTGCTACGAAAGTTTTGCCATATTATAAAAGCTATTTTAATATTGCCTACCCTTTGCCGAAAATGGATTTGATAGCCATTTCGGATTTCTCAGCAGGAGCTATGGAAAACTGGGGCTTGGTTACTTACCGTGAAACGTTTGTACTTGTTGATCCAAAAAATACTTCTTTAATGCGCAAACAATCGATTGCTTTAACGGTTGGCCATGAAATTGCTCATCAATGGTTTGGTAAGTATGGATAACTAATAAAATTAATCTGTGAGAATAGTTTTGGGGATTGCAAAAGATAGAACAGACGCACGAACAAAACTTTGGAAAAAAGCCGAAAACTAAATTTCAATTGGATCACAAACCCAAATTTAAAAAATTATAGCGGAAAGGTCGACAAAAGAATTTATGACTGGGCCACGATGCCTTTGGAAAGTATTTAAAACTGCAAATTATATCGATAAGTCAATATATTGAAGGCAAAAAAGCACATGATAATTAATTTAGCAAAAGAAGTCTCATATAGAAATCTCTTTTTAATCCTGTTTATACAGTTTAAAGTGATAAGTAACTTCAATTTTCGATTGAGTGGAATAGGCACTTACTTTTATCAAAAAAACCACCTTGACTTGAATATTTTCCATAACATATGTTAATCCTTTTTTTTGTGTTATATTAGACTTAAGTTTATATTTTTGATCTTTAAACATGTTTTTTTCATTTCAGGCAACTTGGTTACTATGGAATGGTGGACTCATTTATGGTTGAATGAAGGCTATGCTTCTTTCGTTGAGTTTTTATGTGTTCATCATCTGTTTCCGGAATATGATATATGGACGCAATTTGTTACAGACATGTATACTCGTGCTCTGGAATTAGATTCATTAAAAAATTCTCACCCCATCGAGGTGCCTGTTGGCCATCCTTGCGAAATTGATGAAATTTTCGATGAAATCAGTTATAACAAGGGAGCCTCCGTTATACGCATGTTGCATGATTATATTGGAGAAGATGACTTCCGCAAGGGAATGAATATTTATTTAACTCGTCACCAGTATAAAAACACATTTACCGAAGATCTTTGGACTGCATTAGAAGAAGCCAGCTCTAAGCCAGTTGCAAAGGTAATGAGTTCATGGATCAAATTGAAAGGTTTTCCAGTTGTAAGCGTAGAATGTGAGAATTTGGAAGATAACAAACGCTTACTGCGTTTAAAACAAAATAAATTCACAGCTGATGGTTCGCAGCCAGAAAATGATTATACCTGGGTCATACCCATTACCGTTTCTACCTCGAAAAACCCAAACAGTATTGCAAAAACTTTCTTATTGGAACAAAAAACAATGGAAATAGTATTGGATGATGTGAATAGTGATGATTGGATTAAAATCAATCCCGGCACCGTGGGATATTATCGAACACGCTACTCCAAGGATATGTTAGCAAAATTGATGCCCGCCGTGCGTAATATGGAGCTGCCACCATTAGATCGCTTGGGCTTAATTGATGATATGTTCGCTATGGTTCAAGCTGGTCAAGCCAGCACAGCTGAAGTTCTTGAGCTTATTGATTCGTATCGCAACGAAACTAATTATACCGTTTGGACTGCTATTACAAATTCTTTAACAAACTTACATATTTTAATATCACATACTGATCTTATGGAACACTTTAATAAGTATGGAGAAAAATTATACCGACCGGTAGCTGAACGCTTAGGTTGGGAAACTCGAGAAGGTGAAAACCATTTGGATACTTTGTTACGAAGTCTTGTGCTCTCTCGTTTAGTATCATTTCGCTGTAAAGATATTATTGATGAAGCCCAAAAACGGTATTTTTTTTTATTAAATGCATAAGATTTGTAATTTATTTCTAATGTTTATAGATTCCGCAACCACGCCAACAATGTTTGCCCCGTACCGGCAGATTTGCGTTCTACTTGCTATAAAGCCGTTTTGCAGGATGGCGATGAGGTAATCTTTGAAGAAATGCTTTCTTTATATCGAGCGACTGACTTACATGAGGAGCAAGATAGGATCTCGCGTGCTTTAGGATGCATTGGTAATGTGGACTTATTGAGAAAAGTTATAGATTTTGCAATGTCGGTATGTTAATTAAAATAAAAATGGTTCTGAACGTATAAATTTATTTAAAACATTTTAGGGAGAAGTTCGGGCTCAGGATTCCGTATTTGTTATTGTAGCTGTTGCTGTAAACCCAAAGGGACGCGAAATGGCTTGGCAATTTTTTAAGGATAATAACCAGAAACTATTGGAACAATATCAGGTAATGGATATTGTATTCACATATGCTGTTATTTATTGTTTAATAAAAGTAAGAAAATATATTAGACCTTTTTCTATAATTATGTATACTTATAGGGTGGATTTTTATTGGCTCGACTTATCAAATATTTGATTGAAAACTTTGCTTCAGAAGAACGCGCCATTGAAGTTGAACAGTTTTTCAAAAGCAAACAGTTTCCTGGCACTGAACGAACTGTATCACAGGCCGTAGAAACAATACGTCTAAATGCAGCATGGTTAAAGAGAGATCGTGATTCGTTAGCGGCCTATTTAAAGAAAGAATAAATTGAAATTGCATTTAAATGAAACTTAGTAAACTATAAATTTAAAGTGAGAAACCATAAGCTACAATATTTAAACCAAAGCCATTTTTACAAACGATTTATTAAGAATTATAACATCTTTTTTATTAACAAAATTTAAGGTTTAATTTTTTACTTGTTTTATCTGTATGTGATAAATAACAAACTACATGCATGCATTTCTTTTTATTTATTTTGCTTTTTTCAATATTTATATATTATAAAGGTTGTTCATTAAATTTGATTAAACAATTGTTTACATTTAATAACATACGTAAAACTGATGAAAATCTGTTTGAAGACCATTTGCAAGTTGAAGTAGTAAATTTATAGCGATAAATTACTTCACGTTATTAAACAATTTTTTTTTGCATACGGCTCTTTATATATTTATGTATTTGCATTTGTTAGAACTATAATAAATATAAAAAATATGACCAATAAAAGAAATGGTTTATTAAAACACAGCTTGGAATTTAACAAAAGTGTTTTTAGAAAAATTTTTTGTAGGTATAAATATCAGCGTTCTATAAATGAATGTATATCGTTCAAGTGTGAATGCTATTGTAAAAACTGATTTGAAAGAAAAAGGCTTAAAAATATCAAACCGGCTAGTTGTAGTCAAATTCGACTTATTTTAAAAAAGGATAGAAACATCATTCGCGTCAGTATATAGTCAAGAGCTAAATTTTGCTCATTGTTCAAACAGAAATTTTTTTAAAATATAAGTTATGGACATTTATTCAAATTGATAATAACAAGTTAATCTTTTTTAATAGAATTTTTATTTTAAATGTTTTGAATTAGTTGCTTAGATTGCACTAAAGCCTTTTAAACTTAAATCATTTAAGTTTGTGGAATTTATAAATTTTATCCTAATATACATATATGTGACCTTGGATACGAAACCCCACCTAGTGTGTAAAATTTCATGAATTTACATTATTTTTGGATTTATATGTCAAACACAAAATTTTCATATGAATCCGTTCGTAACTCTCAAAAACATCCTGAATTATGCGGACGTACGAAAACGTTATACATATGTACATACATCATTGAAAATGCAATTAAAGTGCGTTGTAGTGCATTCCAACTAATACAGTCCTAATTCATACTATATCAAGACAAATTCAAAACCAGCGAACTCACCACAGGAAAATCTTGTATCCATATTTATGTATGTACATTCTCAGTTTTTTATAGTCATTTTGAAATGTGTGAGCAGTGAAAATAAATTACAAAAGTAAAAATTCATAAGGAATAGTCTCTTGCTAACAACAAAAAATTAAAATAATTACATACATATATTATTTGAAAAAAAAGAGTTTGTTTTCAAACTACTATTAGCTTTCGGTAAGCATAAATTCAAACATAACGGGAATAAAATGACGCCGAATATTTCAATAAGCTGTATCTCCCCGCCGTTTGTAATAGACTTTGTACTTTGTTTGACAGTTCTGTTTTGAAGAAGTTTGTTTTGATTATTAGATTTCTGAGTGATAAGTGGTTTGTGATTAAATTTGTGTTTATAGGGACTTTCACTTACAATTATTAATGTACATACGTATATATGTATATGTTTAACTCCTTGATAAAAAAAGCCGTGAATTATAAAACATATATAAATATGTTAATAAAATATATAAATAAGTTAATAATGTTATGAACACACCAGCTGTTACAAAAGAGCTTAAAATACTTTCTTGTATCTTTTTAAATTTCAATCTAAAGGACTTTCGGAAACAATTGGGTATTATTTAGTACATTGCTGCTGATATGAAATGTCTGATTGTATGTACAAAGCTTGTTGATAAGATATCATTTTATATACAAAGTAATTAGTACTTCAACGTACCCACTGAGTATGTATGTACATGCATATGTAAGTATGTATGTATGTATGTACAGATTTCTAAACAAAATTTTTTTTTGGAAATTAACCAGGTTTAATAGCGCTTTTAATAATCAAAAGAAACAATGAAATTATATAAGTTGTATACACATACCAAATCTTACAATGGTAAATATAAAAAACAGCTCAGTGGCCATGTAATTAATATTAATTTTATGTTTCAGATGCGGATCTTTTAATAAATAACAAGGAACATCCAGATGCTAAAGCCGGCGACATCGTGGAAGTATTTCATCGTGACGATGAAGAGAATACCAGATTACTGCTTCAAATAACCACATTTACGGATCTAAAAAATCGCGATGTGATTAGTATTGAAAGCGGTGTGGCAAATCAATTTAAACTGCGCACATTCAGCGATGTTGTAATGCGTGTTGTTGATGTAACTGATGTGGCCTTAGATTCCATTGAAATTACCTTTAAGGATCAATATATGGGCCGCTCTGAAATGTGGCGACTGAAAAAGTATTTGGTAAGTTTTGTCTCATCAGTACTTTTCTAGATATTGATGGTCTAATTTACATCATACATATATGTACATACATACATACATATGTATCATATCATATCATATGTGCATCATACATATACATATGTGTATATAAACAAAAAAACCTGTAAAGCCAAGATTGCATATTTTGTTCACTTGGTCTGTAATTTAAAAACAAAAGCATATGTACCTACATACATATAAAATCTTAGTCATTCATTTGGCATGTGAACTTTAGTGGACTTTAGTCAAAGTGGCAAAGTGGAGTAGAGCGATATGCAATATCACTGCATCCAATTTTCAAAATCTCAAATTCTACATACTCGTATACTGAATATGGAAAGAGAATTAATTAAAAGAATTAATTTTGTGAAATAAAAAATTTAGCTTATTATTTTGCTCCTTTTTCAATACAAAGAAGGGGTAAAAGCTCCAGTCTAATTATTGTGATTATAAATGCCACTGCAAACGAACAGTAACCGTAGTTGAATCAACACTGACGTGTTTTTTTCTTGAAATATTATAAATATTAGTGTTTTTCTCTTCAGAATACAGCAATCTTCAGTTCTAGTTAATATTATTACTTTTAATAAGTTTTTGATATACATATGTATATATTTATATTCACATATAGGATTACTTATATTTTGGAAATCACCTCAGAGAAGGGAGTAAATTCTTATGGAAGCGTTATACTGCTGAGATCTTAGCATAAAAATTGACCTCTATTATTCGTGATTTGATTAATCGGCAACTTCTATTAATCGGAAAGAATATTAATTTTTTTACATTGATTTATTTTTTCTAATTGCGATTCGGTCAATCGTGATTGAATCTATTATTCGGGACTAGAACTGTTTTTTTTTTTTATTGTTCATTCAACAACTAAATGCAATTCGAATATGTGTGGTTACGGTAAGTAAGTAGCATACAGTCACATGTTAAATATAGTTTAACTTCGAAAGTTCAGAAGTGAAAATAAATAAAGAATATATACAAAAACTACTCAAAATTGTTAATTTATTATGCGGAAAATTCGATTATCAGGAATGCCCTTGGTCACCATCATTACCGATAACTGAGGTCTCACTGTACATATTATAAATTAAAAATAACCACTTCCTTCATTTGGACGCTAAGAGAGAATAATAGGTTAGCTGAGGTTGTATTAGACAGATTATAATTTTTCCCATTTATTGATAATTTTTCCCATTAAACTGGGTTTGATATAGCACATAATTATTGTTAGATTAAAGTTTTTAAGTCTCTGTAATCGGAAATCAAACAAATATAAATGTTATTGGCATGTGCATATCGTTAGTAATTTATTAATTTTTAAAATGTAAAATTATTACAAGTTCATATTTTTAGTTGATTAAAAAAAGTGCTTAGAAATATAGTTATTAATTGGTTAAAGTAAAAGTAAAAAAGGTAATGCTAGTATAACTATAAAAACATCTATCCATATAGTCATGTAACATTTGATTAATTAATTTTAGTAGCTCGCTTTTGGTCTTGAAGGCTTATTTGTGGTACAAGTAAATAAAAGAAAGAAAGAAAAGCAGTAAAGCTGTTTTCATCGATGAGGAGAACATAAAAACTGATTTCTACTATGAAATAACAACCTCAGTTTTATTTAAAATTGTTAGATAAAAACTTATCCCGAAAGCAATTAAAATTTCAAAAAATTTCTATGCCTTATATCTTTATTATTAGACAAATACTTGCGTGTACATCAACAAAAAAATTGACTACAATGATATGCAAATACGATGTCAAGTGTATGAAATGTGGTCTCAAGGGGAACGGGTTTCCTGTGGTGTTATTACAGACGACACAAAAATAGTATTTCGCAGCAGTACGTCCATGGTCTATTTATTTTTACAAATGTCTTCGGAAATGTGGGATTTTGATATACATGGAGACTTGTATTTTGAGAAAGCCGTTAACGGATTTCTCACTGAACTTTTTCATAAATGGAAAAAGTTGGGCTGTAATCATGAAGTTACAATTGTTTTATTTTCGAGAACGTTTTACGCAGCCAAGGCTCTTGATGAATTTCCAGAATATATGCGCGAATGCCTGCAAATGGATTACAAGGGCAGATTTTATGAAGACTTCTATCGCGTAGCTATTCAAAACGAACGAAATGATGACTGGTGCACAATTTTGGGACAGCTGAGAAAATTGTTTACTTCTTACCAAAAATCCGTGCTGGAGTATCATGCCAGAGAAGGTGCAAAAATACCAAACGCTTACAATTCTACAGCCGCTCAAGGGAATTTTTTAGAAGTCTTAAATATATCATTGAATACATTTGAAAAACATTATTTGGATCGAACTTTTGATCGTACCGGACAATTGTCGGTGGTGATTACACCAGGCGTAGGCGTGTTCGAAGTAGACCGAGAACTTACTAATATAACTAAACAGCGAGTAAGTGTTTAACAGCATTGATTGCAATTTAAATTATTTAAAATAATTATGTATGTATACTTATGTGTGTAATCTCTCTCTTTAGATAATTGATAACGGGGTGGGTAGCGATTTAGTATGCATAGGTGAACAACCTTTACATGCGGTACCCCTATTGAAATTCCATAATAAAGACACTTCTTTGACAACGGCTGATGATTATTCCTTGCCACATTGGATTAATTTAAGTTTTTATTCCACCAATAAAAAAATTGCATATTCAAACTTTATACCACGTATAAAACTGCCACCGATGATAGCAAATGCTCCAATCAGAATGGACGCCAATAGTGTAAGGGTTATTACTTCGTAAATCATGCATAAAAACTATATTAATAAATACCCATCTGATTTAAGGACAATGAAAAAAATTTTCTTAGTTGTAATCAGTCTGAATATATACACAACTCTCTGTTTGACTATGAAGCCTACGATGATAAAATATTTCAAGCTCCTCCCGCCCAGAGCACTTGGTAAATTGGTTGGCTGTTATTTTACTTGCATTAATATTATATTTACACTGCCCACTGTCATTTCATTTGCTTTGTTAATCTGTTTCATTTATAGTTCTTTGCAGCGTGTTGTCAGGGCCAAGAAAACGTCAGTTCCAAGTTTAGAAACATATACTTTTAAAAATAATGATTGGGAAAATCTAACTCCAACAAAAGTACCTACTCTAAGACGCAAAATGTCCGATCCAGATATTCATCATGGCACTTCTGGGATATTGGCAGCTATGGTATATACTATGTACTTCATGTGTACTTTGGAAATACACAAAATTTTCATTTTGTTTGCAGAGCGATGTCGCCAACCTTTCTGAATCTCTGGCTTCGGAGAAAAATTCCAGGCGCTCCATTGTATCTATTGCTCCAATTGTGAGACCGGGAAGATCTCTTATTAATCCATTTGATCCAACTCATGTTACAATAAAACTTACTTCCAATCGCCGCCGTTGGACTCATATTTTTCCAAAGGTATGTAAGAGTTAGCAAAACCAAAAACGTTTGGCCGAAGTTTTCCTTCTCTCTAAGCAGATTAAACGCTGTATAAAAATTATAATGATTAGACAGGATTTTATTTAATATTAATTAAAACAAAAATCTGCAGTTGCAAATTATTTTATTAACTTAATTTTTTTTACCTATTTTATTGTCCAAGCTAAAGTTTTAACATTTTTAGATTTAAGTTATTTTATGTTATTTTTAGTTCGAAACGTATCTTTGTTGCAAATAATACATACTTGTATGTATGTATGCGTCTAAAAAATTCTTGGCTAACTTGAGCAAAGGATATCTGTACGTAAAAACACTGCAGTACTTAGTTCGAACCAATTTTTCTGTTTAGCTGTGTATATTCGTGGTTCGACCGCGTACTATTTTTTTTAGGGTAAGGATAAACATTGATAATCCCTGTACTTCTCTATGGCGCAGAAGCATGGACGGTGTCGAAGGCGGATGAGGAAGTCCTTGGTATTTTCGAGAGAAAAGTTCTGCGTTCAATCTTCGGCCCTGTTTGCGTTGATGGTTTCTGGAGAAGAAGATTCAATCATGAACTGTACGGGTTGTACAGCGACATGAGCCTAACCAGGCGCCTACGGATCCAACGGCTAAGATGGTTGGGCCATGTAGAGCGCATGGAGAATACTGCTCCGACCCGTAGAATCTTCGATTCTTAATCTGTGGGACAACGCAGTAGAGGACGCCCACGGAACCGATGGCGCACACAAGTGGAGAGGGACCTCAACCAACTTGGTGTGCAAAATTGGAAAACGCTGGCTAAAGACCGTGCCAGCTGGAAAACTTTGTTGGTTGAGGCCCAGGTTCACCACGGACTGTAGCGCCAAAAGAAGAAGAAGAAGAAGAAGGATAAACATTTGATGTTGCCTGAGCTATATTTCTTTGGAGTTTTCTGTCGCCAGCGCTGGCGTAAAAGTTACTTGCTAAATTAAACTGAGTTCAGTTTTCTTTTTTATCGTGTAATTTTTATTGCTCATTTTTAGGGTCCTACGGGCGTTCTTATACAGCAACATCACTATCAAGCAGTACCAGCAAAACAGAGTTGTGGTCAATTAAGCAACAACAACAATGACAATGACTATTCCTCTTGCTACAATTCCATGGACTACGATCATACATCAAATTGTTCTACTCTAAGTAAAAGTTTTTTAACCGGGTTAAACAACGGTGATGCAGATAAATTAGAAAGTAAGTTTCCTTAATTAAATTTTCTTCTCTTACATGTAAGAAACTGAAAATGGCCAAAGTTCACGTAAAGTTTGTTCCAAAAAAAAAAAAAAGACTTAAAAGTTGTCACCCATACTTTGGCGGTGATTTTTAATGATTTTTAGACTTCATATTTAGATGATGACGTGTTAAAAAAATTTCCTTCAATATTTTAATAAATATAAAAGGCTCCAAAAATTAAAATTTTTACCATAAACTATTATGTTGAAAATTATAGCTTTGGAAACAGTTTATTATTTTTTAAAAAAAACTAAAAAAAAGAACTAAATTTTGAAGAATCCTTTTTGATTTTGTGACTTGTCTAATTTTGTCTTTATTGAAAATACCAAATACACAAAAATTGCATAAAAAGGCATTTAAAATATCAAATTTACCAACCCTGTAAATGATAAATAATTTCTAGTTGTGAAAAAGAAAAACCCATCTTAAATCGATGCAAATCTGGTGAATACGGTAGCTGCGGTATGATTACAGCATTGGTTTTAGCCAAAAACAACAAAGTTTATGCGATAGTAGCAGTTTTGGAAAGAACTTCGCTGCAAAAAGTAATGAAAAGTGTCATGCCCAACATTTGGGAAAGAATTGCATGGCAACCAATATGCTCACATTTTCATCAACTTCCCTAATAATGAATCGGTTATTCTGCATAATAATTTTCTTCACTTTCTCAACATTTTCATCGGTTGCTGATGTGCTGGGCCGTCAAGGGCGAGCGTATTCACTCGCATCTTAAAATACTGAAATACAACTTTAATTATAATAATTCATGCTGTACACTTTATTTTGACGCTCACAGTATGTATGTACGTTGGTTAGACGTTGTATGTTCATTTCGTTGTATGGACATTTTCCATATGCAAAAATAATTTTTAAAATTGATCCACAAACAACAAAGTAATTTTATACTTTATTTTACAAAACATTTTAGTGTCCCTCTTAAATATACAAAAATAATTTTGCGAATTGGCCCACAAATAGCTCTTTTTATTAGAAAAATCTGTTGAAAACTATGTGAAAGGGGCAAGATAATTTAAAAAAGTGTGCGTGGTTGAAAAAAGTAGCCTATAATTCATTCGTGTATCCGAGTTAAATATTGTGACAATTTCCCATAAGGTACAAACAAATAAACAAACACACATTCTGTTTCATACATATATATATGTATATAGATATAGCAGATATTTCTGAGTCCCTAAAATACGTAAATGCTATATGTATATATATTTTTGTGTAATTAACATTTTCTTAGATGAGTTTTGTTTGTTCTTCTTAAATAGAAAAATGTCAAACATGCAAAATTAAACAAAAAATCCATTGTTTTTGCAACTTTATTTCACGATACATACATACATATTTATTAATTATTTAAAACCTTTACATACTGGTACCTCTACCTATAGCATCCAAAAGGCGTAATAATTCTATGGGCACTTCAGGATTGGTTGTAAACACAACAAATGCAGCAGTACCAGCTAAGAGCTTTCTTTGGGGAGCTACAGGCGAACAGGAGTGGACGCCGGCTATCACCACAGGTATGTTGAAAGTTGAATGCGATTCCCGCAACATATGACAATATTATTCGTGCTTCCTTTATGAACTCTGTTTGTGATATTGTCAGAAATAAAAATTATAATTTAATTTAAAATTATTTACAGTCTAATCTATGTTTAATGGTTTTTACAATTTAATTATATTAACTATATACGTACTTTAAATTTGTTTGTTTAAATTGAAATTGATATTGGAAGCATTTGTTTTTTACTTAACAAAAATGGGTAATTGTGCTATAAAATAAATTTGTTAATTCAGTCATTTAGGACACGAAATTTTTAAAAATTTTTTAATTAAAGCTTTAAATTTCATAAGTGTAATGATGATACTACATTCGTTTCTATTTTTTCATATTTCCCATTATGTCAGCTTAAACTGTTTTCCCTGGGCATTTTTAACCAGTATTCATAAATTTATTGGAACGTAAATAACTAAAGTTTTTTTTTTAAGAATTTCGTAACGTCTTTTTGTTTGATAGCTTAGCATTTAATCGCTAAAGAAAATTTATGCTAAGCCGGTTCAGTTGACTGATCAACTGGGTAACTAGCGTTGTATTTTTGACAGTCTGCGACTAGATTGAGCATGCACATTACTCTTCTTTGAGCAAAGAAATGGAAAATCCTTAAAAGTTATGGGTTGTTTACAGGACACGAATATGGAACGCATCGAAAAAATTTGTATTGAATGCACTCAGAATATCGAGAGCTATTCATAGGGATTTTATAGGTTTGTTGTTCATTGCATTCAGGTTCCGTAAACAGTATATTCGTTATTTTTGGGGTTACATAAAAGACTCATGCATAGAATATTTGTCTGATGTTTAGCAAGATTTTAAAATATTTTTGTGATGATAACTGATATCTGTTTACTCAGAATATACAAATAAGGATGGGAAATTAACATTTATGGTGTTTGGTTATTTCCGAATACCTGGAAGAATTTAGAATTGTTCTTCTAATGGCATTTTCTATCCTGGTTTTCACCTAGTGATATCCTTTTAAACATTATGACAAGGACAATTTAACCTTCGGTCATATAAACGAGATAGGTTTCCGGGTCCCAAGCCGCTCCCTGGGCACGCCTACACAAAACCATTTATGTGAAAAAACTCTAAACGCACAAATGTTTAAAGTGCCACCATCTCGATTGATTTACGGGAAAGAAGCGGGAGTTTTGGTTTCACCATTTTGTCCTGTCGACCTTGTTGCAACTAATCCTTCCACTCCTGCGTTAATTCTGCAAACCCAATGACTCCTCCTTCTTTACCTTATCATCCCAAACCAAACTATATATTTTTGTATATACAATATATTTTGCCAGCTTCAAGAACTAAACTTGAAAGCTATTCATTTTGTGCTGCAGCTGTCTAAGATTTACTGACACGTTTATTGCAGTTGGTGATTTCGATTTTTTCGAACTTCTTGAGTCATTTGCCAATGTTTTGTTCAGAAGTTAGCTTAACGGTATCTTATAGAATTCAACTTCTAATCGTTGTTCGTTCAATCGTAACTTATTGTAAAACTATTTCCATGCTAGTACTTTCTTCAGAAGCGAACTGTCTGTAGTCAAGTACCTGACTGATAGTAGTCAAGTAAACGATGCCAACTTACAGAAGTAGTGTTATACATATTTACAATTTTAGACACGAACTTCTGATACTACCCTCTTATTTAGAAGTTATTCTTTTTTTGCTATAACTAATTTGAAGAATGTAAATGGAAAACTTTAAAGTTAATGTGAAATTGGCAGACACACTTTGAAACGAAATTAAACTTATTCCTGCATCCCTTTAAGGCGAAATATAATGTATATTTGGTTTGCTTTTTAAAAGTCTATGAAGCTTAAAAAAAATACGATTGCAACAACATAAAGTTATAACATACTTTCTGAAAGCAGATGGGTGGTTACCAGAGAAGTCATTGCAGTGGTCGTTATTATATTTTGCTCATTACCGACGAAGCATTTTTAATTCATACCATAACATATTCGCTGACGAGCAACAACAATTTCAAAACTGCATTGAACACACTACAATAATTTATTTTAAAATCTTTTGTTTGTTTTTTTCCTATCCTATATTACTAAATTCTTAGCAATAACAAAAAAAAAAAAAAAAAAACAAAAATTAATTTAACATTTTTATTCAAAATAAACTCATTTAACAATACCGCAGCAAATGGTAGTGTGCGTAAACATTTAATACCAATAGTTGAAACAGAAACGGCAGTGGAAAATGTGTACGAGGAAGAAGCGGATAGCAAAGGAAAAATTATAATAGGTTAGCATATTTATGTATGTATGTATGTATATTAAAAAAAAAACGAAACTTTATAGCTTTGTATTTAATTTTTAGTTAAAATTTTGTTTAAATATTTGCAAATTATTTATAACACGCATTAAATTTGCCAAGAAAACTTTTCAGTTTTTAAAAAGCACTCTATAGTTAGTTTTAAGAATTTACGATTAATAATACATATGTATGTGTAACTATGTAGTACGAGTAATTTAGTTAACTCTTGTTGTATGTATGTTTGGTTTATTGAACACCTCAAGTTATTCTAATTTAAGTTTCGTGGGCACTGGTTCTTATATCTAAACGTTAAAAATATTCACTAAGAGTAACAACAGCATGTTTTTATTTTTAATGCATGACTATATTACTAACTTGTGTATATTTATATGCACATTTGTACATATGCATTAGTTGTACATTAGCTTCACTTTAACTTACTTAAGACGGGTTGTAAATGTGTATCTGTGTATTTAAATATAAATTGCACAAGTGAAAGTGTGTATTCTAACTGTAGTGAAATAAAAATTAATATATATGTATGTATATATCTTTTGGGATAAGTGTTTCAAATTTGAAAATCCCTACTAATATTATAAAAGTGACGGTAACTCTGCCTGCTTGGCCGTCTGTCTGTCTGTTAACTATTCACATCGCAAACCGCTGAACCGATTATAGTGAACTTTCGCCTAGAGATACATAGATATACGAAGCTCCAGACAGAAACATAGGCTAATTATTACTCTGGGAATTTTAAAGGGGGCGGCGGAAGCTTGTAAGGAAGTACGAAATTCTAAGCAAGACAATTCTTTAAATCATTATTTTAAATTGATTAGCCAAATTGCAGTTAATTATTATAGAAATACAGTTTTTAGTAGATTAAAGCAACACATAAATATCTGATTGATTAAGATTTTCGAAACTGCAATTTAAAAGTGAAAGTTTCAAAGTTTTTTATGTTGACAGAAGTTAATTTTTTTTTTGTATTTTATTTATTTTGCAATCTATCTTGTATTGAGAAAATAAGCAAAATTAAAAGTTAACTTTTAAGCGATACATTTTCACCATTTCGTTTTTTCGAATAGTTCAAATCTTTCTAAGCTTCAAGCTTAGGGTAAAGGTCTTGGCGGGTTAGTTTTACGAATTTCGCACGTCACCTAAAAAAACGGATGCGAAACATTTTTCAATTCCTGCTTCATCTATAATACAAATACTTTAGATGTGCTATAAAAGTAATTTAATGTTCTTTTAAAGCGGTCCAGTTCGCGCTTATGAATATGTAAATAAATAAATATAGTCTAGAAACTTTGATTTGCGCTCAAAACAGATAATATCAAAAATATAAAAAAAATTTTCGAGCTTTTGAATAATACTGTTTATACCTATACTATTTTTTCTTTTCTTAAAGGCCATTTAATTTCAATTGTTTATTTCTTGTCGTAAAACCTCAATAAAATAATGTCAAGCAAACAGGTAATGTCAACAAGCAGGTTAACATACTGGGATCATTGTGTTAAAACACGTGAAATTATCCTGTTTAGTTTTCGAATTTCGTGTATAACCTTTTTATTTTCCTTAGACTAAATGACTTTATCCATTTTATATTTATCATACTGTCCAAAGTAGGTTAATTTTATTGCAAGATAAGAAAAATAGTTCAAACGAAAAAAAAATAAATCGGTTTGTAGAGTTTGTTATACATACATATGTATATACAATTGGTATAGTAGAGAAACATGTATGTAAATAATTATTTTTATAGGCACAAACGTTCGCAATGAGGCTTGTTGCACGCAATTTATGATTTAGAAGTTATATATGTATGTATATGTATGTATGTATATACTTTCCTTTAATATTTAGTATATGACATTTTTATTCCTTTTAAAAAATGCCGAATCCGTTAATTCTGCTTAAGTCTAGCAGTAGCATAAGAATCGGTGCCTTGACATTTGATTGAAAAAAAAAATAGTCATCTACTTCAAAAAAAAAAAAAATACAATAACAATTTCTTAAGTATGCTTTCACTTGACTTTCGTGCACATTTCGTTTGTTAGAAAATAAGTATCGCCTGTCTTCCCCGGTGGTTCTTGCTCACTGAGTTCTTTTTGAAGTTATAAGATCGAAATCATATTGTAATTATTATCATTTGAAAACAAAAAAAATTAATAGTTATGTATTAAAACCTCTTATACTTTTATTGTAATTATTAAACTGTGTCCTTTTTGCTTAGTAAATTTTACGCTTTCAATATTTCAGCGCACAAAGAGCGAGTTTTTAACACTTAATGAATGCACATGGCCACAAAGTTGTCTTGTAAGCGCTTTTTTTTTAAATATTTAGTTCTTAGAGGATAGTTAAAATTTTTGCATAATTAATAATAAGTGGTTTTGATCTAGGCGCCGAAAATTGGCCATCTTGTCTTTAAAAATTTTTTTTTTCAAAATTTTATTTATGAACCCAGGTCTGAGAAAATTTATACTATCTTCAAACTGTGTCCTCAATTTGTATTAATTTTGGCGAAAATTTCGATTAAGAAAAGTTTTCTTAAGCTTTTTTTGGGATCAGTACTCAGAGTTTGGCCTTTACATAAGCAGTTTATTGTATCAGAATTGGGGAAGAGGATAGAAGGAGCGTTGACGATATCAGAATTTAAATGCCATACGATTTTTACCGTCCTTTTTTATAACGAAATTTAATACAACTTTTTATTGTATTCTATTTGATTCTTTTAAAATCTTTTTTTCGAATTAATTTCCTCTGTTTAGGAAAGCGGTTATTTTTACTGTTTTCATTGTGAACACATTCTGTCGTTATAAGTTTTTGCACAAGCTGTTTTTACCGACCCTGAAAAATATGTATGTATGTATGCAAGCTAAGCCGGTTTAGATGGGGTTGTACTAAACCACGCTGAGTCGTCCATATGGACAAATACGAAAACCAAGTATGTATGTATATGGCACCCTACAAGTTCGTATTGTTGCTAAGTTGATGTTCATTGGCTTAATTTTTGGAAAAAAAATTTGTACATACCTACATATGTACATATGTACACACATACTACATACATACATACTTGAACTACTTGAAAACATGGCGTTTTATTTTTTAAAGCAAAGACCAATGGACACACAACTACTTTATTGTTATGAGTTTAAGTTATTTTTTCTGAAAAAGCCAAATGGGAAAAAAATCGTTTCGCGGAAAAGTGTGGAGAGGAAAAAAACACAAATTAAGATGTGGTTACAATAAAAACAGCTGATTTTTTAAGTATTTAACCCGCATTTATTAAATCTGTAAAGCAGCGAACACAATGGAATGGTGAATTTAAAATGATAATTCATGAACTAATTTATATCTATTAATTTTGGTGTTAAAAACTCGCTTTTATATTTATATAAATACCTATAATTAAATGCTTTGTTTTAAATGGAGTGGATTTCACTTTTATTTTTTAATAATGTATAATTTCTGTCTCACTTTAATAAAACAAAATCTATGCGTATCGAGAGTGTTGAGTTTTTGTAAAAGTAAACACAACGGCAGTGATGTCTTCAAATATTCCAAAACAATCAATTAAATAAGTATTTCTCTTTTTAATTTATCATAATGAAACATTTTCTATAAGAAAAGGAGTCGACTGGAAGTCTCTTACAATACCTGCCTGCTTACCTATAACCACTGACTATTTCCCTGATAAGCGTTCGCTTCATAATGATTACGTTATATCGGACTATACTCTGTTGCCAGACGATGTCAATTTGGATTATGCCAATAGTCGAGCTATCTATCGAAAACCACTAACGACCGAAGAAGTTTTCACAGAAATTGTGTCTCAACGTTTGGCTCAAGGTTTTCAGTTGATTGTCTTGGAAGAGAAAACAAATTGTCCGCCAGCTCAGGCGCCATGCTGTGGTGGTCTTAAACAGCAAAAACCGATGTCTGTACTGCACATGCAGCCATTAACCGAGGTCACAAAAGAATACCTTTTGTCTATCGGTCGAATTTTTCATAAAATAACATTAAATGGTTCGGTCATAACCGTAACTGGTTACAGACCAAGGTAATTTAGAACTTTAACTTTTTTTTTTTAACTTTTAACTTTTTTGAGTCAAAACAAATGTTTCACTATCATTATTTTCCTTTTTCCAGACATCCCTACCCTCCAATTAATGTTGATTATCGCTATCGTTTTCATGCCCCTCAGCACGAGACATATGAAATTTCTGGTGTAAATTTTACTACGGAGAAGTTGGAAAACTTCAATTGGAACTATATGGATCATTATATCTGTACCAGAGGTGATACAGATTATCCTCTAACGGAAGTGAGTAAATTGACATGTTTTAAAGTAGCTGACGTACGTGTATATTATACGCGTACATAATAGTAGTTGTAGTAGATGCAAGTAAAATATATTAGATAAACTTAAAAAATTCCTGTCGAATTCAATGCTACTCACTTTAATTTATTTACAAGTCAGTTTTTCTCTTGAAGTTATACTTATAACTCTCTTATACGAGTATGTATTACGATTTCTACCACAAAGTGCGAGTGACTTTTTTACATTGGAAATTATCAAATCAACTGAGTATTTTTTATCAGCTTGTAGTTCGTTGTCTGTCCACCTTCTGTTGCAAATTTTTCACTTCCAGAGAGTTGATTTTTATTATTTTTTTCTATATTAGAACTAATTATTGAATCCAGCCGGCCAAAAAACTGATTGCCATATTTTGGTACATTTAACAAAAACGCTTACAGTGGACGTCCAATAGTGCGAACCACAGGTGTTTTCATAATGGTTGAAAATTCGAATTATTGGATTATAGTTGTTTCTACCTTTCTGTGTAATATTTAGTGATGCATGAGGTTTTCTTTATCATAAAAATCGCCCTGGTTTCCTATAACTTTTGCCAACATGTCTAGTTCACAATCTGTAGTGGAGCTTTAATGTATCTGTCTGTAGGAGTTAAAAGTTTTGTATTCTGTTTTCTTATAGTGCAAATGTTTGATTTAGATAATTTATATGGCAAATTAATTTGATTCTAGTAATGTTTTCCTTTTTGTCTTTCAGAATCTTAAATATTGGCGTTTTCGTGTTTATTTGCTGCCAAAGGAAAATAAGGCAATGAACAAAATAATAGAGCATGGCAGTCAATACTGTGATGTATTCAACGATACTATTGTGGACAATACAAAGCAACAGATTGATGAGTTCATGCGTTTCGTCGAATTGCATTTGAACAAATTGAAAAGACGCAAATCTCGCGTAAGCATTATTTTTAGCTTAAGTTCTGATCTTTTTCCCATATATTTCGTTTATTTTGGCAATAAGTAAAAATAATGCTTTCCTTCAGTTACACAGTTCTGTTATTTTATTTTATTTATTTCATATGAAAGTTATTTAATTTTTATTTATGATGTTTAATTACATATACATATATATTTATAACTCACTAAAATTATGTATGTATATATGTTTATTTTCCAAGCCATTTTAAATATGTTGTGTTTTGTTTATAATATTATATCTTAAGAAATTTAACATAATTATCTAAAAATCAAAAAAAAATATCTAGTTTACAACACAACAGCAATTTTAATACTCTTCCAAAAATTGTCTTTTGTTGCTTTTGCCTTATATGTTTGAGTTGGAATCGTTTACAGGATAGTCCTACTGCACAAAGTCATCTAACAAGAAGGCGCCACAGTACCAGCATAATATCCAGACCTCCACCTAATCAGGTTCTCTATCTTTAACTATTCTTTCTATTGTTTCTTTTTACTAAAAACAAGTTTTTGTTTCCAATCCGTTTGAACTAAAAACATCTTTATTGTTTTTTTAATTAACTCAGTCTTTTGTCCTATATTTTTTAAGTTTTTCTTATTTTTATCAGTCATGTAACCTATTTCCAAAACGCAATTAATACATTTTATGAATAGTAAGCAGAGATTGAAGTCAATTTGATTTTTAAATTTGTTTTTTTTAATACTTAGGGACTTACGAATTCACCGTTTCGTGAACGTGTTGGCAGCAATCGTTTACCTGAAAAACGTCCAAGGTTTTTATGTTATATATTAATTAAATAATTTTAGCTTTTATGGATTGGCTTCGTCAGTTTTATTGCGTTTTTGTCTTTTGAATATGGTGTTTGCTTAACTCTTGTCTACCTATTTTTTTCTTCTGTTCTTTATTATTTTTGCAACATAAATATTAGAGTTATTGTACTTAATTAATTAGTTTATATTGTAATAGAAACGTATCTTATTATATGCATCTTATTCAAAAGTTATTTTTACTCTTTAATGAATATTTTCTCTATAATTTTTGTCGAGCTCGAGGTTACGCATAAACTTCGAGTAACATTATCACGGCTAAGACATATTTATCATATATTTTTTATTTAATATAAATTTTATTTTTTATATACATATAAATAAGTATGTGTATATGTATATATATTTTTATTCAATATTTATATATTCTTGATATTTCTTTTGACTTTTTTATTGAATTAATGCTTTAAAAATATTTAAGCATGATTGAAACCATTTGCTTGCTTATAAAACACATTGATCAAAAAATTTAATACTTCGATACTACTTCGTGTATCTTCTTCAGGAAAATTGCCCTAGAGAAAGTTGGAAATTTTTTTTGAAGCATTAGTTTAACGTTTACGATTATATGTTTGTACTTTATTACGTATGTAAAAATAGTGTATTTAATTAAAATTTCAATGTTTTCTTTGGAAAAAAGTTATCATTTATAACAAAATTTTAGAAAATTAGTCGTGAAAATTCATCACTGATTTATGTCATCCTATAAATCACTCATTGTAAGCAGTTGGTCCTTTTTTATTTAGTTCCAATTTTCTGACAGCATTATAAAAATAAATCTACAATTTAATCGGCACATTCAAACAAATCTTACAATGATATTTGAGTCTATCGTTGAGAAGAAATAAGCATAAATTTAAAACAAGAAAACAAAGAAGCAAAATCACAGCCGATCCAAATCTGTTTATTTTGATGTTTTAGTAGTGGTATAAATTTCTCTTTTGTTACTGCTTTAACAAAATACATAGAAAAGGTTTCGTTTCGGATAAATTTTTTTAAATAAATAAATATTTAGAAATGTAGCTTTCATTTTCAAAGACACAGTAACTGTAATTTTTTTGTTAAATGATGAAAGGTATGCGTAAGGTTTTCGTTTCCAAATAGTTTCTAATCCTCCAAATTGGTTGTTTTGCAATTTCGGTAAAAGCTTTGCAATATTAAATGCTATTCTTTCTTTCAGCTTCTGTTTTTTTATGCTCTAAATTCTATCAATAAATTTCCCCCATTTTAGTTGCATCATTTCAAAGAATAAATAAAGAGATTTCTGACAAAAATTAAGTTAATTCATCTCGCCTCATTCGAAACTTTCGAATCGATTTCGATGAATATTTGAATACAGATAAATATGAAAATAAAAAAAGTGTCAAAAGGAGGTACACTATAAAATACACATTGCTGCATATATGGTACTGTCAATATTTTAAAAAATACATACATATGTATGTATGTCTTTTGTTAGTTTCGTACGAAAACAGTTGTCTCCGTACACTAAGAGTTGTCATAAAAACAAATTATAGGATAATGGTTTTTTTTTTTTAATAAAAAAATATGTGTAAACATCAAGATATAGAACTGAAAACATGCATATTCACGTTTCTGAAGATGTTTTAAATACAGTTTGACCGATAGCAATGGAAACTGTGCGACAACTCTGTTTATTGCACGATCAAAGTAACAACTCAAATAATTTCTTTAAGGTAAACAAATTAAAACATATTGTTGCAACGTAATGTTTAAGTATATTTTTGTTTGTTAATTTTAAGCAAGTAGGATTCATAATAGATGAACTTGCCTGTATAACAACACAGCTCGGCAAAACTCATAAGTGTATTTTGTTGTGGTTAAAGAGAAAAAGAGAAACATTTTATGTTCAATCGTGACTACCCGTAAAACAATAAAAACAAATAAAAGTTGTTTAAGGATTTTTAAGTAATAATTTCTTTTTTTTTTTTGCGGTGTATCCGTTCAAAGGATAACGTCGTCTATTTATGTATATAAATAATTACATAATAAAACAATCGCATCTGTACACAACAGTTGTTTGCTTCGACTTTTTTATTTTGCTACATTTAATTACACATATTTTGCTTTTTCTTTTAATTTTAATTTTTTTCATTTTTATTTTATGGTTTTTGGCTTACAGCATGTTGCATCTAGATTCTCTGAAAAACATCATATTATTTTTAACTCACCGCAGCAAAGGTTTGTTAGTTTGTTCTGTAAAAACACTTCTTATGACTAAATAACTACACTCATTTAAATTGTAAAATTTTAAAATATGTCCTATTTATTGTATATAACTTTTCTGTAAACGAATTTTGAAGCTATGATGTCGTTAATCTGTTTAAAATGTGCTTAGTTTTAGAAAAAATTTTATGATGAATATAATTTTTTTTTTAATTTATATACAGCTATATAGCCCGATCAAGTGTTTTAAAAACTGAACGTGCAAGTGGTCGTTTGATACACCCGCCTGCAGATGCTGCTGCTGTTGCCTTAAACTCTGAGCTAAATCAACATGATGATTATGATGAGCGGTAAATAGTTTTTATTCAAATTAAAACAATGTACTATAAATATAACTAAATATTTATAATGCTAATCGGTGTTTTTTTGTGTAGGCTATCGAGTGAAACTAAACTGCGTCCAAATGCAACTATTAATGAAATTTTCGAAGCTATGAAGCATCCAACTAATGGAGTTTCATTCATTTCACAAACCCAAAGTTTGCCTTCGTATACTTTTGTTTCAATTGATGCTTTGGTATGGCTTAAGAATAATTGGGAAAGCACGCGAAATCCGTTGGAAATTTTGGAGACAATGCGCAAGGAGAAATTAATCTGTCATGCCTCCGGCGATTTTAATAAACCAGTTATAGCTGGGTTTTATTTGTATTATATAGCACAACAAGATACAAATGCTAAAGGTGGGTCTTATGAACTGCACAAATTTAAATTAACATTTTAGTAGTAATTGTTGAAAATGACTATTGATAGACTTCAAAGACCTTCAGAAGATCTTATATTCGTCTCTTCAATGTGCACAATGAAGTTGATTGATTTCTACACTGTTAATAATAATTCTTACATCCATACACATATAGTTTCTTTTTTTCGGAGAAATTAAAAAATATCATTAAAGAGAAAAACTCTGCAGAACCAAGTCACTGTCAAAGAGATTAAGCAAAAGCCTATTGATTTATTATTTATTTATTGCAATTGTGACTTCGGTAAAAGCTCATTTAAGCATGTTGGGTCTTAATTTTTTTTTAACTTGTATTTTGCAGAATACTTACGACCACTTAATGACTTAAGTGCCTTTGAGAATGAATGGATGGAAATCGAATTGTTGGGTTGTAACAGCTTATGGAGCGATGAACATTTATTACCGTCTATACCGAATTTTCTGAGAGAAATACCACCATCACAATCCTGGACTAATTGTTGCAGGAATCGTAAGAAAATTATATGAAACATCATTTTGCTTAGAATAATTAACAATTAAAGAATGCAATAAACATACATAAACACTTATACAGAACAAATTTTTGTCGTATTCAACAACGGAATTGTTTGAATTCGGATCTGTAAAGAAATTTAGCTGTCAGACTTGAAGTCTTTCGAAAAATACACAACATTTAAACATGCAGTTTTATATTAAATTATAAAAAAAATTGGAAAGAAGTGAAAAGCGTTCTAATAAACTTTTTCAGTATAAGCATTTTTAATGTTCTCTGCGATAGTCCATCCATATTGCTTTTTATACCTTCATTTCGGAACAACGGATATTCACATAAATTTCCTTTTGCATGTTTTAGAAAAAATTTATCGTCATTCGCATTTAGAAATTGATGTGAATCAGAAAAGTGAACGCATGGAATGGGGTCATGTCAAATATCACACAGTTATGCAAGCAGGTTTTGCATTTGAGATTGTTGTACAATGGGTAACGTCATCGGGCCCAATTGTTTGGGATTTGGTAAGTTCACTTAAAGAAGTGTTTTGTTTTCATTATTTAACTAAGTTACATACATATTTGAAAATTTTATGCATCAAGATAAATGGCTGGATACGGAAAGCTAATCAATGTAATTATCAACTGGTACCAGTACCGGCCGATCCAATGGCTGAACCATTTACGGAAAAATCTGATCCACTTAGGGGTCCCATGTTTATACCGTTAGCTACTCAACATTTAAATAATGGTTGCAATTTGTTTGAAGGTTAGTTGGTATTAAAAAGGTTTTTAATATTTTGTAATATTTATTTTTTTTATTACTTTAGGATTTCCTGAGGATACTAAAGCTGATCGCATGCTGTTATTTCAAGAGGCTATATTGGCCCGTTTTGGATTTTTACCTTGTGTAGTGGAAAGAAATAAAGATGTAGGTACTTAATATACCATATAGAAATAAGTTTATTTATTTCTTTTCCTTTTTCATTTATTCCATGGCTACTTTTTTGTATCTTCCCCTTTAGCTGCCAAAGGAATATCAATATGTTCATTGTTCTGGAAATATGTTTGCTCTTATACGGTAAGATTATTTGACATATTCACAAAATACATACATATGTACGTGTGTATTGTCTTAATGTTTATTACAAGTATACTATGACAATGTGATAATGTTTTTTGAATCCTGTGTATGGGTATTGCAAATATTTAGATGTTCTAAAAACACAAACTATCAGTTGGAGACACCAAGTCGTCAAGAAGCAAATGTTACACGCTGCGTTTACGGTCATACTAATAACACAAACGTTCCGAAAAAGGTATAACGTAATTTTAAATGTTTTAAATAAAAAAAATACAATTTCTAAAAACATTATTTTCAGGTTGGTTTTTTGTGGGCGTGGAATCATATGATTGCGAATAAAAAATGGAAATCTCTTGTTATTAATAACTCAGCGGACGGTGAATTGTTTCAGCTTAAAATGTTGAAAGATTTTCGAGAATTTTGCTCCAATAGCGATAATCGGTTAATGGAGTTTTGGAATCATTGTCATGATTTAAAACTTGCTTCTCTAAATAACATTGAAAATATGAATAACAACAATAATAGCAGTAAAACTTTTTAAGATGTAAATTAAAAAATTAGTTAATATTTATTTTTTTGTAAATCTTATAGAAAAATAATTTGTTTGTTGCTTGAAAGAGTTTGTTGTCTTTCACCAATTGCAATTAAATAAAATAATTAATCCCCTAGTTGCAGTACCCAGTTCTTAATTGTTTTCTTTACATTTATTTAGAAATAAAAATATGTCTAATCAGGACTTATTTAATATCGCGGAAGTTCAATTTCACAGGTACATAAAGAAATGTTTATTGTTTTGTCTGCCATTAATTTAATTTGTTCTACTTTCATTAAGAAATACAAATATGCTTAATCATAACTTATTTAATATTGTGGAAGTTCAATTCCAATTTTCAAAAAAAAATATTTCTTATTTTGCTTACAAGTAATTTATTAGTTCAGTTAGTGTGTGTGCTTGTTATTTTTTTTAAAGATAATCTGTACTTAGTGCGTGAATGTATTAACTTGCATTTGTATGCAATCCGTGTTAAAGTTATATCTACTTTGTGAGTGCCGAGCTTTGGTTGTCAACCGTTGTGATCTTTATGGGCCGAGATATGTACATATGTGTATTGAACTAATGAGTTACAGTTTGGATCTTATGGCACAATAATATCATTTGATGTGATAAAAGCGTTTTTTTTTGCCAAGCCGCTGCTATGAAAGAAAAGCAATAACTAATATGCAGAAAGAATAGTAATAACTTAAATTCACAAACTTCTATCGTTTTATATTAAGCGAGATGTAATATATGCATACATACATATATGTATGTACATGAGAGCATGGTAAAACAAATTTTAAAATGAAATATTACTCTATAATTTAAATGGTTTTCCAATAATACGGCAACATGATTCTCAGCCCTCCTTTCGTTCACAGTTCTGAAGCCACTACTGGCTGACAAATGCTGTCAAAACACACGACAATTTGTTTTTTGTTGTAGTATATTAATTTTCTTTTTATTAAAACAAATCAAAATTTTTCTTTTTTTTGTACATAAGTAATGGTGGTACGTTAAAAAATTATATTAAAAGATTTTTCTGTGGGACTCTCACAAGTTAATTAAATTTAATAAATCTCAATTTTATTTTGAAGACATAAAAACTGGAAAGAATACAACGAATTTGTATATAGAGCTGTAGTTACAGTTTCTTTGGACGTGTTGCTGCTGTTAATTCACTGCTTCTGAGTGTCACGGAAAGTGGTTTTTGATTTCAAGCAGCAAATTGTGGCAGGTAGTGTATTTACATACATACATGTTATGTGTGTAAGTTCTAGTACGTATGTGGATATATTGTAAGAAACCGAGTGAGGTTTACGGCATCAATGCTTCCACATACATATATAAGTATGCAGTTCATTAAGTAAACAAAACATTAATGATCACTTTGATGGAAAAGATCAATTAACTATCATTTGCTAAACAAATTGAAGACATCTCGGTATCTTAATTGTTGTTCTTTTTTACAGAATTTCTTTGCTTAAAGAGGAAAATAAAAACGAACGGCAAAAGACTGCTTGTGTTTATAAGATAGTACTTGATTGACTCTTTTGAAATCGTGGTTTGTTCAATTTGACTCTGCCATTCATAACAAGAGTTCGGACGGAAAGAAATCGAGTCATTCAATCAACAATTCGATGTCTTTCTTTGTAACCAGCAATAAGCATAACATCGGATTATGGCACAATTTAATCTGTAAGTTCAGTAAATGTACATATAAAGCGGGGATGGATTATGACAACAATACCATGATATAATCGTAATTTTCTATCACCAAATGAAACAAATTTAGGATTCTTACATATCTTAACCAAAACGATTTTAAAGGAGCATAAATCAAATTTGCTTTAACGGGATGCTTCTTTCGAGAATGATAATCGGTTTTGGCATGTACATACTTAATTTGTTTTCGGTTTCTTAGGCAAGAAAAAGAAATGAAGACAAATAAACGCTAGTAAGGATATTATGTGTTCAATTCTTGTTTCTTATGAAATCTTGAAGACGTTATTAAAAAATTATGTTTAGTAACTTAATAAAAGTTTGGGGGAAAGAAATAAAATGTGCATCTGCATATGTAGAAGTAGCTTTTAATAAGATTTCGAACTTTTTCAAGAAATTATTTAAAAAATCTGCTGGTAGCGTGAGATTGGCACCAACGTATGTAAGTAGTTAAATGTTCTTTGCCCCTACATGGTGAAGCAAAATAATTAATATTAAAAAAATTAAAGTTCATATTATTTAGCATTCATCACAAATAGTCGCGAGTCCATTTGTCTTTCCCATTATGCCAACATATAAAATTGTATATATAATATATATATAAGTTTTATATGACATATAAAATAATTATGAAACTTTAAAGAGAGTGTGAGTTAATTTTTCTAACATAGAAACCAGATATAGGACTGGCGAATTCGGGCGGTTAATAGTCCACCATAGCTCCTAATAAACATTTGTAAATGATCTAATATCGGCATATATTAAAAAAAACCTCAAGTAACAAAAAAAATTCAGAGTTGATGTTGAAATACTTGTTTCTGGAAAGGTTTACAACTAAAATACAGTTAAAAATATAAAAAATAAAGTTCTTATCATCAAAAGATCCTAAGAGTACAGAAAACATTTTTTAATTTAACGTATTGCACCCTAAATACAAAAGGTGCACAACTCAAAATTCTAAAATTTTCAGGAGAGACAAAAAACTGTTTATTTTTAGTTCATCATGCAGAAGAAACACACTTAACATAACTGTATTTTTCCAGTTAAAGAAGATAGTGATGTGAAAGAAATTTTTGCAGTAGTTAGAGATGTGTATTCTGAGTTAATTTATGGAAAAAATTCAGTTTTGGAAAATTTTGAGTTGTGCGCCTTTTGTATTTAGGGTGCGTTATGTCCTTTGGGGGCTCTTATTTCTGCAAGTATGTAATACAAAAAAGTGGATATTTTTCTGCTAATGTTAATTCTTTAACAAAATCGACCTTGAAAAAAAATAATTGCATAGTTTTTCATACTAAAGTTTGTTGGCTCTCCTGAAAAATTTTTATCGGGCGTATCTTTGGGCTTTTATGAAATCCTATGACGGATATAATCTTCTCCACGGAGATATGAATGTTAAGAATTTTAAAATCTGTTGTTAGAATTATGAGTACTTTTGCAGTGATGCCAATTTGTCACGTTTAATACATTAAAATTAATAAATCTTACGTGATTAAAATTACGATTATATAAGATTGCTTTTTAGCTTTAGTAAATGGTGTTATATCATAAATGAATAAAAAAAATTGAGGTTAATTTTTCCCCAAATAGGATTTAATATACATATGTACATACCTACACATGCACGAATTTCAATAACTTTAAATGAACTGCTATTATATTACATTGAAATCCACTAAACAAAATCCACTTTTTCTCTTTCATATAATAGATATAATACAATAAAAAGTAAATATAACGATATACCAACAGCAGAACCCATTCATATCGGTCGTGTGGATAATGATCATGTACCTCTGTGTTCAGTTAATGATGTTCAATTGCGTTTTTTGGTACCCGACGATTTAACAGAGGTTTGTTTTTTAATCATTTGCGAGCTTCTTCTATTATTTACATATTAACATTTGTTTCGCTTACGTTCATTACATAATTATTAAACTTGAATTGAAGTTATTACGTTTTGAGGATCAGAAGAATTGAGAGTAGAAAATAAAAAACTAATGTTTAAAAAACTATTTTCTTATTGATATACAGGTACGAACGTTATGCCAAGATTGGTTTCCCATCGATTATCCTCTTTCCTGGTATGAGGATATAACTTCCAGTTCACGATTTTTTTCATTAGCAGCTGTATATAATTTAGCTATTATTGGATTGATTGTAGCAGAAATTAAACCGTACAAAAATTTAAACAAAGAGGTGAGTTCATGAGATTGGAAAACACTTAAGTACATATAATATACACATATATAGGAAAAATTAAAACTCTATATGAATTATAATTGTGACAAAAAGGACAAGGGAATTTTACCCGACAGCATGGGTAAGACAGCTGAAATTGGATACATACTTTCATTGGGAGTACATCGAAAATACCGGCGTAATGGGATAGGTTCATTACTGCTAGATGTGCTTATAAATCATTTAACAACAGCCGAAAGGCAATCTGTTAAGGCAATATTTTTACACGTGTTAACAACAAATCAACCTGCCATTTTATTCTATGAAAAACGAAGGTAAATAAAGAAAGAGATTTTAGTTATGTTTTTTAATATCTCTTGCCTTGCAGATTTAACCTTCATTCCTTTCTGCCTTATTATTATCATATAAGAGGTAAAGGCCAAAGAGACGGTTTCACATATGTAACATATATAAATGGAGGTCATCAGCCATGGACATTATTATATCCTTTTCTAAGAAAACAAACTTTCAGATTTTAGAAGGCATTGAAATGTTAATGCCATTATTCCATAACTCTTTAACACTCTTGACATGCAATTCGTAAAAAAGTATAATTTGGTTAACGTTTTCCAATGAGGTTAATTTTATCACATTACAAAACATTGTGTTTAAAATTTTGCAAAGATTGGTCAAATGGGAAAATTTTTTCCCGATATTTACAAGATATCAGCAACAAATAACTTGTCTAATGCGCAGCTAAACCACGAATTCTGAGTGTCTGTCCTAAATACAGGAGTTAAACGCTAAAAAGCAGAGAATCCAAGCTTTACTTGGTTCACTACATTTTACCGCTTGAGTTAAAAAAATATTATATTGTATATAAATATCTAATTAAAAAATTTCCCCAAAAATGGTTTCCTTAATTTCTTAGCACAGATCATGTGAAACATTTTGCCTCCAAATTAAAAAGAACTGGCGAAGTATTTAAATGGATTTTAACACGTATAAGACAAGTGATAAGATGGGTTTGTCACAAAACTGTGTCACGGTTCAATTTTGCCCATTGAACTTTTACAGCAGCCAAAGTGAAACGAAGGAAATTATATTATAATGTGCGCTACAATGAACAAATCTAAAACTACTTAGAAAAACGAACTTATTGCAGCAAAATTCATAATTTGAATAAAATATTTTCGTTAAAATTTGTATGTGTAGATACATAATTGATTAAGCGAGTTGATTTTATACTTTAATTTCTAGCCAAAATATTATGTTTAACATAATTAAGTGTATGTATGTTGATTGGAATTACTTTAATATATTTTTATTTTATATATTTAAATTTTTTGTTCAATTTCGCCAAAAGTATTCTTTTTTCTTTTTCTTAGTTTCAAATATATTTGCAACATTTTTTATATATATGTAACTAAAAACTTTGTTCAGTTTACAGCAATTTGCTTTACGAGACAGATTTTAAACGTTATATACAGAAAAAAAAATTAAGAATATACTAAGTATTATTAGGAAAGGAATTCAGGTTAATTGTTTAGTTTATTTACCTTTAAATTTCAATAAATATTGTTTTGTTTAGTCGGTTCATAGTTTTCTGTTTTTTGTTTGTCATTTAAATATACAACTAAATAAGCAGTTTATATTTTCTTGTATACAATTTTAAAGATTTTATTACCTCTTAATATCATTACACAACAAGAATGTATGTATATGTTTCAAAACGTGTAACTACCAAATATTACCACAAAAAGAAGAATATGTACATATATTAGTTGATTTTATATTTAATTAATTTTAATACCACTTTTATTTTAAACGTATCAGTATCATCAGTCTCTTTTATTTATTGTTAATGATTGTATAAAGTTATAAACATTTAATATATTTACATATATAAACATTTTTGCGCCAGATTTTTTTTCCAACCTAATATTTTTGATTTTTAATGTTTAAATCAGTAAATTTGAAAGTGTTTGTTTTAAATTATAGGAGAAACTAATAAATTACAAAAAGAAATATGTATTACTACTACATTTGTTTGTTTATGTTGTTGGCTTAAGTTAAGCATCCAATAAAAGGATATGGAGAAATACAAACCAAGTATTTAAAAAAACATTTTTCAACGTTTAAAGAAAATGGACTTTTCAACTTACATACATATGTATGTGCCTAAAGGTTTTTTTAATTAAAGTGTTTAAATTAAACACCAATGCTTTCTATTTCTTTTCCTTGATTTTTTGTTCTCTCCCATTTTGTTGCAGTAAGATTTGGATCTTTTTCAATTATACTTGAAAAATTCGATTGGTTCTATATAATTTTTTTATTTAAATCATGATGTATTGGCTCCTTTGGTCATCAGCAAAAATTAAACTTTCTTTGAACCAAACCACCGTGTCTGCGAAACAAAGTGCTTCGGTTACGAATTTAAACAATTTTCTACCCGTTTTTTTCCTCTACTTTAAGACATTTTCATGTTTCCAGTGTAAAAGAAATATTTCTGGACCTGTTGATGTCATTGTGAGCAATCAGTTGAAAATCGAAATGTCTGTGTATTTTCAAAGCTTGAGTTCCGCCCTTTTGGTTCGAATTGATTCATCAGGCCAGTCCTTAGTATGAAGAAATTTGCCGCTGCCTCATTATTATCATTAAATGGTATACCACTAATCATTTTCATACTTTTGGTGGGCAAAAAGGAAAAATTCCTCACTTTTCCCAGATTAAAATCAGGGAAAATCCAGTAAAGGATAAAGTTCTTGGGGTCAATAAAACTCTCATATACAATCACGGATGTCGTTTTTAAATAACTGCAGGTCCGAAGAGAAGATCTATGGCAAAGTGTGCAGCACGAGTTTGACAATAATTTGTACGATTGTGAAAATGTGTTAGTAAAAAGTAATTACATAAGTATATCTGGGCTCTTCCGTCCTCCTAAAGCAGGCTTAAAAATGGCGCAATGCCCAACACTAGTGTGGCGTGAAAAACATGTGCATATTATTACAATATTTTAGAAAATTATATAGTAAGTATGTCACTACATACATATGTATGTATGTATGTACGTACTATGAAAATATAATATTCCTTTTTCCTTAATCCAAGTGCATGCATAAAAAAGTGTTTATAGGTATTTATTTTTATGGGATGTAGTATGTATTATAACGCTCATGCGAAAACTTGTTTACACTGCAAAACAATCGAGACCTCAATGTAACTAAAAGAGAACAGAACAAACCATACTTTTTCAGAGTTTTGATTGTTTCCAAAATTTGGTTACATTTTGGATAGTTCTTAAATCCCACCTACATATATGTATATGTATGTACATACATGTATACATCCAAGCAATTTTATATCATGTGCGATGCAGCGTGTATACATAGAAATCACGTTAAGTTCTAAAACAACTTGGCAGCCCTTTGGGGAAGTACAATACTGCTGTTGCTTTCAAACTGTTATAACTTTAACGCCGGAAAAAACGGTAAGTTTTGACAACTATCAGCTGTTGATTAATTGAGATAAATTCGCCTTAGAATTTTTACATTTCTCTGCAGTCACAAATTAATTCGCCTTGGATTGAAAATATAACATTTTCAATTCAGTGATTGATAGTCAACAAAGTTAAAAGGTTTGCCTTAATTTTTTGCTTGGGTACAAAACAAGTTGACAGTTCCATAAAAAGTCGTTAAATAAGAATAACATATTAAAGTTGACCATTAGCTAACGTGCCACTTGCATATAAATAAGCACAAACGGGTATCTTTCGCTCAAAATTGTTCTTTAGCTAAATAAATAAACTTCAAGTGTTAAATGTTTTCGTGTGCACCTTAAGTGTGAAGTGAAGAATTGCAAATATTCAAATTGACAAGTGCGAAAAAAAATATTTTAGATAACATTAACTAATTTAACATGCAGAAAATGTTGAAAATATCTATAATTTTATTAATTCTCTGGGCAAATTACGCACAGTGTCTATGGGGTAAGTTTAAAATATGCCTATAAGGTAAAAACATCCATACATATTCATATGTATGTATGCATATATGTATGTATATGTGTATACATTTTTTGACAGTTGGTACTTTGGTGTTGCTTTTAGTTATACAATCAAGAGTAAATGCTTAAAAATAAGTATATGCATATGCAGGTATCCACATACATACATATGTATGTATGTATATATTATAAGTTAGTCAAAAACCATAAGCAACAACCAAAATCCATTCTAAACACATTCATATTTGCACTTGGACTTGCATGCTTACTTATGTATATACACACCTGCATAGATATGTATGTACATACATATGCACGTATGCAGCATACGTGTTTTCTAAACCATCTGAGATTTTACATTTAGATAAATACAAATATTTTAATTTGTTTACATTTAATACGCGCATAAATATGTTACGTGAAAGTTTTTATTTATTATCTTATGCAATCAAATCGTTCATGCACACACTTACATTAGATGGGCAGTGCACACTAAATCATTTTTTACTGTTCTTTTTAAAAATGTTTTGTCAAAGTCACTCGATTTAAAAAGGCAGAAATGCAAACATACTCTTGGCATACATACTATATTGTAGATATACATACATATGTACATATATTTTAAATTTTACTTACATATTTACTGGTATCAATGCACATGCAAGCATTAATGCATATGCAAGTATGTACATACATATGTACATCCTTGTGAATGCCGACTAGAAACAATTGTCTTATAAAGTATGTATGTATATACATATATACTATATAGTATATGAATGTACGTACATAGATACATATATACATACTATGTATGGATGTACGTGGCTACATATGCATACATACATACATATGTACATGTGTAAGTATACAGTTGATATTTTTGTTGGAGAAATTTTTATTTATCATTTTAGATAAATTGTCCTCGTGTTAACGTTTATAACAATACACCACTTCACATTTACATGCGTAGATACAATCATATGTATGTATGTATCTACGCGGTAGTGTGCGTCAAATATCAACTACATATGACTAGGTATATAATGCAGTGTTGTTAATAACACCAATAATATATCAATAAAGAAATAAAGTGAGCGTTTTTAGAGCCTCTCAATTTCTCTGCAATATTATTGAAAACAAACTCCAGAATAGTGTGCAGTTTAATTTTGGCAAAGTGATGTATGTATGTGCATATATAAAAAGGAGAAATAATATGTTGTATATTCTTTATTAATTTTCACTTTCTAAGTTTCAAAATAAAATTAAATTTAAAGCATGTGTGTATAAGCTCCTGACTCACCGTATGCATATATACATATGTTTGTACATATTCGAGTTGCTCAAATGTTCAATGAAAAAGCTAAAAAATACGCTCTAGGGGCGAATAATAGAGGTCATCGCAATTAACCGATGCAAAAAAGGAAAAAAGAAATGAATACGATGGTACATATTTCTTTCAGGTTAACTGAACCGCGGAAATGGGGACCGCACTATAGCATGTTTTAATATATTGCACAAGTTGACTGTCACATATTAATCATTATTAATCGTACGTGTGACATCATGCATTAATATTTCAAATCCTTTTTAATGAACTTAAATTCTAATTTTAATTTAAAAACAAAGTTTTGAACAATTTAAGTTTTAAAGTGCTCATTATTGATAAGCAAATTATGCAGAAACTATTGCGAACAGGTACGTGATACAGATAAGAGTTTTGATTTCACAACAATATTTATATACTGATATGTACATATGTATGTATGTATGCATTAAATATATCTATATTTTTGAACGTAAGAAAAAGGGAGATACTAGAGTGTGCTTTTTACTATAGGCATTAATGCATATTTATTTTCATAACATTTTTTTTGCAAGTACTTTAGGCATCTTTTTTAAGCTTATTTTTTAATAATTTGCAACATATTAATTTTTTAATTTCACGTCTCCATAATACTAATGAATATTTACAACAAATACATACATACATACATATACAATAACAGAAATCTGAACATTTAAAAATTCAACATTTTTTGTTATATTTTATTTATTGAACACAGGCGTAACAAAAATTATTCCTTTATTATGATACAATAAGACGCACGTTTTTGGCAAAAAATTGCATAGTTTTATCACTTTTTAATCTACATGGCTATTTTGCTATAAACTTTATTTTGGGTTCTTTACTTGTATTAGGAGGTATTTCTCATAAATTAATTAAATAATCATTAAATAATAGGTTAATAAATAACACTGTTATGACTGGAAATCACATTAAAAAATAACGTTTTTTTCATAAAATATATTTTATGTTTCTTAAACGTTTATTTGGCAAATAAGTCAAATAAGCCTATATATCGTTAGCTGAAATTTGAAACCACATAACTAACACGAACTTCAAAGTCAATGTTTTGAATGATTATGTGCTTCCTTAATATTATACATTTTATATTTAACTACCAATATTGTATATGATTATAAAATTAATGCTTTCGAAAGGTTCAACTAAGTTAACAACTTGTTTAAATCACTTTGTTATTTTTTCGACTTTTCCATGGCAGATGTTATAACAAATAATTAAGTACATTACCTGGTGTGTTGTTTATTTATATTTTTATGCAATTGGTTGCTTTATTTAAAACGAATACTTTAAAATTAAGAAAATACAAAAATACAGCTGTCAGAAAAGTGTTGTTCGCTTTTCTGACTTCGAAATAATCAAAACAAAGAAAACAACTGTTTTCTTGTGTTTCCAAAAATTAAAAATCAAACCGAAAAAGGGCAAAAAAATCTGTGGTTTACAAAATACCCAAAAATTATGCCTTTGTTTTTAAAAGCACGAAATATGTTATTACTTACACGGTTTTGCATTTTAACTTTATAACGTTGAAAAGTAAAATTAATACAGCAAAGTAAAAAAATGCTTGAAATAATCCAATTTTTTTTTTAATTTAAAAAAATTTTGTTAAAAAATTTTCACTTTCAAAGGAAAAAAATCAGTTTGCCCTTATGCATTCTGTAAAGTAATTTAAATTCTAAGTACTTCGAAAATGTTAATCTTTGTGCCCTTTTAAACAAATTGGGTTTACTTTATCGGTTTTTCTTAAAATTTCTTTTGAACTTGCATCCACGTTCCATGCTCTTCTCTTCATTCTAAAAAAAAATTAAGATTTGATGAGTCACACCTATTGTGTGTAAATTGGCACTTTCATATTAGAAACAGCTCAAAGATTGGATTTTTTTAAGTATTTAGATTAATTTTTAGATTTTCGTTGCGGTATAATAATTTTTTCAGCCCTTCTCAAAAACAACCAAATATTTGTTACGCCATCCGCCGGTAACACTTGTAGTATAAAACAAGCAAGCAGGTACTTTTTTAAATTAGTTTTATGTACATACATATGTACATATGTATGTATGTATGATTGTATTGATTCGAAATAAAAATTTCGTGAGAAATGTTTATAATGAAAAACTGGCTTCATCTTTTGCTTCGTATGCTAATTTTTTTTTAAATTAAATACCTGTTAAAATATAAAAACTTGCATTCAGAAAATATAATGTAATATTTTAACCCTAATCAAACCGAAATAAAATATTTTATAATTAATTAAAAGCAAGGCAGTTTAGAAGACATTTTTTGTTAAAAACATTGTTTGTATACAAAATTTCTTATACCACGTTGATTATAAACATTGTTATAACAATTTTCGGAGCACTGAAATATACTCAGAAACATTTTCGCAACTAATTGTATGCTGTACAATTTTCAACATAATTTGCTTTACAGCCCGATTGGAAGTTTAAATTGTAAACTTTAGACGTAAACGAGAGATACGAGTAGTAAGTGTGGAAGATACTATGGTTGTGTATGTGAAAGGAAATTGTTTCGGTAAATATAGACATTTTATGCGAATGCGTCTGTGAGCTACATATGTATGTACATATGTACATGTCGGTAGTTCATGTTGAATTCTTTTGTTTTGAATCATTAAAAATTTCAAATCTATTTTTTTGTTGAACTATACAAAACGTATGCCAAATAAAAGTCAAGTCAAGTTTTGTTGCGATATGCCGAATATTTTTGTTACTACATTGAATTAAAACATCAAAATGTGTCGTACAGACCTACTCTTACATACATACATATATTGTTTAATTTAGGCGGCATTTTTTCTTAAATATTTGTTTTTTTAATCTAAGACTTTTTTGTAATTTGTGTAAATATTAAACAAGTTTTATTTTAAGCACATGTTTGTTTTTCCAGCATTAAATTTAGTTTATGGGCTGCAAAAATGCTTGCCAGCCAAATGGATACATATTTAGATTTCGAAAGCGATTTGTCGAAATTGATCAAATACAAAATGATTCAATGTCTAAACGAGTTTTTAAGGAAAAAACGTACTTTTGCTCTTAAATCCGTTAAAATATTCGTAATTGTTATTCAAAAACAAAAAGAAATATGTATGTACATAGAATATTTTTTATTTTTTTTTGTTTTCTCTCTTTTATCTACCAGAGATTCTGAAATTAATTAACTTACGTCCCACAACAAATAAATCGTAAGAATAAAGAATAGCCTTTAATAGGACATATGTACATACATAGTATGTATGTATACCTGCAAGCATGTACATATGTACGTACATAAGTAACTTAGTTTTTTTTATTTATTTTTTATTTTTTAATTGCCTGCTTTGATGCTAACGAATTTGTAGAAAAAATGTCAAACGTTAAATTGCAGAATATTGTTTTTAAATATGTATGTATGTATTTGTATTTGTCATGTTTACATGTAAGTAAACTTTTACTTGCTTGAGAAAAGTATTAAAAAAAATTAACTTAAACTGAGTACTGTAGGCCACATCGATATACATACATACATACTTACATAAATGTATGTATGTATATTTGCGCTTATAATACGTTTTTAAACGCCAATGCGACCTACCTATGATGCTACTTTTCCGCATAACAGTATTTTGTCATTTGCTTAGCTCAATTTTAGAAAAATTAAATAATTTTACTCAAACATCCGATTGTATTATGTGTTGCCAGAAGTTTGAAACGAATGTTTTTTATTAAAAACTGCAACTTATTACATTAATGTACTCAGTGATATGTATGTATGCATGTACATATGTGTGTATATACATATTTTATTTTGTTTATAATGGCAGTCCATTGGCAGCAAAACTTACCTGCGAGTGAACCTAAACGTTAAAACGATAAACATTGTTATCCTGTTCAAAACTTAATGCAAATTAACTGGGTTACTTCAAAATTGGAATTAAATTTTTAAGGTGTAAAATATGTAGTACATACATACATAAATACATATGTATGTACATAGTACATATATTATTATAATTTAATTCTTCAAATGCGCATAACAAAACGAAAGTTTGTTTATTATAAAGCATTAACATTAATAAAATAATTGAATGAATAATAGAAGGGTTTACGCACCACTCTCACCTTGTCGGAAAAACATTTCTGTACTTCCTATAAAATAAGATTTAAGTGGTTGCTCGCCTGAGATAAGTACATATGTATGGATGTATGTATGTGCATATATATGTATGTACTATGTACTATATCCTTAAGCATTTCACGATGATTATATCATAATAGAAGCAATGAGAATATGTACATACATATGTATGTATGTATGTGTGTATGTATAGTATATTGGGTTCTAACTAACAATACATGTTTTATTGGTCAATAGGAATTTTATGTGTTAAAATGGACTAATAAATAAAATCAAAAGAAAAAATATTATACGTTTTTAAGCACGCACGAACATGCCAGTAATCAAATCATTACAACAACATCGTTTAATATCCTTTCGCTTTAAAATATTAAATAATAAAAATATTTATAAACATGTGAAGGTGTATTTATAGTATACATACATATGTATGTATGTACATATTACATACATATGCATGTAAGCACATGAGTGTGCACGTGCTAGTTCACAAAAATATGTATGTATGTATGAATGAATGTATGTACATATGTATGTAAGTATGTACATATTAGTTTTGAATACGATATTTTGAATTAAAATTTCAATTGTTTAGCTGTCGTAAGCATTTAACTTCTCTGAGATGGTTTCGAAGCCATAAACAAAATATCACAAACTTATTGTGTGTGAGAATGGATGACAAAGCAGCTTTAACACAAGATGGTATACGTGACTAAATAGAAAACAATAATGGCGTTGAAATCGATTGTGCAGATACTTTTACCGCCGTTTGGTTAGCGCTGCAAATTTAAAAAATTAAAAACACTACATATGTACATATGTATGTATATACATATGTATGCATGTATGTAGACATGTGTGTAGAAAAAAAATGAGACCAACAAAACCAAATATGAGTACACAAAATAAAGAAACAAAGTTTACAAGTTTCAAATGCCAAAGAGCGCAATTGTAAGCAAATTTTTGTCGTCTATGGGGTTCAGTCTATACATAAATATGTACTACATATGTACATACTTACATACATCTGTATTTTTTTGCAATGCTAGTTATTTTATTATTTTTATATTTTATAAACAACTGATAACTTCCTTCTATACTGACATACTACTTATACATACATACATCGTATGCATATGCACATATACATACATACATACTTTTAAGAAATTTGAATGTACTTTCGTATACAGGTACACTGTCATTAATTGGAATAGAAAAAATATGTATGTATGTAAATTTCAAATAAAAACAAAAATCGTAATGCATTGTAAAAATTCATGTAATACAAAAATAGAGGGCATACATACATATGTATGTATGTATGTATGCACGTTTTGTTGAATGTTGAATTGTATAATCTTTAATAATTAGAAAAAGAACAAATTCAGACTAAAATTATAAGAAAAAGCTACGAATGACATACTATGTATGCACATACATATGTATGTATGTGCATACATACATATGTACATATAAAAAATTGTTCGACACAATGGGTATGCACATATGTGCATACATACATATAAAAAATTGTTCGACACAATGGGCGAATCCAACTTAACATCAACCAAATTTTATTGTTCTTTGTTTTGGAAGTTTCTCTATTTTGACAGGATACAAATTTAGCATTTATGTACTATGTATGTACGAGTATGTATGTTTTTCTAACTTTCTAAACCGTTTAATTTTTTATAAAAAAAATCAAAGAAATCTGAAGCTTTAAGAAAATTGCAAATGTATGTACATATGTACTATGTGCGTAATTATTTAAAAATGTCCACCTATTACGACCAACATAATTTTTTCCTTTCAATTCTTCAAGTATCTTTAATAAACAATGAGTAAAAAGAAAACGAGTTTTTTATGCAAACTTTCGCACAATTTTAGGAGCATTGCACGCTTCACTAATTTATTGACCTTAAAAGCGGAATAAAAACTCAAAGCCAGAGGTCATTGTAAGCAAAATAAAAGTGTATCTACATACATACATACAGTGGCGAGCACATATGGATACATGTTTTACACATATGACGTATAAACCAAATAAAACACACAAAATTTAAAAAATATATATGATTTTGCACTTAAAATGTTCAATAAAATAATAAAATCAAGAAAATATATTAAAATTCATGATTTTCATACGTAAACGTTAAGTTTTAAACAAATTTATGTAAAATGACAATGTATCCACTTTTGCACGTTTTTGAAAAATTGAAGTTTTTAATACTTTGTCCACAGACCTTTTGGCTTGATGACGCTATTTATTCACCTTAGCATACTTTCGACCAATGTCTCGATGGTCCGATGAGGAATATTGGCCCACTCCGTTTGGACCCTATGCCAAAACTCATTCAAGTGCGTCGGGGGAGTGTCGTACTAGGCAAGCCTCTTGTTTAATAAAGCCCACAAATTTTCAATGGGATTGAGATCCGGGCTTTGACCTGGTCATTAAATGGTGTGAAATGTTTGTTTAGAAAGCCATTCCCTTATGATTTTTGCCCTAAGCTTCGGATCTCCATCCTGTTGGAATATCACTTCTTCCTCTGGGTCAGCACTTTTGTCAACGAATTCGGGAATATTGGCTTCTAATATGCTCAGGTAACCTGCTTTTCTCATTATACCTTTTATTTTTACCAAAGGAACCAATATGCCACCAAGTAAAACAGGCCAACATCATCAAACTTCCACCGCCATACTTCATTGTTTATTTGACTTGGTGTTTTTTAAGCGTTCATAGGGGCGGTGCCAGTCATATTCCTTCCCGTAGGACTGGAATCTATTTATTTTGGTTTCGTCAGACCAAATAACCCTTTTGCAATATTCGACAGTCCATTTTTGTGCGCTTTACAAAAATTTAAGCCGAGCCTTTACATTTTGACCAAACAACGTAGGCTTTTTTTGTTTAACGGCTGATATGAGACCAGTTCGGCGAAGAGCTCTTCGAACTGTTCAGTCGCTCACGGGTTTGTTTATAGCAGTTGTAGCCTGTTTGGGTGTTTTCACCTGTTTGGAGGACAATAATAACTCCATAGTTCTGGCATCACGGTTCGAAAACGTACAAGGTCGTGATATTTTTGCAGTATGTGGGCTAAATTTTTTTTATTTTTCTTACCAGTAACACTGTTCACTGACAGATTCCCAACTTTTTAGCAATTTCGCTACCTGAATAATTATTACTTGTCATTACAACTACTTGGTTTTCCAAAAAATTGGATATTTTTCTCACATTTTAGCACAAAATTGGAGAAAACTTAAAAAAACTTTTTAATAGTTTTTAATATGCTATAAACTAGTTAATTTAATAGTTTTTAGAAAAACAATTAAATAACAGTTAAATTCATCGCCATTTGTCCATTTATTTGTGGTGCCAGCTTAAATGAACTTCAGCGTGCAAAAGTGGATACATTGTCATTTTACATAAATTTGTTTAAAACTTAAGATTTACATATGAAAATCATGAATTTGAATATATTTTCTTGATATTATTATTTTATTGAACACTTTAAATAAAAAATCAGATATATTTTTTAAATTTTGTGCGTTTTATTTGGTTTTTAAGTCATATGTGTACAACATGTATCCATGTGTGCTCGCCACTGTACATAAATATGTATATGTATACATGCATAGATAGATACATATGTATGTACATACAAACATGTATGCATGTGTGTGTGAAAGAACGTAATTAAAACTACATAAATACGATTCAAAAACAAAATAATATGGCATTTGATTAGACGTCTAATGCAAAATTAATGCAAACAGTTAAATATGAATTGTTTTTAACACAAAAATGTGCAAAAAACATGAAACCTCCAAAGTCTCAAAGGCATGTCCACAACATATGTACATATGTATGAATATAAAACTTTTTTCTCTTTTTGCAAAAGTCAATAACACGTAGACCTACTTACAAAATAAAATTGTGAAAAGGTTCATATGTATATTTGATTAGTGTTTCAATAGTGTTATTTAAAATAAGTGATCAGAGTTTAAGCCACGTGTTGCCAACGCATAACTTAATTTTCAGTCATGTGCAACAAAGAAATAAAAGGTGCTTTTTATAGAGGTATAGAAGAATTATACTGATATGAAATTTAGTTTATTCGAAAGATAAGCTTCTGGCGTTATAGTTCAAATATGAATTCTGGCATATGACCGCCACGGCTGGTTCAAAAGTAGGCTAATCTGCAGGTCCAGTTTCCGATGTCTTTTCCCAATATTTGTGGCCGTATATTGGCAATAACGCGGATCTTGTCCTCTAAGTCGTGTATCGTTTCGGGATTACCGGCATAGACTAGTGACTTCACAAATGTATCTCCACAAAAAATAGTCTAGCGGCGTTAAATAGCGCGATCTTGGAGGCTAATTCACAAACGTAAAATGTTTATTGACGTATCCATTCAAACAAAAGTGAACTTCATCGCTAAACAAAACTCGATTTTTTTTAAGCCCAATTGCAAGCGCTGTTCAGGCGTCACTTTATTTATGTATGTTGAAATGCCAAACCAAACTAAACATAAATCACTTGACAGCGAACAAAATGTCCGCCTGTTAAAAACCTGTTGCCAACTCAAAGTTTTATGCCTCTATAAAGAACACCCTTTATACGTACTATGTATTTTTTGCAAAAACAGCAACCGGTTACCCTAAAACATAAAAATTGTGATTTTTTATTGCACATATACATATAAACATACATATATGTAAGTATATATACAATATACATACATATGCATGTACATTATACATAGTATGTACATAAAATATACATATACATATATGAGTCTGTATATAGAAATGTGTATAAATATAGAGTAATTATCTTGCTGCAAATTTCAGAATTTTCGGATGATTGAGAGGACAAGGTAATTAAACGTATTGGTTTAATTTTCCCAATGAGGGGTTATTATACGAATATGCTTAGCAATCTTTTTGGAAAAGGAGCAGGCTATCAATACGCTTGCATTTTGTTTATACACAATGCGTTTCAACAAAACTTTTGTGAACCGATGTTAAAAGTTAGTTTGGTGCTTAAAAGGTTTTGCTCATTGTTGAATCTTATATACTTTCATACAAGAGTTAACCAAGATTAAATCAATATAAAACAAAGAAATATGTTTTTAATATTAATAAAACGGTTTTTTGACATTAATGTACAAGTATAATTTCGGCCGAAGCTATATAGACGAATAAATCCGTCAGGCCCATAAAGCGCATAATATTAATAAAACGGTTTTTTGACATTAATGTACAAGTATAATTTCGGCCGAAGCCATATAGACGAATAAATCCGTCAGGCCCATAAAGCGCACCAAACAACAATTTTCTGCCGATCTAATGATGCTTCGGCATTACGTTGTGCATTATCCTCACCCCAAATACAACAATTAGCCATTACCCGAAGAAGATACTTAGACGGGACTTATTAAACGTGTAGTTTTATTGGAACAAGGGTAGGGCTAACTATTGCTGTATGCAATGTCGCGAGCCGTTTTCAAATCATACTTTGAGCACTTAAAAAAAGGTAATAACTCCGAAAAGCCGAAAAATAGTTAAAAGTGGCCCAACGGAACGTGCAGTTTTGTTAGAAAAAAGCAAGAAAATAAGGGGGAATTTTGAATTCAAGGTAAATAAAAGAGAAAGGGCCATTAAACGGTTTATATATTATATCATATTGTGTATATGTATGTTGTGGTTTTACATAAGAGAACGCAGATATTTAAATTTGTATGCACATAAAACTTCTGCGTTTCCAATCTTCAAACAAAGCAATTAGATTGAGTCTAGTAGCAGTTGAGTAATTGCTAATTAAATATTTAGAAGGTTAAAATTATTTGAACGAACGTTGCGTTAAACCAGTGAAAGTTGTTAAAGCTTTAAAAATGTCTATGTATTTGAAATTATCAAGTAGTCGTTTATTCATCATTTGAAATTAAATTAAGTAAATATCAAATAAACGAAAAACGGTATTAAAACATTACGGAACTGGAAAAAAAGAATTAGCACGAGTGTAAATCAGCATATGAATGTTTGTGGGTAATGATAATTTCCGCAATATGGAAAATCGTTAATTAAATCTTTCTTTTTTTCATAAAACTTGTTATAGTCACCTGTTGTATTCCATTAAATTTTAAACATCTGTTTCAAATACGAAAGTACGTTGTATAATAAAAATTAAAAAGATTTATTTCTTTCCAGATTGCTTTACATTATTTTCAAACTTAATGAAACAACGACTTTGTATAATTTTTTGCTAAAAATTATTGGTAAACAAAGTTATTGTTTCTGTTTTTCAATATAATTCAGCAATTTTTTGACAAATTTTCTTTTACTTTGATCAAGAAAGTGTGCCTTTTGTTTTTGAACGCTTTAATTGAAAACAAAAACATATTTTGGCTGCTTGTTTTTGTTTTTAATATAAATTTTCAACCAAATTTCTATAATTCGAACCATATTTTCGTCTATATCGTAAGCGGCAAAATGCCTATTTTACAGCTATTTTCGTAAGTACTACATTATCCTCAATTAATTTGAATCTGGGATCTGCATTAATAATGCCTATGTTTTTAATAAGAATATTTCAGGATTAAAAATGTTATTTGAAGTTTGACTGAGATTTCTCAACGAAAAAGTTGTTGGAGCTAATAATTGTGTTTTATTTTTTCTTTTAAGGCGTTTTTTACAATTTCAATACGTTAAACAAATAGTGTAAAAAAAACAATCGTAGACACGAACCCGCGATATTAATATACATACATATGTACGTCTGTTAAAAAAGTACCATGTCTCTGTTAGACCCAAAAATCTTAATTCTTACACTAAAAATGTCTTTAAAACTAAAAAACTAGACAAAATTATATCTAAAAATATTAAATATCATGATCCTAAATTTTATGAAATAAAATCATAAATATTTAATAATACAAAATAATAAAAAATCATTGAAAAAGTTTATAAAATTTCTTAGAAATAAGTACAAATGAATAAAAAAATATCGACCATTGATCAAGAGTCATAGCAATTTTTTTAGAAATAAGAAACATTTTTCCATGTGGCGAGCAAATAATCAATAATGATTTTCGATTTTATTTCATCGTTAATATTTTGACAGAAACTTAAGATTTTTTTAAGAAAACATAATATTTCCCACTGCTGTATCACGAAAAGCGATTGGAATTTTGTTTTCCTGTCTGCTTTACATGCATGTGGTGGGAGAAGTGTAAAACTAACTGCATCGCAACGTTTTAAAAATACCAATTTTGCATTTGTTTTCCCGAGCTAAACCAGAAAACCCCAGAGGGTTTTGCCAGCTGCGATAAGTACTGTTGATGCCATTATAAAGTGCACCACATTTACCGAACTGGAAAGTGTTGCATTATATAACACAGCACTACCTTTCACTAAATTATTACTAAAGTTTGTTACAGAGCCCGTGAAAATATTTGAAATCTGCCTGTTTAAAGCTGTTATTAAATTTATATCTGGCAATTTCAACCCTAATAGAATGAAAACAAACCATCAGGGTATGTTTCAATTTTAAAAACCGCAATTTTATTTTATTTCTGGAAAATTGGATTTCTAAAGAAAATATTGATTTTAACGCTTATTAGATTTGAATATATTTTCCCCATGAATAATTTAATCTGAAACTGAGGACATGCAAATGTATATCATGATTCTTTTTTAAGGAAATCCCCATATATATACATATTTACAATATGTATACATGTGTGTATGTGTGTGCAAATCTTTTGAACTGTAACTTAAGATTAGGCATCAATAAGCAAACAAATTGCTTCCAAGAATACAAAATACTCGTACACTTTGTTTACCTTGTAGTAAATGTTATTTTTAATTCAATAATTCTCTAAATATTTTATATATAAAATATTCAATAAAAATATTATCGCCATATCATTTTTGCACGTTATAAATTCATCGATTTGTATGTATGTATATATGTACATATGTATGCAAATGTGTTCACATTTGATAAGAGTTGCTCTGAATTACCTAATTTGTAGCTGTTCAAATGAAATTGAAAATATTTGTGCTCGTAATAGGTGAGGTATAAAAAAACCGGTGACGTTTTTACGTCATGTTGCAGCGAATTCAAATAAAAAAGAAAATCACGTCTCTTGCGCAACAGCACAAAACAAATCCGCGTTGATCAGAGTTTTTGCTTTTAACATAAAACATATTAGAATAAAAAAATTTTAATACCGAAAAAAGTTCTAAAAATTATTATATGTAATTATTATATTATATATCTGCATATAGATATTTATCTACGTATATACATATATATATATGTATGTATGTATATAAAAAAGAATGTGTGTTTAATTGTTTATTTGTTTGTATATACCTTATAGGAGAGCAGACCGCTAGACCGATCTTCCTGAAATTTTCACAGCATTTAGCTGGGACTTAGGAATGAATTATAGGCTACTTTTTTTCGACCACGCCCGTTTTTTAAAATTATGATACCCCTTCCACATAGTTTTTAAGAACAAATTTTCAAAATCCTTTTTTCATATCGCTACCTTAATATAGAAAGGCCCTAAGTAACGTTTTCCTAACTTATCAGGAGAAAGAAATCACGTAAATTTTGTAAAATGTAAAATGATGTGTTCGAAGATCATCTTTCGAAATTTACAAAAAAAACTCGATTTGAGAAAGAAAACGAGTTAGGGCGTTTCTATATTAAGGTAAAGATATGGAAAAGGTCCACTAAATTTTTTTCCAAATTTCACCCCAGTAATAATAAAAAATTGGTATTTAAAAACTTTGGACAAGTCTCACCATGTAGACACGTGGCACGACAAAAATTTTAAAAAAGAAAACTGCTGACAAACAAATTAACTGACCTAGTTGCGATAAGTCGAAAAATATTAACATGAGCAACAGATGCGAGTATGTAATTGACATTTAGTTGCTTGCATTTCAAAATAGTGACTAACGTTAACGTACGACATAATTGGGGGGCAGGCGATTAATTTGCAAAACTTGGAGGAAAAATAAATTTGGCCAAAATCGTTAAAAAAAATATTTTTCAATTGTATGCTAAAGGGTTCTCGTACATTTTTTAGTATGATTTCATTCCGACATGGGTTATTTAGTTAATATCGAAAATACTTTCTATAAAACTTGAACATTTTATGTAACAAATTTAAAAACACTAACAGATGTTGTTTGGATATTTATTTAAATGCAATAAAGATAGCATCCAACTATTTGCATACGTTAAAAAAAAATATTTTCCGAACCAATTTTAATTTAAATCTAGATCATAAGAAGCATTAAAGTTAATAATATGTAGAATTGCAAGGCAAAAATTAAAGTAATTTTTTGGGCTCAATTATTTAGCAAAACGTAACATACTTTTAAACTGGAATTTATTTTGGACTTTTACGTAACAATCTGTTTTCAAATATCTTTAGTTTGATAGACATATTTTGCGCTAGTATTTGTTAACCCATAGTCTGTCGTTATGCGACATTTCAAAAGTAACATGATTTCCATATTAAATCAACTGGACAACGATTAACCACTTTCAAACATTTGTAGAACTATTACGCTGAAGAAGATTTCCAAAATAAAATAATACAAACAAAAATCAAAAAGACTTCAAACTTAAAAAAATATTAATAATTAATTTTTTTTAGTTTGCGCCGACATTTGTTTTTAAATAGTTTTTGCTGGGTACCAATGCCAACTAAAATGTATGCATAAACTTCTAATACGAATTCATAAAACAAATTAAAAAATGTAGTACTCATATGAGCATGTTCATGAGTTTACATTTATAAATCTCAAAATACATAATTGATTTCAATTAATATTAATAGATTTTCAATTTATTTAACAAAAGCAAAAATGCAAATGTTATTTAATGTCAATATACGCGCATTCATGTGTATTAAAGCCATTCATGAAAAAATTGCCATAAAATTTTCGCCTGTTGGCATACAAATATTTTTCCTTAAAAAACATTGAGGTTTTGATCATTTTCAAGTGCCGTGTTGCTGCCTGCGATCAAAAATAGTAAAGAGATTAAAATAACCAAAAAGAATCAGCATTGGCGTGTGGATAACATTTGGGTTCTTGCTTTAACCTTAAGTACTGTCAAAATAAAAGTGTAACGTAAAAAAGCTACCTTGATAAGAGTGTGTTGCAATAATCGAAGGTCGCACAAATCGAACCCGCACTGTAATTTTGGAAGATAATACGAAGGCTGCAATCGGGAATGCCAATTTGATCTGATCAGGCTATTATTGGCGATTTTAAAAATCTGTGTAAACTTTTACAGCTTTAAAACACTTCAAAGATTTTTGGTGAAAATAATTGCCTTTAATATTAAAACAAAATTCTTAAATAATCAATATTCAGTTAAAGTTTTTACGTTGTTCTTTAAAAAAAACTTTAATATTTCTGCTGAAATAAACTAATATTAAAAAAAAAAAACTTTCCTTTCACATTTCTACAAAATGAACTGCTGTATTACTTACGTATTACAAAAACAAAGTACTTTTGATCGTTATAAAAATATTTGAAAACTTCCCAATACAAACACATTTCGTCATTTAATAATCAAAGGTGTTTTGCACCTTAGATAAGATCATTTATACTACCATATCGTCACCTGAAATTCAAACTCACATAACTAACATTTTTATTAGTCTACATGAAAAACTAAATACATATGTATAACACATATTATGTTATTTTTTGAAGAGTAAATACAATTTTGGTAATTTAATATAAAATGTGTATTATGTGTGGTAGCAAAACTAAGATAAGGCGTCAGTTATGTGGTTTTGGCTTTCAGCTAACGCTACGCTGTATTCATACATACATATGTACATAACGATGTCATCGAAATATTTTTAAAGACAAATAATGCTTTAAGTCACATGTGATTTAGATCTTTAGTTTGTTTTGCAATATCGTTGACATTCAAATTAAAAATTGAATGTCAAGAAAATAAGTATGTATTTATGTACGTATGTACATATATGTATGTATGTCGCAAATACATACTGTCTATGTATGCATGTATCTATATACACATACATATGTACATGGTACATATACATATAAAAAAAATATATTTTGTGTTTTTTTTTCAAACAGAAAACGCATACCTCTTTTTTTACAAATCATTTACACTTTACAAAACCATTCAAACTTTATAGATTCGTGTACACACATACGAATACGTACATATGTACGTATGTATGTATGTACATACATATAAATACCCGTACGTTGACATTTATTAAAAGCTAAATTCTTGGTTTTGCAGATTTTGCTGTTACCGCTAAAACAAAAATTGTATTTTATGATGAACATTGGCGAGAGATCACATCGTCCGCTCACCAGTTCGACCATCTGTCGGCAATTGCTTTCGATGAAACCGAAGAAATTGTTTATTTTGCCGATCGTCTTCACAACAACGGCAGCATATTTTCCCTAAAGATACCAACGCGCCAAGATGATCCCCATATAATTGAAAAGATTGTACAAAAAACCCAAATGGAAACAATTACCAGCATAGCTTACGATCCGCTCAATCGCAATCTTTATTGGGCCGATCAGTTAAATCGCAAAATCCATTTCATTTCTATTGATGCCCCAGAAAATGATCTTCCAAAAACACTTATCGATTTTAGAAGTGAAGACACTTTGCCGGATGGCATAGCTATTGATGTTTGTCGTCGGAAGATTTACTGGACAAATTCAAATTTTAAAAATGCTACCATAGAGCGTATGGACCTGAGTGGAGATAGTCGAGAGGTAATTGTTGCAAAAAACCTTTACTTACCGCGTGGAATTGTTATAGATCAGCTATCGGATCGGCTTTATTGGGTGGTAGATCAACAAGGCATACATTTTACTGTTGAAAGCTCGCGTTTAGATGGCAGCGATCGCGAAATAATAGTCAAGGGCCTAGATAGCACTCCTTCGAATTTGGCCGTTACAAAGGATCTGATATTTTGGACAGATCAAACACATAATGCTGTTTGGACGCACGTTAAGTTGGCCAACACGAGAGTAAATCAAACCGACGACGACCAGAACGAGGAAGACGCCAAGCCTCATATTGTCTTCAGATTAGAAGAGTCGCCGACCGGCATTGTATCGCGTTCTCGTTACATGACTACACTGCAAAATGATCAGCACTGTTCGGCGGTGGTGACTAAAATAAAACATCATCTTCTTAATACACCACAAACAAAAATTGATAGAAATAAAACCGTGTCGTCGGACACCAATGAACATTTCTGCCTAAACGATGGAGAATATATAAGGCAAAGCGGTATTTGTATTTGTAAACTTGGTTTTAAAGGTGCGCGCTGTGAAACCAACGAATGTCATAACTACTGTGTACATGGTACCTGTACTATTTCTTCCTCTTCGTTTCCAAAATGTGCCTGTCAACGTGGTTTCTATGGTGAGCGGTGTCAATCCTACCGCTGTTCGGGATTTTGTTTTAACGAAGGTGTATGCAAGATAGAAAATAATGGCGAGCCCACTTGCGAGTGTCAAAATAATTTTGGTGGTCAACGATGCGAACAAAACTCCACAGAGATATGTGCTCTTTTTTGTAGAATTTTAAAGCATGAGCCGGACGTCTATGTTCCATTTGGCTGTCATGATATGTAAGTAATATATAGACATATGTATACTTATATGTACATATGTGATCATATATACATATGTTGTAAAGTCATGGCTTCATATTTATATTTATAACTCTGGTATATTGAATTTTGTAAACTTGCATTTCTTATTTTGTCCGAATTTTGTTGAATATTTTTCTCTTCCAGAGTGAGTTCTTAGCGAGCATATGTATGAATATATAAAACAAAATTAAATCAAATAGTTTTGCCGGCAAAACAATTAACTGCAAAGCCCGTTTTTAGAGGCTTCCACTTTGTGGGAGAGAGGAAAATCGAAAGTGGCAATTAGCAGGGAGTTGCTTGTACTCGGAAACTCTTTTTTAACTATGTATATACATATGTACATGAAGTTAGCTGCAAGTTACATGTCATAATGTCGCCATACAAACTTCTTAATATATTCTCCTGTTTGCTATCATCAGAATTCAAATCAGAAGCTTCTTCGATACTTTCCGCGCATAAAATGTTCAGTTTAAGCCAATAATAAATTCTGTTTGCATGTACATACATGAGTACATAAATAAAATCGTACAATTGGTACAAAATGAAATTTGTTGGAACAGATTTTGTTGTTGAACATTAAGAGCTTTTTGTGTTGTTAATGAATAGCCAAAATGTAGTAACTGGTTACTGCAGTGTTGCAAATACTAGTACTATAACCAGATTTGCTATACTAACAAAGCATACAAGGGTATTTTGCTATCAAGAGTGAAACTCCCTTTTGTAATCAGTATTATTTTTAAACCTCGATATCTCAATTCTGTATTTATTGTAAATCATATTGGGAAAGGGGAAATGGTACACGTAAACTGTATTTAAATTTATTGAAAATATATTTTCAATGAGCCACAAAGCTACTGTGCCCTGACAAAACACTTCTCGTGTCGTATTAATTATTTCTTGAGTTCGATCAGGCTTGCTGTTGTTGCCTGACCTTCGAGAGCTTTGCGTCTCGCTCGCACTGGTTAACTGATTTTTCTAAGATAATAGTTTTTTGTTTTAGAGTTATTTTGCTGCTACTTCTCATGTGTAGGCATAGCTCGTGTACAGTCAGTTACTTAAAAAAAATTTATACGGCCTTACTTCGCAGATTCTGTGCAGCCAATAAATTAGCAAATAAATAAATATAATTCTATATATTTTTTTTCCCTTTGTAGTTGCGAGGAGTTAGCATCGGAAAGTGAAGAAGCTGCAGATATGTACGCGGTACCCACTTACAAACATTTGGAAGTTTGTCATAATCAAGTTACCTGGACAAATACATTAATTATGGCACTAACAGCTGGTGTTGTATTATGCCTATCGCTAGTTCTTTTAATCGTGCATGGTGTTCGACGCTTATACAAGCCGGCAAGACCAAGAATAAAGAAAACATTTGTGGTGCGCAGACAACCAGCCTCTTCGTCTGACACCCCCTTAACAAATCGCCCCATCGCCACGGAACAGTGTGAAATAACCATCGAAAATTGTTGTAACATGAATTACTGTGATACTGTAAGTTTGAAATGCTATTTAAAAATAATAATATTAACAAGAAAAACTTTTTGTTTATAGCCTTGCTTTGACCCCAAATTAGTACAACAGACATTATCGCGTGATACAAATAACAAGGAGGACAAAAAAATTTTAATACACAATATGGAAGACGATTTATACTAAACAGATGAGGCTGATAAACAAACTAAAAACTACAACACAACAAAATATCTGGATATTGAAAACAATGTCCGAACGCCAAGCACATGCACATAAAAAAAGAGGCCTTACAATTTAGAATAACAGCACTTAAATTTAAACCAATGGCAGTTTTAAGGTACTGAAGCTTTAAGTTATCTCTTAGTTTTATATCCAAATATTAAAAAAACAAGCATTTTTTTTAAGTTCTGGTCCATTTTTTGTGTCCTTGGCTTGATTTAATAATTAACTTTGTTCTATTAACATTAATACCATAATGTCCTCGATACAAATTCTTAAAGGTCTAAAGAACCAACATTAGATTTAAAAGTTCCTTAAAGATGAGAAGACACACAAAGAATTTCCTGACTTGTAAGCCACATGTCTTAATTTTAAAATTAAAACATTTTATATATTCTTTTTTTAATAAAAAAGAAATGCTTCAGAATATTTCTTTATGAAGTTTTCTTTTCATATTGGTTGATTAAAATCGTTTTCTAATTTTTTTATTTTAAGAATATATTTCTTCCCAAAACTCCCTTATTAGTGCAGACTTTGAGTGCAACAATAGTTCCTTGTAATATTAATATTTAGTCCAATTACAAGAGTGTTTATTAGTGATTCTTAAACTGTAACTTTGTGTTGAGATTATGATGTTATGAAATTTGTAAGAACAAATGTTATTTTAAGTCTAACGGTCATATAAATGAAAAATAATAAACATGTATGTAGCTGTATATCGCAAAAGAAAATGCGAACAGCTTTTTCTGACATTTTAAAAATTTGACAGAAATTTAACTAACATGCACTCCTGAATATATATGTACATACATAATTATTTTGGGGAAAATAAAAAAATGTTAACTGGAAATGCACGTACACTTAGTTTACCAGAATAACTCACCATCTTTAGTTGTTCGTTTGCATTTTCTAACGCCGTTAGTTTGTTTCATAAACGTTCAGTAACTAAAATGTTTTTAAAGGTTCCATTCAGTGTGTGTAAAAAAACTATGTTCCAAAAGTTTTCGTAACGTTATTTCGCCAAAAACATTTCACGCAATTTTTTCACGCTTAAAATTTTTTCGCACTTTTTGAGGCGCGAATCCAGAGTTTTGACATATTAGAAATTGAAATCTGTTCGCAAGCGGGAAACGTTTAATGCAAACAGCCGAAAATCACAGTAAACAAAGCGAAAGTTTGACATTCCATAAAGTTTAAACAGCTAACGTCCTGCCGAAGGCTGTTTTTTAACACTTAGTAATATTGTGGCTACCCTCGCCTTTTTCATAGCTTAAAAAAAAAATATGACTGTTGACAAAAATCGTGTAAATTCCCATAAAGAACAGATATAATTAAGTTAGTTAACAAAATTTTTTTGTTTTAAAACCAAAACATGAAAAATGATCGCCGCTCAACTAATATTTTGATCCAACACAAAACCACTTGTTTTAGCTGTCTCTTTTACTCTACAGACAGATCAGAATACTTTTTCAGAAAAATGAGTTTTTCTCACAAAACAATTAAGAATTAAATATTGATTGTCCTTGCATTCTGGATTAAGAAAGAAACATGAACTTCTTGCCAATATAAAACTTAAAAACAAAAATTGCCTAATCTTTTCAGCTATTGAACGATTAAGAACCAAATTTGTTATTTAAAGTTTATTGAGCTCTCAATGTTCAATAACAATTTCGTATATCATATACTATATACATACATACATAAATATGACCATGAGGCTATAAGACATTAAGAGTTTTAAAATTTTTATTTTCACTTTTTGGAAAATATACCAAAGAATGTTTTCATAATATTTGACTACCTTTTTAAGTTACACTAATTGGCAAGTTTTTAATTTGCAGCAAATTTAATTTTTAACTATACATAATTATATGTAGTATGTATTATGTGCATATGTGTGTATGTATATTTTTTTGAAGTAATTGAGAACAGTTTATTAATTTTGTGTTATTTATATCCATACATACATGCATACATATGTACATGTTAATGACCTTATTTTACAACTCAGTCTCATTCTTTAAATCTTGCCGCATACACATGGTGAAACATTAAGAAAATTACAGAGAGCTGTTTTCGACGAAGTGAAAAATACGGTGAATATAATACTTTAAAAAAATTCAAACAATTTTGATACTTTCGGGAAACGTACTTACATACATCAAAGGAAATTAGGCTGTCGTGTATGCGGCATAATAGCCAGCCTATTTACAAACGTTCATAACCTTGACATTTTTATGCAGATTATTTTTGCGAAAATGGATGTTAACAAAGGAACTACATATGTGTGTATGGATGTTCTTAATGTTATCTCCCAATGTTATGAATGTTAATAGAGTAAATTTTTGGTGTAGACAAGGTCACACATACGTATATGAGATATTAAGTGTATTAATCTTGATTTAAAAAAAAAACTTGGCTTATTTATTTTTTTGCGATTTATATATTTATTTTAAAGAGTTTATATGTATGTATATGGGAATTTGTGCTTAAGACATATTAAACTCATCTCCAACATAATTGTTGTTCATAAAACGGGTTTACTTAATAATTAAGTTAGTTGTTAACATTCAAAAAAATATTTAATATTATAATTAAAATTGCAACATTTCCTGGAAAAAATTGCACAAACTGCAAGTAAAAAAAAAAAGAAAATTGGCGACAAAGCTTTTATGCTTCAAGCAAGATACAAGAAAAATACTTTTTAAAGAATGACATAAATGAAATCCCCTTACGCCTAAACTTGTTATTAGCGTTTATTTATTTAATAATTCTTAATGTGATTGGGTTACTTAATTTTTTTTTTTGCAAAATTATTTTCTGTTAATTTAAACAAATTTTGCAAATAGTTTGCAGGTAATATGATACTTAAAATAGTAAAAAAGTTCCTTTTTTATATAATTTAATGAATATTCCTATCGCTCTTTTTAAATACTTACGTTCATTTGTCATTAACCATAATTAACAAATTTATTATTGGCCTTATTTCAGAACTATCCCTCTTCATAATTACTCGTTACTTTGCTAGAATAAAGTTTTCTTTGCGTATTTTATTTCCCCATTAACAAAAAGAAAAATATTTACTTACACTATTAATGTACATATCTATATATGTAAGTAAAAAGTTATAACACTTATAAAGAAGTAGCACAGAGTGCTCGAATTTCAAGTACGAATGCAAAACGCATTTGAGTCCCTTTTTCCGGCACTTACTGCTTTATTGGACAGGTAAATGGAAAACCAAAAAGCGGTAGAAAAACCTATTTCTCTAATGACCACACACCAAAAAAGTGTGAGTACCCTGTCTACCTACTGATTTCTTAATACAGGTATGTAGGGCTCCCGATTTCTTTCCATTTTCAAATCCCTTAGCGTCGCTGATGAGTCGTCAGTGAATCAGCAACGTTATTCTTTTATATACATACTTACATATGAGTACGAGTTACAAAGTAAGGCCATTATTGTAATTTTTCATCATTTTCTTTCAAGTTTCATTACTGCCATGCTTTTTGAAATTTGTTTTTATTTAAGATGTCACAGCCATTTATTAAAAAAAAAAATTTTAAGTTGTATGTAAATAATAATATTGAATTAAACGTATGCAGGAATTGTGTAACTTTATTGTAAAAATGACTTAGAAGTAAATAAAAAGAAAATATTAAAATGGAATTAATACTACTCTTTTATAAGAGAATTTTGTAATTTTATTTCATTTGTATTAAAATACAAGCTACAATCATAGGTAAGTATACATATTTATGTATGTATATATGTACATAATGAAATTTGTTTGGCAAGTTTCTGACAGCGCATACTATGTGCTTATGTATGGATGCATATAAGAGACTTAAAACATTACAGTCTCAACTGTTACATCGACAACATTAGCCTATAATAAACAATCACAAATCGTCAACTGAAATGCAGAACCACGTAACTTACACTACAATTTACAGCAGAAACAAAAAACATATGAATTAAAAAATACATTAATACAATTTTGATAATTAAATACAAAATGTCTAATTTTTATTTAACGACAGTAAAAATTACAGAGGGGCAAGGCTCTGCTAAGGTTAGTTAGTAATGGCCAATTTTTTTTAGCACGTTCATTCAAATGGTTCAATAAAATTCTTTATTTTCTTAACTGAACGTTCTGCTGGTCTTATGCATAAATGTTTGCCGAAAATCGTAAATTCCATATTGCCTAGCTTCATGCCAAAGACACATTCGCTTTTCGGTATTGTTCGCAGGCGATCATCTTTCCCTAATAACTTCAAAACATTCTTTGTATCCAGGACAGCAATACCAGACAAACCTACTAAAGTTGGGCACTTTGACTGCTTTACATACATTTTAGCCCCATGCAAATCAGTTTTTACCAAAAGTTTACTGAAGGCATCATAACCAGTATCATGCACTTTGGGCGCGTAGTCACCGCTCCGCAAACCTAAATGTTCTTTCATATAACCCTTCCACAATTTATGCAGCGGCAGTGCTTCTTCATATTTCATTTGACGAGTTGGCAGTGTATGTAGTCCCAATTGAGCATATTCCCGCCTATTAAGTGTTGATGATTTTATAGATTTTCTTTTCCGGCTCAATTGTTTTTTACTTTTAGTTCCCTGTAGCATAGTTATGTGCTCAGAATTAAATTCTATACAATCTCTTTGGTCGGGCGCCACCATATCGGTTAAATATTCCTGCAACAGTTGCATATTATGCTCCATTATTAAAAACTATGCCGACCACTGAAAAGGAAAAAGATTTTACTAATCTAGTATTCAAACAAATAATTCGCCATGCACAATAGCTACACATGTTAATGGTTGTAATAATATGCATTGTTTTCTAAGCGTTTACATAAGATAGCAGATTTTTCACCTGATCAAAATTGATTCCGTTACTGTGAAGTCGACACTACTTCTTCCTAATTTTGCATAATCTCTTTCTTGTTGTGTTTTTTTTATATATCTAAAATGTATTCGAAGTTGTATGGGAACAAGAAATCAAGTTTCCGAAAACTACTGGAAGTGTTCATATAATTTTCATGTAAAGAAATTTGCAATTGTGTAGCAAATGTGGTAGTACGAGAAAATACAGTCGTGTGATATGGTAAGCCATTTTGTTTGCAGAAATTTACACAAGTTTTCTTTTTGCAGATGAAAATTTTCATTAGAAGGATTTCTTTTAAAATAATTTTTATTTAAAAATATAAGTAATTGATTAGTGGTGTAAAAGCACTTATTACTGTTCAGTTGTAAGTTTATTTTGTAGTGGGAGTTAGAAAACTCTGTTAATACTTGATAGAACTCATTAAAAAGTGGACATTTGATCAAGCACCGGTGTGTTCACAATGAAAAATTAAGAAAATTGGGTGGCGTGTGTGTATATTTTTCATATTTTCATAAAAGAAAGGGAAACAATTTTTCATGTTCATTGGAAAAATTTTTTAATTAAAGCCGGACATTAAGTTTTAATAATTTTACTAGCAAATATGGCGGACGGCGTGGTGTTAGATCTCTACGCCGAAGACTTGGATAAAGACTTTTCTGCTCAAAATCCGGTAAACAAAATTAAAAAGTTGAATAGTACTTATGTAGTTATTCAAGTGCTGTTTTTTTTTTGCATTTAGGACGAATTTTCCGCTGAAGGAGTTGATTTGTACGATGATATTGGCGTACCTAACGAGACAACTGCTAGCACTGCGGCAGTAACTGTTACTTCAGTTATTGGCGGTGAAAGTCCAGGGACAGCCGGTGCCGGCACAGATGTAACTGGATCAGCTAGTTCAAATGGAGTATACCACCAAGGCAGTGGTAGTTTGACTCCTAATCAAGTGGGACGCCGTTTTCAATTATACGTGGGTAATTTAACATGGGTAAGTTATGTTATGCGGATATGTAGATATTACTATCCAAAGTCTGGAATCAAGTTTCATTACAAAAAAATATATCTTCATTAATTTGTGTGTATTTATACGATAATTCAATTATCAATTTTTAAAAATATTTTCTTTTATGCCAAGAGTTGTCCTTAATGCATGAAAGATATAGACAGTGTCTACCTGTTGCCTTTAGTCTAGCATATATTAAATTCTTATAAAATTAAATCAGTTTTCTAAGCGAGTCTTAAACCGGAAGTTTTTTTAAAGTCGCCTTGACGTGACGACGATGATGACTCTTGGAATATGGCAGATTCCGGTTCTTTATTAGTTAGTGTTTAGATGTAAATTGTTTTTTTTGGCTGATTTTGTTTGCTAACAACGATGATTTCATATCATTGGCAGAGTAAAGTTATTAAGTAGCCTCTAGAAAAATGCTTCCCCTTCATAAAACTGTCGAAGCCTAATGCTTGACATTGCGGGACTGGCCCGTTAGTGTTAGATTAAATAAAAAAGGAAGAAAACTTGATATTTAATATTTAGGTTTAGATAATCAATCATCACTCGTATATAATAAAAATGCTAATCAAAACTTTTGTACAAAATTAAAAACTTTGTTATTGCTGCCTTGTTGTTACCTAAAAGGAATATATAATAATATTGAAATCTGGATGGGATGTAGAAATATTTATTTTATAGGTGAATGTTTCTATTCGTAAGCTTTTGAAAGAAATCGTTAATATTTAACATATTTAAGTTTCTACATAAAAACAAAAAAGCTGTGAACTATTACTTTCTTTTCACAAATAAACTTTTGAATTGATGGCTCCAAACATAGCATATTTTGTAATATGCCAAAAGGAGCGCAATACGTGGTCTTAGCTCTGACTAAATCTATTAACACTATTATATGTATGTATAAGCAAATATACATAAGTACATAGTATATGTATTCGTTCAGAACTAATTTTAAAATGTAATATTTATACGTACATCCATATGTAGGACATACTTTTTTTAAGAAGCTCGCTTTAAACATTTATTTTGTTTTCACTTTATAGTGGAGCACTGATCAAGATATTGCAAATGTAATGCGGGATATAGGTGTGGCTGATTTCCAAGAAGTCAAATTTTTTGAAAACCGGGCGAATGGCCAATCTAAAGGCTTCTGTGTTGTGTCCTTAGGGTCTGAAGCAAGCTTACGCTTAGTGTTGGAACGCTTGCCTAAAAAGGAATTGCACGGCCAGGCGCCAGTTGTAACATACCCAACAAAGCAGGCTTTGAATCAGTTTGAGAGTCTACAGAAAACACGGCCAGTACCACCACCTCAGCAAAATGGCCCACCAAGAGGTCCAACCCCCGGCGGTCCTTTGCTACCAGGTGGTCCAATGCCACCACATCCTGGAGCGCCCCAAGGTGTACCACCAGGCCACCAACCACGACTTATGAACCCTAATATGCCACCAGGGCAATTCCGCCCACAGCATATGCCGCCCCAGGGACCACCAGGGGGTCCAAACGCTGGACTACCCCGTATGCAGGTATGTTTTGTATGAATAAAACTTATATTAAAAGCAAACATAGTTTAAAACGTCCTTACACTTAACTTTTTCTTGTTAGTAGTTGCATTCAGATTTTTTATTTCTTACATCTGTTATTATTTATTTTTATTGGTCGTGGTTTTTTTTATTATTTTAATACAATTTGGTTGTACTCTTTAACATCTCAATTGTTCTGGATGCCTGATATGCTTTTATTTTAAACCTCCATTCATTTCAAAATAATAATTCTATAAACTTTAGAATAAAAAATGAAATAATTTTAGTGAATCAAAATGTATTTCTGAGAGATTAATTTAAAAATTAATATAATATCACATTATTATTTTAAGCCAAAGTGTTAAAAATATAACTGAAACGAAACTAAAAAAACTTGTATACAGACCTGTGATACAAAAACTAAATTGTTATTTTTCTAAATTAAACGTAGTGCTTAGATTTTTAATGTAATACACGAGTTTAAATTAGGAAATATCACCTTCCACTTAAGTTTACTATAAACCATTAAATGTTCGATATTTGCGTAAATTTTTATTAAGAATTATTTTCAGTAAAAAATCCTGATCCGTTCCTATAAAACTAAAAATGTGATAATTATAATATAATATTATAAGAAAAGCATGTTTTTCTTTTATATAATAATTTCATTTGCGTGAAAATGTTCATGTAAATAGTTGTGGTATTTTTATAAATGTAATTTTAATATTTAAATTGTTTTCTTAACAAAAAGGCATTATTGTTAAAGATGCCATCAGATTCGATTTTCAGAAAAAAAATGTTGTTTCTACATTTCATACATTTACAGTTTAAATTTACATTTGTTAATTACTGCATTACGAGTAATTGATTTAAATCTAATGCATTTACGATCAAAATGTAAATATTTTTATATTTGAGTTGTGATAAAAAAATACATAAAATGAAAATAAATGAAAAATACATTATATGGAATAATATACTTATTTTTTGTAGAATCATGCATATACATATTAGTATATTTGTTAAAGTTCTCTCTTATGGGCCTTCAATCGGAAGAAAAGGCTTTCGAATAGAACAAATCAAGGAAAAAGTAATAATATCTTCTTCCAACTAGTCTCAATAATCGTTTGAAATGCATTGAGCGTTGAAGCGAACTTAATGTGCATATAATTTTACTTGCAACTTTAAAACGCGAAACGGACAAAATAAACATCACCACCTATAATTTTCTACACCGTATTGCGATCATGTCATGCGTTTCAGTTTAGTTTTACATATATAAAATTTCTCTTCCCAAAAGAATAAGTTCCTTCCTTGATTTTCTTTTTCAAGATTATTGCGCTTAAATTAACATTATTACTTCCATATGATTACTTCCATGTATGAAAAAATCGTACTACATATTGCCATTTAGTTAACTCCCATAATCAATCCGTAACTCAGGGTATATTGCCTTTAATTCTATAAAATTTATATATTTTTTTGGAGTGTTTTTTCCCTCCCTTTGACAGTACATGTTACATTTTAATTCACATTCTCTTATTTTAAGATAATTGAATATAAAACTAAATTTTTTCACAGGGTGATAGGCAGCTGGACGCACAATAATACAATAGCACTATAGTTGTTTTGTCTGTCTTAACTTGAGTTTCTGACTTAATTTTTTGTTCTCGTGTATATTAGAATGCAGGTCTTTTAATGAAACAATTATACAAAGATGAAAATAATTTGGGATACATACTACATACATACATACGGTGGAAAAAATAATAGAAACAAACCTTTTTGTACTCATTTCAAAAATGTTTAACTTTTCGACTGAAATTCTAAAGTGGACGTGTTTTTTGTCGCTAATTAACAACAATAACAATTATTTGAAATTTTTGAATGAAGGTAAAAAAATATTAGACATAGAACGATAAAATAACTTATTAATGACTAGATCCTTGCATCTTCGTTTCATGAAACTTACCACATTCTTACAGGGTTCCTGTGATATCGAATACCGCACCCTTCCTTAATATTTTCTCTCATTTTTATTTTCTGGTCGAAAGTTTCCACGACATCGACTTTGTTGTCTTTAAGCCAATTTTTTTTACAGCTTAGATGAGTGTTTGGAATCATTGGGTTGCATGAACTCCCATTTAAGATGCTTGTTCTTCTACGCAAATGGTAGCTTTGGCGTCCGGAAAATCTTTAGGTATTAGATGATCACATGTTTCTATCATGTGAATTTGGCCGACGCCATTTGCTAAAAAAAAGGACCAAAAACCCACCACCATTTCTAAAAGCCTTTTTGTTGTACTTCAGAGTGGACGCCGTGAATAAGTTTTGCCAGCGGATACAAACATATATTTTTTAGTTTCGTCTGAACACAATACGTTTATCTAATTCGGGCGATCCATGTTTTTGATGGCATTTATAGTTTGTTTTGCCACTGCTGTATGGTGGAAGAAATAATCATCAGTCAAATAAGAACTATGATCATGGCTTCATATGTAAATATTTACACATAGAAATAGAAAGAAACTAATCAGTTTAAAATTATTTGAGTTGCTTTCTTCTTGCTAAAGGAACAAATGAAGTTTTATTTGTACAAAAGAAATAAAATACCTATAAAATAACACGAAAGAATAATACAATATTTTGACCCTTTTTTAATTTGTTATACCAAAATAGAACAAGAACGAACATTCAAACAAATAAAAATAGGTGCAACCGCTAACGATATTCTTACAACTCTCTAGGAGCAATTTTTAGGCTTATATCTATATCGTGAATATTCTTTTAATAAAATTACACAAAGTTTCATGTTTCAGCAACAGCATGCAAGATAAAATATTTCCTCTCACCGCATTTCAATCTTAATTTAGAGAAGAGAAAAAACCGAAAAAATAATGAAACCGTGTATTTTGACAACATTAACGAAAAAACTTATACTAGGTATTAAAAAAGGCGTTCAAAAAACGAAAAACTGTCGAAAAATTAGTTCGGATTGTCACATACGAGGCAGATAACAAAACCAGTTTGTGTTGACAAAAGGCCTATTAAAACATATAACATTGCAAATGAAAAGTAAGACATTATTTGTCCAAATCATTCACATGTGAAGGTAATTTTCCTCTATAAAATATAAAGGTCATCTAGTAATGCTAGTAAATTACAAACACATAAATTACTTCTGTTATCTGTCTTATTTTAGAGTAGTAGAATACAGTAAAAAAATACCACGAGTCATGAAGACTTGCAACGTCTATCAACTTTCTAAGTAAGAAATTTTATATTTTGAAGACTTGGAAAAGTTAAAGCTTTCAGCGTCCTGTATAATTCGTGTTAAGTGTTAGTTATGGAATAAACGACTGCTACATAAAAGTCACCTTTGAAAATGATTGCTTTTTAAAAGGCAAAAATGTGTTATGAAAAAAGTTTTTCTGCTTTGGAAATATTTAAAAGTATTTGTAACTAATTACTTACTTCAGTTTCGACATTTCCGTTTACTAATTTAATTGTACTTAATATGTAAGTGTGTCAATCATCAGAAAATTATCCATAAAATAATTTCGTGTACGCGCGTTTTGCATTACTTCTTCTGAAAACGATACTCATATTTTCCAAAACCTTCGGTATCAAGGTTAACCGAACGAAGTTCTTTAACCCTTAAAAAACATATTCAGCCTAATAATATGTATTCGCAAAGAATTTGTCTCCCACGGAAAACACTCCAGTTATTAGCATATGTAAATTCCACGGGATCAAAAAACGCATTAGAATAGAACTTTTCTACTTTTTTCCAATTTGCAATACATACTTTTTCTTGCAAGAAATTTTTATTCTCAACAGAGCTTTGTCTTTGTCTCGCCGAACTGATGTTTATGACTTATGGTCGGATAAGTTTTTACTTATTATATATATGTATATAAAATGGTTTCCTTTCAGATTGTGGTTGGTACGACGTCACATGGTCAATTTAAATGCTCTTGGAAATTATAGCTTAAATTATAGTTTTTTATTCGGAACGATTTCCTTGAGCAAAGCGATTGATTGGACTTGTACCTGTTTTTCTAGTTCTAACAAATTAATTGAACTTGAAACACATCTCGGAACCTTAACAGCGTGTTAGGAAATACCTTTAGAAATTGTTCAATGAGTGTACAACGTGATAATGAAATCATTTTGTGTGGTACTTTCTGCGTATGCAAAATGTGCATTCAATTATTTTAAATGAATTTAAATGAAAACTACACCAGTTAAGTTTGAGCTAAAAAGAAATTAAATTATATAGTTTATTGACCATATTTTTGATAATCCCATTCCTTATTGTCTAGCGGGCATACTTGACGCGTTTTTAACCAACGCGAAATACAATGAAAGTGAAATGCATGGTTACACGTTCCCCATGCAATGGTGCACTCGTCTTTTGTACTCGAACACATCGGATTTGCTTGACATTCAATACACAAGTCCATTATTTGGTTACGACAAATTGCACAATTATCAACTGCTAAGTCCCATGACCATAAGGCTTCAGCTTGCCATTTTCTTACAGAGAAACGTTTTTCCTTTTGAGTTGAACTACTCGAAGGATTATCATCATTTCCCATGCAATTTGCTTCTACTAAATCGTTTTCGTTATCGATTTGTATGGGACCATCCATGGCGTATTTCAACTCTAAATTTCTAAGCAAAATTGTTTCTAATAAGATGATTTTTTTAATTTAAAATAAAGTTTAATTGAAAATTTTTATTCCTTATTTTATGTTTTTTTTTTTTTTTTGCTGACACATGTACAATAAAAATTATTTATCTATGTGTGTACTATATGTTTGCTCAGTGTTGCAAGTGTTGGAAGCATGGAAAAGTACATAATATATATGTATTATTGCGTGCACCCCCTTTGCTTTGCAAAATTTGGTAGCGTTGCAAAATTTTTTTCCTGTTTCTCGGTAATCTTTTCCCAATGGTTTTTTTTTAGTTTTGACCATAAATTCTCAAATGGGCTGCAGACGGAGCTCCGTCCATTTTTCTTAAAATTTTCCTGTACCAGCAATTGCTGTGTAATTTTTGATCGCTGTCATTCGGATCATCATTTTGCTGTATAGTTGGTCATTTCAACAAATTCTGGTAACTTACTAAGTTAAGTGCTTAAATACTCTTTAAGACCATAGGCATTAAGACCAAATGCTGACTCACACCGTCAAATCGCCTCAACCACGCATTGGCTCAATGCTCTAGTTCTTATAGTTTTAAACAAATTCTCGGCTGGTTTTTTCTGGCGCAAATCCAGATACTCTGCAGAACTCTTAAGAGCAGTCTGTGCACTAAGTTATTTTAAAAAAACGGTTGGGCAATCAAGGTGTAACATCGGAGAACTTTTTTTTGTTTACAACACGAATGGGGCAAGACAATTCAGAAAATAGAGTCGTGACATTCTGTGTTGTAGTTACATCCGTGCAGCAAGTCATATTTCTTCAGTCTGAGAAAATGAAAAATTAAAGTAGGGAATATAAAAGGATGCAAACATGTCAATTTGTCTTTATATATGTATGTATGTTGCATATTCATGTCCTTAAAACACGCGTTAGTATTTCACACCCATAAAAACTATGTAGGTACTTACATGCACTTCATCATACATATGTATTTATACATTATCATAAAGCTCATTTAAGCATCATTTTGTTCATACTATTTGTAAAGAAATTGCACATCAAACAGCTGTTTTCTTATTTTGATTGTTTTGATATCACAACAGAAATTAATATTTTAGCAGCAGAAAAGCTCAAATAAATTTTCATAATTTTAAACTACTTGTTTTAAATAAAACAAACAAATGCATAAAAATGTATTAAGCAGCGCACATTGATTTATTTTGATGTTTATGTAGCAAAAGCGAAAAAATAACAAAGTGATTTGAAAAATTGCTGGCTCAGCTGAACATGAACACCTTTCTTGTGACTTCAAATCACTTTTTTAAAATTTGAGGTTCAGTTTTCTAATAAAATTTTTGCAGTTTGTAAAAAGTACTCTTATTCTACTGCCAAAACTGTACATACATGTCATAGCAAAAATAGGTCGGTAAAAAGAAACTTTTGTAAATGAAGAGGAGGGGAAATTTGATTAAATTAGGGGAAAATTAACCCCAGAATAGAAATTATGAAAACCTGAGCTTTACCCTTGACCTAATGGAAAATACACACACTATACTATATGTACGATGTAAGACTCATTCCCAACGTTTTTTTTTTAATTAATGTTTTAAGTAAGAAAGAAATTAGAGAATCTTTTTAATGAAATTCCCTCGTGGTTACCTATAATTTCAGATCAAACGTTTAGTGTGTGCAAAATTTTAAAAGTATTTTTTGACCATTATCAAAATGTGTTATTGCTTTTCCCTACTTCGGAGAAAACCCCATCCAATAGTATTACTCGAATTGAATTCCAGCCTACCTTTTGTTCTCATTCATCAATTAAAACGTATCTCGTCATTGAACCAAATTTGGCGCGAAACGAAAAATTTTCATTAGGCAGATTATAGTGTATGATGCCGGTAAACAAGCTGGATTTTCATAAAGCTTCAGAGTAACATTTTGGCGCAAACTTGTACAAATATATTTCACAAGAGAGGCCAACATACTGCGTAGAACGTCTAATGGATTGGTCACAATCTTCACTCACACTATTCGCTACATCCACAATATTGTGCTCAATACTAGGTGTATGGAAATGGTCTTATCCGACCGCGTATCAACCTACAACAAAGCTTGAACGCTTAGTTAGCCTATGAGTCTGTTTTTTTCTGTACGAAGGCCATACTTGCCAGAATGGATCTAAATTTAAACTGAGTTTAAATTTATAAACCCCAAAATTTTTGGACATACACCTGGCGACTTTGCCATAATGCATACTGATACATACATGCATGCGGAATAGCGGGTCGAAGAAAGTGACAAAATATGTTGCGAATGTGACAAAAAAATTAAAATAGTTTTCGTAACGACGAGGAATTCAACGAAATCTAATGTTCCTTTCAAATGGCTCGAATATGATTGAAAAATCTGTTGTTCGTGTATTTGTCTTAAAACCGTAAACTTGATCAATAACGTGACATTATATACGTAATGATTAAGGTGGTTACCGATGATAACTTTTAAATTAGGACACAGTTACTATAGTATAAATTAAATTAATTTCTCGAGTGAATATGCACGGCGAGATGTTTTTGTTTGATTAGGATCGCACGAAAAAGGGTGCAGTTTTTGGACATCAGGAATTAAAGATAACATGTAATAAAACATTATCAGAAGCAAAGAACTGCAGTCATGTTACTTAAGGGTCTACTTTTTCATCGTAGTGTATGAGTCTCTAGGTGAATTTATTAAATTAGTAAAATCTTAATGCTGCTTTATAACAATTTAGTGAAATAGAAATTTGTTAATAACTTTTAATTATTTTGCTCCCTTTTGAGGGAATCGCACATTTGAACAAGTATTTAGATACTTATCAACTAAATTAATAAATTGCTAATGCGCTTTAAGATAATCATGCTTATTACATGTTTCGAAGTCATCGAGAGTTTTTAAAAGATTAAAGAAAGAAAACTCGAATTTCTTGTAATCTATTACCAACTCTCGAATATTTCCGGGACCCTAATAAGCAGAAATAGTGTTCATAACAAGATTAAGATTTTTTATAACTTCATATCCGTACACAATAATTATAACATTGCAAAAGTGTATCTTACATTGATTTTTGCTTAATAGTTTCGTTTGATTTTTAATATATTTTTATATTTGTAATTTTTAATTTTAATTTAATTTGGAAAATGTTCGATATAAACACAAAAAAGTAACATTAAAGTAGTTAATAGTTATGTATTATTAAATATTTTATACTTAATAAATATTAGTTATTATTGTTATTCTATTATCTCTTATTCCATGTTTTTCCATCTCTTCCATCATCTTGATCATCCACAACAAAAACAACTCACTTTCGTATATTTTACAAAACTGAACAGCAACCGCCGATGCATCAAGGACCACCCATGGTACCACAACAAGGTATGCAAGGTCCACCACGTTTTGGCCAACAACAACCCCAATGGTCAGGACAGCCACGTCCTAATGGGCCACGACCGGGACATATGAATGGACCGCCACAGCGTCCGCAAATGGTAAAGACATTTTACTTGAATAGTTGTTGATATTTTTAAAACTAAAATGATTAAATCAGAAAATTTAAGCATTCAGAATATTGAGATTAACAAACATGTTTATGAGAATGTAATCAAGTAATTATTTTAGGATATATACATACATACATATGTATGTATGTTAATAATATAGTTAAGCCTATATGTGTGTATATGAGAAAGTTGTTTGTAAAAAATGTGAAATTAAAATAAACGTTTGAAATATTCAGTTCCAGGGACCACCAGGTGGCATGCCAATGCGTGGACCACGACCTGATTGGAGACCACCTATGCATGGTGGATTTCCGCCTCAAGGTCCGCCCGGTGGACCACCGCAGGGACCACCTCATATGCAAGGACCCCCAAGAGGTCCACCAGGCGGTCCACCACAAATGGGAGGTCCTGGAGTTCCACCACCATGTGGACCTCATGGCGGACCAGGAGGTCCTGCACCTCATGTAAATCCAGCATTCTTTAACCAACCAGGTGGGGGACCTCCGCAGCATCCTGGTGGACCTCCTATGGCGGGGGGTCCCCCACACGGTCCTCCCGGACCTGGTCCCCAACAGGGAATGAATATGGCACCACAACATGGGCCCCCACCTCACTTCGCTCAGCAGGGTGCGCCCCGTGGTCCTTGGCCCGGTCCGCCAGGACCAGTCAAACCTCAAGGCCCCTTCCCAGAACAAGCGCCACTTGGACCACAGTTAACCGAACCAGAGTTTGAAGAGATCATGGTCCGAAATAGAACAGTAAGCAGCTCAGCAATTGCACGCGCCGTTTCAGACGCAGCTGCCGGCGAATATTCTAGTGCTATTGAAACTTTGGTGACTGCCATTTCTTTGATTAAACAGTCGAAGGTTGCACAAGATGAACGCTGCAAGATCTTAATAAGTTCGTTACAGGACACTTTACATGGCATCGAAACAAAGAGTTACAACAGACGTGAGCGTTCAAGATCCCGTGAGCGCTCTCACCGCCAAAGACCACGTCGTGAGCGATCATCATCAAGATATCGTGAAAGATCGCGGGAAAGAGAACGCGATCGGGAACGAGATCGTGATCGCGATGGAGGGTAAGTTAAGGGAATTGTGCGCAAGTTTCTGAAAACCTGATTTTTTAAATTACTCTCAATTTCATTCTCTGTTAATCACAAATCTAAATTACAGCTATCGTGAACGTAGCAGAAGTCGTGATCGTGAACGCCCTAGCAACAATGATCACTACAGAGATGATAGTTCTAGCCGATCTGCTCGAGCTCGTAAATCACCAGAACAACCAAGCGGAGATCCCAGCAACGAGGCACCTTCAAAACGAAGTTATTATGAAGAACGTTACAGAGGATCAGATCGTGAAAGAGAACGTGATCGTGATCGAGACCGTGAACGAGATCGTGATCGCGACCGTGAGCGCGAACGTGATAGAGAACATCGGTCAAGGCACTAATTATATGAAATGAGAATATGAAAAATTTTAGATGTAACATTAAATATCTTCATTTACTCAAAAACATGTGGAAATAATGAAATTCAGCTACAAAATCATTCACAATTAAATGAATATATGAAATTATAAATATGTATTATTAAGACTTCTTTCTATTTCAAACGAGGATTATGATTTATAGAAATATTGAATAACTTATTTCATTTTGAGCATTTCTAAGGATGTTTCTTAAAACTAATACATATAAATACAACTGGACGTAGAACGAAAATAAACTTCATATCAAAAATAATATTGGACAACTCACGTGTTATTCGTCTTATTGAATCAACCGTAAGAAATTCCACACATATTAAAGCAGAACTTTTCACATATTTCGTTATTTGTAAAATAAATTGCGGCCTATAAATAGAAACAAACTTATGATATCAAAAGCCCTTTAAAAACTTACATAAATTAAAATAGCAATGCCAGTATTAATTTCTCCAGTTATACAAATACTTTATTAATTTCATTATTGACCACATTAAAAAAGTTATTGTTTTTCTTTCATTTAATACAACATTGTCCATTTTGCAATTGCATTGCTCTTATGTTGATGGAGGTAAATAACATTTCCAAATTTTTCAAGGACTCTTATGCTTAGGCATTGCTGTAATCTGCTTTATAATATTAACAAGAGAAACAGTGTTTTTTATTTTTGAGACTTAATTAAAATTGAATACAATATTGGACTAGAAACTCCAAAGCTGTTGGAGGTTATTCAATGTATTACTACTTTACTTATTGCTAGATTTTGTAGCATAAAGTGTTTCGTGATAAGTTCTATATATCTTCACTATATAGTGGCTGATAACTGAATTTTTTAAGAAAAGCTGATTTTCATTTCTGGAAATGGTAGCTGGTCAACATTAGTGTTATTAAGTTTTTTAGTAGCTTCATTTTTTACAAACGAAGCCTGTACATTTTCTGAACTCATAATCAAAATCATATTTTTGTTTTAAAAATAAAGCTCTTTAAAAGTTAACAAGCAACTAAATGAAACTCATTAAGGCGTTCTAAAGTGATTTGTTTAAGCATATTATTTTATTGAAATTTATATACAGTTCAGACGTTTTTAACAATGAGTAATTTTGTTGCTTATTAGACTTGGAATTGTGCAACTCAATCGTTTACTTTTTTTTATAATTATGCCAAACCAGCTTATAGGATATATGTATAAGATACTTATATCTAATTAACTTATGCAATTGTTAAATTATGCCCCAACAATGTTTTGAGATCAGTAAAACTTATTCGTTTTGATTTACTTGCCAGCTATTTTCGGACTATACGAAAGATATTGAAAATTGCTTGATAAAAAATCGAAGTGTTCAAAATTATGTTAGTAGGAATTAAAGGAAAAGAGTTACAATTTTTATTAAATCCCAAAACTTTTACTTAAACCCTGTTTCATATGCTTTTGTTTTATTTTACGCATGTTATTTGTTATTAACTTAATTTTATTTTTTGTTTTTTTATAAAAAGAGATTTCTTAATTATTCAAAGATTTAACAAACATAGTTTTCGTGGGTTGACTTAAATATGTATGTACACACGTTTGGTGAAGTAGAATTTTATAATATACTAACCTACATACATATTTGTATGTTAGTTTGTATGCCGCGAACTATAGAAGTGACCTGTTAAATTACGTACATACGCCAGTATGTACGCACGTGTGAATTTCCATATCACAATGTTTGGAATTACATATACATATATGTATGTATGTAATTAGTTTGGTTTGGTCTTGAATCTTTTAGATTTCGATTATTTTCCATAACGTAAAAAGGTACATATGTGACAATTTTTTATTTATTCTCTGCGTCTTTGAAATTAAAGTCTAATGTTGTGTATTCTGAATAATAAAATATGCATTGTATGTAGTTTAAGCATATTTTTCAGTTATTGAATTATAATTTATTTAGTATTTATATATACATATTTTAATTTTTGTTATTAAATTCTTTTTTTGTGTATCATATTATTAAAAAAGTATATTTTAAGCTATTTCTATCGAATGAAATTAGTGCAGAAATTCATTTCAAACTCAGTTCTTCCTTATAAGTTTGATTTAGAGGAAGTAAAGATAAAATTATCTTCTTTAATATGGAATAAGAACTTGACTAGACTTCTGATCTGTGTTCTTAACAAATACATTAAAAACAAATAAGTTAAATATATGTACATATTCGAGTTAAAATTAGTGAAACTCACATAAATCGCTTGCGAAACAGTTCAATATTCATTTTGATTTTCTACAAGAGTTACAGTTTTAAATTTTTCTTTTTGCAAAATTCAGACGCAAGCTCGAATCATGTTAAATATACATTATATTAAACCACAGATTAAGGTGGATTGAAAAGATACTCACCACCATCATCTTCGACTGCATGTTTTATACATCTAAATATTGAATATTACGAATTTTTCTTTGTGCGACAGATAACGCATGGCGGAATCTACTCGTATATGCTCCGGCCTTAATATTTATTAATAAAAGTGAACTTTAAGGTACCAGTTTCTTTATATTTCCTAAGAAACTAATGAAACTGACACGGTTAGCACATGTGCGGACTAATTATTTGGGCTTGCATACACATTATTTTTTATAGGGAGGCTTTTTTAATTGAGCATGCGAAGAGTTGAGGAATAAAATATGCTAGTGTAATTGTTACCATAATTAGTGTTTACTTTTAAAAGTTTATAACATACTGTTCTCCAAGAACAATAAAAGGCGACTAAAAAAATTACAAGCAGAAAACAGCCTAACAATTTTTAATCATTCTATTTGAATTCAACTTGAAAACATGGAATTTAAAATTACTCGTATTACTCTGTGATATATTAAAATAAAAAAATAGTTACGCATATTCACCTAAGTATGTATGTACGATTAAATTACATATAAGTACATACATAATAAACTTTAATTAAAATGTATAAAAAATAGCATAAGACTACAATTACTTTAATTTAAAATCAATTATCGTTAGCACTTGTTAAGTTTTAGGTAAGTTATGAAATTATATTTAATAAAACGCACATATTTTGTTAGTAACTTTTGCTGGTTTTTATATAAATTGTTGTTTAAGTTTATTTATTTAGTCCTGACATTTTTTTAGATTTTCTAGAAGGGATTTTTACTGCGAAAAATCCTCAACAATCAAATTTTCTTTTTGTTGTGTTTTCTTTCATTATACCAATGGCAGGAGAGTGTTGAATGAATGGAGTAGGTATTCAGTTGTATTGACACTACGCAAAAGATGAAAGATTGAATTGCTTGTGCCGTATCTGAAACTTAAGGTGTTCATTGTATTAATTGATTTTTTATTGGCATTAAATGTGAAAAATAAAAAATATGTCTTCCATTTAAATATGTGTTTACAAAAAATGTATCTTTCAAGCTCTCTTGTCTAAATGCAAAATTCTTTATTATCACATTTTACCTACATATTTACAATATATGGAAAAATAATGAAGTGGTTATGAAATTTGATGTTTGTCTTGAAATCGTTTATCGGTTATCACTTTTAAATGGTTTGTAAAATTGAGTGTACAAAAGAATTTTTCTTAATAACGCAACATTTTTTAATTTTACCAACGAACATAAAACCGCAAGGGCTTTTACTTACCAGTGCTTTCGGTAGAAATTGAACCGACGACCTCTACAAAGTTGCCAACTCATCCTTCAAGCTACTATAGTGATTAGAAAAATTCTAAAATTCATCTAAAGGATGCAACGTTAAATTTAAGATCAACGTCACATAACTTTTAGCGAACAGACTTCAGTGCTTCAGAACAGATATTATTTTGTCTGCGTATATCTTATGTAGCTTGGAAGCTATGAGTACGCAATTTGTTTAAGCATAATGCTTTAAACAGCCTCATTTTTGTACATACATATGTATGTACAACATTGTCAGTTGAAATTATAAAATGTAGTAAAAAACATTTTTTTGTTTATTGTACATGTTGTTGAACTTAATGTCAAGTTTAACAGTTTTCGGCAATGGCTCTATTTTGTCTCTCATGGCAATAAAATGTTTATTTCTTCTTTATTGCTCGAATATAATGGCTTAGAACCACCTAAACTCCTCGATTATCTGTAATCATTATTGAAAAATTTGAAATATGTTAAAGCCCACGCCTCCATTTCTACGCAATACTGAACTGGCTCATTTATTTTTAACTTTTTTTATTTCAAGTTGTAACGGTTGCATTTCCATATTGTCATCAAAATTTGGACTTAATCGATAAGCAATTTTTGAACATTCAAATAATCTGGCAGCTACGAATTTACAACTGACGTGTCCCCACGGCTATCGACTACTTGTTTTAGTGATTTCACCATGCCAAAGTAAAAACACGAAGTTTAATTATTGAACTCAAGTACAAGTGAAAACATCTAGAATAAAAATAGAGAAAAATAAGTGTTATTTTAATCAACTTTGAAAAAACAGTAAAATATTTTGAAAAAGAAGATAAGACTTTGTTGACAAATAAAGCTACAAAATTTTGTGGATTTTTTTTTCTAAATTTACGTTCTTAAAACAACTATACGGAGCATACACATTTTAAGGAAATTTCGAGATTATGGCTTCAATGACAGATAGATTTAGTCAGTTCCTTCATGGACTCAATGATAAATAGTAAGTAAAAAACGCACACACAGCTGCTATAAAAGTGCAAGCTTATACATATGTAAGTATATGGATGTGTGCATATGTACATACATGCATAGACGTACATACATTAATATATGTAGATATACATATGTATGTAGGTGTCTGAGGTAAGATCGAACCACTATAAAACAAGATTGGTTGCAAAAATGACAAAAGTTTTTTGGCTAGTGATTATGATAACACTGGGTCTTATGTATAGCCGAACTTCGCTTAGAATTGTTGACATCCTCATTTCAGCTCGAACGCCGAGTGCGTTAGAAAAAAATGTGTTTTATAATGGCAAAATACAAAATTTTTTATTGAATGCCCATTAAAATTTCTTGGCCGCTAAAGTGGGAAAAAGTTTGTATTATAGCTCTGGAACCTGCGAACATAGTAAATCATGCACATGTATTTGTTTAAACTTTCTGATGTCATTGATGAATGGCATATGGTTTTCTATTTGTATGGCGAAATTTCCAGCTCATATGGACCTAGGCATTGCTTTTCCTCGGATTCTATGTACATACATACATAAGCATGTATGTATACAGAGAACTGAGTAATGATGATCAGTTGGTCTGAATTTTTGTGACAAGTGGTTTGTGCTTTAAATTTGATTCTTGCAATATGTCAGCAGTAAAAGAGTACCAGAAGTATTATTTACCAGATAAATTATTAAACAGAAGGAGCGCCATTAGGTGATTTAGCTTTTGTATTTAAATCCCCTACAGAATACGGAGTGCACAAGTCGGAAAAATTTTATGGATAACAGAATGGTTTTGATGACAAAAACGGCTTCAAACTTCAGTAAGAAGTACACAGTTAAAGGAATAAAAAATCTAGTCCAATTATCAGAATTTTTTAGGAAAACGCCTCACATTATACTCATAATTCCCATTATTTGCTCCCACTGTATGTATGTGTATGCAGAAAGTACACGTATGCATATACATACATATATATATATGTATATTATTGGCACATCATTTATCACCATTACTCGTTTTGAAAATAGATATGTACACACATCCATATACATATATCTAAATTAAACGTATCACTGTTTGCAGCTTTCATTTGCAAGATAAAACAACATTTATGACATTAGGTGAAGTCCGCCTAAATTCTTAACGTTTGGAACAGAAAAGTGCTTGGGTTCAATTTGAACTTGCAAAAAAATGCTTTTGATTTTTACTGTTTGCATTATATTCGAACAACTTAACAATATTTTTTTATTTTTAGTGAACCACATGTTCGCCAACATCTAGCAAAAGTCTATATGATGTTGTGTGGAACGGCTGCAATAACAGCCACAGGCTCATTGCTGCAAATGAAGAACATTATTGATTTAGGAATGATAGCTGCATTGGCTTCGCTTTTCTTAGTATTGGGCTTACACTTCTATAAGGATAATGGGAAAAATTACTACAATCGAGTGGCGTTGTTATACGCATTTGGATTTTGTTCCGGTCAAACAATGGGACCTCTTTTGAAATATGTCGTTAGCATTAATTCATCAATAATAGTGACTGCACTAGTTGGAACTGTGATAACATTTGCATCACTTTCAGCAGCTGCACTTTTGGCCGAACGTGGTCAGTTTCTGTTTTTGGGAGGAATTTTAGTCAGTGTAGTTAATACTATGGCTATATTAAGCATTCTGAATATGTTCTTCAAGTCTATGTTTGTACACATGGTAAACATTTTGTTGGTTTTTGTGGTTTTCCTTTTTTTAAATAATTTTTTTTTCCTCTTTCTTGCTTTCAGGGTCAACTTTATATTGGAGTTTTTGTTATGTCAGCGTTTGTACTGTTTGATACACAAAATATAATAGAGAAAGTTCGCATGGGCAATAGGGATGTTGTACAACATGCTTTGGACCTTTTCTTTGATATTTTAAGCATTTTTAGACGCTTGCTTATCATTCTGACACAAAAGGTAAATAAATATCAGTTTAAATAAATTTTTGATTTAATCTATGTAATTATGATGTCGAAAGATATCAAAAAAGTGGACGCTTAGTCGTCAACTGTTTATACTTATGCCAATCTTCGGACGGAAATATTTTTATTAGATACAAGTGTTTTTAAAACACTGAAAATTTGCCAACACTACTTGACACTAAGGTCGAATTGATTTGTAATTTTCGGTAGTATTTAAGAAGAATGTTTTCTTTCTTCCTTTACCAATTTCGGCAATGTTAAGATTTTATGCAAAATAAAAAAATCATAAAAAATACAAAACTACATACATATTTAAATGAAATGAATATTAAATGAAAATATGTATGTAAGTATGTGGTTTCTGCAATGATAGTAATACATTTTTACTTCTTACGTTTCCACATTAAACTAAATTTTAATACCTGTGACTTATTATACTTTCTGACTCACCGCATACATTTTGTATATTCGCATTGCATTTAATTATTCAATCGACACAAAAAAGAGGAAGAAAATTGAGTCGACGAAAAGAAAAGAAATTATATTTTATTAAACTACGGATAATCGAATACTTACATATGTACTATACTGCTGTGCTCAATTACCTTAAATACTTTTCACGTTCAAAATTAAGAAATTAAATTCTGCAAATAATATTTCTTTCTTTTACAGTTATCTTCTATTGAAACCAAACTTTGTCTACACAAATTTTGAAACCATTAGTAAAACCAAGTACTTTTATTTTTCAGCTTAAAGAATTTTTGCTTTCTTAAGAAAATAAGCAAATATCTACTTAAAAAAGACTGTTCAAGAAAAATTTATTACAAATGCCTAGAAAAGAAGAAACGAAGTGAAACAAACTAAATTGTAGTTTTGATTTTATATTTGAAAATTTTTTGTGTAAGGTCCGTAAGTTTTGGAAAATAAAAAAAAAAACACACACACACAAATTTGCTACTAGAAATTTAATTTAAAAAATAAAATGCATATATGCTGGTATAAACGTTGCTAAATTAATCACGTAAACATAAAAATACAACCTAAATTTGTCATGCAAAAGAAAAATTACATGTGTATAATATGTACATAAAAGAATGAACCAAGTTCATGTATAGTAAATGAAACTGAAAAATATCATAAATTCCAACAGAGTTGGCCTTTGTTATGACATTTTTCTTTGCCATATTGCAAATAGCAACAAGTTTTGAATTCCATACAAGTACCAAAAACGAATATACATACATACTTTAACACCTCGAAAAAATTGTGAAATGATCAAATTCCATTGCTGTTAAAAAAAGGGGGGGTTATTTTAAATTTAAAACAGGCTTTGAGGCTCAGAACATTGTACTGTTGCTTAAAACTGACTTGATAAGTATTAAAGCGCACCTTTTTTATGACTACATACATATATAGTTTTTCGTAAAAAATCTCCCTTTTTTGCAACATGCTTTGTTTAAAAGTCATTTCCATTCAAAGTGAAACATCAAATCAAAGTTCAGGACACTATTTTAGCAACTACAAGTTTTGTATAACTTAAAATTATATCGTAGATTGGGGCTGAATGCGCCACCAATAATATGTTGCATATGTTGTGTAAGAAGTTAAAAATGTTATGTTATTAAATACGTTTTCATACGTTTAATTTTCAAACTTTTTAGGCTGTAGTCTAAAATATCTCGAACGTTAATTTTGTACAATATTTGATTGAATGTTACCAAGCCTTTAAATCCAAATTGCTGAGATTTTATATACGAGTACATACATTTGAAACCCTGTTTTTTGCAACATTTTCTGATAGAAGGTATCATACATGGTTATAATAGCTTTTCACCTATTATTGAATGTTACTTTCATTGTATCGATTAGGTATGACTAACAAACCCACCCTCAATTCCCCCAATTTTATTATTCAAAGAAAACTTGTGATTCGATGTAAAATACTCGTAATCCCCAAACTATTTAGATAAAGTCGATTTATTGTTATTGGCTTTGTCTTAGGTTTAATAGATACTGGCTATTGGGGACTGGGCGTACAAGCGAGTGCATCTTGTTGTTAACTTGAGATGACGACATGATGACTTTCAAAATAAGCGGAAATAATGCTATAAATTTGTTTTACTTGCAATGCTATAAAAATTTCTTTATGCTTTTATTGGTTTTATTTTCCGCTTACAAAATATTTTTGTTTGTTTTAGGAGGAACGTAAACGTGATGACGAACGTAAACGTCGTTAATTTTTAATGTGGCATCTGGAACGGAGTCAACATTTAATCACCGGAATTTCTGCTTTACATACTCATTTATTGGAAAAATCATTTTATTCATTAATTTTATAACACATTAAAACTGTGTAATCAGAAGTAATACACACACACAAACATACATTAATCCTTCAGAAATATTAAAAAAATATTTTTTTTCATTCTTTGTAAAATAATGTTTAATTGAAGAAATAAATTTAGTTTTGTGGAAAAAATTACTTCTGTTTTATTATTGTAAATTACATACTATTACTTACATTAATTAATGCTAGATAAGGATCTCTTCAGCCCTCTGTCAAATAACTTTTAATCAAAATAAGTATTATTATTGCGATGCCACTTTATGTAGTCAAGTTTTAGTAATTGTCGCAGTAATCTACGAAACGTAAAGGCACGATGTCACTGTTTGCAGTGCAGTCGATACTTTCAGAGTTTTCTAAATTATTTATTTTGTGCAAATTTTTGGGCATATATCCTCATAATTTGCAAATATTTCAGCAATATCGTGAATTGAAAAAATCGACTGCCGGAACAATTTATACTTTATTGACTTTGATTACAATAATTGTTCTATATAATCTTTTGATATTTTCATTTTCGGAAGAGGACAACGCATTGAAAACTTCGCAAAGTAAGCTTTTTCAGAAGAAAATTATCGGGGACGTTCTGCAAGTCATATTTTATAAAATGGATTTGAAGTCACAAGAAAAATGTTCTATGTATAAAAATCGGTAATTTTAAAATTCTACTACAAAAATGTTGTTTGCTTTTGTGATTTTTCTTGTTATTTCGAAACAATCAAAACAAGAAAACAGCTGTTTGCTTGTGTTTACAGTAATTGAAAATTACCCACATAAATCCGTTATGCGCTGTCTGTCGCCGTGACTACTTTGACAGATATTAGTTCATTTTTTCTATATTATGATTTATATTTTCGATAAAAAATAAAAATTTTATATGCGTTAGCAAAGGTCTCATTGTGCCAATCTTATATGTCGTTGTGTTAACGTCAGTTAAAAAAAAGCGACAAATTCTTTGTGCCCGGCCTTTAAGTCGAATTTGATATCTTCAAACTGTACAAGACTTTTTTATAACCATAAAGTAAAGGGGGTTTCCAAGGAAGAGTGAGTTTCCTGTTCCCTTATAATGAATTTATGCACTCCTCAAAGGGACAACTAGTCACGAAACCAATTGCTATTTAAAAACAAATTATCGTTTTAGGTACCTTAACATTCGTTATAGGAATATTTTTGACTTATATTGGACTCATAATGATGGCTACAGATCAATTAACAGCAATACGTAATCAAAATAAATTAGGTCAACTCTATGAACGGATACGTATAGTTGATGAGCGTCTATTGAGTGAAGGTTGCTGTATCGACAACAAAAAGTTGAATAAGCATATTACTATTTTGTTAGTTTTGGTATTCACGAGCGAAATAGTTATCATGCTATCGAGCTACATAGTTTTAATTGAGCATGACAAATGGAAATCATTACTATGGATATTTTCATGCTTTCCGACGCTTTATAACTCGCTCGACAAAATATGGTTTGCGCTAACGATAAAAGCGGTGCAACAACGTTTCTTAGCCATTAACAAGGCTCTAAGTGAAATGGTCGAAGAACACGAACGGTATAAAATGCTTTCAATGGATTTTAAAAATGAGAAAGAAGATTTTTTGAGAGAAGAGAACTTGAATTTTTTATATGCTGAATTAAGTAGAGCTGCTGTAAAAGACATTGTAAGGTTAAAGAAGGGTAAAAATCGAGTAATACCGGTAGCAGCAGTTGCATCAAATTTAAAAAGTTACAACGATATATCAGGTAAGACGACTAATCAAAAAAATATCTTTCGCGAGAGCCTGCTAAGCAACGTTGTCAAAGTTGAAGAGAAATTGAATAGTTACTGCCAAGTTCACGATGAGTTATGCGAGATTGGTAGAACATTAAATGAACTGTGGAGCTATCCAATTCTTGTGTTAATGGCCTACGGTTTTCTTATATTTACTGCACAATTATATTTTCTTTATTGTGCTACACAAGGACAAGTAAGTAAAAAGTAGATAAATTTAGTGTATGTACATATGTATGTATTTAAGTATAATTAATTGGAGTGGCGAATTGAGTCAACTTTTCTCAATGTTTCCCAAATTTACATACATATGTACATATCTGTGTATGTATCAAAGTATGTTGGGGTATCACACTCTTTGTGACACATTCTTATTTAACATGAATCTCGTTCATAATGAATCCACAAGTTTTTGAAGAAAGAAAACAAAAATTTCAAATAAAGTTTATTTCAATTAAATATAATTAACCATCTGCGACTGACGTGACATAGTTCTCACAATTCTAATGACGTGGTAGACTACCAGACACGGTTTCCATGGCTTATATTTTTCAAGTTCCTTTTTGTAAAACTAATAAAACAATTTTTGTTTATTGTTCATGAGAGTAAGTTATTATTTATGTATGTATGTATGTAGTTATTCTTCTAACGGTGCAAAATACTTTTTTGTGTTTGTTGGTGTCTGTTAGACTACCACATCAGTCGCAGAAAGACAACATTAGTTTGATACTTGTTTGTATTTACATACATACATATTTCTTTATTGATATGAAATCAAATCTTAATGATTCAATTAGAGCTCTCCAGTAAGCCTGTGAAGTATTCGGTCCACTATAACTAGATTCAGACGAATGAAAATGCTTTTGGGGATAAAATTCGCTATTTATCAAAATGTAACTTAAGATCGAACACTTTAAAGTACGCAAAGTGATGACCTACATACATATGTATAAGGAAACCTTAAACAATATTGCTGAGAAATACCTTTACGTTTTTACATGTGCACAATTAAACACAAATCCATATGTACGTGCACTTTTGTAACACAAAGCCTCAAACTCAAGCATCTGTACATTAATTAATCTTCCATTTTACAATGAAGGCTATAAAAAATTATATGGACTACTATTTTATTGCGATATACATATGTACATACGTATAGGATAATCCTACAAAGTTACACATTTACATACATATATGTACATAAATACATATGTTTTGCATTTTTTATTTGCGTAATTTTTAAAACATTTTTTATACATTTTAGCACGAACGGACTTGATGACAATGGAGCCAAAAAAAAATATTAAGGCATTATACATTTAATTTCATTTTAGGAAATACCAGCACTATTTTTGTCAGCAAAAAATTCGTATATTACGGCCTTATTTCTTCTTTACACAGCGGGAAAATGTATTTATCTTATTTACCTGAGCTGGAAAACTTCGTTGGAATCAAAGTGTACTGGAATATATTTGCATAAATGTGGAGTTGTAGCCGATAACAATGATCTTTATGAAATTGTAATTTGAAAACATATATATAACATATATCTATTACACATATCTACTTACATGCATACATATCTATGTATGTATCGTTGACAGCGGAATTAAATGTTTAAAATGTTTGTTATGCATTTACATACATACGTATTTTGTTTGTAAAAAAATATGTTACACCAATTAAAGTCTACGCAATGAAGTATAGATGCACGATGGGTAAAATTCAGTGAAAAATAATTATTATGTATAACAGTATTTTGAAGTACTCAAAAATTCCAGCTCACCATTTGTATTAATTCATTTTGTAAAGAATAGTTGTTTGTACCTTTATTTGTAAGCATGTATGTATGTACATAAGTGTGTATTTTGATAAAAATAAAACATTATTATAAATTGCTTTATATACATACATACATACACATGTATGTAGGCAGTTCTACACTGGTCAGTAGTTCAACCTGCAGCAAAGCATTGTATATACATACATACGTACACTAGAAAAGAGTTAAAGTAAATGTAACGGAATTTTACGCCATTTTAATATGAAGCACGAATATCCGCATAAAAATTTATTTATTTAGTGAATGTTTCAATTTCAATTATTCAGTGTCATTTTACTTTAATATACATGCATATGTATGTACACATATATGTATATACATACTACATCCATATGCAATTCTTCAATAAAAAATATTTTCTTTATAGATTAATCATTTGTCGTTAAAACTGTTAAACCACTCTGTAGATTTCTCTGCATGTGGCTTCTTTTCTCTCAACATGGAAACTCTTTATGGTGTAAGGCTATGTAAGGCCCAAAAGATACTGATTTTATTATTTTCCTTTTAACTTTAGATAAGTGGAGGCATAACCAGCTACTTGATCATTCTAATACAGTTCAATTTAGCAGCTCAACAGGCTAAGGATGCCATTAGCGGTTATAGCACAAAAAGTACATCAGATATCAATTCAGAGGAGCAACGCGACGCAGAGGTGAAGGATATCTTATCAAGTACTGTCTCAAGTACTGTCCCGCATTAACAACTATAAAAATATAAGAATTATTTATTTGATAGCTTTGTATAATCAAGTTGCTGAGTTTGATGTTAAATTTTTACATACATAAATTTGTTTCATATATTAATCAAAAGGGAATTGAATAAATTTTGGTTTAAAATATTTTTTCTAGTACTCTTTGATTGGCGAAAATATAAAATTTTGGATATGTGTAAGCACTTAAATCCATGACTACACATACCTCTGTCTGTATGCATACTTGCGAGAAAAAATTATTTAGTTTTGAAAAATTTGATATAACGTACACAAAGAAATTCGTGATTTAGTTACTTAACAAGCAACTTTCCAACACTTATGTTTTAGATATTAACATTTTATAACACTAATATAAAACAATAGTTTTTTGGTAAAAATGATTCAGTTTATTCTTGTTTGTATACATAAGCAATTCAGGAAAGTTGAAGAGAAGAAGTTGGAGCATGTCTGATAACTTCAAAGTTATAGATCATGACACCTTTGAAAGAATGCAGCAAAGAAGCGGTGGAAAAACCTCATCCCATGTGCCAAAAATTCGTAATTCCAAATATAAAAGGATGACTGCCTCCAATAATTTCAATCTTATGCAGTTTGTAAACACACAACGTAGGAAGAATTTGGAAAAAAAGGGTAGAATAAGAAAATGTGTAATAGGTACATCTATTGCAAAAAAACAAAGAGGTAAAAAAAGGGAAAATGGTAACAAAAAGAAACCTTCTCGCCTGAAAAAGTCAATTTTGCAATATCGTCAAAAAAGAAGGGAACAGGCGAAAATTGAAGAGCAGCTGTCAAAAATTGAAAATGATTTGGAAGGGATAAAGTTAGAAGACGGTTACGCAAAAAACGAAATACACCACAGTTTACATTCCGCCACCTTTAGAGAGTAAGTGTTGTGCAGTTTTTAAGTAATATGGGAAGTTTGTTTGGAAAATTGGTTTTGAACTTACAATTAGAGTACTTATGGAATCATATATTTGACAAATACAAAAGAGCAACAACTTACGTTGGTGTGTATTTTTGCTTTAGTAACTCTTCTGCTAATGTTCATTATTTTAGATACTGTAATTGTTGCACAACACCAGATCTAAAGAAGTACTGTGAACAACTTCTGCGAGAACTTAACCACTACCAAAGGAGAGCTTATGCACAAAACGCAATCAAAGCAAGAGCACATAAACGTTTTGTGATCGGATTTCGTCAGGTTCAGGCCTATCTACGTATAAATAAAATTAACCTAGTTATTATAGCTACTGATTGTGAACGCAATGACGGGGAAGGTAATGTTACATTTTATAGCATCGCTTATGTTTATGCGTTAATCTATTTTTCATTGTTTACTATAGTAAGTTTAGACGAAACCATATCCAGAATTAAAAATTTGTGCAACGACCAGAGTGTACCAATAGTTTTTGCATTCAGAAGGCGTGAAATGGCTTATTTCTTATACAAAAAGGCATCTACAAGTTGCGTTGGAATTTTAGATTACGATGGTGCTCGCGACATATTTGCCCATGTAACTGAAGCTTTAGAAATTGCCCAAGAAATGTATAGTTCTCTACATTCAAAGACATAGAAAGTTTCTGCAAAATTCAATAAAGAAATGGGATCATTTTTATGCTCTTGAGTAGGTACAGAGATAGAAATATACACATAGTTTTGTTATGTAAAAAAATACTCGTATTAATTCTAAGAACTCTTAAAATTTTTCTTATTTTAATAACGTTTTTTAATACTATTGCTTAAAATAATAATTTTATATATTAATATTGCGTAGTTTATGTTAATTGACAAACGCAATATGACTTAAGGGCCAAGAAAAATAACTTAAATTAAAACAGATTTTAGGATCAGCACACACAGGCGTTTTAAAAGCGCTGGTTTTAAAAAGTATGTGTGGTCTTTTCCCTCAGATATATTTTATTAAATATATTTTTTGGTATATTTATTTTTATATAACATTACAGCCTTAGATTTCGCTGTATATCTAAACTCAAGTCTTTAAAGGCACGTAGACGTTCAAATATTAAGTTGCGCTCGGCTTCAAACATTTGCCAATATTGTAAATGTTTTCGAATATGTTGCATCAATATTGTTTTAGCAAATTGCCAACAACTGGGTGTATGACTCTTTGGTAAAGATCCACTTTGGCACATTGCCAGCGCAAGTTTAACTTGTTGGCTTCCAGACAATTGGCTCAAAATAAAACCAAACACATTACGTATATCGGGTTTTAGATGCGTAGGAAAAAGCCGTGATTCAGAAAATCGATTTTCTGAAAACACCAACAAAGCAGGTAAAAAAGGCATGTTAAACTGCCAAGGAAGCTCGTTCTCCATAACATTAACGCGTATAAATTTTAAGTCTAATACACTGCGCAGCAATAAAGACAACTGCATGAAGGAATGTTGTATGTTACTACATAGAGCACATTCTGGTGAGTATATAAGCACTACAAGTGTCTGATTATGAGCATACTGCAAATTTTTCAAAAATATATCACGATTTAGTTCTTTTAATTCTGTATCATACTCGTGAAACGGCGTTGAAAGTTTCGGTGGTGATAACGATATTGTTTCTTTGTTTTTAGAGTAATTATTTAAACCATTCGAGTAGAACTTTTTAACAAATTCCATTAAATTAAACATAGCAAAACGATCTTCCATAACATAAATATTCTCTTTTTCATTATCTGTAATAAAAACAGTAGCCATGCTTTGGTGAGTTGGCATTATATTAAGGTTTTCCAAATAATCTTTATAGCGTTCAGCATCTAGAAGAACAACGCTCAAGGAGCGATTGCTACTTTTACACTGTTGTTCATTTCCCAAATAGTCTTCTAGCCGTTTTACAACACTTATATGTAGAGAGCTGTCTAAAGTCATGTCTTGTTTCTGTAGGCACGTTGTCGACTGTAAAAACTTTAACAGTTCATTCATTTCATAGTTAATTTTTTTCACGAAATAGGATTGGCTTTGTTGTTCAAGGTACTGATTTATTTCATAATAATATTTTAGATTTCGCAACACATCTGTTTGCGAGTAACAACTTTTCGGCTCTTTTAAAGAGTCCATTCTGGCATAATATTTCAATGATCCATTCCAACTTTTTATTTCGGCCTTTCTTTTATTATTTTTCTGACAATCTGTTAGAATTTTTGTAAAAGGCTTTTGTTTATCCACATACTTTTCCATATAAGAAAAAAATTGCTGAGGTTGATTAACAAAAATTGCCAAAACTGGTTGACTTTTCTTCATTTTTTGGACAATAGTTATAGGCGTACTATAACCACGCAGTAGATTGTATTCATCATTAAATTCTTCGTGTAACCAACGTAATATAAAACTTGCATTCCATTTAAAATAGCTATAATGAACAAATGATTTATTACTTTTATGACCAAAGAGTAATAAATTGGATTGTTTTATGTTGGTTTTAATAACACTTTCATTGCCACTAGTAAAGGTTACGAAAAAGCGATAAGTACGTACTGGATCATGTTCCAACCACTTTAGTGCTGCAACTAAATAAGTTCTGTATTCCGAACACTTCGAACTTTCAAAAATACCCAGGACAACACCATCTGCTGAAGACTTCATTCTTTCTAAACTTTCTTTCCCTTCTATACGTTCCACGGGGTGCAAGACATTCATTACAAAATTAAGTATATTTTCAAACGTAAATAAGCCATTATATTGGATTTTCAGTTGACCAACCCTACCATAGTAGACCATCATAGTTGGCCATTTGCTTGGGTACCCGGATCCTATTGGTCTTGATAGAGTATTTGAACAATTACATGCCAAGTGCCAGCAATCTATTGAGGCGTAGTATATCTTGTCCCCAAGAACTGCTGCCACATCATTGAAATGCTGCAGCGCTTCTAAGCTTTCGTCATTCCAATGAGTATAATAGAAAATTAACGAAATTTCATTAAAATCTTTTTGATGTATTATATTTGGAACTTCTGTGCCAGGGCATTGATCTACAACAAAATACGAAAAAACACATTGAACCAAAGACACAAGAATAATTATTTCATTTAACCGGTTAAACATGTTTGCACCGAAATAGTCAGTCACTAATCAATGACAATATAAAAACACTGCTTAGGCAGTAATAGTTTGCGGGGGGGAAATCCGCGACTTTCGTTTAACCAATTGAAAATCCAGGCAAATTAAATTAAGAAGACAACAAGTTTAACATTAACAATAATCAAAAGTATTTATAATTGTTATGCTAAAACTCAACTATGAAAATTAAAAACCCATTGTAAAAGGGTATTTAGATTAAATGGCATATTTTGATTGCAAAATCCAAGGCAAATTCATTCCCACTAGTATAAAGCAAATTAATGGCAGTAGTTTTTGACCAAGGCGAATTCAATACTTAATTCGCCTTGAGATAGACTTGCCTCAATTAGTTTTGAAAATGTCTGGTTGGTTTGTCAAAATCAATTGCATTCATAAACATAAATTCATCGTATTATTTCTTAAGTGAAATATAGAGTGGAGACGATAAACATTTTTATTTAATCACGATTTCAATAACATATTACAATAACAAAAGAAACTGATACACCTTTAGAATTTCGCCAAGTTTTACCCGCTGTCAATGCGGCTTGATCGAATTTAATTTACTTGACAGCCAATGCGAATTTAATTTGTTTTGATTATTAATACTGCGGTGATGCCACTATCTAAATTTAATTCACTTTCAAATATATTTACTATGCTCAGCTGTTTCTGGAGTGAAGTTAATTTGCATGCATATGTACATATATTTTGTACTACTTTTCACATTCACCGGTCATATTACTCTTCTATTTATTTATAATGCTTAGTTTACGATCAAATCTAAAAAGGATTCCTTTAAAACGTTTGAAATGTAGCAAAGTTAATGAAGAAACTGTAGAATCGGAGGTTTCAACAAAACAAACGAAAATCCTACAAAATATGCTCTCAACAGATGAAGTTGTGAAACCAAAGATTAATCCAAAGGATACATCGATTATACTATTTCCTGGTCAAGGAACGCAATATGTTGGTATGGCTAGCAAACTATTAAAGTTCCCTGAAGTCAGCCGAATATTTAAAATGGCCAATGAAGTTTTGGGTTTCGATTTGTTAAAATTGTGCCTCGAAGGGCCAAAAGATAAGTTGAATAGAACAGAATATGCTCAACCCGCTGTAATGGTGTCGTCATTAGCCGCTTTAGAGCAATTGAAAGAAGAGCGACCGAAAGCAATAGACAAATGTGTAGCAACGGCAGGTTTCAGTTTGGGTGAACTTACAGCTTTAGTATTTGCCGGTGTCATACCTTTCGATAAGGGTCTAAAACTGGTGCAAGTTCGCGCGAACGCAATGCAAATGGCTTGTGATAAGGCTAATGGAGCCATGGCCATGGTGTTGTTTGCTCCAGATACAGAAATTGGTTTGGCATGTGCTAAAGCACAACAATGGTGCATTGATAAAGGCATAGAGAGGCCATACTGTGGAGTTGCAAACTACTTATACCCACATTGTAAAGTTATAGCTGGCAATTTGGAAGCAATTGAATTTCTGGAAAAGAATTCAAAAATTCTTAAAATCCGACGCCTTAAACGTTTGTCTGTGAATGGCGCTTTTCATACACCTTTAATGGAGTCCGCTGTAGAACCTTTTGCTATTGCTTTAAATAAAATAGCTTTGCAAGAGCCCCTTATAAGAGTCTATTCCAATGGAGATGGTAAAAGATATAAAAATGTTGCTCACATTCGAAAATACCTGCCAAAACAGGTTTGTCATTGAGTTTAATGCAAATATGCATGTACAAACATAAAGTATTTTTTTTTTTAATATTCAGATAGTACGCTCGGTCAAATGGGAGCAAACAATGCACGAAATGTATGAGCGCCAGCAAGGAGCCGATTTTCCCCGAACTTTTGAATGTGGACCAGGCAAAGGTTTAATTCCAATTCTTGAGAAAGTCAATGCAAAGGCCGCTTACACCGCATACCATATAGAGGCGTAGTAGTATCTGTAATATTATTCCTATGGAAAATCTTTCAATAAAAACCATTTTTATAAGAAATTGCAATATGAGCATAATCAAACACCATTGAAAATAATTAAGCTCTTAAACAACGAAAAAACAATGTTTCTTAGAAGTTGCTCCGCATATCCACGGAATATAAAATAAATTCAATTTGCAATCCATGTCGTCAGATTAATATAGAAACGCCACTTGTTCGAATATTTCCATCATAAATCCATTAATTTATCAAAATTGTGGATCGCTTCTTAGCTCCTTATTATTAAAACTGAATTCCAACAAACACACAAGTTATTTAATTAAATTTTTGATTAAAACTTGAAAAAAAATCTTTATTTTTTCAAAAACATAAATTATATATGAAAAAGGTGCAATCAATCATGATTTTATTAAAACTGTTAAAAATGTCTTAACTTTTTTCATCACGTGCGCGCATCCTATGCACAAAAGCAGCACCTTTGTTTTTACGAAAGTTTTCAAAAGGATCATTCATATTGATGCCAACTCCCTGTGAAACGAGGCAAAGAATAGATAATAATCCTTAATACGTCATAGAAAAGTAAAATATATTATCTTACCTTATACATATCCTTTCGATCTCTTACTTCGCCAGCAGATATTGGTTGATCAATACCTTGATTTTTAGTACCTAAGCCTGTTCCAGTGCCAGCCCAGCCCATTTTCATAAGCATTTGATGCCCTTTATTTGACTCTTCAATAAATTCATTTGGTTTTGTGAAACTATTTCCACTGAAAGAACCAAGAAATTAAAGCTGCGTGCTTTTGCTTTTCAATGCCAACTTACAAAAAACTTGGTGGTGTGAGGGACCTTTCACGTTCACGCCTTGTGCTGCGTTCACTCAAACGATTGTCATTATTCTCTCTTTCACGATCTCTATCTCTGTCACGTGGCGGGGATCTTCTTGGTGAACGACTTCGTTGTTTGCTGTAGCGATTACTACGCCCTCTTTCATTGCTTCCGTTATTTCCTCTATTGCTAGTCGAACGTTGTGGTGGAGGTGATCGAGATCGTGAACGTGATTTCGATTTGTAAGGTGAACGAGAACGACTGCGACTTTTAGATCTTTAAAATGTTTCGTAATTTCCAATAAATTTAAATTTGTTATTAGATATTTAAAATAGTTTACCGGTAACATCTCCTGTCAACTTTTTTAGGCACAGGTTTTGCCATAATAATTGGAGATGGCGAGCGAGACTTTTCACGTAAACCATTTTTAATTTCTTCCTCTTTTTGTTTTTTAGCCGCATTTTTCACCTTGTAATATTCATATAGACCAAGTTTCTCCCAACCCTCACTAAAAAAAAACGAAGAACAATAATTATGCACAGTTCCAAGATTTCCAAAAAAAACCTGTTCAGATAATTTAACAAGTCTTGTGGAACGAACATTTTTTCTTTTGTACGATTTGAATTCTTCCCACTTGTTTTTTTACGGAACCAATTCCACTGTCTCGCTCTTGCATAAGATAATTTTTAACATATTTGTTCAAGTGTAAAGGAAATTACGTCTACTAAGTTGGGCCCTGAACTAAAAATTAGTTTTTCACAAAAATTTCTCTTTTATAATACAATTTTTAAAACTATATGAGGATGATGAGTATGAGTTCAGAAAAAGTGTATCACTTACTTATCTTTAGGTCTCTCATGAGTTGGAAGAGCGTAAAACGCAGCTAAAGCGTTCGTTAAACGTTCATTTTGTGGTGCTGGTGGGGGCAAACGTATATCGTCCGGATCCAGAGGCTTGTAACGATAATCTTCAAGCCTTATTAAAGGCACCATTAGACCCGCGGGTAAATCGTAATAAGCTGCAGAAGGTACTTGATCGGCTTCTGTTTCCATTACCAGGCTGGGTGGAGGCGGAATTATCTCTTCCTCAGTTGCCGAAATACCAGCAGCCGACAATTTCGTTGGCTGATCATATGCTACGAGTTGCTGTTGCTGCTGCTGCTGTTGTTGTTGATGAACTAATTGCAAAGCGGCATTGACATTCAACAAATCAACATTTAAATTGCTGACATTGTTCAAAATATCATTGGTCGTTAATAAATTGGGAGGGGGGTTATTAAGATTTTGGTTAACTGGAATGTTGCTGCTCAAATGCGCAAATGGAGCTGGTTGTATTAAGGTAGAAATTTGATTAACAGGAGTAATGCTTGCATTTCCACTCAAAAATCCTGGGGGCGGTTTGGACATATCGGGAATAAAAAAGTTATTTTGTTGTTGCTGCTGCTGTTGCTGTTGTTGCTGCTGCTGTTGTTGTTCCTGCTGATTGGCGTAGTACTCATTGTCATCCATTACGGGCATTGTTACTTTTTGAGCCATTAGTGAAGGTATATTTTTTATCTGCTGTTGTTGAGACGGTTGTTGACTGACTGAGTTTGGCGGCATGACCGATGTATTTGGCAAGACCACCGCTAACATTTGCTGCTCCAATTGTTGTTTTTGTTGTTCCAATTGAGTTATTTGCTGAGTGGCGTGCTGTATAAAAATTTTATGCTGCTTTTGATAGCTGCAAGAAATGAGTTACGTTAAAATTCAGTTTAGGAGAAAAACATCCATAGTTTTGTGCAAAAAACAAATTTATTTGTCATCATACTTATCTAATGTCGCCTTAACAGCTTGCGTGAACTTTGCAGTAACGTCATGATGCAGGTTTTGCAAGTTTGTTTTATATTCATGCATTGAGGAATCCGGCGACTGTAACTTGGATATAACGCATGCATCAAAAAACTTTGCCTTTGATTCCCACAATGACAAGAGTTTTGTTAGTTTTGCTCTCTGTTCAGTAGTAGCAACTGAAAATGGTTTATGATTTTTTTTTTACTTGTTTATCGTATATTTCAAATAAGTTTTTATCGACTAAAACTTACTTAAATCCGCACTACAAAACATTGGTATTACGACATTTTCCAGGCAGTTCTTCAATTCATTCGCATTTTTCCGAACACTGTAAAAGATTTGAATTAGATTTTGATTTGCTTTAAATTTATTTTAATTTTCCCTAAAAGACTGGGTTTAATATAGTGGAAAGCTTTTGCAAAATTACTGGTTTTACATTTATTTTTTATTATAAATCGATTTTTTTTGGGTGATTATGATGCACCGTATTTAAATACATGTCCCTGAGGATTTTAAAAATAAAGTTTTTGTCAACAAACTTCTAAAGGCCTTAAGAATGCAGAAACCATTTTTTTAATTTGACTTATAGCCGTTCTTCGGTTCATATCTACAATAAACTATATATTTTTCGGCAAATATTTACTATTTCTTTAAAAAAAATTAACTTAAATTTAAAAATATTTTGATTTACATAGATTGTTTTTCCCATTAGTGTTGTGATTTTGCAGAAATTTTTTTTTAGTGTCACTTAAGGCTTTTATGATACATATATGTATAAGGATATGTACGTATATTTTGGTTATTTTCTCATCAAAAATTTGTGAAAATCAGCTTAGCAACAATATTGTTTTCTTTGCGGTTTGTGAGTGAAATAAATTTTTGTCGTTTCATTAAATGTATGTACATCTAATCTTCCAACTAGTAGGCATATGAGAACGCTTTTTTATAATTGATTTCTTTTCTGTTGCAGTTTTTGTCCTTATATGTTTTTCAAGATTTCATGAGAAGGAAATATATTTGGGAAGTTTGTAGGTTAGTTAGTTTCTGTTTTTTAGATTTAATTTTGAAATCTTAAGCGTTTTCAGGTAACTATTTTGAATATTTAAAGTATTTGTAAGGTCTGGTGACCATTTTATATTTTTTAGACCTTAATTTTGCAGATGTTTCGCAATTTTTTTCTTTGCCGTAAATGTGTGCGTTTACGTATGTACACATGTTATTTTTTTTTAAGAAATTAAAAATTTTTATATTAAGACGATTTTGGAAAGAAAAATAATACTTACCAGTGGTGGAGAATATCATTAATTAAATATATTAGATGCAATTTTTGCTGAAATGTTGTACCATCGATCAAAGCCCTAAAAATAAATTAATAAACGATATTTTTGTTTTCTTTTTGTCGTGCATTTTTATACACGTAAAGAGTTGTAGATGCTGTTTTAGTGCAATAAGTCAAGGTCTCGTAATTCAAATTTAAGTACAGATGTTTGTTGTTTCACCGTTTATTTTCGAAAGCGACAGTTTTGTTTGTTCAACATTGTGTCAACTAAGTCGTTCAGTTTAGATGCTAGACTTTGTAGGTCCGTGTGTTTGGTAAGTCCTCTTAAGCAAATACATTCTACAACTCGATTCAAAAAAAAAGAACATATTGCCAAATAGAAAGTCGTTGACAGGATTCCAGGACCAAATTTTTTTTTTTTTTTTGTAAAAACGTCAATCAATCAATACTCATCATGTTGTAAAAAAAGTTACAAAAAATTAATAAAATTTGTGTAAAAATTGTAGTAAGATGTAAATACAAATTAAATGTTATCAAAAAAGAAATTGGAACTTAAACATATAAACAGACGCATACTTTTTTAAAAGATATTGTAAAACGACATTGTTTTTAGCGCTGTCGGATGAGTGCTGTAATATCCAGTTTTTGCCTAAAATTGCAACATTAAATAAATTATTTTATTTGCCAAGCAATGGAAGTGTTTAATTGTTTTTAAGAATTAAGTTTATAAGAATACAAATTAAAAGAAAATTCAGATTATTTTCATAAATTCTCTTTTATGAAGGTTTCTTTAAATATTCAAACTACAAATTTAAATTGGGATTAAATAGTCATCATTAATATTTACCTTGAGAAATACTATCCTTAGTACATGAATCAATAATTGGCTGTAGAATACTATCGAATTCCTTCAACGAAATATTTAGTTCATCAGCATTCTTTTCAAGTTGTGAATTTTGTGCAGCCTCTATAGCTTCATCGATTTGTTTTTTTTGTTGTGCCATCAGTGCCTAAATGTCCCATGGTATTTTTTATATACATGTTTTAGTTTTTAGATTTTTTGTCAATTGTTTGGTATCATTTGTTTTTCGAAACATTTGCACAATGATTGTGTTTTCAGAAAACATATGGAAATTTTTGTTTTTAATATTTTTATTATTTTTTTTTTTTGGTTTGTTTGGATTTATTTTGGTAATTATATATTTCGTATGCATTTGTAGCAGATATTTTTTGAATTGGGATTATTTGAGTTTTGTTTTTTTATAAAAAAATATACAAGTAAAGTAAAATTTTAAATGTAGATATTAAAAATGAGAATATCAAATAATAAATAAAATAAATACTTAAAAAAATTAATGAAGTAATTCGACATTTTAAGAAACAAAGAAATTTACTTCCCAAGGACAAGAGTGGATAATTAAATGCGTGCCATTAATTTAATAACATAATTCTTACTTCAAGTATAACGAGTTCTTTTCAATTTTAGTTGAACGTCGCAAAGTTTATTAATTTCAAAACTATATAAAATAGGCGGCTAATTATTTGGAAATGAATTCTATCAGTGTTATTTTACACTTAGCAATCGACAGCGTTTTAGTTGATTTTCAATTATAATGAAAAGACAAAGAAAGGCATAAAGTAATGACGGAAGGTTTATGGCCAGACAACAAATAAAACACAAAACAAAATTAGGTGCATTTTTTCGTATAATCGATGTCAAAAGTTAGCGATCCATTTCCTTTCTATTTGTATTAAAAAAAAAAACATAAATATGGCTTCGGGAAAATTCAGATAAGTGTTTTATGTTAAGCCAGCGCTATTCAATATTGAATCTATGCTCTTTATTCCTCATATTCCTGAATTCAGTCTATAAATCTTTCATACAACTCAAATTCGTGGAAAGAAATATATTCTATTTTGGATCAAAAAACTAAAACTGAAACAATTTAACATAATATTTGGCAATTTTTACATACAAGTTTTAACATGAATACTTTAAAAAGTATAGAAAATCGTTAGAATACTTTTCTTCGGGTTTAATTTCCATATTATAATAATAATTTATATCTTAAGTATGAGTTCGTGATAAGAATAACCAAAATTTTTTAAATAAGAAAAGAAACAAAAGTGAAAGGGGTTTATAATCTTTAGAATCGAAATGAAAGTTGCCAAAAGACTACAAGTTCACTTCGGTTTCAGCAGGTCAATGATTTATAACAAATTGTTAGATAGGGAAGTAAATAAATTGTGACAAAGTGAACAAAACTCGCTTATTGTTCGAATTGTTATTCTTTTTTTAGAGTTCAATTACACTATTTGTTACTTGGAAGATCAAATAACAAATACAAAACAAACATTTTAAGCAGCAAAATGCCTATGAAACCTTCATCACGAAGGTTTCATCATCAACAATTACGCAACTGCGAAAGTTTAATCCTGAAGAATCGTTATTTCCAATGGCGAAATTTTCGATTATGTATTTAAACAATACATTTTAGGTAAGTGTTCTTAAAAATTAGTGAATAGTGAACGAATGATGCAGAAAAAGTATATCCCTTATCAGTAAAATTAACCCAGAAACATTTACATTACCTAACTTCTTTAAGCAAAATTTAAAGTAATGATAAAGGTTTTTAATGAATACATAAGTAAGATTTTAGAAATTGTTTTTTAAATTACCGTATGTTGTGCTGTTAGGTTCGATTCTGATTGCCGGATTTGCTCTCTTAAAGTGTTTTGCTGCATATTAAGAGCCTCTATTTGTGCTGTGTAATTTATAGCTACAGACTGACTGTTGCCGTTTGATGTTGGTTGCGAGGGCAATGTGTTGGTTGAGGTGCTCATTGGAGATGCATTCGCATTCCATAAATGTAAGTTTGGTGGTGGTTGATTAATATGAAAAGAGTTACTTGAGTCATTTTGATTAATCTGGGACATTTGACCACTTGGGTGATGGATTATATTTGGTGGAGGTCCTTGTGTGTAATTCATTTGAGTTGAAGAGGATTGTTGCTTCAAATCTGAAAAAACAATATCAAATTAATGCTTCTTCTATACTTTATTAAAGATAAATACTACATACAAGTTTGCTCCGCTGCTACTCTATATTGATAGTAAGCCGCATGTTCACCACCATAAAGAAAGTCAAATTTGGGATTATTTTGCTGTTTCTGTTTTGTAATCATTTCAAATTCTGGGCCATTGCGTGCCACAAACTCGGCAAGTTTATCAATAATATTACGCAGACTTACATCTAAAACCAAAAAAGTTTAATGAAAATGTGTCCATCCAGATTAACAAACTTTTTTTAAGGGGCGTGGGATGTTGATTTGAAGTTATATTTCCAATTTTATTATTAACAAATACCTCTTGGAGGTGTTGGCCCATCCATTTTTAAAAAATGTGTATCCAATTGTAAACTAGCTTATAAATCTAATTCTATACTTGCAACTTTTAAAGATAAAAAGACGACGTGATAAATTTTTCTACTTTAGCTGTCAAATGAAAATTTTCAGGACGCCATTTGTGAAGACATGGTTGGAAAAATATGTAGCATGGAGGGAGCACACGAACTTCAATTGAATATAATAAAAAATTTCTATTAACGGAAACTGAACGATTTGTCAGAACAATCCTTTCCTATTTTTGTTTTTAAGCATAAGATAAGATCTCTTCTTAACAGCAAAGCAATGTATGTACATACATACATATGTATTTTCTTGAACTGGTAGATGGCATTTTGGAAACATTGTTTGAAAATCCATGAACAATTTGGTATTATTAAATGCAACTATGTTGTGTGTACCGGCTTTAAAATCGAAGTGACATAAGTAAGAAAATTGCATGTTAGAAAAAAACTTATGTAAACAAAATTCACAGATGATGTCTGTTTATTTTTTCGACGTAAATATAGATTTCTAATAATTTTTTTTTGGAGTTTAATAAAAGGTTTATTGGACGACTAAAAACTTTGTTTTCATTGAAATTATTGACCAAAATGAGTATCAGCAGCACCATACAAATACCAAATTCTAAGAACAAGGCCAATGACAATGCAAATCCGCCAGAAATGAGAATATTATGTTTTGAATTGACATATTACAATAAACTTACTCAATTTCTACTTAGTTGTGCTGGAGTGTTTGTGTTATACTTATTGTATGGATATTTACAAGAACTGATTTTTACTGAAGACGGTTTCAAATCGTATGGCTGGTTCTTAACTCTTATCCAGTTCGGTTATTATATATGTTTTGGCTTGTTGGAGCGTAATTTGGAAGCAAAACGCAATGGCTTGTCAGCATTGCAACGGAACATTCCAATGAGTATTTACTTTACATTAGCAGCATTAACGTTAGGCACGATGGGTCTTTCAAATTCCAGTTTAGGTTTTCTGAATTATCCAACACAGGTGATTTTTAAATGCTGTAAATTGATTCCTGTAATGGTGGGCAGCATTTTAATACAAGGAAAACGGTATGGCCCACTTGATTTCGCTGCAGCACTGGCCATGTGCGTTGGATTAGCTTGGTTTACATTGGCCGATTCCCAAATATCCCCAAACTTTAATGTAATAGGTGTTGCGACGATTTGCGGCGCTCTGTTATGTGATGCTGCTATTGGCAATGTGCAGGAGAAAGCCATGCGTTCCTACCCGGCATCTAGTAGCGAGGTCGTCTTATATTCTTATGGTCTTGGATTTATTTATCTGTTTGTGATAATGATGATAACGGGTAATTTTTTTAATGGCTTTGCGTTCTGTTTGCAGGTAAATGAGCAACTTGTTAAAACAAAAGTTTTTCTATGTAGTCTAAACACTTATATTCAACTTAGCACCCTCGTGAATCGTTTGGATATGGATTTTTCTTTAGTCTTTCGGGCTATCTGGGCATACACTTTGTTTTGGCCTTGGTAAAAAGTAGTGGCGCTTCAATTGCAGCCACAGTAACTACAGCCCGTAAAGCAGTCACCATAGCCTTCTCCTTCATATTCTTTAGCAAACCCTTTACCATACAGTATGTATATTCAAATTTTAGAAAATAAAATAATTTTTATCATTATGCATTATAGGTATGTTTGGTCAGGCCTTGTGGTAGTCCTAGGTATTTATCTCAATGTATATAGCAAGAAGCATAAGCTCTCACTTAAAGATCTCCAGCATAAATTTATTAAATGCATTAATAGAGTTATGAAAAAATCATCGTCTCGGAAATTTTTAGTAGAAGTATAAATTGTAATAAATTTAAATTATTTCCATACCAAAATATTTTATTTTAAATTGTGTATTAAAATATAATTAAGACTACAAAATAATGATAATTGACAAAAAAACCTACTTTTATTTCTACATACTGCATATTGAATAGTGATATGCATGTTAAAATAATTAAATAAAAGTTCATTTCCTAGGTGTACAAAAAATACTTTTAATTTATTTCAAACTCTAAAACACGCTTTATCATGTCATGTCGTTCTTTGGCGGATTCAATTTGACCCACCATACGATCTAAGAATCGTTGTTGATGTTTTATTATGAATTTATTGCATTGCATAATTGTAGCCCCCGTGTAAATAGTTCGAAATTTTGCCTCTGTATCACCAATCTAGAAATATAACAAGCAATTGCAAACATTTTTTTTATCTTTTTAAACATTATTCGTATCTTCTATAGATAGTCCGTACATACAGATTACACAAGTAGTATGAACTGTAAACTGTTACTTGTAAAATCTTATGAAACATTTTTACAATTAAATAACCGTTTTTGGTTATAAGAAAAAATCAAACGTACATATGTACGACCAAATAAAAAAATTAATAAGGATTGCTCGCCCTCTTGATATCGCTGCAGCACTGTGCAACTATGTAGATTTAAGCCGAATTTTACTTTGTGTAAACTACATATGATATACTTACATACATACATATGTATGTATGTATGTATATACTATATGCAATGTTTAGTTCCTTACCAGTGTTATCAAAGGTAAAATACTTGTTACAAATTTGTAGGAATAATGAGAACAACGTATTAGGGCAATTTTAGTTCTTTCATTGCAATATTTCACCCGAAATCCACTTTCCAATAAACCAACACTATAAACGCCGTAAAATTTTTGAACATTGGATAAAATGTTTTTCGCTAACACATGGTCTTTCACATGTAAAACTTTTTGTGCATTACGCGGCACAATTTGCACAACGATGTAACTAAGAAAAGAACACAAACAAGTTAATAGTAAATATATGCGAAACTAAAAATCACTTACCGATTTTTTATTCGCACCATTCCGCATTGCTATTTAACAAAACAACAAATGTCGATTATAAACAGTAAAGAGCAGAAAACAAGCAAAACAACACTGCGGTGTCGTGTAAAAGTCGCCGCCAATATATTTTGTAGCCATACATAAATTCGGTCATACTTTCCAAAGCAAGTAAAAATTTTGGTTAACTGTTCTCATTGGCGATGGGATATAGAGTTAATACCTGGTATAGTTTCTTATCCTTACGTAGAAAAAAATTAGTTATAATGGAAGTAAAACAAGTTGTTTGTCGGCAAGTCGATGCGCAAATAAAAATTATCTTTGTATTAACGAAAATATTCGTTAGGGATATGTACACGTATTATTTAATTGGCTAAAGATACTGTATATAAACAGTAGTTGAAATTTAATTTGGTCGGCTTTCTCCCTATAATAACAGACTTTGTTCTCTAAAATGCTGTTGCTCCCTCTTTATTTTTATAACAAAACAAAAATCAGATGTCAATTTTTTATAGCATGCTAGTAAATTTATATAAAGTGTTTATTTTTACTTTTTTAAAGAATTCGAATCCAATTTAGTAAAAAAATGGAGACGTCCGCCTTAGACAAGAAATTGAAAGGCCTTCAACTAATAGCACAGGAAAAACTACAAGCGATTTTATGTTCAATACCTGGAAGAAAGGACTTAATAATAGATCCACCTATTATAAAGCCCTTGGAACACATTTGTGCGGCATCCTGGCTAAAGTGAGTCAAAAAAATCAATTACTTATGTACATATGTATGTATGAGTGTTACAAAACTTTATTTTCTCCACTGATTTGTAGACTGAAAGGAATACAGCGTATATTCAAATTGGATGCACAAAACGCGATAACGCGGTCTTCGGATCAAGTACAAATTTATATGATACGCAGTAATTTGTGTACCTTTAGTCGCGTGTTAAATCAAGTTAAGATAATTTGTAAATCCCAAACATCTCAGTGGTCGGAGGAGAGCCATTTAAAATTTTTTCACATAATTTGTGTTCCTGCTTGTTTCACATATTTCCCTCAGGTGTTGGAAAAGGAAGGCCTTTATGGTATTGTTGGATTGCATCGTTATAATTGGGATTTTATACATTTGGACGAGGGTGTTCTAAGTATGGAAATGCCAAACGTAAGTTGAAATTGGGTACAGACCACAAAAGTGAAGAATTAAAAATTGGTCTATATACATATGTATGTATGTACTTATGTAAATATGTATACATACATACATATGTATTTCATAATGGTGAAAAACTAAAAACGTTGCAGAATTATGCAGGCATGCTCATATGTATGTATGTATATATATGTATGTATGTATGTACATATGTATGTATGCGTGTAAATGTGAATAAGCTTTCATAAGTTCATATTTTAAATGCAATTGAATTTCATACTTTTAAACGGAAAAACGTTTTCTGTAGCATCTGCCGTTTTTTTTAATCATAATTTTTCCATTTTATACTTTACCCTTGGCTTAGTTAAAATTTTCTTTCGTTCATGAAAGGATCATTTATTTGCCTCGATGGATGAGTTGGCAGAGTATTCGACCAGCAGTCCAGAAATCGTAGGTTCGATTCTTACCAAAGATTCCTGGTGAACAAAATAAAAAAAAAAAATATTACATTATCATCCAATCAATAATAAGCAACTACAACCAAAAATGCATTAGATCAACAATAACACAAAAAACCCAAAACAGAATTATACATACGAACATATCTATATAAATGCAAACATTCAATAACCCAACAAACAAAATCGTATACAACATACATACGTAAAATACCATAAATTTATTGCTATAACTCAAAATTGATATTTGTTGTAACTTTAACCTACATATGTATATATGGTACATACATACATACGTATCAATGGATTCGTTTGTGCATTGCAACTACTTATGTTTAACTAATCTGAAAATCTATTTTCAGATATTTTCCAACGCTTTCATGAGAAAAGACTGTTCCATGCTGCCTTCCATAGCACATTCGTTACGAGCTCTGCAAATTTTATGCGGTCGTCCTGAACTCATACTTACTTTTGGTGAACATTCAGAAAATATTATAAAAATGATTAAAAAATTAGGATATTTACCTCAGAAAGAGGTAGAAGATAAAAACAATGATTTCGTTGCTCTTATGGTAATCGATCGTGATAGAGATTATGCTTCACCGCTTTTGACACCTGCAATATATTCTGCTCTCCTGTTGGAAGTGTTTCCTAATAATGCTGGCATATTGGAACTAGAAATGTTGAACAATAAAATACAACAACAAAAGCTATCAATACTGGCCTTACCTTCAAAAGAAAACAACCACCAAAAATCGAATAAAAATACAGCGAATATAAAAACACCGACATTATGTTTTAGTGTGTTAAGTGATGAAATTTTTGCTGAAAATCGTTATAAACATTTCTCGGCAGCAAGTAGTCAAATACGACAACAAGCTAAATCGATTAGCATGGAATTGCAGAAGCTTAATAGTATGAAATTGGATGAAATGCACGATTATGTCAATCGAAAGTTGCCTAAAATAACCGACATTAAAAACAAGTTGCTGAGGCATTTAAATGCTAGCGAAAAAGTTATTGATATGTTGGGGTCAAATTTTAGACGCGTGCAGGCATTAGAAGAGGAAATTTTAAATAATGTTTCCAGAAAGAAAATACTACAAGATATTGATGAAGTTTTGGCGACCGATGGCCAAAAGTTTAACATTTTGCGTTTGCTGGCTCTTTTGCATGTGTGTGCTGGCATAACTTCCGAAGAAATGACACAGTTTATACGTAATTATTGTAATTATTTTGGTTTAAAATATTTACCCATATTTGACCAGTTAGGACAAGTTGGTTTACTACCGCCTGTAGTGGATGACGTAGTGACACCAATTAATAAGACGGCTTCGAAACTTTTATCGAATATTCCTTTAAATATACCAAAATTTCAACAAACAGAATTTCAAGCGAACGCAAATCGCCTAAAATTAATGGTGTCAACAGATGGAGGCGATACAACTGAAAGTCCGTCAACTTCTACTCCGCAAAAAACTCAAACAACGTTGATGTCTTCCTCCTGTCCCAGCTATGTTTTTAATCGTCTTTATATACCATTAGTCGCACAATTATCGTCGTTTCTCTTAAAGTCCACCAGCAGAGATGATTTTATATCAAAAATAGCCATGATCGACGGCATTGTTATAAATGGCCAGTCACTGAAGTCATATATTCAAAATCCTAAACAAGCTGACAATAAAGATTTAATGTTTCCCTTAAAGAGACGTCAGCTATTGGTTTATGTTGTTGGCGGTGTGACATATGCTGAAATCGCAGCTTGTAATTTAGTTTCAAAACTTACGAGCTCGGAAATAGTTGTGGCTTCGGATTGTATATTGTCGGGAGCAGATTTAATAGCGGGGGCTTTTGAATAAACAGTGGCAAAATGTAATTGCAACTTAAAATTGTTGAATTTTCAGTAGAGAATTATGGAAATACACCCTAAAACCATAAAGGAATTCTCAAAATATGTACATACATATATTCATATAGAGGCTGTTTTTTATAGATGTATAGAACTTTGAAATGGAATAAAACCTTGATGAATTTTATAAATTGACAAGAAATTTACTTTATTCGAAAGATAATCTTCTGACATAATAATTTAAATATGTGGATGGACACATAATTCTCGGTAATTTAAATATAAATTTGCACAATTTGGAAGCGCTGTTCAGGCATCAGTTTATTACCAAACCAAAATAAAGTTTTATACCTCTATAAAAAACAACCTTTATATATATTTCGATTTTTCAAAAAAAAAAAAGAATGCTGGCACAAATATGATTTAATACAATAAATAAAACTGTAATATAACTTATGTTGTAAGAGGAAAATAAGAAAAACAGCCTACATATATGCACATCCATACATATACCGATTTTAAATATGCAACACAATTGTTTAATGATGTGTATTTTATACATAAAAAATAAATATTTTTTATAGTCAAACAAGCAAGAAATATTAAAATATGGGTATTATTGACGAACAATTCCTTTTAATGTAGAAGCCACATTGAGCTGACATAAAAAATTGTCGCTGGTGTAGTCGTTGTCGGTATAAATTTAATGCTATTAACAGTTTATATGTTAACTTAAGTCTCGAATATGTCAAGTGGCTATGAAGATTAGAAAATTTTTGCCAACGACCAGCATTTTTTGATGTCGATTTGATGTACCAACTGTGACGACTTTTGGAATATGGGAAATGTTTATCTGGCCTGCGTCATATTTTTGATTAAATTTTTACTTTTATTATTGTTGATGTATCCATACTACACGACCAGCAAGCTTTAAACAAATGACGTCAAAAACTAAAATTGTTAATCTTAGGTTAATCTTATATGTATATACATATGTATAGCCGTGTATGTATGTGAGGTTCAGTTCACATACACAATCATTTAAAAACGTTAATTTGTTTTCCTTAAAAATAAATGCATATGTATATTATTATTTCTGTCTGATTTGGAAGATTTAAATTTAATCTTTCATGCTTTTTCGATTTTTCTAAATTAAATAGGTCCTCCTTTGTTACAATATAAATATTCCAATTTTTTTCATCTACGATAATATTTATTGCATTCCACATACAATGCATGAGAAAACAAATTAAATTGCATATTTTTAGGCGCAACGATTTCAATAATGTACATTTTTGCAACACTGCTCTTAAATTCATCAAATTCAACGACAAAGTATCGATGTATCATGTTAATAACACAAGACAAAAAATTAACACTTTTAAAATGTTACTAAAAATCAATAATAATAATGTACCTGCGTCCATATGTAAATATGTATTTCGAGTTCCCAAGAACTCACTTGCAAATTCTTTCGAGTTGTAAAGGGGTTGTGGAACATGATTTAAACAAATACGTATTCTATGTATATTTTGTCAATAAACTTTACAACAACATTAAAAGGAATTTCTATTTTATAAAAAATATTATTATATTTAAAAGAATTTACTCTTTAGATGTTAAAAACAAAAAGAATTAATTTGATGCTAGTTTAAACCAAAAAAAAATATTTATGCAGAACGTCCGATAATGCAGCGAGACTATTAAATTACTTGCAAAAAGTAACATATGTATGTACATACATAAGTGTTTTAATTATTCTCAATGTACATTTATGAGCGAGCAAGCACGCGTTGATAATTAAGTACTTAATTGGCAAATGCACTGATCTCTTTGATTAAAAACAAACAAAACAAACAGTGTAACCAAAATGAAAGCGCTTGGCGCCAGGCGTATCGTTTCTGTCAACGTTTTGCGCTGATATGGTGAGTTGAAATATGATTACGCCGTCACAAATATTTCATTTTATTTATGTACATACATATGTATGTATGTATGCACATCTATTTTTCGATCTGAATTTGATTTAATAATCAAATTTTCTGCTTCTTTTAAATCTTTATTTACAATAGTTTTATGAAATAAAAAACAAAGTTAATTGAACTTATTTAATAGCTTTAAATATTATTAGAACGTTTTTATTTTAATTCTTGTTTTTGTTTTTTGACAATAATTGAGTATAAAGTTGAAAGTTTGAATAAAATTTAAAAGGATTTTCTAGTTTACTGATGAGTGGTTTAGTACCCACATACATATGTATGTACGTGTGTACATATTTTCATCTACAGTCAACTTCACTTTCACGAACTTTCTGTTTCAGTGCTTATAAATAGTACGTGGTGGTGTCCATATGCTGCTTTCATAAAAATCACACGAATATGAGAACCATTCGCATTTTTATTCAGATTAGCCATTTACTCATTCGCGAACAGATACATACTTACATATGTACATATGATACATACTCACTCACACGCTTCAATTCTCTCATTACTTATTGCATTCATTGAAATACAGGTTGTTTGTGTCTATAGTAGGTACAAGCAGTTAAGGTATTTATTTCGATCAGCAGAAGTACAGTAATAGGTAAACGTGCTTAAACATTAATATCGTAATTAGATGAGCTCTTTTAAGAGCAAAAGAGCCTAAATTCAAGCAATCCTAAATGAACTGTATTTATATACATACATATGTACATACATACATATGTATGTAATTAAATTGCAAAAAAAGAATTGCAAATTAATTAAAATCAAACTTAAAAGTATAATATGTACATATGTATGTATACGTACATATACATATATACTTACATATGTATGTATGTATGTACATAGTTTATAATTTTCTTTCTATGGTGGTGATAAGATAATTGAGCTTTGTGTTTTAGTTTTAGTTGTTTTGTTTACATTTTTTGTTTTTACTCATTTAAAATATTCCACATCATACTTGTAGTCTTTTAAACTGGGTCCACACATTTCACATTGCAACTGTGAGTGAAGGTGCTTAGACCTGATTTGAATTGTTTCAGCTCAGTTTATTATTAAAAAAAAAAAAAAAACAATGCCAAAAATTTATTTTATTGGTGTTGATGTCGGCACTTCATCTGCCCGCGCTGCTTTGGTCACATCAGATGGCAAAGTTTTAAAACAATCGGTACAAAATATACGCATTTGGAATCCAGAACAGGAACATTTCGAACAATCGTCTGTGGATATTTGGAATGCAGTTTGCCATTGTGTAAAGGTATGTATGTATGTATACACACATACGCATGTAAGTATGTATGTATGTATATATGTGTGCCATATACTATACAACTATTAAAGTTGCAATAGTTGTATTCAAAATTACGTTTTCGGCGATATCTCTGATTGCAGTTTAATTGAAAATCCGCAACTTAACTGATAAGACATGTTTGACCTACAGAAGCGAGTATAGGGCAAAACAACCGTCTAAATTTACCACATCAAACTCAAACTCCAACAAATGAGAGAACAGTATGCGATTAGGTCGTGCAGTTTTTGCCCTAAACTAAAGCAAAGAATTTCGAATCTAGTGAAGTTGTCAGGATTTTTTATACGCCTGTTTTGAAACCCGTGTGATATCAAAACACATGTCCTTTTGAAGGCACACTCGTGATTTTCTGGTGTTCTGTACACAGACCACCGGTTTTGTGATTTCAAATCACTTTCATACAGATAGAAAGTGTGCAGCTCAATTTGTTTGTTATTTTACAGGAGAAGGAAGAAAACAGAATAAAACTTAAAAGGTTTTTTTTTAACAAGTTATAAACATATGTATATGTAAATTTGTAGTTAATTACTAAATTCACAATTATTTAAATGAACTATAACATTTAAATAACAGTCAGCTTCGTGAATTTATTTTAAAATGAAAACTATGTATGTACATACATATGTACATATGTATTTTGATTTATCATCCTGCAATGGCTGTGCGAGACATGCATAAACAATAGTTTAAAATTTATTATGTAGGATCTGCTAAAATAAAGAAATCGAAGTATACATGTGACGTTAATTTAAATTTCAAATGAATACAGTCGCCGCTAAAAGATGGATGTGTATATATTTTTATTTTCCTTTCCAGAATGTTATTTGCGATGTAGCCAAAGAAGAAATCGTAGCGATTTCGTTTGATGCCACTTGTTCCTTAGTGATTTTGGGAGAAAACGGTGAACCTCTTTCGGTAAGCAAAAGCCGTCAGCCAGAACAAAACGTAATTTTATGGATGGATCATAGAGCCCATAAAGAAGCAGCACAAATCAATGCCACCAAGCATGATCTGCTCAAGTATGTTGGTGGACAAGTTTCTGTTGAAATGGAGCTGCCCAAACTAATGTGGTTGAAAAATAATTGTTACATCTCAACATGGTCCAAATTGTGGCGTGCATTTGATTTGCCAGATTTTCTAACCTGGCGCGCAACTGACTGTGATACAAGATCTCTATGCTCGGTGGTTTGTAAGTGGAACTACGATGCTGGGGAAATGGAATGGAATAAGAAGTTTTTTAGAGATATTGGCTTGGAAGAACTACTGGACAATGAAGCGGAAATCATTGGAAAGGAAATACGAGAACCGGGTACCACAGTGGGTAAAGGGCTGAGTGCAAGAGCGGCTGAAGAGCTTAATTTGCTGCCGGGTACTGTTGTCAGTACTTCACTAATAGATGCTCACGCTGGAGCATTGGGAATGTTTGGATGTCGTTCAACTGAGTATAATTGCGAATTAGAAGGCAAATTAGCTTTGATAAGTGGCACCTCAACATGTCACATGAGTTTGACTAAAGAGCCATGTGAAGCTAAAGGCATTTGGGGCCCATACCGCAGTGCAATTATACCCGGTTTTTATTTAAATGAAGGTGGCCAGAGTGCCGCTGGATTGCTGTTAGATCATGTTGTTAAAACGCATCCACAATATATGCATATTAAAATGAAATTAAATGATAAGGAGTAAGTATAGCTTTTAGAGAAATTTAACATCTAGATAGTTTGGAGAGTTGATAATGTTTGACTTAGGCACATTTACACATACTTAAATAAATTACTCAAAAGTATGGCAACTGAGAGTGGTCTGGAAGATGTCTGTTATCTGACCAAGGATCTACATGTCTGGCCAGATTTTCATGGTAACCGTTCTCCCCTAGCAAATCCTAATCTTAAGGGAATGGTAAGATACACAAAAACACACAAATGGCAAATATCTATATTTTCTGTTTGCTTTCAGATTTCCGGACTTAATATGAATGTAGATGAGGAATCCTTAGCTATTTTGTATCTGGCTTTTGTGCAATCTCTAGCGGTCTGTATTTTTTTAAATATTCATGATTGGGAAAATAACTTGTTTCGGAATTTCAGTATGGCACTCGACACATTATTGACAATTTGCTCAGACACCAACGTGTCTCCTTCCATGTGTTGTTATTTTGTGGTGGCTTAGCTAAAAATTCCCTTTATGTACAATGCCATGCTGATATTTGCCAATTGCCAGCTTTAATACCGGATGAACAAGAAATGGTTTTAGTTGGTTCTGCAATGTTAGGAGCTTGCGCTGCTAAGGTTTATGATAACATGGAATCAGCTTCAGCTGCAATGGGTGGCACCGGAAAATTACTTAAGCCACAGTTGGCTACTAAAGATTATCATGAACGAAAGTATCAAGTTTTCTTGGAAATGGTGAATGATCAAAACAAATACAAGAATCTGATGTTGTAGCTTGATGTAAAATGAAAAGTTATAGTTTTAAGTTATTTTTTATCCACAACTTTATAATATAGATTATAATCTTATTTGCTTTAATTTGGTTTTGATTTACGTTAATAGTTTATACATAATTAGATATGTTTATAAGTATGTATGAATGTGCTACATATGTACATAAGAAATAAATATAGTTATAATTAAATTATTTATTATAATTTTGTTTGTAACAGGGTAGATGGTATAAAAGTCACATGGTGAGATGTGTATGTATATACTTTTATAGTTAGAAATTTTATGAAATAAAAGCAGCGGCACGAGTGTTAATTTTGCCCCGACACACGGGACAAGTTACTTTAATTTTTTCAGAACAGTCTTCGCAGATGCAAACATGCCCGCAAGGTAAAATTATAACCTGTAATTAAAAGTTATTACTTTTCTTTTTTGCTTTTAAATCAAAGCCAGTTTTAAATTTTTCACCTCCTTTGGATTAATATTGCATACAACACATACTTGATCCGTTGACAGATTGACAGGACGCGATTTAGCTCTTCTTTCTTTACGCTCCTTTTCTAGTGTCTCTCGTATACGTTTTTCATCGCGTTGTTGTTTCTTTTTGAAATAAAATTTTCTTGCAATTATTGTGGTCAATACAGTCGATATTAAACTGCAGATGAATATTTTAAATAACATGGAGTTTTTAGCTTCTTCAAATTTTTTAATTAATGTCGTCTTTGTGGATGTTGTCAGAAATAGAGGACCTAAAGAAGAAGGCTGTAGACGCAGTGTTTTGCCATCTAATTCTAATTCGCCAACAGCCGTTATAAAGCTGCCATCTCTAAGAACTTCTTCGGTAGTTTGTAAGCCCTTTTGTCGTATACCGGAAAAGAAGCCAAATATGTGATCGAAAAATGAGAGAGATGAGGGTTCGTAGTTATCATAGACTACATCCATATCGAGCACAGCAGCAGAAAGAGCATCTAAAACTTCAACACCGACTCCATTGTTGGTCAGTTCAAAGGGCATTTCGTTTAATGAGACATGAATCAGTTTTTGTTGTTCTGACCAAAAACCAGCGAAACCCCGTGCAACGCGATGTTCGCTGTGAATTTTAAAATTGTTTTAAAATAAATAAGTATGTCGTCATAAAAGAGCCCTAAGTAACAAAAAATTAAAAATAAAAGTGCGAATGATGTACAACTCTATGAAAACAGCTTTTTTCTGATGGAATTGTTTTCCATTAAAATTCAGCTATCAAATTGGATGTTCCGACGTTTCTTAACTACAACAAAATTGTGAATTGCGAAAAGAATTCTAATTTTTTTTACCGGTATTAGCAGATTGCTATACAATACACATACATATTTACATAACGTAATAAATCGGCTTTCAAACACAAAAAATGGCTATAGAAGTTGTAGGTTTTACGGGATATGTTGCCCTAACGAACATATTTTAAAATCTTCACTAAAGATGCCAAAAATTTTGCTGTAACAACATGTACCGGTGAATACTTTTTGAATTTCTTCAAATTACCTTAATTTTATCACTTGCAATACACCTGTTACGGACGGAGACATTACACTTCGCATAGGTGCTCCAATAGGAGTTACAGTACCACGAACAACTGCATAGGGTACCTTTTTATCCTTTTGTTTAGCTACATAGTTCTTCAAGTCACTGTCTATAGCGAACTGTGGAGCACTCTGAAAATATTTGATGTTTATCCTTAGATAGTTTGTGAACTAAACACTTAAATAACTGTTTCGTTAGCAACGTTACCTTGAGTAATTTAACGCTTTTTTTGTAGCTAATATATTCTCTAACACATAAACCTAAAATTATTAAGTCCACACTCAATGCAATGCCTTCATGTACAAATTCCATTTTGTTTGAGGAGCTTTTAAAATATCTTATATGTACAAATATAGGTAACTACTGAAAATTTTCTTGGTTTCCCTTTATAATATCTGTGGCTATATGCAATAACAAAATAAGAACAGCTGTAGTGGTATGTGTCTATGATGTTGTTGACATTGCAGTGCTGTCAAGTTTTCTTTTTAAAATGCCAAATACACAGTAAAAATTACAAATTGCAACCATTATAATAAGATTAAATCGTGTGTGCCTTAAAATTGGCAAAATAATTTTATGTATTTTGCTAATATCATACATACATGTGTAGGTAGATATAACTGGTTTTACGGAACTACCAACATTCAAAGAGCATAATTGATACAATATAATAGAATTAAATAAAATAAAGCAGCCAAAGAGCTGTGTCGAAATTCGTCGAAAATACTGAAAAATACAACTAATAAAAATTTGATTCCTTTTCCATTTATACATGTTGGTGGAAACGTCAAAGAAAAACAAACGTGTTTGTTTTTGTTTTGATTTATGTGAGTTTTCCAAATTCTTGTTTTTTTATTCTTAATTAATAATTTTAATAAAGTTGACAACAGACATGGATAAACGTCCAGCACAATGTGATGGTAAATCAATGAAGCCGAATTTCAATAAATTGGGAGGATATGAATTCTATCGGAAGATATTGCATTCGCCAAAGTTTATTGTAGCTCCAATGGTAGATCAAAGTGAGCTGGCCTGGCGCATGATGTGTCGCAAGTACAAAGCTGAATTGTGCTACTCGCCCATGTTCCATAGCAATCTTTTTGCAAATGATCCAAAATATCGCAAAGATGCTTTGCAAACATGTTCCGAGGACCGGCCATTGATTATACAATTTTGTGGTAATGATGCGAAGACATTACTGGACGCTGCACTTTTGGCACAAGACTACTGCGATGCAGTGGATATAAATTTGGGTTGTCCGCAGGCCATAGCAAGGCGGGGCCACTATGGTTCCTTCTTGCAAGATGAATGGGAACTGCTAGAGGAAATTGTAAGAACTTTACATGTTAATCTCAGTGTGCCTGTAACGTGTAAAATACGTATTTTCGAAGATAGAGAAAAGACTATACGCTATGCTCAAATGTTGGAGAAGGCAGGTTGTCAATTACTAACGGTACATGGCCGGACAAGAGAACAAAAAGGTCCCTTAACAGGCGTGGCTGATTGGAGTTATATTCGGGACGTTCGTCAGCATATTAAGATACCGATGTTTGCCAATGGTAATATTTTGGGTTTGGAAGACATAAAAAGATGTTTGGAGGAGACTGGTGTAGATGGTGTTATGACCGCTGAAGGTAACTTACACAATCCAGCTTTGTTTTGTGACCAATCGCCAAAAACATGGGAAATGGCTGAAGACTATTTAATATTTGCGGAAAAGTATCCCTGCCCCATTTCATATATAAGAGGTCATTTATTTAAGATTTTCCATCATATTATGAATCTTAAACCAAATAGTGAAATGAGGGAAGAATTGGCGATAGCAAATGATTTGCAAAAATTTCGCAGTGTTGTTAAAAAGATAAAAGCAAAATATGAACCTTTTCACGAAGGTCAGCAATCGTACGAAATGGAAGAAGTCGATCCAAATTTCAGCAGCCAAACACTTGGTCTTAATCTTTCTTTGCCGCCCTGGTTATGCCAACCTTATATAAGGGTACCGCCGGAAATGCACAAACAAATTGTTGCTGAAAAAGTGCGTTTGGCTGAAGACCCCAACCGAGAAAAACGCCAATATTTTGACAACGATGGCCATGAGATATCCCGCAAACGTATGAAAAAACTTCGTAGACGTTTGCGCCGTCCCAACAAGCCAGAGGGTAGACATGAACGCAATTTGGAGAATTGTGACCAATGTAACAATCCCATGGGCTTCAAGTGTGAGTTTCGCCTTTGTCGCATTTGCTGTCGGGAAAAATGTTATACTGAGGATAACAACTGTCCAGGTCATGGAATTTTAATAAAATCAAGACGTGCCAAAGCAAAACTTTATGAAGAATCAGCCAAAAATGATTCAGGTTTGGCTGATGAAGCAGATGATTCTGTTGAAAATCTTAACGAACAAAATCTTTGCGTTGCGTCTACCCGATCTAATAATTCCGACAATAGTTAGTAGATACTAAATTTTATGAGAATGAACTGTAGATAATTTCTATGCAATACATATTTTGTTTGTTTAGTTTTAAGTAGATCAACAAAGAACAGAGAATTATTTTTGTAGAACACTTAACAAGGGGTCTGAAGATCTAATAGCACAATGATGATTGTAAAAATAAAAATATTCAAGAATTTAATAAGATAAATAGTTAGTTGGCTGCTAAAGTTATCTTCTGAACAACGTGAAATATCCAAATAAATGAATTAATACAAAAAGAAATTAAAAACAAATATGTATGTATGTATATGAAAAGTATTTGTGTATTTGTTAATACACTCTTTCTTGAAACAAAAGCGAATTGTGGTGATAAATTATTGTGCTACTGGAGGAAATTGAGTGAATTTCTGTTTATTTGGTGCCATTAAATACTAAAACAAAAGTAAAGACGATTGGTGTGGGCTTAATGAAAAATATCAGGAGCTTTGAGAAAACAGATCATTGACTAATAGATTTCGAAGGTGTCAAAAGCGTGACTGCTTATCAATGAAGTGCAGCACATATGAAATGTTCGCAGAATAATTACGAAGGAAACAATTATTTAAAATGTCGTATTAAATATGAAACATTTAATTTTTGTTTAATACAAGGATTATTTTATACATATACCCCACCAATTAAGTACTGAAAAGGTGTGTCATTGGAGTACATAATAATTTTTCGAAATAACAAAACATTTACAAGAATTCCATATTTTTAAACGGAATTCTATTTGTTTTTTCTTCTACTTTATTTACAACAGGCGAAATTTACAGTACTTACACATGTTCAAGAATATGCATACATACACACATATCGAGCCTTTGGTGCAATACCGTAGTAACTCAAAATTTGAATGTTTTGAGCTGGGTATGCTGAAATGATCTTTGGGGAAATATCTATCTAGAGAAAAAGATTATGATTCCATCTCTAGCTGTTCAGATTCTACAGCTAAAAATGTCTTTATTGCCTCTAGCTATTTCCAACAATATTTATTTGCAATAATGAAATATTTCCTTTATGACAAGAAATTTACAACGAGAAAACAAATTGCGAAAAAAGAATAAAGCATTATTTTTTTTTGCTACGTTTTAGGCACAAAAACACAACTGCATAATTTGTTTTCTTTTTTACTTATTCGCATTATTTAACATTTTCATATTTGTTGAAAAAAAAATTAGTTATGATTTCTTCTTATGCTAATTCGTTATAACGATATATTCCGAATTAATTAATAAAGTTGTCATTGATTTTGTGACAATAACGATACATCATTGATAGGTTGATCCAAATACTTAAACATAAATAAATATTTCATATTTTTAATAATTTTTGACCTTTTTTTAATTACAAAACATTCCTCTTAATTAAAAACTTGTAAAAAAATAACTTTAGTAAACGAAAATAGTATCAAAAAGATGGCTCAAAACTTCAAATGCATTTTTCTCAGTTCGCGATTTTTTGAATTACTGCGGTATTGCACCAAAGGCTCGATATGTACATATGTATGAAACTAATTGAATAAAAAATTGTTCTTAGAAAATTAGAATATATAGAACTATGTAAATATACATATGTATATGTATGTATATTTAATATTATTTGCGAGGAAGACAAATTTTCAAAAACTAAGAATTCTATTTGATTTTTAACGTTACCCAATAAAGATAAAGTACACCGGACCGGCTTCTGACACATTTATGTATTTTACATATTTAACATGAAACTTAGTAGCACTGGCATGTTGTTAATAGAGCTCTGCTAATCGGATAATTTTGACTTCGCTAAAAGTAGTGGTGCTAGTCTGTGCTCTCAAATTCGAATTTATCTTAAAAGAGTTTACATACATACATACATACACATGTATACTTAAATATAAACTAATACTCAGTGTCTAAATGATACAAAATATTACACAGGAAATTTTTTGGAGTGATTTTACATGATTATGTGGTCATGTTACGCTTCAAAAAATGTCATGCTAAGCAAAATAGTAGTGAACTATACAATAAATCCTGGTACATTAATGTTAAAAAAAACAACGAACTCTCCTACTCTTATGCAAGTTAGGTAAAAATCGTATGTGCCAGGGTGAACTAGCTCTTAATCAACTCAGTACATACATACAACTTACAAACTACTTGAAGTACTATACAACATTTTCTGATTTTTGCAGGAAACCTTGCATTAGTTTATTTTATAGGCCGAGGTTAAAAAGTCGACAATTGATGTTGGTTGAGTGTTTTTATAGGCGGGGTCTGATTAGTGCTAATATTGAATGAGAGATCTTGCTTGGTAAGATGAACTTCACTGTCACCATGTAATCGACATGTCTGAGAGTAACGAAAGAGTAAAGAGGAAGTGGAATTTTTATCTAAACAGCTAAATTATAAATAGAAAAATGTTCTTTTCAATTTTTGTCTTACATTTTCAGATTAGTTGACAACCGTAGAAACGTTCTTTGTTGCCGTTGTCAGATAATTGTACAATAATTTTGACAGATTGGCATTTGCTAAAATTGACTCACCCGACAATAACGCTATTAGCGGAGAAATATTTCTATAGGCAACACCGACCGGCGATGTGTAACAATAGATCTGACAATATTTGTAATAAAATAATTTGCACGGAAAATTTTTGTGGGCAAATAAATTTATTGTCAGACAATCGTCCGGCATTAAAATTGTATGATTTTCTTAGAAAAGTTTGAACTGACAATTTACCTTCTGGTGGAAATTTTTCATTGGCAATACGTTGTCAAATCTTCCAATATTGTGAGATCTGACAACCGTCTGTATATAGTTTAATGTTTGTGTATTTAGTAGGCAAGATATTGAAATAACAAAAGAGTTGGTTTTTATGTACATATGTACACATTTACACACTTCTTAAAACATTTTAAAATTATGATGAGTTTTATTTGCAACGGTCAGTTTATCTGTCAAGGTTGTCGTACATTGAGTTTTTGTCCCAAGGGAATGACCTATTCGCCGGCCTCCAAAACATGTTCCCTTACTACAAATACGGCCATTTGTTTAGAACCTCAATATGAATGCAGTGCGCTTGGTCAAATGGCGGCTTGGCCTACAGATCCAAGTATATATTATATTTGTAATGCACAGCACCTGAAATAGCGCCATCACCTGCTGCAACGGCTGTACTCGAAATTAAAACATGTCAAACTGGCAGTGATCTGACTCCACATCCATCTGATTGTTATTTTTACTTTTTTTGCAGTAATAAAATTCTAGTTCCTAACAGGTGTCCGGGTGGGACTCGCTTCAATCCCACAACCAAAAGTTGTGTTTTTGGAAAATTCTAAACTGTGCGAAAAAATAATAATGCCAAACTTTAATTGGATATTTTTGTTTGTTAAAAACTCGGAAGAATTTCATGGCCTTTCCCACTTTAAACTCAAAACATTTAGAGGCATGTATTGGCCTCGTTGGAATAAGCTGCAAGTTTTCAACCGTTGTGTGCTATGGGGCTAAACATGCCTAAAGCATTTCATTGGCATCCTAATAAAATGTTTCATATTTCCGAATTACAAAAAACCTGAATTAAACGCTATCAAAACTTAGTTAAACAAAGTAAATTGAACAATAAAAAAGAGCGGTAATAACACACCAATCGAATATTTTTACCAAAGACCACAAAAATGCTCGTACGTGAGAACGGCTCAAAGCCAGTTACAGCAATGCCCGAAGCAAATCTCAGCTGCTACATCAACTTAATGTTGATACCCTCGAATACCCTCGAACTGTTAGGAAAGGCGTTACATCAGTACAGGCTATTGTTATACAATTTGGTGCGTAGTGTAGCGATGGTTGGCTGCTATATAAACTAACTGCTAACAGTATTCCATTAGCAACTCAGCTGGGCTGCTCATCGGTAGTTAAAGTCTTATTGCTGCATACATTTGCCGCATATGCAGCAACGTTTCAAAGTTTGTATATGTCTCTGCACTAGTTTCGCAATGTGCTATTTTTTCAGGAAGAAGTTTTTTTTTCTTTTGTTTCTCTTCGTAGATACTCAAAAAAGAAAAATTATAATACAATAACAAAGTATTGCTTTTCAGCAGCGTTGTCAACTGGGTGCGTTTTAAAATTTTTGGTGCGAAAAATTCCTTAGATGGCGTTCAAATTTCTTGAACAAACATAAGAAACTCTAAACTTGGTGCGGCTTTTTAAAGGGCGTTTTTTCCATTTTGGTGCCTCTTGGAATTTCAAAGTTGGCAACGCTAGTTTTCAGAGCTCCATCTGAAAGTTTCTATGAGAATAACGTCCTGCTTTTAATAAAACATTAAAATACATACATATGTATGCAGTTAATTGTATATAATACACTTTATTTTATTGCAGACAATTTATTCGCTTAAAAAACTGTTAAATAATTTAACTTTTACAAACAATTACCAAATGAACAAGAAGAGAATCCCTCATTGAAGTAAGTGCCTTGTGGGCATTCCATGAACTTCAAACTTCCATTTACAGCTGAACAATAATAATATTTGCGGCAGTCTTCAGTATCGGCAAACAAGCCCACTTCCGAACACATACGTGTTGTGTTCGGAATCTTTTGAGTTGGTGGCATGACGGACGGTGCTGGCGTCGTGAATGGTATATTGGGAGGAGATGAGTTTTGAACGCCTGCACGACAAAAGTAACCATCGAATAATTCACCATCCTCGCAACGATACAACGTGGGATAAAGAACACGTTGGTCTTGATTTGAAGTGGCCTTGCATATATAAAATATATTTGAACTCATTGGCCAAGTGTGAGCGTCACCGGCATTTTGACAATGGAACTGTTTCTCATTGCACACAGCGTGTGTTATAGTTAAGGAACATTGACCGGTTGCCGGATTAAAAGCCTTGTCGCTGCCACAGTCAACACTGGCCGAAACCAGAGTGGGGCCGACAAAATAACACATATGATATTTTTGGCAATCATAAGGATCTGGAAATATTCCGTGCGATGTGCAGGGGAAATTGCCCTCAAAGCTAAAGGGATGACAAGGGCCGGTTGCATTGCTACAGCCGCCTATACGTGCATTACAATAAAAGCCGTTTTGAGTGTCACATGCCTCCACCGGTATATTGACCCAGCCGTTTGAGTGTCTCACACAAGTCGATAATAGATCGCAAGATTCACAAATAAGTCCAGGCGACTTACGTCCTTCACAGGTGTTGGTTTCGCGTGGCTCAATTTGAATGCGTGCCAAGCTGGAAACTCTTAAAGCAAAGATTTCAAAGTAGTAGGAAGTTACCTGGAAGATGCACATAAAAATAAAAAGCGAACATTAAAATTACGATACTAATACACTAGTTGAAGACACAATGTTATTGTTTCGCCAGGGTCCTGGCCTATTAACGACGTTTTTCATGGAGCCGTGGCAAACAAGAACTATTTGTCTAATGAAAAGGCTAAATATGGGATCATTAAAACCAGTTTTAAGCCGGCGTTAAAATCGATAGTATTGCAACTTTCGACAAGTGCACAGAAGAAAATATTGATTTCATTTGTTTGAGAAACATTCAAAGTGGCCCCCCAGGAGAAGGGGGAAATTAAATTGCGTTGTACTCAAAAACTTCTTTTGATACCCCACGTGGATTTACTTATGCAGTGCCACATATGTATATATTTGCAACAGACGTTAAAAGTTGAAATTCACTTAATTTTTTGAACAAATCTCGTATTCGTATAAGATTTCTTGACTTTTGAAAAAAAAGTTTCAAATTAAAACCAGCAAATTTCTTTAGTGTGAACAATGTCAATTTCAATATTTTTTAAAATTTATTTAACAGTTAGAATTGAACAATTAGAACGTTGGTAGAATATACAAATCAAGCTGTTAAAATGTTAATTTAACATTGTATAAATTGTGAGTACTGATTTGATGTTGTCAACGTTTTTTTCAAATCAATTGTGTTTCATGTGACGAAGCTTTTATGACGAAGTTTTTTCTCTTTACAATAAGTTGAAATGAAATGATTTATTGGAATTATATAATTATATTGTATATATGTATGTGTGTATATATATTTTTATTGTTTGCTTCTATAATGATGAAGTAATTTTTATTCCTCATTCCTTCTCCAACATTAATGTCTTAAACTCTTTGCATGCTTGAGTATTAAAAACGCTTGCGTAATTATCTAGTATTTCGCTTAATTTGTTCCACTTTCAACTATTCATTATACTTCTTCACGAATTTCATTAGATTTAAGCTTTGGGACAATTCTAACGTTTTCAAATTTACATTAAAACAAACTCGTTTTAGTTACTTAAATTTTTAATTTTAAAAACTAATCGATAACTTTATTTTAACATTGTGTCAGATTGATTATGTACTTTAATTTTACACAATATTTACCAGTAAAACAATTACGACCCACTTCATACTGAAGGCGCAATATGGAACAATAAAACAAATCGACTGTCAAATCTCGATTTAAAGACACGAATGAGTGTTTTTTCGACGAAAAACTTAACACACAATTTTTTTACTTCTTACAAATTTTGTTGTTGTTCTTTTTGCTCAATAACTCTTCGTATCGCGGCAGATAATTTTTGATTTCGGCAAATTTTTGGTTACTTCTTCCAGAAAGAAAATTACCTATTATTTAAAAATAAAATTCTTCAATAGAGTGCCGTTGATGCCCGCAAATGCTTTCAAGTACTGAAGTTATCTGAAGTGATAAAAATGTTTGACTCATCTATTTATTGATGTAGATACAAATACATATACATATGTATGTATGTATGTATGTATGTATGTATGTATGTATGTATGTATGTAATTATGTACACGAGTGTGTGTATACACAAATACATACAAACGTGTGCATGAATGTAGGGCATATAGCCAATGAATTATTTTTCAGTGTACATGAATTTTGTACATATGTATGTATATGTATGTACATATGTATATGTATGTACATACATATGTATATATATTTTTGTTTTCTTTTCACATTGAAGCTTCTTTTTGGCCATATCTGTCGAAAATTTTATAACTTCCGATCCAAATATACAGTATGATAAATTTATTACGATGCTTGTAACTTTCTAGACAATAATTATTTAAACATCCAGGACAAGATTTAACACCCAGATTAATGTAAGTTGTGAATTGCAAAATACAGGGTACATACTAAAACAAACAAAAAAATACATACGTGAATATCAATGAAATGTCCTTTATTAGATGGAACATTTTAAGACATAATGTACTATAAATATGATTTGGACACTGTGGCCGCCAGGCTCAACGTTCACCTTTGACAGCAACATTCTGATCTCATTGTCGTTTTTGAAGACATGTTTCAAAATTATTCATCGCAATTGTAGTGTAAACTTTATTCGGCAAAGCTGGGTTTTGCTTCAACTTTGAAATCTGTTTGATATTTTTGTTTAAGTGCAATATTTTGTATCTTTTGTTTTGAATTAATGGTTTGTCAATAGAAAATCTTCGAAAACTAAAATCAATATTGTTTTTTCAACTAAACGGTACTTTATATATTATTGCATGTACATACATGCATACATTCATTCATACATAAATATATATGTATGTACATATATGTGTTTACATAGTACATATCGACAAAAGCAAATAAATTCTTTTTTTCGTCTTTTTAAGCTGATTAAATGAACACTGACTACATACATATTTCAATAGTGTTTCGTACTTATTGTATAATGAAGTGAAGATGTTGGCATTTGGTATACATACATGTTCCAACAAATCGCACCAACTCATTTTGAAATTGAACACACACCTGCTACAAAACAAATAATGATTGGATCGCTTTATTAATAGGAAGTGAAGTTTTAATCGAGACAAATTAAAAATTAAGAAACCAGGCAAAGAACAGAAGTAGGCTCGCAAAGTAGCTGTGGCCTGAGGAATAGGTCTCGCGTCCTCGCAGTTGTTTTTTAAGTGCGGTCAGGTTTGTTGTTGTTGTATGACCTTAGAGAATTTTGCGTCGCTTACTTTGCAAGTTGTAAGCTAATAAATAAATGATTAAAATAGTTTAACCAACAGCGGATGAATCCAGGCCGTAAAAAGCTGTCTGCCAAACAGCCACAGCACCAGAAAATAGCTGCTGGCTAAGCTGTCCAACTGGATTTGTGCGAAAAAGAAGCTGCGTCTGCGCGGCTGCGGATGTATAAATTTTAACAGATCAGCCGTTCGATTATAGTTTGAGGCTTAGGGCCAGTTTTTAACTTAAAAATTAAACGGTTTTTAATCTTAAGTTCTGTTTAAATACCGAATTTATTTTTATAGATCATATTTAAATACGACTTAAATCACTGGGCACGTCCATTTAAATACAACTTAAGTTTTTTATACTACCATATGATTTTGACAGTTCAGCAAATTATGAAATTTTTTTCATTATTTGATAAAAAACAGCAGCATAATCAAGTGCAAAAAGACTGACCGAATTGGAAATGAAGAAGTTGTTTATATTTTTTTTTTGTCTTTTAATAGTGCTACCATACTTTTATCACAATTAAATACCAAACGCAATTTGAGACTGAAAAAATGAAACCATATTTAAATACAACTTAAATATAAGGAAAAATTAACTAATTTCGTATTTAAGTATTAAGTTAAAAACTGGCCATTAGCAATTAAGTTTTGGCCGTTTTTGTGCACCGAAGAGCAATAAGTTGTCATAATGTTGCCACTTGTTAAATGAATACACATGCGTGTATGTGCAAGGTGGGGCAAAAGTTGTCATTCCACCCAAAGATGCAGTAATTTTTGCAAAAAACCGGAAAATTTCCGTTTTACTTTGACGTTTGTGAAAAGAACATATGTAAGTGAAATATATATGCCCATAACATCTACATAAAACGCTGTACTATTCAATAAAGCGGAATAGTTGCCTCGGTCTGAGAGGCAAAAATTATAACATCTTCCAATAAGGTGATAACTTTCGCCACAGCTTGTCTTTTAGTTATTAGTTTATTTATTCTGCCGGCGAAATACAATTTACACGAAATGCTTTCCTGTATTAAAAAAAAAAAAATCAGAAGACAGCGACTTAGAGTAAAGAATTTTTTTCTTCTTCTTATATGAAACAGTCCAAAGTTTTTCTTTATGACATTTTGAATAGTTTACAAACAATCAGCTGTATCAAAATGATAAATAAATAATTAATTTAAATTAAATCACTAAAATGCTTTTATATTAATTTGAAATGCTTTCACATTAATGTTAAAATTTGACTTTGACTTGAAACTCGAAAGCGATAATATAAGTATGTATATGTATAAGAATATATTTCTCAATTAAAAATTAAAACATCAAAATATTGTATATCATCAGTTGGAATTCAAACTTACCCAACTAAACTGTTATCTATTTTTTATTAGATACAAAATAATAACATACATATGTATGTATGTACATATGTGTGCATTATGTTGTTTATAGTAGAGCAAATACAATTTTGATAATTAAGTATTAAATGTTTAAACTTTGTTATATGAGAGTAAATATTAAGGGTGATATAAATGTTGTGGATGTGCATCATAAACAAAATATCGGTATCGAATTTTCTATTAATTACGTGGCTTTGCATTTAGCTAACGGTATTTTCTTTTGCTGCTAGAAGTTTGGCTTTCAGAGTCACCGCACTTGTAAAAAATTTCATCTGCTTTTGACAGCTGCCAGCGCTTGTTCAGATTGGCACGAAACTTAGCCAATTTGCCGTTTCTTTTTTATATATAAAATTTCAGTTTTTATTTTTATTTTTTTCCATCTTAACTTAAGTAAATACAAAATTTTCCTTAATAATTATACAAGTTTAACATGTACTCGTATGTAGTAGTATAAAATTATAAATAATAGAAAAATACCATGAATTTGTTAAAAACAAATATAAAAATGATAAAAAGCAGTATTATAATATATTTGCTTTGTGTTAAAAATTTCAATTTAGTCATCACATTCGCGCACAACCGGATGTAATATAATTGAAGCGCCATTGCAGCCGGTACGTTCGGAAATGAAATCATGAAAATTGCTTTCCAATGCCCACATGAAACGTTTATGGCCGGGTAGAACCTATAAAACGAGCCAGAGGAAATTAAAGTGAGTAAATATTTGCTGGTTTTATGCAAATAAAAATATATTCAGTTCAATGAAGGACATCTTCTATTTTTAGCTTTGAGGTGTGCCACAATACCAACAACCACAAAAATAACAACAATTAAGCAGAGCATTGTTTTTAATTGTTATTGCCATAACTAAAGCCGTGACTGTCCTCTTAGATATCAATTAAATTCTAATTTCTACCTCAAAGCTGTAACTATTGTACGACACATCTAAAGCACCATTCCGCCAGCTGAAATGTAAAAATCTCTAACTAACATTTTTACTATTTTACTTTAGAAACGAAATAATAACATGTTAGAGTGATGGTCGGTAACGCCAGCATTCCGGATTGATTTTTCCCCTATTTGTACAATATATTTTTTATTAATTTTCCCTTGTTAAGTTTCAAAATTAAACTAAATTTAAAACATCTGATTATATGCTTCTGACTCACCGTATGCATAAATTTTAAAATTGCTGGAGAGGTCATGGATGCTGCGGATATGCACCATAAACAATTAAAACATTGTGTTCGAATTTTTTGTTAGTTACGTGGTTTTGCATTTCAGCTAACGACTTATAGTTATACAAAGTTCATTTTGAAATAATGTAGTTTCATATGTGCAGTGTTCTTTCTTATGAATGTTATTCTTAAAATGTTTGAAGAAGAAGAATTCAATATGAAATCATATTAAGTTAACATGAAACATTCATTAAAACAAAATCAGAAATGTATATTATGTTAACGATTATGCTGCTTGAACTTTCAGTGTTAAATTGACCGGGCACCGTTTTACAATTTAATGTCTGTTAAAATTAAAGTGTAAGCCGCGCTACACAAAGCAAGCATTTGCCAAAATGTGTAAAAACAACATTGTTCAATGTTAAATACGCATCTGAACGTTTGTGCAGGCATTTTAAAACAAAATACATACAAATTGGATGAGTAATTTACCTGCGTTGATAAGCGACAATCACCACCACTTTGCACTTCCTGGAGATTCGATGACTTAAAGCATGTCTCCGAATCCCACATGTATATGTCATTTTCACCTTTGTAGCGGAAAAATAATGATGTACCACCATCAGCACCCAACAAAACCATTTGTTTTCCATACGGTTTGGCGCCAACGTCGACAATAGAACCAGCACCCTTGCCCACACGCAAATATTCCGTCTTTATTGAGTAGAGACGCGGGGAGCTGAGATATGTGAAGTACAGGGTTGACGTGCCATCTGTCTGGATGGCCAAAGCAATGTAAAGGACATCGTTTGCGGGACAAGTTGCCTTTGGCAACACAACACGATAAGCTTTAGCACCAATTAAATCGTGAACTAAAATACTACGTGTACCAGCATCTGCAGCATAACTAAAAGAGCCACCACATAAAGGAATAAATTATATAACAACAAATACTTGGCAAAAATAAGTTACAAACTGAATGAATGATGATTTCGTACTCGTACAATAACGTTGAAATGTGTGCCACTATTATTTTAGGGAGTTAAAGGCTACACATGCACATACAACATACTACATGCAATCATTTTGAGTTGGGTAATCAAAATCAAATATGTATGTATATGACATACAATAGACGCTCGCGAAATTCGAATCCTTCGGAAATTAGAAGCAACGTTTTTAATAAATTGCATGCTCTGAAAGTAGAGCTGACGGTTCTGAGCGTTTTTATTTTCCGTTTGTTTTTAAGACTAGGAAACCGTATTTTTAGATTATTGTTGGCCTTCTACGTGGCAAAAGAGGGGAGTCCCATATTATTTATGTTTATGTATATAATATGTTTTGTGTTTCCTTATACATATACTACATACATATGCAAATAAAATTGCAAAAAATCTATACAGAAACGTTTTTTATAATATAAGATGTACTCTTATGTTGTCCTTATTAAGAAAAAAAAAAAAATGCCTTTGGAAATTAGAACTTGTCAGGGATTAGATTCACCGCAGGTGAATTATTATTTTGCTTTAGCAGAATTATTCGGTTAAGAAAATCGTTGACATTGCCAATTTGAATGATAATTTAGCGAAATATATTTTTAGGGCTTAAAACTAAACTTCTCATCTCAACAATATCATTTACTTCAGCCGTAACTTACGCACCAACTGGCTAATTGACTTGCTCAAACGGTTAGAGACGTGCAATTTTGTATGCAGAAATCCAAAAATTCCTTCTTAAAATCAGGTGGGAGACTGAAAGAAGGAATTTTTGGAATTTTGGAATGCTAAAAACAGGAAAAAATATGCTCCCCACTATGATAGTAGTGCTGTGAAGCACAAACTTATTGGTACTTACACAAAAGGCATATTATCTAATCCATAGTCGACAACCAAAAATTGCAAACGTGATTCAGCTGTCACCAAATCGCTCAAATCAATACTTTTCACCACTTTGCCATCGGCTGTGTTAATTGCGACAATTTTTGGACCACAACGACGTATCGGCTGCTCTAAAGTGTTCACAATGCCAACGTCTAAGGCCCACAAAAGACCCTGTAAATGAGACAGAAAATGAGAAAATTCAAATAGTCGCAATAAATAATCTAGGAGCTGATATTTTTGGAACATTTATATTTTCTAATTTTTATAGCAAGATGTATTTACGTCTACAAAGTGGCAGCACTACGCCAGCTGACAATTTGCTGTTCGTCTGTTTTCATGGCTACTCAAGTCGAACCTCAAAACGATTGTTGTTTACATTTAGGCAAAATCAATACACTTACGTATTTTTATATGATTACAAGGGGCTTAAATTTTTAATAAACACTGCCTAGCTCATTTTGATGACGATATAATAAATGTACATATGTTAGTAATTGTCTACCAAAAGCCTGCTTTTGTTGTATTGTTATAATTTTGCTCTGGCGCTGCCACCTTGTGGGCGCAAATACATACATACATACATCTTGTTTTATTGACAACAAATCAGAAAACTTTGTTCCTGAATGGCGGACGCAGATTTATTCGATTAATAGAACATTATTTTTTTTATTTTATTTATTTACTTAGATATTATTACAATTTAAATTGTAATACATTTTTAACAGCAAAGCACTAGCGACAAAGGCTATCGGATTGAATAATCGAACATATGTATGTAAGTAAATTGAGCGCTACTTCAAACAAACTGCTTTTCACTTTAAAAAAGCAATAACAGCAAATCACAATGAAACATTTTCATTTAAAATAAAAATTCAACGCTTGAATAGATTGGAAAGACAGACAAACAAATAAAAAGGATTTGTTTTTCAAAACCGCAATTTTTAAAGATCAAATAATATTTTTGTTATATATAAAAAGAGTTTTTTATCTTGTTGTCCCAAATGTTTTGTGCTATACAAATGCCAGGCGCCATGTTACAGTGGATATGACGGATAATGTCAATATATTTATTATTTATTTTTGTTGATTCTGTTTTCCTGGATTTATAAACTATGTACATATGTATTCATGTGTATGTATATATAAATTCATATGTTTATATCCGCCAAGAGTCAGTGCTGTAAGAATTGCAATCAATTAGTATTGAAATCACAGTTATTTTAGCTAAATTAATTTCATTCTGTGCTCTTAAAAATTCCAGTATTTTATGACTATGATATGAATTAATTTGATTGCAATTAATTTTATTGAAATCAAATTTTGATTGAAATTATGCTATTTCAATCAGTGCTTCTGAAATCGCAACTGTAGTAAAATTACAAATTGAAGTCTACCGATTTCCTATAAATCAATGCTGGAAGCCACCGGTTAAACATATGATGACTTGTAGAATATGAAATTATGCCTGAACAGTTGTGTAAACTTACACGTCTAAATAAAACCCATTAAGATATCGACTTTGATTTAATTTTGATTGCAATTTTTAGATATGATTGCAATTGTAGCCATTACAACTAAATCGATTGCAATCAAATTTGCTGCAATCAATTAATGCATGAATTGATTTTAAGAAACTGATTCAATCGTTTTTATCATATTGATTTCAAATTCAACTCACAAAATCAATTTACGACTTTGAGTGCAACCAAACAACCATCAATCGATAATGTTCAACCAAGTGATTACAATTAAATCGATGAAAACCTTTTATAGCTCTGCTTTGAACACACATGTATGTATGAACATGCAGGTATTAAAAAAAAGTCATAAAATTTCGAACAAAAATAACCAAAGAACACACAAAACACAAGCGTGTTAAAAAGCTTTGATTTATAAACCCCTTCAGCACAAATGCTCCAGATGCCAGACAGATTGTCGTGCTAGGCTGTATACATACATACATACATTTGGATGGGATTTCTTCCGCAGCTCTCGACGAACAGTGACACATTCCGAGTTTGGCAAAACATGCCGGATTTAGTTTTGATTCTGATTTATTTGCTTGGATTGGTTGAATTTTCTTGCAGAGCTCTTTGATAGATATGGAATGAATTTAATCTAAACGACTTGAACATATTACAACAGATAAAGAAGAACAAAATATATATCTTTATATATAACAATATCTATATGTATATACATATGTCCGTAAATGTACTTGTCTATGTACATATGTAAATAAATTGATTTCCATTAAATTTATTTTATGTATATCAGAAGCGCGTCTTTGTTTTCTTTTGTTAATTAAAAAGACAAAATACATACGCACATAATTTTACTTACATTATGATCGACCACAATATCGACTACCGATTGTAAAGCCTGACAGTTACCCTCTTCTTGTATGGCCCAACAGGGATAAGGAGCAATCCTGGTCAAACATTGCCCCTTCTTTAGGTCAACCTTCCCCAAAGTGAAGGGCACTCCCTGTTTGTAGCGCGGCAAAGAAACAAATGCAGTGTCACGCAGTAGTTGAGTTCGCGTCACTATCACATTACGCGGTATATAACGACCTGATTGTACATAAATATTTTTCGTCGATTCACAAGGCCACATCAAACTGCTGCCGCTTAGTTGAAATGTCAGCTCAGACAGAGGACTGCTATCACATTTCTTAACGACTACCTCAACCTCTGCTGAACTGGGCATTGCAAAGCATGTGACAATTAGTACAGCCCATAATTTAACAGACATTTTCACCAAAGAATGTCCGATGTGCTCAACAATATGCGATCAATTTTACTTTAATGAAACATTAAAAAACCTTACACTACCTTTATAAATAGTATTTTGTTTAAATCGTGCTGCATTCCAACTTGTTTTAGCTGAAGTTGTTGTATTATATTGCAGATTTGGTATGAAACCATTTTGGTATTAAAAGAAAAGATGTCAACAAATGCTATATTATCACGCATCATTCATATTCAACGTGTTTTATATAAATTCTTTAAAGTTATTAACTAACATTTAAGCAATAAATAAATTATCGGATTTTGAGATTAGATATTATGGGCATTCATTCCATTAACAACGAAATTATGTGCAAATGTAAAAATGTCTCAAATATGCAATAATATGCATAAAAATATGCCATAATATGTCTTGTATCCCATTCCTTCTCTTAACAACAGATATTTTATAAATATGATACGATTCGTAAATGCGAAATTCATATTTTCTGTTACAACAACATTTACAGACATATACAAATATATAAAAATATTGAAACGAACGGTGCTATCGCTTCATATTCATGAGCCTTAAATAGAAAAACTTGAGTTTTGTCGAAGCCAATATTTATCCAGGCAACAGCAAAAGCAACAGCAACAACGAATAAGTGGTTGGAATGATTGTATGTTGGGAAAACGGTAGACATTTTGAAATGATCATGTTAATAATGGAAAACTACCTATCATCCCACAATAGGTGGACCTATGGTGTGCTGATAGGCGGTGTAGTATCCACGAAACATTAAATTTCCTACAGCTTAAATAAATCTGCAATTTTTTATTCTGAGTCTGACAAACAAGAAACTGGTGTTTTGGTGGTCGGTTTATGATTGTTTGATCCAAGTTTGTAAATCTGATGGTTGCTGATCGGTGGTGTGTGGACCGCGAATTAGCAAACTGTCTCCCAGCTTAAAAATTTAAAAAATTTACCTCTTTTGGACAGTTTTGAAAACAACTACATCGGCTGATTAAAAAGAAGTTAGGAAGTTTAGAATATCATAAGGAAAATATAAAACTAAACTGTAGTTGTAACATCCCCGGCAGGTTTTGCCTGTTTTGCGGGATATAGAGCAGAAGCTGATATGACAACCAAAACTCTAGGAAGTACCTGTTCTTCCGAAACCTTCACTAACTGTGAATTTGGAAAGCCTTGAAGGCGATATCCTGATGTTGGTCATTGTTTGAGTTGCCTACCTTGGCTGAAACAATCCGGCTGTTGTGTAAAGCGTCGGTGAGCGTCGGTGATCCAAATGCCCTCGAGCTGCTATTGTCTGGCAACAAAATCCTGCTATTCGTAAGAACTAGATGGTGGAGAATATTCGGGAGGTCCGTTTAGGACCTAATATTCCTTTATAGTTTTGGGCTACCAACTCTGGTTGGTTGGTTCACCAGAAGTGGTTAAAGATGTACATACATTGTATGTATGTAAATCAATTTCACAATCTGTAACTGTAACGTGCATACTCCTAATGATGTATTTTAAAATTTTCATTAACAACGACCCACGTTAAGGTTATTTTATTTGTTATTTCGTTATGACAATTTACCGCTTCCGGGTTTGTTTTAGTTTTTAGACTATTTCATTCAAGGCCAATTCAAGCACAAGAAGCTAAATTCTTCAAAGTTGAATCTTAAACAAGATATTCGGATAAACAGAATTCTTTTTCGTTGCATTTTGTTAAAATGTAAAAGTAAACAAAAAGCGGAAGTGAATGTATGGAAGTTGTATAAATATGTACGTGTGTATGTATGTGCAAACATATGTATGTATGTACGTACGTATATCTTGTCTTGTAGTGAGTATAAAGATATACATATGAATTTATTTGTTTCGGAAAATTTATTTTCATTTGCTTGTTGAAAGATTTTTTTTAATTTATTAAATGTTATCGACGCATGAGGATGTGTGCTTCCATTGGTTCTTAAGCAAATCTTTTGGTTGACTTAATTAATAATATCGATTATTAAGTTTTTGTATCTACATACATACATATGTATGTATGTGCGTGTGGATGTGTTGGTAGAATATTTTGTTTATTTTGCTGTTGCTGTTTTTCTCTGTTTTACTGTTTTTACATTTTATGAGGGAAAGAAAAACTGTTTCTCTGGCGACTCTCTAAAAGTACATGCATATGTATGTCTGTATGTATGTATATGTGTGGATGTGTGTATATACATTTTGTATATTCTTCCTCTTTTGTGCAGTTTTTAGAAAAATATTTTTCTATTTCGTTTTTGTTGTGTACTTGTGTGTGTGTGTGTGTGTGGTGGGTTTATACTTATTGATAAATATCATAAATACATATGTATGTACGTCAACAAGTACAATCATTTAGTAGATGAAAAGTGCACATAAACATGAATTTTTTTTGCCCAAAATACACACTATTCTACATACATACATAGGGCATATATGCATGCATACATACATATGTACATATGTAGTGTGTACATACATATGTATAACAAACTATGAAAACACTTATTAAGGTGGATCAAATACAATATTTAGCAGCTAAAAGAAATATGCACTAAGTGAAGAATATTTCACGTATTCTGGCAGAAAAGTCTGAAAAGAAATATGCAATTTTAATCCTTCAAACTATTTGAAGTTGTTTGTCTTTCTGTTATTGATTTTCTTTCTCAAATGTTGAGAGAACAGTGACAAAAATGCATGTATTTAAGTGTAGTGATGTGTCCCTTGCAGATAGTAAATGAAGTACCATTTTGCTCAAAATTATGCCAATCAATTGAATTGCAAAAGCACTTTTTGTTAGTTGTTTTTATTTTTGTATTTTGTGGGACATACATACATACATACACCACATTCAACCACATACATACATGTACAGACCACCAATTCGGTTAAGAGAAAAGAGAAAAAAAATTAACTTTTTAATTTTTTTCGATCTTTTTTATTTTTACTTTTTTTGAGCTTGAGTTATTTTACAAAATTTGATTTAAATTTTCTCTTTGACCAACATAATTTATTATCGTTTATTTTTCTATATGTTCACGGTTTCACTTACTATAAGTGTAATTAAAGAAAATTTTAAAGTCTAGCGTTTCCGTTACAGCGTTTTTTACCAGCAAATTAATTTTGCCTGTCATGCGGTGGTTGTTTTATTTAAAACATCGTATTTTGAAGCCAAAATTGTTAGGACGAATTTCAAAGGAAGTTTTTAGTTTAGCTAGTTTAGTCTAGCGCCTATTCGAATACGAAATGTAAAAGCTGAATACTTTATTACATATTGATTTTTTTGTTAACCCGCCAATGGTGACGTACTTCTGATTTTTTCCGATTTGATTTTAAAAAAAATTTTGAAATTGATAACGAATTTCCATGTGCGACTTTAGCAAAAACGTTGCAAACAAATAAAAATTAGAAAAAATTAAAAAAACAAAGAATAATAATACCTGACATGAGTTTAAGATCAATAAGAAGTCTTCAGGAACCTTTAAAACAAATTTGATTCAAAAAAGCTTAAAAACTTACCTCTTAATTTTTAATCAATTTTCTATACAAATATGATAGTACAATAACATTTTCTGTGCGACGTTTTGGAGCCACCCTAATCATTTATTTGTGCATTTTTTTATTCGTTGGTATCTGAATGCATCGTCTACAATTGCTTATGGTAGTCAAACTGACACTTTTAATATACAAACAATTACACAAAATTCATTAAATTATGTAAATACGTATATTTTGCTATAAAATTTTATAAATTTTGTGCTAATTGGGTTGATGGTGAATAAGAAAAAACTCTTTTTTTAATATAAATAATTAATTTGTGAAAATGTTTAACAGTGAAATTTTAAATGTAAATATGGCAGAAAACGAAAACAGAAAAACCGAAAAAATTAGGGCTTAAAAAGTACGTACATACATACATACATATGTACATATACATATATGTTTTGTTATTGTATTGCAAAGAAAAGTTTACGCTTCATTCATTCATTTGCACCGAAATCTGAACTGCTGCGCTGTAGTAATATTACTAGTATCTGGTAAAAATTTTTTAAAGCATGCCTGCGCCTTAACTTATAAGAAAACTGATTGCAGTCCAATTTCACTTCAAGTCTTAAAATTCGTCAAATACAATGCCAGAAACAATAGCCCTATTCACAACTTAGTGCATGTGAGATTGGGATTTGCATGTGCGTAGTGTAAATATAAGCTACTACTGTTAGTCTTGGGCATGTCCAGAAACGTAGCAATATCTCTGTATATTAAGTATGTGAGTGTGAAGTAATAATATACTTTAGGATTTAGCAAATGCCATGATGCGCATATAAAGAATATAAATCAATTGCAGCATAATTTTGCTATAATATTGATCAATATATCTATTTTGGTGGGATAGTTTTAAAAAATTATTGTTATTTTCGCTGTCCAAATTTAAAGCCTTCATTATTTGTTTTTTTTTTTTTTTTGTCAAAAATAATATGACAAAGTTTTTAATATATGCTAATCGTTGTTTGCGGCGGGCGGTTCATTGTCGCCGAGCTTCTACCATAAATAATTTACTAGCTAAATCAAATATTTGCTTCAAAGTTATTGTCATTTGGTTTTGAAATTATTACGAAAATTTTGTTATGTCCTGCCGCTTTTATTTTCTTTTCCTTTTTTTAAACAAGTTTTCTTAAGAAATTTATTTCCGGTCTTTTAGTAGAGCCCTCGAGAAGCATTTAAGCTTAAAATTATTTATTTAAGGACATTTTTGATTTCATATCTTTTCTATCAGTCTTTAAGGTTGTTTTAGCAAAATAATGCATTGATGGTTTTTTGTGTATGACTTACTCGTGAGTGTATAAATATTTAACCAGCTGGCCAATTAGTCACGTGATTTCAGCACACATTTTTCAAAACTGAAACTTCATTATAAACACTTTATTCAAATAGAACTAAGTACTTTATTTGTAGCACTCAAATACAAATTCTTCAAAGAGGCAAAATAACTGTCACCATATCATTTGCGCATTGGCGGCATAAAAGTTTGGTGGTACTTGTTTGTGTAGCACGAATTACACAAGCAATACGAGTGGCATGGAAATGAAAAATAGTCTGATAGAAAAAATGCAAGTAAAAATATTGCAGTCGTTAATTACTCGTCTGAAACCAATAATTTCGAGCGTTAATTATTCGAAGGGGAATAATGTTTTTACTTTTGACATTTGTGGAACACCATTTAAGCAGCATGATATCTCACTTTTTTCGGAACATGTGCAACCATTTGTCACGGTGTTTACTTCCGGCAACAGTAATACCTTGAATTCAGAAATTCTCTGGCAGCAGCAAGAATATGTCAAAGACCCTGGAAGAGTGCAAAGCAATCCCCAGCGAGCAACAGACACAATTTTTTCCTCTACAAGTTTAAATGAAAGACAAATGCACACTGAAAGTTTTTCTCTCTTAAGTTAATTAAAATTAACTTAATTAAAAGTAATTTTAACATTAACATCTGGTTTCATTTTCCTTTCTTTTAATCTTTTTTGAAGTGGTTTTAAGTAGAGCCTTGTTCTTAGTTTTTCATACAAACAGCTGTTTGTCAAATAAATTTTATATGAAGTGGCATTGTATGCCTCTGTCCCACTTGGCCACCTTCACAGGCATATAGTTATTCGCATGCCAAAAGAATGAGCAAACATACACCTCCAAACGTTTGTGAAAATTTCCACAAGTTAAATTTTTAAATGTCATCTATAATTTTTACCAGAATACTCAGATCCGTCGCATTTTTTTAACTTTTTATTTTAGCACAATCGCTACTTTGTTTACGCATGCAAAATCTTAATTTTTTAACGAAAATCTAAATCAAAATAGAGAAAATATCAGCCGATAATTGTCGAAGTACTCAACGTACGTTTAAAGTTGGCCAACTTTGATACTTTGCGTTGAGGGTGACCTGCTTTATGTCACAGGCCATAAAAGTCCTGTGTTGCCAAATGTGTAGATTTATCTGCATTTTGCAGTTTTTCGAAGCATTGAGCAGTTTTTTGTTTTAGAAATGAGTTTTTACGGAAATTTTGCAGTTTTTGATTCATATTTTTGTTTTTAATAAGTTCTTTACTTTCAACTTTTTATTTCTGAAGTCTAATTTTAACCCAATACAGCCATTTCTCGGATAATTGATTCCGCCGCTCAAATGCTACCAAAAACTTTAAATGAAGAATTTCCACGAAAAATCCAAAAACCGTTTAATTGCGGTATCCCCTTAATTGACTACTACAATTAAACAAATTTTAACAAATCACATACAAAAGTGAGGCTTAAGTGTAATTTGCAAATTTCCAAAAATAGAATATAGTTTTCACATCCAACTAAAAGTATATAGCAACTTTCAAAATCATCTATATAAAAAATTTCTATATAAGTTTTCTAATATTTGTTCGTTTTATTGATTGCGCTGCTCAATTAAGAGAGTTTTTTTTTAATTGAGTCAATGGCTCAATTAAAAGAGCATCGCATAAACAATTTTGCGTTTAATAACACCAAAAACTATACATTTTTAGAAACTCAAATAACTCAATTTGTGAAGCTGGGATGAGGTATTGTTTTTATTGCATCGTTTGATTACACTGATTAAATGCAAAGAGTTATGCTTTTCTACATTGAGTCTAATTTTATGGTTTGACATATAAATCGGAATATACTTTCCTGTTAAGCCGTCGTACAGCTCTTCTTTGCTGTTCGTTTACTTATATACAAAGTATGTATGTATGTATGTACATATTTACATATATGTAGTATAAAACAAAATTCAGCTTTAATTCCGTTTTATTGATGTGTAGTTTTTTCAATTGAAATGTAGATTTTTTATTGCAAATTTGCAGATTTTGTAAACAAATTATGGCAACGCTGGTTGTCAGTTGAAAAAGGCGACGTACAACGCATGAGGGATGATTCTATGTGCCTCGACCTTTATTCTCGATATAGTGGCGTTACAAGCTTCTGTCCCATTGTACCGCTCTAGTCAAAATCACTCAATCAATCCTTTTGATCAAATGAATCATATGCCATTTAAATTACCAAAACTTCACATTTATTTATTTGTGAAAATTTGTTAAGCTGAGAATATGTGTTTACAAAGCAAATTTTGTGACTCTTTCATTTCTTCTATAACTATGAATAGATTTCCAAATATCTGAAAATTGTTCTTTGATGACTGAATAATTACATTTTTATGTTAAAAGTGCGGGTCAAGCGGATGCACAAATATTAAAATTTTACCGTTTCACTGCATATTTTCTGGGCTGCCTTTGAACAGCATCTGCAGGTAATGATGTGAAATAACTTTCACATACTTTATAAGAATTCCATTACAGCCGACAAAAACACACATTCTTTGTTATGGTTCTGCATCTGTCAGTTGTTTTTAATCCTTTTGTTTTTCTGCTTTTATTAATAAGAAAGTTTAAGAAAACAATGGATGAACATATGCAGACATACAAACATGCATATTTACGTACATATGTCATATATACAATGTGCCGAATAAAAAGAATTTATTTGGAATTATGAAAATGAATTCATTTTAAAACCTCAAGCTGGGGCTATTGAACTTTCGACCTTTTTTTAATTTTCACTGCACGATGCGCAGCTGATGTCTCTTTTTATATATCAGTTACGATTCAATGTCAACATTTCAAGCGTAAACTTGTTGCTTTTGACATTTCGTAATGTCTTAATATAAACTAAATATAAACCGGTGGGGTTTGATTTTAATTTATTTTTATGTTATTTTTTGTGCATAAAGAAATGGGGGGTTTGGAAAGTGGAATAATAATACACCTAATACTGTTCTTACACGATAGACACAGACGCAAATATTTCTGCGAAAAGAGATTTATTACAGTGTAAAAAAAAATCTTGCTTATACATTTTGTGTATCAGTATATTATAAAAATATAAATTACACAGCGAAAAAAGAAAGTACTAACTAATTGAAAGCGATGGTTTTAAAAACTATCGTTTCCAGATGGAGTCATGAAAAACGATGGTGAAAATCGCCGGTTTGAAGTGACAAGGAAAATGACAGAATTCACCTAAACTTTTGTTTATTTGCGTCAGCGTCTTGCATGTATTTTTTGCTGGCTTAATACACCTGCTATTAAAATACTTTATTGTCTGTCGGCGTTTGCAAACAAAGTTGGTGTTTTTTTGCGCGTAGAAAATTTAATTAGCATTTTTTAATTATTCATTTAATGGAAAAGTATTATAAAACAATTCCATGATTTTTTTTAATGGCAGCAGACTTTGTTTTTGTTTATTATTTTTTGAAAGACAAATACCTATTAAAAAGTTTTTCTCAAGTTGGTACAACAAGCACGACGTGTTTGGTCAAAGGACCTTATTTGGCATATGTTTTGTGACCTTGATAAAGTGTAGAAACATATTGTGGTTTTTGTTTTACAGAAACAAGTTTAATTAAAAACAAACAAATAGAAAGACCAGTCGAAATTTGTTTCAAGTCTGTGCATTGGAAATATAAAGTGTATGTACATACATATGATGAAGATTCGTTCAGTTTTTCCAATACTGCCGCTGAACCTATTCGCCAATAACTCCGCAAATGGTTTTATAGTTTTACAAAAGTATTTAATGTACAATTTTGATCAGAAAAGTACAATCTTTCAAACTGTTTGGCACAATTTTAAAATTTTCAGTGCCATCCCTGGCCTGCAGCGTTGTTTTCAAAAATTAATTTTAACGAAACTTATCAAAAACTCACAATATCATACTGAAAGAAATAAATAATAAATGTTATTTAATGCTACAATTGTGACTTAATTCAGTATAATGTAAAATGGTCTCCTATTAAGTAATATTTTTTAATGAATTGTTTTGTTTATTTAGAAATTGTTTGGATTCTTTAATTTTAGTCTGCAGGGTTGGTATCACTGTCTGCATGTCTGTACTGAAAAATTAGCAAATGTGTCCCTTAAAGCCGAGCTTACCTCCCACATCAACGAACACAAGACTTGGGCAAGCGACATGTAGAACTGAGCTGTCCAATGGGAAAGCGCTCTAAAAGTTTGGCAAATCAGAAGGCACGAAGTAATTATCTAACGAAATGTGTTGAATACACATGATCGATCGCCTCAAATCTCGCCTGTGACGTTATCGTGTAAAAGTAACTAATATAATTCTAATTAAATGAAAAATATAATTTATTAAAGTCAAATATAGTCTCAGCTAACGGTTTTGCAGAATACTTTCTTCTTGTAGCGAGACATTTTAGTTGCCGTCCTGCTCGCCAGCAGACTTTAAGACAAATGAAAAATCAATTTTTAACTCAATTGGGTTGAAAAATGTTGCTAAGAAAAGCAACTAGATAAAACGGAGATAGCCCTAGATCTTGCTTGCTGTGTTTGAAAAATATTTTTGGACTATTTGCCTTGAGGTGTTTTTACGCCCACAACGTGGTAGCACTGCGGAAACTGACAATTTCTAGCCGCTGCTATTCTTGTGCACTATTAACAATATTGTTGCTTACTTTTCTTGAAAAATTTATTTTTCAATCTTGAAAGAATTTTAATAAAAAGGTGTGTTGTTGCCTTTAATGGCGACAACAAGAAACGTAAGGGAATTGTAGTTTTTTTCAAATCTTTTCAAAAACCCAAGTTTACTTGTATTACAATTATATCAGAAGGTTTTTTTTATCGGTTTTCATCTAAAAGTGTCGGCATATAATCAGCTGCATAATATACACCACAGTCAGCTGTTTTTGATGTATTTACTTCTGATAACAATGATGTAATTAACAGAAAAATATTAAATTTTCAAATACAATATACGTATGAATTTGTATATATATATATGTGTGTGTGTGTGTATGTGTGTGTATGAAAGCAGCTGAGTCTTAAAATATACATACATATTCGTTCAGTTAGCAAGTTTAAGTGCCAGTTCATACACATCAACTTTTATTGCCAAACATTTTGTTTTTCTGTAAGAACGAAAGACCGAGAACTACAAGTTATATGTATATACAAATTGCTATTTCAGCACTCTTCCACATAATATAAATTTGATCATTAGGTGTTGATGTGTTTTAGCCGGCATTAAGCAATTATAAGGCCACCAGCGAAAATATGTTAAACAGCTGATTAACTGTGCATTCATTCTAAAACTAATTACATATTTTTTGATTTAACAAAAAATTGAAGATTTTTATAAATTAATGCAAGTGGATGTATATAGAGTTTCAAATACTTACATTTACATATACATATGTATTAATACATATATGTGAATTATGCACTAGAAAACCCGCCTAGTGTGTCAAAGAATTTAAGATTCACCTCTGTGTTGTATTTTCATACTATTCGCGTTACTTATACGAAACGAAGTACATTCTTACAGTGGTATTCATAAAAAATCCTTACTAAACATATCAAGCACAAACTAGTTACTAAACAGTTTCGGTTTATTAAGCGTTTAGTAAAAAAGTGTATTCATAAACAGTTTAGTAACTAATAAAGTTTTTAGACAAAAGAGTGGCAGCACCTAAATTTTCATTTGTTATTCAACTTTTAATGCTGTATTTATGCCGATTACCAATTTCTAAATTAACCACGTCTATCATATTACCTTATGTTATTTTCCTTGTATTAAGAAAAAATAGATATTTAACAAACAGATAATATTAAATAAATAGGTTTACTTCTTTTAGAATAGCACAAACATGAATAATGTTAACGTTAAATTCACATTTTTTAACAAGTGAAGTAAAAGTATTTGAATAACGAGTTATGTTTTGTTTGTTTACATATCACTAGGATATTTCTCTTAATTGTTTTAGATTTGTATTGCAAAATTAAATAAAGATAAATTGTTCGGTAGAGAAAATGGATCGAACTTCCTTTTTTACATTTTTGCTTTTCGTTTTTTCTGGCAAATATTTCTTATAAAGAAGATCTTTTTAATAACAATCAAAATTATAAAAGTTTTTTTTTTTTAAATAAATTTTGATGTACTTACCCGTTCTTTTTATTAAATTTAATGCTTCCATTTTTGCATATTTCCTATAAAATTTGAAAAACTTGAAAATACACAATTTAAACACAGAAAAATGTAAAAATTCTCCGATAATAAGAGCTTAATTGATGGTCGAGGCAATATTAAAATTTATACGGCTTAATAACCGCTTACTAAACGTTTAGTAAGCTAATAATCGTTTATGAATACAGTTTTTTCAAATTAAGACTAATAGCTGCTTGTAAGCATGTATTAAGTGTTTATGAATACAGCTGTTAGGTTCTAAGTTCTTGTGATAATTAAAAAAAGAAAAGAATAAATTGTTTTGCATATATCGTAGAGCTTCCCTTGACATCGAAATAATTATTTAATAATTTAATGCAGTAATAACAACACCGACAACTTGATAGAAAAAAATGCTTCAAACTAAGTGGGTTTTTATTGGTCTATATACTTATGTATGTATATAATTGCATTTTTACAAGCAAAATACACCAGAATGCTGGAAGTCTGACTGGCATTCATTCGTCTTTTTTCGCTTTTAGCGTCAATAAACTCATTTGCATGAAAAATTTTATTCGGTTTTTTTTTGAAGAATCAGCAAAAAATTGTCTACCACAAAAAAGTTAACATTTCAACAGTGCAATCAAAGTATGTGTGATGTTTGGCTATAACGAACGTTTTAAGTTTAGCCCACAACAACTAAATAATGACATTTATAAGCACACACATACATACATAAGTATTTGTGTGCACTCATGCTTGTAAAAATATTATAATTAAAACACTACGAGTTTTTATTTCATTCTAAAATCATGTTAATTTGCAACAAAAACTGAACCATTATGTTTCTACAAAATCATATTCAGCTTCAATTTAGTGGATTCCACTGTGACTATTTCTAATGTTTAGTATTTAAAAATGTTCGCTTTTGTTTAAAAATGCATCAGAAAGCAAATCAAAACTGTGACATGAAAATAAACTTCCTTAAAATATACTAAAAGCGTGCAATTTGTTTTTGTTGTTTTTTTTTTGGCATGTGTCTGATTTTAAAACTAGAACATAAAATATCGTTTCGGTGATACGCTGAATCAATCAAATTATTTTTATATGCCAAAATAGGAAACAAAATAAATTAAGAATTGCTGCGGAATATGAATGATAAAAAATGATTGGATGTTCGCATACAATTTTGATTTCTTCCCCCAATATTCTGGCAAATATGTACAAGGAAATTGAAATATGCTACATGTTAAAGCTGAAGAGAGCGCTCACGACACGAACTACAACAAACCAAACATATATGTATGTATGTATATATTTACATACATGTATTTATATATATACAATACAAATATAATTTCGCAAGTTTTTGCTTATATTCTTGGCCAAAACACTATCGTCCAGAGCCGGCTGTTATTGCTATTTTTTAAGCTGCACAAATTTAAATCATAATGAAACAAAGAAATATATTTTTAATGTCAATTAAATTTTCACCATTGAAACTAATATTCTAACAATCAGTGTTTTGAAGCCATATAAACCGATGAATTCGCCAGTCCATACAGCACACCAAACATTAATTTTGTGTGGATGTAATGAATTATCTTCACTCCAAATATAACAATTCTGCTTATTTACCATTCCATTCAATCAAAAGTCGGCTCCATCGAAGAACAAAATCATTATTTTGATAAAAAATTTCAACAATTTGCAGGCTCTGCTCTGGTGTAAGTTTATCCATAATGAAATGTCGAACTAAACGAAACAAAAAACAACTATCGGCTGTTAAATGGGTTGTCAAATAAAGCAGTGTTGTCAACTCCAAGCTATGAGACGGTAATAAAAGAACCCATATATTAAAATGTAATTTGCTTACAGCAACAGTAACGGTCCGTTGACCGATCATTGCTGATAAAAACTATCGTCAGTATCAGTCAGTAATTTCTATCATTTTCTGAAGCGCAACATAAACAAAATTATCGAAACTTATTCGTAATTTGGTGTACGTGTGATTGTACATCAAACACTGTTATGTGTCTGCATTGTTTACGGCCGAGTCAACAGTGACTGGCTATACCTTAAGATATATATCGGTCAGCTTTATGTAGTTTTTGGTTACAACTATAAGATATGCATTTGTTTATAAAAATGTGAATATATTTTTTATTTATAAAAAAAATTTAATCGCAAAAATAAATATTTATGTTTTCAGACAAAATTTCAACTTATATTTTTTGCTTCATTCTATGAGTGCACTTTTGTCAAACCTAAAGAACGTTGCTGCTGAAAAGCAAACTTTTTCTCATTACCCATCAAGTGTTCTTGGTGGCATTTTTTTTCAGCATATATTTCGTGATGTTCAAATTCAGACTTATGGTTACGGTTTAAAGCCCATCCACATTTCAAACTGCTCTTAAGTTGCCCTTTAAAGAATTGGTAAAAGGTACAGATAAGTTGTTCCAGTATTCACCTTTGACCCAAAAATAACCGTTATTTCATCTCGCTATTCTGTGGGATTTTCATAAAAAATCTTCCACTTTCAGAATTAATGTTCTAATTAAATCAATTTATTTTATTTTGTACAATAATTTGTAAATATGTATTTCCTTATTAAATTTTAGAAATGTATTTAAAATGTAGTCAAAGCGAAAATTTTATTTATTTAATAAATAAATTAAATGCAATCATATGGAAAATTAAAATACGTAAATAAGTTTTAAATTAAATCGATACAAAATGAGACATGAATAAACAATTTGTTTTAACTCGCGTTTGTACATTCAAATATTTGCAATAAATATAATTTTATAAAAGGGTGAGGGGGGTGGAAAATTGTGTATGTAGTAAATTGTCGTTTGGCTTAAATTTAGTCTTCAGCAATAATTGCTGATAGATCAAACAAAAGACATATGCAATAAAATACGCAATATTTTCTGGGCTTACTTTTGCCACCTGGTTTCCAAAAATCTTTGAGCTGCTAGACTGCAAACAACAGCCTTCAAAAATTATATACGAGTATAAAAATTATGAATGATATTCTTAATTAAATTTAAAATAAAGAAACTGTCGTAGGTTCGATTCCTACTGAGGACTGGGAGGGAAAAATAGCGGTACAAGCACAAAAAAATAACACAGAATTATTCAAATATAAATACAAGCACTCAATAGCCCAGCAAACTGAAATAGGGGGGGGGGGAGGATGTTGGCTTAATCGATGTTTGATTGTGCTTTGGCGAAGGTCTGGGCAACAACATGACTTAAAGTTCTGACATCCTCATCTCCTTAGCGGAGATACTATAAAATTAAAATCGCGAATAAAATAATACAGAATCCAGTTTTCTGCAGTATGTCTACTTATTTATTAAATAGTAGTAAATTCGTTACTTGATTACTTCTAAGTAATGCCGAACGTAAATAGTGCGATATTGAAAAGTATGTTGCTAGATGATTGCAACACATTAGCAATTTTTTGCTGGCTAAGTTTAAAAGACATTTGAGAGATTAAAAAGAAGAGAAACTGAGAAAGTCAAAGCCATAAAATCTTCAAATTAAAGGCCTGTTTCACGATATCGAACATTTCGAACGTTCGAAAACATTTGGATCAATGAAAAACCCCCTGTACACTTCTACACTCAAACATACAATATTATAAAACAACGTAGTAGTTATCGTAGAACAATTACTTTTATGTGCTTGCGAACGTTTACATTCGAGATCGTGAAACAGGCCTTAAAAATGTTTGCTAGAATTTTCTTTATTTCATATTTTAAGACTACAGTCCCAAGAATACTTGCGCCCATAATTTAATACTAAGACAATAACATATGTTTACGAGGTTAAAATATTTTCATAATATTTTTTGTTGTAAATTTCTGAAACTGCAAGATGTTGCCTTAAAAAAATACTTAGATTCTTGTATTGGCGATTTATCTGACAACTAGTGATTGAATATTCGCAGGATTTTTTCTATATTTTGGTTTTTTTAATTAAGTTGTAAAAAAATCATTGTTCATATTGAACAAAAACAACTGTTTTCTGATAAATATTTTTGATTTGCAAACAATCTTTTCAATCTTATAACAAAAATTGTTACTTTCTGTATTTAATTCATATATTTGGAAGAGCGTGAACAAAATTTGTATTGTTCATTTTTAATTTTGCCACTGCCAATTTTTATGCTTGTGTAAACACGTTTCTCCGGCTTTTCATTGGAGTTCTATTTGTGAAACTTTATGTTTTGACTGTATTTGTTCAAGTGCCTGCACACACCATACCTACACCTATAAATATTTTAACGAATTCGACCTGATTGATTCCACGCAGTTGCAATTTGATACGTGTAAAAAATAATAAAAATAAATGGATAAATCTGAGTAATTGCAAAGTTTAGAAGAGCAGACAAGTGTGCAAATTGATCGAAAATACTTAATTGCGTGAAATTGAAAAGTTGTTCTATTCGGCACTTGATGAATACCGCACTGGGTCAACGGCACTACTGAGTGGCAATATAAGGCTGTGTTTACGCGCTCTAGCAATGGAGTTGCAAGTTGGTAGGCTGTTTATGCGGTCATAATAAAGATCATGTTATAAAAGATCAGCGTAGGCAGGACGACTACAAAGTTGAATTATTACTCTTTGATATAGAGTTTGAGTGGGATTTTGTTTAATATTTAAATTCTTTGTGTTCGCCTTTGCTTTTTGCCCGGGCAGCAAGTTTTGAATAGGTGTATTCCTAACCTGAGCATATCTGCATTACTCCGGCCTCTTTGATGCTTTGAAAGAGGGATCATGTTGTTGGTCATATTTGAAATGCCTTCGTTAGCCTTGAAACGTTCTGGTTGCGGCTTAAATTCACAAACGCAGCGAGGGCCGCTGCTGATTACTGATAAGTTTCGCCCATTTTCGGTTATTCAAATGTCCCAGAAGCGTTGTTGGCTTACAACAGATTCCTGTTATGCGTAACATGGTGGTGAAGTCTGGCTAAGGCCTGATGTTACTTTCTCGATTCAACTGCCTCCACTGTCTACTGCCGGGAGGGATTAAAAAGTGGGAGTTCTCGAGCAAGGGCTTGATAATACGTATCGTGTGAGCTCATCAATCTATGTATGGAGATAGAAAGTTGCATGTGGGCATTGATGAACCGTTGACAAGTTCAACAAGTAGAGTTGGTTCACCATTAGGTAAGGCCATAATGGCAGGTATGTAGGCTTTGCCCACAAGAAGCATATTTTGATTAGGCGTTTCCGGAACATAGACGGATTGAAATTAAACCTCTGCCGCGCAGCAAAGTGCTAGCAGAAGGTATAGGAAAGCCCGAACCCTCTATCAATGGATTTGTGTTGTGTCAAGAGAACTGTATTCTAAAAATAATCTAGAGCACAAAAAGTGTTATGCATTAAAAACGGAAGCTGACCATAAAATTTAAAAGAAGCAGCTGCTACCTTTTTCAACTTCTTGTGAGGTAAATATTGATATAAATTTTTGAGGACAGTGAGAGTGAGTAACTTTTTAGGTTCGTCTTCCTTGATAAGATGTCTTTGTATTCCAATTTATTGCGATAAATGTATAAACATAAATATATGTACAATATACATATGTATATGTGTGTGTGTGTAAAATAATCAAAAACTGAAATTTATTACGCGTTGCCATGCGGCAGAAGCACAACCGATGGCTTGATTGCTGCTGATGTTATAAAGCCAAAACACAACAAAAGCACGTTTCCACAAAGATTCTTTCCATCTTTTCTCTTCTTAATCTGATTTCAGCTATAAAATCGTTTTTCAAACTGTAAAATGAAACTAGTTGAAATAAAAAGCGGAGTGAATAAGAAGAAGGTAATCGAACGCGTGTTAAAGCCAGCCAAAAGTCATTGAAGGAGAGTGACCAAAAGGCCACAGACGTCTGCCTGTATGCGAGTGCACTTCAAACACAAATCGGTTTCATATAAACGGCTAACGACTTGTTCTTTTCACTTTCTTGGTAATTTACGTTGGCTATCCTGCACAAAAGTTGCCTGCCTTGTGTATTTCAAAGGAGTTTGTCGCTGCGAGCAGCGCAAAAGCATCGATGTAAAATGGTTTGGAGTTGGCAGCAAACGGAGGAGAATTTACAAAATGGTTTGTTGTTGAGTGCGGTAGCCGTTGTTTGTTTGGCTTGGCTGCCTCAGTGCGATAGTCAAGGCACTAAATATGGGCTCTATCCACCGGAGAAACTGTGCGGGAGTACAGACAATGTTGTGCAATGGACGGGTGGACAATTTGAATTTCCTTGTGCTTCCACAAAGTCGTTGTTTAAAAGTTCTGGTAAATTCGTACCGAAGAACATTATAGCCACCAGGGCGCAGATAATAAGAGATTCTGTGTTTTTGGCCTTGCCACGTTATAGAAGAGGTGTTCCAGCTACTTTAGTGAAAACCACTATCAAGCCGGGTACCTGTTCTACCACGTTTACGCCATATCCCTGTTGGGATATGCAGGAGGAGGGCAATTGTAAGGCCTTACAGTCTGTGGTAGACTTAATGGTGGATCAAAACGAGGTCATCTGGGTGTTGGACACCGGAATTGTCAACACTCTGGAAACACCCGTACGCAAATGTCCACCGAAAGTTGTTGCCATTTCAGCCAAGACGGGAAAAATTCTCAAAACTATTGATTTAGATGGTTTGACCACCACCAGCTCGCGTTTGCAATATTTGGCTGTAGATTATGCTCCCGATGGTGCCTGTTTCGTTTATGTCAGTGATGCTGCCAACCGGGCCATAATTGTGTTTAACATTCAAGCCGACCGTGGTTTTCGTATTGTTTTGCCAAAAGCTGTCACCAGTGGTTGTCGCTTGCGTGACGTGCTCTACATTGTTCTGATACGGCAGGATTGTGGCACAACAGAGTTGTATTTCACATACTTGAGTACATCTAAACTGTTTTCATTGAAAGCCGAATACTTGAGGACTGGAGTTGCCGATGGCAAGATTATGGGTAAGTTTTTCATTGACACCGGTGTGTTGTATTAAAATAAATTCCATGCTGATTATAGTTTCAATTTAAGACCAATGGACCAATATTTTAAAGACGGCTTTAACACAAACAGTAATACCAAAACATTTTTCCTTTTTGAACGTACTTTTATACAGACAATTTTTTGGAATTATTTAAAAAGCCTTTAAAGAGCAACTTTAAAAAAAGACTTTTTAATAAAAATGCCTTTAAATCTTTTAACAAGAACAATTTTTTGAAATCTTTTTTGTTAACAAAAGGACTCTTTAAAAAGCAACTTTTATTTAAAGTACATTTTGGAAAAAAAATTCAAAAAGGCTGTATGAAAAAATTACCTGTTGAAAAAGTACGATCTAGAAAAAAAGTACCCTTTGAAAAAGACGTTTTCAGAAAAATACCTGTAGAAAAAAGTACCTTTCTTAAAAAGTATTTTTAGGAAAAGTACTCTTTGAAAAACGTCACTTTTGAAATAACTATTCAAGAAAGTACCTTTTGAAACATGCCGTTATGCAAGAAATAGCCTTTGGAAAAAGTACCTTCCGAAAAGAGTACTTTTTGGAAAAAGTACTTTTGGAAAAAGTACTTTTGGAAAATATGTAGTACCACATAGAAAAAAGTTCCCTTTAAAAACTTTTTGCGTAAAAGTATATCTTTCTCCTTTTATAAAACTACTCTTTAAAAAGTATAGAGTAAAACAAGTACCTCTCTCAAAAATGTAATTCAAAAAAGTATTCGTTAAATAACTATTTTGTACAAAAATAACTTATAAAAATATACTTTTAAAAACAAATTTTGCATAAACAAAGATTTAAAAAGAGTATCTCTAAAAAAAAATGGAACTCCTTCTAAAAAATAATAAAAAAAAAATCCACACCTTTTGAAAACCTGTTTAAAATATGCTGTAGGTTTTAAGAAAAAGAAATTAACTTTTCCAAAAATAAAAATAATGCTCTGAGAAAACTGCCTCGTTATAAAAATAATCTCAGTAAAATTTTTTTTCTATCCAAAAATATAAGAAAAAATTTTGTAGAAAAATACTTTTCGTGTAAAAAGCATTGAAATTTGTTTCAAAGGAGTAACTTTAAAAAGTATCTTTTAGAAGAAGTATCTTTAAAAAAAGCCCTTAAATAAGTTCATTTAAAAAATGGAAAAAATTCGTTGCTTTAAAAAAAACAAGAATTTTTTTAAAATAAAAATAATTTGCAAAAAAAAAAATAACATTAAAAAATGTTCAAAACTACATATGAATAAAAATCCAGACTAAAAAATTTGGTAATAATTCTTTAATAATAAAATTTAAAGATATAACCGGTTTTTAAAAGATTTTCTTTAAATTTGAAATAGTACTGATTTCAAAAGAATACCTCTCAATAAAATACACCATTTTGAAAATAATGCCTTTTTAAGGCTTTTTAAGGGGAGGCTTCCGAAAAGGTCCCATTCTGTACGATTATGGTCTTTCCGTTTTTCCCCTTCCTCCAGTTGATTTTCCAAATTAGATGTTGGCCAACATCAGATTTGCATTTACATGCACGTATTCGTTAAGTTTAATTTAAATTGTTATAACTGTATGTGTGTGTGTTTTGTGAATTTTGTTTCCAGATCTGGGTAAGAAGCCATCACGAATAGTCATTATTGGCACGGACAATGGTTCAGCCATATTTTTCCGCAATGAGGGCGACGCCGAAGTCTACCGCTGGGACACCACCACACCCTTCGCTGAAGCCAACTTTAAACCTGTTTATCGATCGCCAACCTGCCAGTTGGCCACTCACGCTGTGCCCGACTATAAGCGCAACTCAATGCGTGTTCTGCAAAGTAATTTCCCTGATTTCATGCAAAACAGTGTCGGCTGCGGTGCCATACAGCAGCTGACAATGATGCAGGGCTGTTGGTAGCGGCAAGAAGAACATGCTGTTGCAACTGAAAGCAGTAACAGCAATAAAGGAATTTTGCAAACGACAAAATGGCCGCAAATTGTTGTAATTACACGTTTCGAAGTTGCCGCGTGTGTGTGTGTTTATGTGTATATGTGTGTTAATGAGGTTGCGGCAGCAGCAGTAATTTCCCGAAGACGTCTGCTTGTTACACGCTTCAACTTTGCATATTCAAATTATTTGCTTAAAGTTAACAATTATAATTTGCAAACTTCCATTTAAGTTAAAATTGCTGCCAGCCATTCAATCTCCGTGCAAAAAGGAAATTTTCATACAAGACTGGGAAGCGGAAAAAAACGAAATGAGAAAAAATTGCACATGCATGTCGAAGGTGTCGAGGGTAGTTGTAAGTTTACTTAAGTGTTTCATTAGTTTTTGAAAATGGTGAAGGTAGTTTTATAAGATTTTTAAATTAACTACTGTTAGTTATTGATAATCATGCTTAATACAGTTTTCAAAATCTTCGAGGGTGCGCAAAAGATTGAAGAAAAAATTATCGAACTTTATTTAATCTTTTACAAAACTCTCGAATGTTTTGCAAAATTGTAATTCTTGTTCGTTATTGATATTCGCACTCAATAAAGTTTTGTAAATCTTCGAGAATTCGCAAAGGATTCACATTTATCACGGTTCTCGAAATGTTCGAGAGGTTGTAAGCGATTAATTAAATACATTTGCATTTTCTTTAATCTACTACAATCTCACCGTAATTGGTATCGCTGTATATGAATTTCTTTTATAGAAAATTTTTTTTTAGATACAAATTTTTCTATATTTTATTTAGTTTTAAGTGAAGTAATAAAAACAAGAATTTTTTTATTGAATCTTTAAACTTGTTTAATTACTTTGATCGTTATACAGGACTTGGCATCCTGGCTGTGGAAATTAAAAATTGAATTTTCCAAAATTTCGATATCTTCAATTTGTTTTCTAAGCCTTTTGGCAAATATATGTAAGTTTTTCCGAATTTCTGTTTTTGAACACAATCGAATAATTTGGCTGTTTGTGGTATGTACATACGCCTGTAGATCTGCTTAAAATACTAGTATTTACAATACTACAGCAACAACAACTAGTGTTTATTTACTACTAGAGACCAAGAAATAAAAATTTTCGAAGTCGTTCGCACATGAGTTGATAGAATGTTCGACTTATAGCATAGAGTGAAATATTACACAGATTCTCGACTTTCAAGCTTTCGGACTATTAAGGTACTGGGCAGTACGTAAAAACAATCCCGGTTTGTTCGACTAAATAGGCAACATGTGGCAGTGTGGCACCTTCTATTGAGTTTTATTTAAGCTACATATTGCAACTGCCCGACTTTAAATTTTATTTATAGGTTAAAATATAAGTGAGCAAAACCAAATCCACTTACATGTGATCATGCAATAAAAACAACAACATAGAAATTGCAAGTGAACACGAATGGGCATGTTGCACATTAAAAAGTGCTTACAATAAAAATTTCTATATTTAAGAGCTTTTAATATTTATTTTTATTACAGCAATTCAATCAATCAATTTGTCAAAACTGGCATTTGCGATGTCTCGATCTAGTTCTAGCAGTTTTTAGCAATTCCCTTTTCTGTTTTGTGAAAAGAAGTCGTTTTGTCAAAAGAAACGTTTGAAAAACTCACCACATGCCAAACGACTTGTATGGCAGAAGTTAATTTATTTGTTTAAAGTGCATTTTTGTTGTAGTTTTAAAGAAAACTATTGCTTTGTACAATATTTTCTATACATTTTATTTTGGGATTACTGTAAATCATTTTTTTTTATTAATTCTTTATTTACAATCGGTCTGTTTGGGGACAATAAGCAAGTTTGATACGATAAACAACTCGAAAAAGTAGTTGTTGCACGCTACTGAGTGCAGCAACAATGACACAAACATTAATTTCAATATTTTATTAAATAAAATGCCAAACTGTAACTGCCTGCTGAATGGCAAATCCAGAATATGAAGCCCTTTTAGACGCCTTGTTTCTTCAGTGTCATCGAGAAGGACTATTGCTAATGGATTGTCATGATGATTTAGCCTTTCCAAATAATTTATGCTGAGCCGTGTAATTTCCTCCAGCAACATTGACAATTGATGTTAAAGTTTTAGACTGGCATCTTTACCGTATATCGATATTTGAGTTGCTGAACGATTTTGTGTAAGAATTGCTGAGATTTTGACCCCAATAACCAATGAAGGAGTTTAGTTTTTATATGCAATTGCCGTCTGTTTGCTTCGATGGGTGACCTTAAATCATTTAATATAAAAAACAAAATTATTAGAGATTATTAATATTTCATATAATTAGACAGCAATGTGGCAACATCAAATCAATTGAAAATGGATAGGTAAGAGCGTATATTTCTTGCAATAAATACCTTAAGCTATTTTTAAAAATCTGAGAGTGGTCTGGGAAAACACAAAGCCATGCGAAGGGCTGATTATCAGGTGGCGGTAGAACTCTTAAATAATTTGGTGTACAAACAAACGACATCAGAATGCAGCAGTTACGCCTGAAATCGTTCAAAATTCATGTACAGAAATTGATGCACGAAATATTGAGTGGCCGGTTTAACCTTTTTTAATCTCGACATGGAATAACTTTATTTTTTCAAGTGTTCTATTTCTATTCACGTTATTTTATGTTTTTAATTGTTATTAAATTTGCTTATTATTTTAAATTTTGTAAAATAGATTGCAAATAAAACAGATTACAAAAAAAAAAAAAAAAAAAAAAAAAGTGTTGCCATAGTAATTATGCTCGTAAATCGAAAACTCGAACATTTCGATATTTCGGATTATACTATAATTGTATCTTTTAATACACAACATAAAATATTGTATGTGTTGCATAATTAGTCATAATATTTCAATTTCAGCTGACGCTATGCACCTAACAATCTAATCATTTCAATTTTATTATTATTGTACAATATTATTTAAAATAACAAAAGTTTTATTTACCTTTGGAGACCTGGCACATTTTTTTGCAAATAGTAACCGACTGGCAAAATCTCTTAAAAATTTATTTTTATGACTGTAAATAAAATTCGCCATAAGACTCTTACGAGTATAATTTGAACATGAAGTTTTTTTCATTATCTGTGTTTTGTTGGACGTGTGAGTGTGTTTTTATATTTCTTATGACCAAAAGAATATATATTTTGTTTTTATATGGCCACATTTTTATTATTTGTTTAGAGAAGAAAATATTTTTGTTTTTAAAATACTCATACATACATGCGTATATATTATGTATGTATGTATTTGTTTTGTACTTGAAAGAATTCTTCAAAAGTTCAAAATACCTGAAAGACTAAAATTTTCTTTCTAGGAAAACATACACACACACATACAGAGATTCACAGACACGACGATTCATTAAAGCCTTAAAAAAAAGCTGGATTAAATCATAGAAAATTTTTTTTAAAAATTTGAATTTAATAGTAATAGTTTAACAAACTTTTATTTAGTTCATAATTTTTTTTTATTATTTTTGGACGCACTTTCGTTTCCACAAGTTTTAAATGTGTGAAAGACAATATTTGGGCACGAACTAAACATTTTCTGCTATTCCATGATACGAATGGCAGTATTTTTGGAGGGAATATGATTTTTTTTTTGTAAATAAATGAAGTTTTAGTTTTACTGTGAAGTGGCAGTTGGCGTGAATTTCTGTGACATGAAAGTGGCCAAATTAATTTTCAAACCATATTTTCTAAAGCAACCATTTGCACTATAAGAAAACAGAAGTCCCAACTTTTAACCGCTGTGGGTGCTCGGATAAGCCTAGAAGATGCTGAGAAAACTACGCGTTGTGCGTACCACAGTTTTACGTAATTTTTTTTTTAAAGACTGTAAATTCGTTTACAAGTTAGAAATGTCTCGATTTAGCAAAACAGTTTCTTTCGAAAGAAGGCGTTTTGTCAAAAAAAAAGTTTGAAGGACTCACCACATGCCTGGACTTAATCAAAACAATCTTGATCAAACGATATATATGGCAGAAGTTAGTTTAGTTGTTTAAAGTGCATTTTTGTTGTAGTTTTAAAGAAAAAAGCACAGATCGCAAAATGTCTATTAAATATTTGTGTACAATATCCAAGACTTTCGTTAGTCACTTTAACAGCTGTTTCGCGCTACTTTTCAGTAGCACCTATTTCACGTTATCAAAATAGTAGGAAATAGTATCAAGGTATATATGTACAAATAGTTACGTACATATATGATTGTAACTCTTACAAAAGGTAATTTGTCCGCGTCATTGACCAGCGAACATTTTTAAGAGTTATAAAATTGCTTCCATCGTGTTTTGTATTAATGGAACACTCATAAAACTCAGAAAACTTGTTGTGGGCCGCATGTTGCTGTACACTAAGAAAGGAATCTAAATTTTGACAATTTCCAGCTCTTGGCAATAAATATTTCTGACAGACAATGAACAAAAACAATGGACTTTATAACATGTGACAAACAAGTCGCGTTTGTCGATTTCAAAGCAAAATTTGTAATTTTACAGACATTGAAGCTGTTGCAACGATATTTTCAAACTCTTTTTTGACATACATTCACTCATACGTGGAATAACTTGTTTCAACCCAAATAGTAACTGAGTTAATTTTTTACATCGTTTAGCTTTTTGGATTGGTACCGACCTTTTTTTCTTAACTTTTGATTTTTATTTCTTAGAAAATGCCATTTGCTGTTTAATGGCATTTAACCACTCAACGCCCCAGTATTTGAATTGGGAGCTGAAGCTGTTCAAGAAGTTTTAAGGCCACCCAAGTCAAACAATAACAAGACTGTAATATGTACAGCCAGCCGATGCGTTTTTGATGCGCTAATTAATCACAGAAATTAAAACGAAACCATTTTACATATTCGAGAATTACTGATACAACAAAGGAACAAAGTAAAGCGTCTGTGGGTGCCAAGTCACATCGCGGTCAAAGATGGCGGCAAACAAGAGAAGACCTCAATTAGCTTGTTTTCACCTTTCATCTTCCCTCATTCAAGGGCTTTTCATGACAAATTTATACAATATTTTTTTAGGCAGCCTCAGAGTGCCATCTATTACTTTTATATTCCTTTCTAATTTTTATTCTCTTTTTAGAGAATTCAACGATCCATATTATTTCTATATATATTTTAATCCGGAAAAATTACCGATCAAACTATCTTTCGCAACCAATTGACTTATGAAAAAATGTTTTTCAAGACTAAGACTAACACCTTCATGCAGTTTTTGCAGCAACAATCTTTTATATCTAAAACACTGTCACTCATTAAATCAATCTGGGCTTCAATTCTGCAAAACATCAAATATGTCAATCTGTTAGAAAATATCCCAACTGAATCTAGTGTTCATAATATATATCAATTTCTTCAATATCTAAAACTTGTCAACACCAGTCCTGTTTTCATGATCCAAGCCGATGGCCATTAGCTGATGGGGCTTTTCTTTCTTAACTTATTTTATTATTATCTTAATTGTAATAAATATGATAAATATAAATAATTTCTTAGAAGACACTCAGAAATATTATTCCATAAATCCCTAAAAACACCCGAAACATGGAATCTGGGATTTGAAAATATGTAAGAATGTGCGTAAAGAGTTCAGTTTACCTAAAATGCTTCCTTTGAACACTTTTGGCACCCAATGAACTTCAACGATGGCAAATTTTTTCCTGGGCTCCAGAGTTTACGCTGTTATTTAAAATAAAAATGCAAAAAACCAAGTTTATTTGTGTGATATCGTTCGATAATGACTTCACACAAATTGCAGTGTGATTTCTTTTGAAGTGCGATAATGACCGTAAGAATTATGAATAACAAAAAGAGAATTAAATTATCACAATTAATTGCTAACACAACAGGTGTTCAAATGGAAATGTTTCTTTTAAATAGATGCGATATCCATTCAGCAAAAAACCAGCACAAGCGAAAATCGGTGTATCTGAAAGAAATGTGATTATGCAAAATTTCCCAAGTTTTCGCGTTGTTGTCCTTCACAATCATGGCCAACTTTCAATTTTAATTTAGAAAAATTCTGCAAAAAAAAAAACATGACCTAGAGACACAGTGAAATTTTCACAAATGAAAAAGACAGATGTTAAGTGAATATTTTCCAGCATAAAACTCAAAGATTTCTAACAATTCACTGCAATAGACTAAAATGGCTCAGCTCAAATGCGCCGAGAGTTTCGAAAAAATATTCAGTTATACCCGGCGTGCTTGTCAAATAATAGGACTTGATATTATACAAAAATACTGTAAGGTTTCTTGGAGAACAGCGGTGGCACTAGCTGTTGCGGTTTGTGGAACTCTAGACATACGCCTGTTATCATTAACAAAAGTAGAGTGCCAACGCCGAAACGCCAACAGGCATCTGGAAAAGATGGATTGGAGAAGAAGGATTATTTATATTCGGTATAAATTTTATAGCTTTTAAAGTAACTTTCTTTATATGTTTGTACATAAAGAATTTATATGTAACGAATGATTTTCTCTTTTTCCATTCTTAGCTTTATCACTATGATCAGAGATACATTTTTCTGGGTAATTTTTGTTCAAATAGGCACAGAGTTCTTCGGCATCGCTTGCACCGTCGTTTGCATTTTTCTTAGCATTTGGCCGTCAGCTCCTGTAGTGGCCATTTATTTGTTTGCAATGATTTATTCATTTTGCTTCCTGGGAAATTTGGTCGAATCGGCGGTAGTAACAAAACACACAAACATATTATTTTAGTTTTTGAAAGAAACTAAATAAGTGATGATCCAGAATTTGGCAGGGACCAGCCTGATAAGTCTGGACAAGTTTCAAAGAAAGTTTCAAGAACTAAAACTGTTTTAACGTCTCATCTTGTTTTCGCAAACTAATTCCTTTTTTTATTTTTAGAACGATGAAGTAACCGACATGATTTACGACTGTTCCTGGTATAGTTTGACGACAACTGAGCAAAAACTGATCTTGATCATGTTGACAGAATCACAACATGCCACCGGTCTGTCAATTGGCGGAGTGGCGCCTCTGTCGCTGAATACCGCTTTGCAATTAACCAAAACTATCTACACATTTGCTATGATGCTAAAAGAGTCTGTTGAATAATTAAGGAATCTCGAACGCTTGGCCCATTAAAACAAAAGATCTATTATATTGAAAATGTATGTTTTCAAAATCACTCCCAGCAATTAGTGGCGGCTCGGCGGCAGGTTGTAATTTTGGCGCAAGGCACAAGGCACAAAGCTGATGCTTATTCACAAAGAATGTTAAGTTTAATAGTTGTAGTTTTAAAAGTTATTCTGTAGCAATATTTATTTATTACCAAAATTAAATGTTTTTGTGGCTTTTTGCACAAGGTTTTGTTAAAAGGAAACGCAGGAAAAATTTGTGCTTCACTTTATTTATTTACTATTAGAGACTAGATTTTGCGATTTGGATCTGCACCTGTACAAATTTCAAGTGGTGCGGAAATGGCCGTAGCGAAGGACAAGTGTAAATATTTAGTTATAAAAAATGCTTTTCAACTATAATGAACAAACAAAATTGTTGGATTCGAAACAATATTATTTCAAGTGAGATCCAAAGCGTTCACTTCATAGCGAAAAAATTATCATTCGGTCTAGATTGGGCCTCGGGTCTCGGTGATGTATTAATTTAAGGGAAAGAGGTTGGTTAGACCAGCAGGTTCATCGGTGTGTGCTATAGGTTAGTGTTTCTTGCTTTGGTTTTGTTTTTGCCCAGACGAGTTTTTCTGCTCTTGAGATACTCTTAATCGTTATCGAATGGAATATGTCAGACTTTCGATAAATTTAAGTCATTTGAACGCAGGAGGTTTTGCCTTGTGAGGAATTAATAATTCGAAAACCCGTTTTCTTGCAAGTAATTTAAGAAAGCAAAAGTTCTTTTTCTTATATAAAAGTGATGTGAACTGGCCAGCAATATCGAGAGATTAGACAAAGTGTCATAGTCCGCATATGGAATGGAAAACCAAAGAGCGCTATTTTCATGAAATGTTATTTCATGGAAAATGGGGACAACAATGGGGGAGTGTATCCAATATTATGAAAACTACAATTAAGTTCTTTGCATAGTTCATTCTCTTCATAGTTCAACACAATCCTGGAACATATTTAAAAACAAGGATTTCTTTTGCAGCAAACAAATTCTGAAATAATAATTCTTAAATAGGTTAGAAGTCCAGTTTTAAATACGCACAGAGACATTTTACGCCATCGATCCAGTCATCGTTGACAGATATTGCCACGTACACAGCATCAGTGTGAGACTCCAGGTAGCCCAGTTTATACGATAGGTTTAGGGCCAGTTTGAAATTTCCCTACAGCCTTTTAGCGAACGCACTTGGTTATCAATGATCGGTTTGCCCTCAATTCACATTCCGATTGCTTGATTTAGATTTCTTCTGTGGACTCTCAGGTATTGCAGCCGTACGGATGACGAATATTTTGTTTGCTGAATTTTGAAACAGTCTGTGAATAGCTCTAGTGCTGCTATTAATATTTCAAATGGTTTTGATCAGTCAATTTAATTTTTTACAAAAATTATTTCACATATTTTTTTATTGTCTTATGGGGAAAAGGAAAGAAGGAGGCATGAGGGTGTCAGAACTTAACTGGTGCTGTTGTTGCCCATTGTGTGTACTTTTGACAATGTACAGTCAAACATCAATTAACCCAACATCCCCAACATAGCGTACAGCTATGCCGTATTTATATGGATTTGATTGTTGGGTTATTGAGTGTTTTTTATTAATGTATGTATCATTGTGCTCTTATTATTGTTTTTAGTTGAAAGAATTTGCTACTGCTTTCCACCAGAGTCTTTGGTAGAAAACAAAACCACGACCTCTGGACTGTTGGTCGAATACTCTACTAATCCGTCCATCGAGGTCACAACAGAACATCGACGAACACGCAAAACACTTCTCACTTTTATGCCCCTCACCAACAAGCTAAAGATTCTCAATAGCTGAAACTGTCACCAAAATTCATCATTTGTTTTGAACAGACCTCGTATGCTTGCATGGACATGCACTCCTTCTTTTCCTTGCGCACAGCAGAAAACGAACTCAAAAAGAGACATTAACAATGACATCTGTCCCAATAGGTGTTTGCAATCAAATCCATTTCCACAATTTTCTTCAATTTTATTTCATTATCACACCTTCATTGAGCGTAACCGCATGAACGAAGAAGTTGTGAAAAATTAATGCGACGTTATAATTTATTTTTACTATACAATTATCATCACCATATTACAGAACTAAATCAATCAATTTATTAAGAAAGATTATTTTTATGTTTTATTACACTTCATTATTGTCTCTTACAATGGGAAATATAGAAGCCATTTTATCTCATTTTAGACATGTGACTGAAATAATAAAATTGTATAAATATTTCATCTTCTGCCTCTTGCGCTCGCGACAAATTCAATGCCGAGTCCATGCATTTTTATTGACATTGTCTACCCTAAGACGTGAACCGAACCTAAAGCGTCAAATCTAGATAAATAATATAATATTTTGACTTGGACAAATTTCTCTAAGTGTAAAACATCTTAGTCTCTCCCTTTTGTTCAATGTTCTCTGTTTGTACATTTCACTAATTTCAAAAATATATTTCTCTGTTTTATTATGAATGTAATTATGAATAAAAAAGAGTAAATAAGACGTTTTACACTTAGAGACATTTTCTATTATTTTAAGTCTGTATATAAATATGCAATGAAAACAGTTATTTGTTAAACAACAATCAGAATAGAATCTTTCAATAACAGTGAAAACGTTCTTCAAATTAAGAGCAAGAACTCTTTTTCTGTAACGATTAAACGTGAAAAAATAAAGAATTCAGTCTAATTCATAATTAAAGCACTTCAGAAAACGTTAACACTTGTATCGGTGTTAGTAAAATCTTTAAATTATCTCTGTCAATTTCTATTGGGCAACACAATTCTTAAAATTTCGATCTCAAAGTAAAATTCTTGGTTTTGTTGCGAGTGCTACGAAATTGAGCATTTTTTCATTTGTAACATTTAAATTGTACCATTTAATTTATTATTTAACAATAACAAACACTTCAATGTAATAATTTGCTTCACAAAACTAAAAATTACTTGAACATGACTCTATCGAAAAGTGTCCGCCGCCCTGTCACCGTGTTGTCATTCTCTAAATCACATTCACAAATTGGTTTCCAACGCGTCTCTTGAAATCGTTTAGATCTAAAATAAATATAACTTTTTCTTGATTCTTCGATAATAAGTTTTGATATCTCTTACCTTCAGAGTTGTTACTCATTATTTTTGTTTTGGACCAGTACTACGAGGTCGACCCCTACATATGCAGTGCAATGCACCAGCTCTAGGTCATGCAGAGGGGGATAAAAGAGAAACTGGTACGTGTTTTTTATGCTACTTTTCAGAGATCGAAACCAAGTACGACCTCTGGATTACTGGTCGAATACTCTACCAACTCATCCATCCAGGCAGACAATAATTGAGACGTACTCCTTTCTGTCTTTCCAGAATTAAGACTTGTCGCGTGCGTCTGTGTAAATAAACTTTTGCTTTAAATAATTTTTCTATGTGAATTATGCATTTATTTGATTTTATTCTAAACAAAATCATGTCCTCTACTGTGCAGAACTATTATTTGTAGAAATTAGTTTAAGAACTCGTTTAGCATCATAGATAATGTGTAAATAGTTTTTGTCAATTGCAAAACTGTATTGAGCGAAAGCGGAGCCACACCACCGATTGACATACCAGTTGCCCTTTGAGATTCTCGAAGCATTATTAAGACCATTTTTTGTTCCGGTACTGTCAAATTGTACCAACAACAGTCATAAATCATTATAGTTATATCGTCATTCTGCAAAATTTATAATAAAAACAATAAGCAAAATTAACAAAAGACTAAAATATCGTTTTGTTACCGATAGTTCCACCAAATTTCCCAGAGCGCAATACGAATAAGTCATGGACAACAAATAGATTAAAAGAGCCAGTGCTGGTGGCCAAATGCCCAACAATACGCAAACGATGTTGCAAATAATACTGACAAATAATGTACTTATTTGTACAAAAACAACCCAGAAATAATTGTTGTTAATAGTTGCACAATATCTGAAAATAAGAGAGTCTAAATTTTAAGCAAAATAAGGCGACTTTATAGCAGCTGAAATTCAGAGTGCAACTGGTTAAATTTTAATGTTTCAAGCTCTTGTAGATGTCCACAGATCAGGAGTAAAATTAGAGTTGGAAAAACAAAACAAACTTGGGACTTCGCCGAGACTTCCTGTATTAACTGTATTACCTGCTATAAATTCACTTCGAATCATATTATAAAATTTGTTGGGAAAAACCTACACTTGCCCTATAACGTTCTCAAAAAATTTCTAATCACGATATGAGCGAACTCAAAAGAAAAAGAAAGTTCATCAGTAATTTCCAAATCGGATTCTGGGGCTTCAAAACTCTAACGAAGATTAACATTCGATATTGTGGAAAAAGGGATAAATTTTCTAAAAATTATGGGCGAAAGAAAAGAAACACCTGCCGATGAATTCCCATAGAGGAAGTGAACAAAAGCAAATATATGCCAGCATTTCTATTTATCTTCCCTCTGCATGTTTTTGTGACAAGTCGGTAAAGGAAACTTAGTCAATATGTGTCCATAAAATGCTTGCCAATGTGAGATAAACTATAACGGGAAACGTTTTGGTCTCAAAATTCTTAGATATGAACAACTTTTTCCGAAACAGGTTGCTTGACTAATGAGCTGAAACACAAAAATATTATAAAAAAATACACAATGCGGAGCATACACTGAAGCTCAAAAGTTGACATAAACTTTACAAAAAACAAAAGCCCAATATGTAAAGTTCTAGAACTGTACAAACTCCATTATGTTACACATCATCACTGCTATTTAATGTTGAACGTCTTCAATAGTTTAAAGTTGCATTGAAACATTTTCATGTTGCAGGCATTTCTTAAATCCCAATCCTTACCCCGATTACACTTACATATTATATTTCTGATGCCATTTAAAAATGTCCATTAGGGTAACTTTTGATTTTTCAAAATCTTTGGGATGTTCCTCGGAAATACTATCCAGATCTTTTAATTTACACTTCATTATGTTCTTGATAAGTGGTATTTGAGCTGCGTAGATGAAGAGCCACGAATCGTTCACAAAGTTGCCAAAGAGTCCGAAAAAAACAGAAATTACGTGAACACCAGACGTCAAATAATAACCAAATTCTGTTTCATAATCAATAAATGGAAACTTAAACGGCAGGACTTCATAGCGTTCGTTATAAATTAAAAACAAGACCACAGGTAATATACTAACGATCAGACTCGTCAGCATGACAATTGTAAACAACGTGATTAGCAGCTTCTTCACTAGAGATATATTTGTTTTCAAAGTCTTGCTATAAGAAGGCGTTTTCTGTTCATACGTGAGATAAATGTCCTTGATTTCGATATAAAGAAAACGAAAGTTTTGATGCTGATATACCGCATTGACAAGCTTGGCGTAACCCTGATAATGTTGTTCAAAAAAGTAAAAAGAAGTAAATATTAAAACTAAAACTTTATCAAACGCAATGCTAAGCCGGATTACCTGTATTCCAGTTCCCAAAGCAGCCGATGATTGAATCAGGCTGTATACATTTTCGTAGACATACTAACACGAAAGCAAAAACCGTTTTCCAATTAATTCTATAATTACTTTGAATGACGTCAGCACCAAAAATATTCGACAAATAGCGAATTAAAGAAAATATTTTTTCAAAAGCTTCGGAATACTGATTTGCAGCCATTTTTCATGAAGTATCTTTTCGAACTGTGAGCCAGAGCGTGTAATAAAAATATTTTGCACTAAAAATCAATTAGGTTTACAAAGATTGTTATAATGGCTCTGCACAATGGCTTTTCACAAAGCAAAATGTTTGAAAAATAATAAAGTTCACACCTAACCAGTTTTTATTTAGTTTTAAGTGAAGTACGTGTAACAAAAATAATAAAATTTGTTTAATTACATTGGCCACCCCGGATAATAAAGTTAAAAGGAGAATTTTCTACGTCTTTAGTATGGAAGTTTTTCAGAATTTCTGTTTTTGAGCCAAATACGAATACTTTTACTCTTTGTGGTAAATACTCCTGTAGATCTGGTTAAAATACTAGTATTTACAACACTACAGCAACAACAACTAATGTTTATTTACTACGAGATGTGCAGCAACAGATGAACTGACCAAGAAATAAAAATTGGCCAAAGTAAATTAAATATTCGAGGTTGTTCGTGGAAGTGTTCGACTAACAGTGCAGAGATTGAAAGTTTTTGTCCTCTGGGTATTTCTGCAGACAAGCCTAAAGGTTTGAAGATTTGTCTTTGAAGATTTATCATCATTTAACATTTTGTCTTTTTTGTTGTAGCACCAAATAAGAACTATAGTTTTCAGTACCAAAAAAAAAAAAAGCCGCAGGCGGTTTGTGGTCAAAATCGCAGTTAATAGAGCAGAGTGGTGAAAATCCCTACTATTTGTTACAATTGATTTTTTACAAACAACTTTAGGCTGTTTTATAGAGAACTTATTGGTCTTGTAAGTTTGAAATTTTAATAATATTTTTCGAACAATTGTAGCTAAAATTTATATAGGATCTTGCAATAGTGGCTGCCGAATAGTAACGGCGATAGTGGCCACATCAAGCACAGATGTAACGCTGACCCGCACATGCAAATAATAAAACTGTTTTTTATATTAAAAATGGGTTTTATTTATGTGTACTTCGTCCATTTTTCTATCGAGAGGACTATGCACAGTATGATAAGCTTGAATTGCACCCATACGGCAACTAAAGTATCGCCGCTGTCCGTCAGAGTGTGTACGATAATCCGAAGCCAATTTCACTTCACGGCTGGGTATTACTGCAAAAATTCATTTCATTTAGGAGCAGAAGCTGGCCCTAAAATGATACGAGATGAAAGAATGTTGAGTCGATCTTCAAAAAGTCACTGCTTGATCTGTATTGCTGTGGGTTGAAAACGGCATTGATCAGGTCATTACCGTTCACGGCGAGCACTTCTTTTGGCCTGAATTAGACAAATGGACACCGATGACATATAGCTTGAACAAGATATACGCTACGTTCCATACAAATCATGTCATATTACAAGTTCTGGACGAGCGATTTGTGGACATGACTATTTCACATGGAGATAATGTGTCCCAGACTTTTGGTTGTCACGGGTCTATGGGAATGTGCCATTTATACCAGGCTATGGCTATGGCAAAATTAGACACAACATTTGCACAATGTTACTCGTATATTCCATTCAAAGTGCCCTCAATTGGTCCCACTAGAAGGGGGGTGGTGAGAAATATTACACAGAAACTTTGTTAAATTTGAACAGGGATTGTATATAGAAAAACCCTCACGGGCGAATTTCAAAAGTGTAATGAGAGGCACGAATTGTATTCTAAGGTTAGGGAAGGACTTTTGAATTTTCGGACTATTAAGGTATTGTCAGTTATACCATATATATATTATATATATATGTATATGTATTTATTAAGACATATTTGTTATGCTTAAAGTTCGAAAACATTTTGAAAACTTTTTTTTTTTCTTTAAAAAATTTAATCAGCCATCTTGTACGTAAAAACAATCCCGGTTTGTTCGACTAAATAGGCAACATGTGGTAGTGTGGCACCTTCTATTGAGTTTTATTTAAGCCACAAATTGCAACTGCCAGACTTTGAGTTTTATTTGTAGGTTAAAATAGAAGTGAGCAAAACCAAATCCTATTACATGTGATCATGCAATAAAAACAACAACATAGAAATTGCAAGTGAACATGAATGGGCATGTTGCACATTAAAAAAGGGTTAAAAAGACAAATTCTTTTTTTAGGGCCTTTTAATATTTTTTTCATTTGTACGGCCTCCGATTTTTACTTTCATATGTGACTGTGACTGCGCGGTAGTCAGGACCCTTAATTTTTGAGAGCAATAGACTTTGTAATCTGAATACCAGCATTTTTTCTACTTTAGTAATAATAACTTTATTGCTTTAGCACTAAAATTTTTAACAATTCGCATCGTTCGTTTTTAAATGCATTTGACACTAAAAAAATAATACAAGCAGGAATTTAGTACAATGAGAGTCCTTCCGTCAGCTATTCAATACATTTTTGTGGGCTTTTGAGCAAATGGCTTCCCTCGAGATAAGACAATTTTCCAAAATATTTATAGTAAATATAACATTTTATTGCGCTTCTCTTGCTCTAATCTCGGTATTTCTAAGACCTTTAGAACGCAAGATGTGCCATCGGCTAATCAACCTCTTTTAGATTTTTTTCCCAATTTCAATTTGTCCAAGCGACTCCTTTCAGAGAATTGAAAATTCAGTTCAAGAACTGATACAGCTGGCCTCGATCTAGTTCTAGCACGTTTTTAGCAAGTCCCTTTTCTGTTGTGTGAAAAGAAGTCGTTTTGTCAAAAGAAACGTTTGAAAAACTCACCACATGTCTGGACTTAATCAAAACAATCTTGACCAAACGACTTGTATGGCAGAAGTTAATTTATTTGTTTAAAGTGCATTTTTTGTTGTAGTTTTAAAGAAAACTATTGCTTGTTGGAAGAAAAAAACAGATCACAAAATGTGTATTAAATATATGTGTACAATATCCAATATCTGAACACTATCTTTCGTTAGTCACTTTAACAGCTGTTTCGCGCTACTGAAAAGTTCTTGTTTAAGAAAGAAGACCTTTTGCCAAATGTCTATAAATATGAATATAAGTCCCTGTCACAGATTAATCAGGTATCGTAAAAATAAAAGTAGGGATAAAAGTACTAGTATGTATTTAAGTTGTATTTAAATTTCAAGTTTTACGTTAATAAAATTTTTGCTTTTAGCAATTTCGATTAAAACTATTCTAAAATCAACTTCAAGCTTAAAACAGACTTTTGCGGCTAAAGTGTGCTTTTTCGTGCTGTTAGAAGATAAAAAAGCAACACTTGAAATTTCTTAAAGCATATTTCTCTCATGACTATAGTGAATGGTAATGCTGATGTTTTAATAATTTAAATTTCATAACCATTAATATTATTTCAGTTTTTAATGCTGCCTTTAGGCGATTGTACCCATCTGTGTTAAATTTCAGACGCCTCTGATGCGTTATGGTACCCAAAGAACAGTAATTATTTATTACCCAGCAAAACAAGGACTTGTAGGCAACGTTTTAATTACAATATAAAAGTAAAATTCATACAAAATACTTGATATAACTTATTAATTATAAGTGGAGGATCCCACTGGCGCCGCAAATAGCCCAGTGTATTGTATAACGAGTTTTGACGTGCTAAATCGACACACATTTTACAACTTAGGACGATTTACTTTGGGATGATGATGATGATTCTTGCATGTTGTGGTAATATGTTAGGGTTCATATCGGCCAAATTGAAAATGTTAGAATAAACGGCAAAATATGTACGTTCACACTACCGACCCATGATGAGGACATTAAAGAAAGTTGTCTTGTCTTGCGAAATACTTTAATTTCTGTCTACTGTGTCTAATAATTACATATATAGCAATATTCTATTAACCCCTTGTGGAACTAGAGATGAAAACAAATTGCTCATGTTTCTCAATCAGATTAAGATGAAAGAAAATGGTGTTCAATGGAGATTGGAGCACGAACCGTGAGTGCGAGACCGAATCATGACTATATGGAAGTCTTGGTGGTGTATTCACACGGCTGCTTGAACAGAATCACCGTAAATTGACGAAATGTTAACCAGCTTTTTCTATTTCACAATACCAAAATACTAAGAAATAATATCAAGATATGTAGCCTGGCGAAAGGTAATTTGTGCGTGACATTGACCACCTAATATTTTTAAGAGATATAAAATTCCTTCCATCGTGTTTTGTATTAATTGAATTGATTTTGGCAATTTCCAGCTCTTGGCAATAAATATTTCTGACAGACAATGAACAAAAACAATGGACTTTATAACATGTGACAAACAAGTCGCGTTTGTCGATTTCAAAGCGAAATTTGTAATTTTACAGACATTGAAGCTGTTGCTACGATATTTTCAAACTCTTTTTTGACATACATTCACTCATACGTGGAATAACTTGTTTCAACCCAAATAGTAACTGAGTTAATTTTTTACATCGTTTAGCTTTTTGGATTGGTACCGACCTTTTTTTCTTAACTTTTGATTTTTATTTCTTAGAAAATGCCATTTGCTGTTTAATGGCATTTAACCACTCAACGCCCCAGTATTTGAATTGGGAGCTGAAGCTGTTCAAGAAGTTTTAAGGCCACCCAAGTCAAACAATAACAAGACTGTAATATGTACAGCCAGCCGATGCGTTTTTGATGCGCTAATTAATCACAGAAATTAAAACGAAACCATTTTACATATTCGAGAATTACTGATACAACAAAGGAACAAAGTAAAGCTTCTGTGGGTGCCAAGTCACATCGCGGTCAAAGATGGCGGCAAACAAGAGAAGACCTCAATTAGCTTGTTTTCACCTTTCATCTTCCCTCATTCAAGGGCTTTTCATGACAAATTTATACAATATTTTTTTAGGCAGCCTCAGAGTGCCTTCTATTACTTTTATATTCCTTTCTAATTTTTATTCTCTTTTTAGAGAATTCAACGATCCATATTATTTCTATATATATTTTAATCCGGAAAAATTACCGATCAAACTATCTTTCGCAACCAATTGACTTATGAAAAAATGTTTTTCAAGACTAAGACTAACACCTTCATGCAGTTTTTGCAACCACAATCTTTCATATCTAAAACACTGTCACTCATTAAATCAATCTGGGCTTCAATTCTGCAAAACATCAAATATGTCAATCTGTTAGAAAATATCCCAACTGAATCTAGTGTTCATAATATATATCAATTTCTTCAATATCTAAAACTTGTCAACACCAGTCCTGTTTTCATGATCCAAGCCGATGGCCATTAGCTGATGGTGCTTTTCTTTCTTAACTTATTTTATTATTATCTTAATTGTAATAAATATGATAAATATAAATAATTTCTTAGAAGACACTCAGAAATATTATTCCATAAATCCCTAAAAACACCCGAAACATGGAATCTGGGATTTGAAAATATGTAAGAATGTGCGTAAAGAGTTCAGTTTACCTAAAATGCTTCCTTTGAACACTTTTGGCACCCAATGAACTTCAACGATGGCAAATTTTTTCCTGGGCTCCAGAGTTTACGCTGTTATTTAAAATAAAAATGCAAAAAACCAAGTTTATTTGTGTGATATCGTTCGATAATGACTTCACACAAATTGCAGTGTGATTTCTTTTGAAGTGCGATAATGACCGTAAGAATTATGAATAACAAAAAGAGAATTAAATTATCACAATTAATTGCTAACACAACAGGTGTTCAAATGGAAATGTTTCTTTTAAATAGATGCGATATCCATTCAGCAAAAAACCAGCACAAGCGAAAATCGGTGTATCTGAAAGAAATGTGATTATTAAAAATTTCCTCATTGTTCTATCGAAGCGACTGTTCGCAATATGGAGAATAAGTTGAAGTCTGTCTAGTGATTAAAAAAATTAAGGAACCGACGCAAGATGGCGAAGTCGTTCGGATAAAAACTTCGCTGCTGTCCTAAAAAAGAGCCACAGAAACTGCACCAGCGGTTTTAATAGAATTTATTGAACTTTATTAAAAAACCTGTGAAAAGTGAAGTGCAAAGAGTCTCAAAAAATCGACACTAGAATATAAATAGCAGATAAATTAGAGGCAAATTATGATGACGGGGAGCAAAATTGTCGCGCCACAATCAGTAACTGCATTAATTGAAAAGAATAGAAAACTGAAAAATTTGTGTTTGTGCAAATTATAGTTGTGTTGTTTGTTGGCAACACTGAACAAACGGAGAAATTGTATTGGCCAAACCGTTTGCTTAGTTATTTCGGCAGCAGAATCTGAGACAGTCGATTTTGGAGTTGTCTACCAGAACAGAGCATTTCCCAGATCACCGAGCGCTAAATTTTGCAACGTGACTTCAGACCCGTACAAAATTCGCTGAATGGTTTCGCAAGTTTTTGGAAACTGACTGTTTCCATTCCATTTTCATGAAGACCTGATGAAAATTTTACATGATTACGATGCACCTGAGATCCAATTTTGTTTAAAACATTTTTACCGTTCAAGTTTCTTTGTGGAAGACATTGGCCAGCAGCCAATGACATTTTTTTCATACTCAACGTTTATCAAAATTTGTTTATTTTCAAGTCCCTGATAATTTTTTAATTCAATTGGCTGTTCTTATTTTAAACACAATTTTTATGTATATTTTTAGGAAAAAGAGTAAAAAGAAAAGTTTTTTAAGAAAAATTTGCAAAAGAATCCCATTTTCTTTTGATAAAACTACTTGTCAAGTCGTTGGTTTATTTCAGTGGGGAGTAATTTACCCCTCCTGCCATCCTCATGGCAGAAAAAATTGCAGAAACCGATACTTCTTCTTAATATCCCGATAAACTTAAATCGGCTGTTCGATTTTGCAAAAACATAAATTGTGTTTCTTCATTTTCCACGGAAAAATTAACTATAAAACCACTGTGTTCCAATGAAGTCGAATTGACGAACCTGAAACAACCGCAACAATATTTAGGCTATTTTTATAGAGCTGAGCAATCTGTCTACGACGTATATATGTACTCATTACTAACTGTTCCCTTTGGAAAAATAGGCAGTTGCAAGGAGTTTTCGTTGCTTTCGCACCTTTTCGCTTATTGACATTTACCTCTAAAGGACAGATCCAAAAAGTTTCGCACACTATTCCTGTTAAAAGCAGCTGTTCACAATGGTCATATACAATAAGGACTTGCTAACACTCCCATTGACGGATCTTATTGATTTTATTGATGTGGGAAGGGTAAAGCAAATAGATCGACAATAATCGCAGTGGAAAGACCTCCACTATAATTAACTAATTAATTGCTATGGAAACATGCAGTAAAAATATCCCAGTAGTAAAAAATATTTTTTATATCGTTTCCTCAAATTCAAGCCAAGTCTCGTTGGTTACGAACTATCTGTAAATTGTACACTTAAATTCGCATTTTGTTTTGTGCAGACCCATTGTGCACAGGCATTACGGCAATTTTTATAAAATGAATTGATTTTTAGTGCACCAATATTTTTATGGCACGCTCTGGCTAACAGTCGGAAAAGATACTTCATGAAAAATGGCTGCAAATCAGTATTCCGAAGCTTTTGAAAAAATATTTTCTTTAATTCGCTATTTGTCGAATATTTTTGGTGCTGACGTCATTCAAAGTAATTATAGAATTAATTGGAGAACGGTTTTTGCTTTCGTGTTAGTAAATGTGGCAATTGGTTTTACTTTCTACTCCGTCTACGTGGAGATGGTTGTCTACGAAAATGTATACATCCTGATTCAATCATCGGCTGTTTTGGGATCTGCAATACAGGTAATCCGGCTTAGCATTGCGTTTGATAAAGTTTTAGTTTTAATATTTCCTTCTTTTTACTTTTTTGAACAACATTATCAGGCTTACGCCAAGCTTGTCAATGGGGTATATCAGCATCAAAACTTTCGTTTTCTTTATATCGAAATCAAGGACATTTATCTCACGTATGAACAGAAAACGCCTTCTTATAGCAAGACTTTGAAAACAAATATATCTCTGGTGAAGAAGCTGCTAATCACGTTGTTTACAATTATCATGCTGACGAGTCTGATCATTAGTGCATTACCTGTGGTCTTGTTTTTAATTTATAACGAACGCTATGAAGTCCTGCCGTTTAAGTTTCCATTTATTGATTATGAAACAGAATTTGGTTATTATTTCACGTCTGGTATTCACGTAATTTCTGTTTTTTTCGGACTCTTTGGCAACTTTGTGAACGATTCGTGGCTCTTTATCTACGCAGCTCAAATACCACTTATGAAGAACATAATGAAGTGTAAATTAAAAGATCTGGATAGTACTTCCGAGAAACATCCCAAAGATTTTGAAAAATTAAAAGTTCCCCTAATGGACATTTTTAAATGGCATCAGAAATATAATATGTAAGTGTAATCGGGGTAAGGATTGGGATTTAAGAAATGCCTGCAACATGAAAATGTTTCAATGCAACTTTAAACTATTGAAGACGTTCAACATTAAATAGCAGTGATGATGTGTAACATAATGGAGTTTGTACAGTTCTAGAACTTTACATATTGGGCTTTTGTTTTTTGTAAAGTTTATGTCAACTTTTGAGCTTCAGTGTATGCTCCGCATTGTGTATTTTTTTATAATATTTTTGTGTTTCAGCTCATTAGTCAAGCAACCTGTTTCGGAAAAAGTTGTTCATATCTAAGAATTTTGAGACCAAAACGTTTCCCGTTATAGTTTATCTCACATTGGCAAGCATTTTATGGACACATATTGACTAAGTTTCCTTTACCGACTTGTCACAAAAACATGCAGAGGGAAGATAAATAGAAATGCTGGCATATATTTGCTTTTGTTCACTTCCTCTATGGGAATTCATCGGCAGGTGTTTCTTTTCTTTCGCCCATAATTTTTAGAAAATTTATCCCTTTTTCCACAATATCGAATGTTAATCTTCGTTAGAGCTTTGAAGCCCCAGAATCCGATTTGGAAATTACTGATGAACTTTCTTTTTCTTTTGAGTTCGCTCATATCGTGATTAGAAATTTTTTGAGAACGTTATAGGGCAAGTGTAGGTTTTTCCCAACAAATTTTATAATATGATTCGAAGTGAATTTATAGCAGGTAATACAGTTAATACAGGAAGTCTCGGCGAAGTCCCAAGTTTGTTTTGTTTTTCCAACTCTAATTTTACTCCTGATCTGTGGACATCTACAAGAGCTTGAAACATTAAAATTTAACCAGTTGCACTCTGAATTTCAGCTGCTATAAAGTCGCCTTATTTTGCTTAAAATTTAGACTCTCTTATTTTCAGATATTGTGCAACTATTAACAACACTTATTTCTGGGTTGTTTTTGTACAAATAAGTACATTATTTGTCAGTATTATTTGCAACATCGTTTGCGTATTGTTGGGCATTTGGCCACCAGCACTGGCTCTTTTAATCTATTTGTTGTCCATGACTTATTCGTATTGCGCTCTGGGAAATTTGGTGGAACTATCGGTAACAAAACGATATTTTAGTCTTTTGTTAATTTTGCTTATTGTTTTTATTATAAATTTTGCAGAATGACGATATAACTATAATGATTTATGACTGTTGTTGGTACAATTTGACAGTACCGGAACAAAAAATGGTCTTAATAATGCTTCGAGAATCTCAAAGGGCAACTAGTATGTCAATCGGTGGTGTGGCTCCGCTTTCGCTCAATACAGCTTTGCAATTGACAAAAACTATTTACACATTATCTATGATGCTAAACGAGTTCTTAAACTAATTTCTACAAATAATAGTTCTGCACAGTAGAGGACATGATTTTGTTTAGAATAAAATCAAATAAATGCATAATTCACATAGAAAAATTATTTAAAGCAAAAGTTTATTTACACAGACGCATACGACGGTCACGCGACCAGTCTTAATTCTGGAAAGACAGAAAGGAGTACGTCTCAATTATTGTCTGCCTGGATGGATGAGTTGGTAGAGTATTAGACCAGTAATCCAGAGGTCGTACTTGGTTTCGATCTCTGAAAAGTAGCATAAAAAACACGTACCAGTTTCTCTTTTATCCCCTTCTGCATGACCTAGAGCTGGTACATTGCACTGCATATGTAGGGGTCGACCTCGTAGTACTGGTCCAAAACAAAAATAATGAGTAACAACTCTGAAGGTAAGAGATATCAAAACTTATTATCGAAGAATCAAGAAAAAGTTATATTTATTTTAGATCTAAACGATTTTAAGAGACGCGTTGGAAACCAATTTGTGAATGTGATTTAGAGAACGACAACACGGTGACAGGGCGGCGGACACTTTTCGATAGAGTCATGTTCAAGTAATTTTTAGTTTTGTGAAGCAAATTATTACATTGAAGTGTTTGTTATTGTTAAATAATAAATTAAATGGTACAATTTAAATGTTACAAATGAAAAAATGCTCAATTTCGTAGCACTCGCAACAAAACCAAGAATTTTACTTTGAGATCGAAATTTTAAGAATTGTGTTGCCCAATAGAAATTGACAGAGATAATTTAAAGATTTTACTAACACCGATACAAGTGTTAACGTTTTCTGAAGTGCTTTAATTATGAATTAGACTGAATTCTTTATTTTTTCACGTTTAATCGTTACAGAAAAAGAGTTCTTGCTCTTAATTTGAAGAACGTTTTCACTGTTATTGAAAGATTCTATTCTGATTGTTGTTTAACAAATAACTGTTTTCATTGCATATTTATATACAGACTTAAAATAATAGAAAAATGTCTCTAAGTGTAAAACGTCTTATTTACTCTTTTTTATTCATAATTACATTCATAATAAAACAGAGAAATATATTTTTGAAATTAGTGAAATGTACAAACAGAGAACATTGAATAAAAGGGAGAGACTAAGATGTTTTACACTTAGAGAAATTTGTCCAAGTCAAAATATTATATTATTTATCTAGATTTGACGCTTTAGGTTCGGTTCACGTCTTAGGGTAGACAATGTCAATAAAAATGCATGGACTCGGCATTGAATTTGTCGCGAGCGCAAGAGGCAGAAGATGAAATATTTATACAATTTTATTATTTCAGTCACATGTCTAAAATGAGATAAAATGGCTTCTATATTTCCCATTGTAAGAGACAATAATGAAGTGTAATAAAACATAAAAATAATCTTTCTTAATAAATTGATTGATTTAGTTCTGTAATATGGTGATGATAATTGTATAGTAAAAATAAATTATAACGTCGCATTAATTTTTCACAACTTCTTCGTTCATGCGGTTACGCTCAATGAAGGTGTGATAATGAAATAAAATTGAAGTAAATTGTGGAAATGGATTTGATTGCAAACACCTATTGGGACAGATGTCATTGTTAATGTCTCTTTTTGAGTTCGTTTTCTGCTGTGCGCAAGGAAAAGAAGGAGTGCATGTCCATGCAAGCATACGAGGTCTGTTCAAAACAAATGATGAATTTTGGTGACAGTTTCAGCTATTGAGAATCTTTAGCTTGTTGGTGAGGGGCATAAAAGTGAGAAGTGTTTTGCGTGTTCGTCGATGTTCTGTTGTGACCTCGATGGACGGATTAGTAGAGTATTCGACGAACAGTCCAGAGGTCGTGGTTTTGATTTCTACCAAAGACTCTGGTGGAAAGCAGTAGCAAATTCTTTCAACTAAAAACAATAATAAGAGCACAATGATACATACATTAATAAAAAACACTCAATAACCCAACAATCAAATCCATATAAATACGGCATAGCTGTACGCTATGTTGGGGATGTTGGGTTAATTGATGTTTGACTGTACATTGTCAAAAGTACACACAATGGGCAACAACAGCACCAGTTAAGTTCTGACACCCTCATGCCTCCTTCTTTCCTTTTCCCCATAAGACAATAAAAAAATATGTGAAATAATTTGTGTAAAAAATTAAATTGACTGATCAAAACCATTTGAAATATTAATAGCAGCACTAGAGCTATTCACAGACTGTTTCAAAATTCAGCAAACAAAATATTCGTCATCCGTACGGCTGCAATACCTGAGAGTCCACAGAAGAAATCTAAATCAAGCAATCGGAATGTGAATTGAGGGCAAACCGATCATTGATAACCAAGTGCGTTCGCTAAAAGGCTGTAGGGAAATTTCAAACTGGCCCTAAACCTATCGTATAAACTGGGCTACCTGGAGTCTCACACTGATGCTGTGTACGTGGCAATATCTGTCAACGATGACTGGATCGATGGCGTAAAATGTCTCTGTGCGTATTTAAAACTGGACTTCTAACCTATTTAAGAATTATTATTTCAGAATTTGTTTGCTGCAAAAGAAATCCTTGTTTTTAAATATGTTCCAGGATTGTGTTGAACTATGAAGAGAATGAACTATGCAAAGAACTTAATTGTAGTTTTCATAATATTGGATACACTCCCCCATTGTTGTCCCCATTTTCCATGAAATAACATTTCATGAAAATAGCGCTCTTTGGTTTTCCATTCCATATGCGGACTATGACACTTTGTCTAATCTCTCGATATTGCTGGCCAGTTCACATCACTTTTATATAAGAAAAAGAACTTTTGCTTTCTTAAATTACTTGCAAGAAAACGGGTTTTCGAATTATTAATTCCTCACAAGGCAAAACCTCCTGCGTTCAAATGACTTAAATTTATCGAAAGTCTGACATATTCCATTCGATAACGATTAAGAGTATCTCAAGAGCAGAAAAACTCGTCTGGGCAAAAACAAAACCAAAGCAAGAAACACTAACCTATAGCACACACCGATGAACCTGCTGGTCTAACCAACCTCTTTCCCTTAAATTAATACATCACCGAGACCCGAGGCCCAATCTAGACCGAATGATAATTTTTTCGCTATGAAGTGAACGCTTTGGATCTCACTTGAAATAATATTGTTTCGAATCCAACAATTTTGTTTGTTCATTATAGTTGAAAAGCATTTTTTATAACTAAATATTTACACTTGTCCTTCGCTACGGCCATTTCCGCACCACTTGAAATTTGTACAGGTGCAGATCCAAATCGCAAAATCTAGTCTCTAATAGTAAATAAATAAAGTGAAGCACAAATTTTTCCTGCGTTTCCTTTTAACAAAACCTTGTGCAAAAAGCCACAAAAACATTTAATTTTGGTAATAAATAAATATTGCTACAGAATAACTTTTAAAACTACAACTATTAAACTTAACATTCTTTGTGAATAAGCATCAGCTTTGTGCCTTGTGCCTTGCGCCAAAATTACAACCTGCCGCCGAGCCGCCACTAATTGCTGGGAGTGATTTTGAAAACATACATTTTCAATATAATAGATCTTTTGTTTTAATGGGCCAAGCGTTCGAGATTCCTTAATTATTCAACAGACTCTTTTAGCATCATAGCAAATGTGTAGATAGTTTTGGTTAATTGCAAAGCGGTATTCAGCGACAGAGGCGCCACTCCGCCAATTGACAGACCGGTGGCATGTTGTGATTCTGTCAACATGATCAAGATCAGTTTTTGCTCAGTTGTCGTCAAACTATACCAGGAACAGTCGTAAATCATGTCGGTTACTTCATCGTTCTAAAAATAAAAAAAGGAATTAGTTTGCGAAAACAAGCTGAGACGTTAAAACAGTTTTAGTTCTTGAAACTTTCTTTGAAACTTGTCCAGACTTATCAGGCTGGTCCCTGCAAATTCTGGATCATCACTTATTTAGTTTCTTTCAAAAACTAAAATAATATGTTTGTGTGTTTTGTTACTACCGCCGATTCGACCAAATTTCCCAGGAAGCAAAATGAATAAATCATTGCAAACAAATAAATGGCCACTACAGGAGCTGACGGCCAAATGCTAAGAAAAATGCAAACGACGGTGCAAGCGATGCCGAAGAACTCTGTGCCTATTTGAACAAAAATTACCCAGAAAAATGTATCTCTGATCATAGTGATAAAGCTAAGAATGGAAAAAGAGAAAATCATTCGTTACATATAAATTCTTTATGTACAAACATATAAAGAAAGTTACTTTAAAAGCTATAAAATTTATACCGAATATAAATAATCCTTCTTCTCCAATCCATCTTTTCCAGATGCCTGTTGGCGTTTCGGCGTTGGCACTCTACTTTTGTTAATGATAACAGGCGTATGTCTAGAGTTCCACAAACCGCAACAGCTAGTGCCACCGCTGTTCTCCAAGAAACCTTACAGTATTTTTGTATAATATCAAGTCCTATTATTTGACAAGCACGCCGGGTATAACTGAATATTTTTTCGAAACTCTCGGCGCATTTGAGCTGAGCCATTTTAGTCTATTGCAGTGAATTGTTAGAAATCTTTGAGTTTTATGCTGGAAAATATTCACTTAACATCTGTCTTTTTCATTTGTGAAAATTTCACTGTGTCTCTAGGTCATGTTTTTTTTTTTGCAGAATTTTTCTAAATTAAAATTGAAAGTTGGCCATGATTGTGAAGGACAACAACGCGAAAACTTGGGAAATTTTGCATAATCACATTTCTTTCAGATACACCGATTTTCGCTTGTGCTGGTTTTTTGCTGAATGGATATCGCATCTATTTAAAAGAAACATTTCAATTTGAACACCTGTTGTGTTAGCAATTAATTGTGATAATTTAATTCTCTTTTTGTTATTCATAATTCTTACGCTCATTATCGCACTTCAAAAGAAATCACACTGCAATTTGTGTGAAGTCATTATCGAACGATATCACACAAATAAACTTGGTTTTTTGCATTTTTATTTTAAATAACAGCGTAAACTCTGGAGCCCAGGAAAAAAATTTGCCATCGTTGAAGTTCATTGGGTGCCAAAAGTGTTCAAAGGAAGCATTTTAGGTAAACTGAACTCTTTACGCACATTCTTACATATTTTCAAATCCCAGATTCCATGTTTCGGGTGTTTTTAGGGATTTATGGAATAATATTTCTGAGTGTCTTCTAAGAAATTATTTATATTTATCATATTTATTACAATTAAGATAATAATAAAATAAGTTAAGAAAGAAAAGCACCATCAGCTAATGGCCATCGGCTTGGATCATGAAAACAGGACTGGTGTTGACAAGTTTTAGATATTGAAGAAATTGATATATATTATGAACACTAGATTCAGTTGGGATATTTTCTAACAGATTGACATATTTGATGTTTTGCAGAATTGAAGCCCAGATTGATTTAATGAGTGACAGTGTTTTAGATATAAAAGATTGTTGCTGCAAAAACTGCATGAAGGTGTTAGTCTTAGTCTTGAAAAACATTTTTTCATAAGTCAATTGGTTGCGAAAGATAGTTTGATCGGTAATTTTTCCGGATTAAAATATATATAGAAATAATATGGATCGTTGAATTCTCTAAAAAGAGAATAAAAATTAGAAAGGAATATAAAAGTAATAGATGGCACTCTGAGGCTGCCTAAAAAAATATTGTATAAATTTGTCATGAAAAGCCCTTGAATGAGGGAAGATGAAAGGTGAAAACAAGCTAATTGAGGTCTTCTCTTGTTTGCCGCCATCTTTGACCGCGATGTGACTTGGCACCCACAGACGCTTTACTTTGTTCCTTTGTTGTATCAGTAATTCTCGAATATGTAAAATGGTTTCGTTTTCATTTGTGTGATTAATTAGCGCATCAAAAACGCATCGGCTGGCTGTACATATTACAGTCTTGTTATTGTTTGACTTGGGTGGCCTTAAAACTTCTTGAACAGCTTCAGCTCCCAATTCAAATACTGGGGCGTTGAGTGGTTAAATGCCATTAAACAGCAAATGGCATTTTCTAAGAAATAAAAATCAAAAGTTAAGAAAAAAAGGTCGGTACCAATCCAAAAAGCTAAACGATGTAAAAAATTAACTCAGTTACTATTTGGGTTGAAACAAGTTATTCCACGTATGAGTGAATGTATGTCAAAAAAGAGTTTGAAAATATCGTAGCAACAGCTTCAATGTCTGTAAAATTACAAATTTCGCTTTGAAATCGACAAACGCGACTTGTTTGTCACATGTTATAAAGTCCATTGTTTTTGTTCATTGTCTGTCAGAAATATTTATTGCCAAGAGCTGGAAATTGTCAAAATTTAAATTCCTTTCTTAGTGTACAGCAACATGCGGCCCACAACAAGTTTTCTGAGTTTTATGAGTGTTCCATTAATACAAAACACGATGGAAGCAATTTTATAACTCTTAAAAATGTTCGCTGGTCAATGACGCGGACAAATTACCTTTTGTAAGAGTTACAATCATATATGTACGTAACTATTTGTACATATATACCTTGATACTATTTCCTACTATTTTGATAACGTGAAATAGGTGCTACTGAAAAGTAGCGCGAAACAGCTGTTAAAGTGACTAACGAAAGTCTTGGATATTGTACACAAATATTTAATAGACATTTTGCGATCTGTGCTTTTTTCTTTAAAACTACAACAAAAATGCACTTTAAACAAATAAATTAACTTCTGCCATACAAGTCGTTTGGCATGTGGTGAGTTTTTCAAACGTTTCTTTTGACAAAACGACTTCTTTTCACAAAACAGAAAAGGGAATTGCTAAAAACTGCTAGAACTCGATAGAGACATCGCAAATGCCAGTTTTGACAAATTGATTGATTGAATTGCTGTAATAAAAATAAATATTAAAAGCTCTTAAATATAGAAATTTTTATTGTAAACACTTTTTAATGTGCAACATGCCCATTCATGTTTACTTGCAATTTCTATGTTGTTGTTTTTATTGCATGATCACATGTAATAGGATTTGGTTTTGCTCACTTCTATTTTAACCTACAAATAAAACTTAAAGTCTGGCAGTTGCAATTTGTGGCTTAAATAAAACTCAATAGAAGGTACCACACTACCACATGTTGCCTATTTAGTCGAACAAACCGGGATTGTTTTTACGTACAAGATGGCTGATTAAATTTTTTAAAGAAAAAAAAAAAAGTTTTCAAAATGTTTTCGAACTTTAAGCATAACAAATATGTCTTAATAAATACATATACATATATATATAATATATATATGGTATAACTGACAATACCTTAATAGTCCGAAAATTCAAAAGTCCTTCCCTAACCTTAGAATACAATTCGTGCCTCTCATTACACTTTTGAAATTCGCCCGTGAGGGTTTTTCTATATACAATCCCTGTTGAAATTTAACAAAGTTTCTGTGTAATATTTCTCACCACCCCCCTTCTAGTGGAGACCAATTGAGGGCACTTTGAATGGAATATACGAGTAACATTGTGCAAATGTTGTGTCTAATTTTGCCATAGCCATAGCCTGGTATAAATGGCACATTCCCATAGACCCGTGACAACCAAAAGTCTGGGACACATTATCTCCATGTGAAATAGTCATGTCCACAAATCGCTCGTCCAGAACTTGTAATATGACATGATTTGTATGGAACGTAGCGTATATCTTGTTCAAGCTATATGTCATCGGTGTCCATTTGTCTAATTCAGGCCAAAAGAAGTGCTCGCCGTGAACGGTAATGACCTGATCAATGCCGTTTTCAACCCACAGCAATACAGATCAAGCAGTGACTTTTTGAAGATCGACTCAACATTCTTTCATCTCGTATCATTTTAGGGCCAGCTTCTGCTCCTAAATGAAATGAATTTTTGCAGTAATACCCAGCCGTGAAGTGAAATTGGCTTCGGATTATCGTACACACTCTGACGGACAGCGGCGATACTTTAGTTGCCGTATGGGTGCAATTCAAGCTTATCATACTGTGCATAGTCCTCTCGATAGAAAAATGGACGAAGTACACATAAATAAAACCCATTTTTAATATAAAAAACAGTTTTATTATTTGCATGTGCGGGTCAGCGTTACATCTGTGCTTGATGTGGCCACTATCGCCGTTACTATTCGGCAGCCACTATTGCAAGATCCTATATAAATTTTAGCTACAATTGTTCGAAAAATATTATTAAAATTTCAAACTTACAAGACCAATAAGTTCTCTATAAAACAGCCTAAAGTTGTTTGTAAAAAATCAATTGTAACAAATAGTAGGGATTTTCACCACTCTGCTCTATTAACTGCGATTTTGACCACAAACCGCCTGCGGCTTTTTTTTTTTTTGGTACTGAAAACTATAGTTCTTATTTGGTGCTACAACAAAAAAGACAAAATGATGATAAATCTTCAAAGACAAATCTTCAAACCTTTAGGCTTGTCTGCAGAAATACCCAGAGGACAAAAACTTTCAATCTCTGCACTGTTAGTCGAACACTTCCACGAACAACCTCGAATATTTAATTTACTTTGGCCAATTTTTATTTCTTGGTCAGTTCATCTGTTGCTGCACATCTCGTAGTAAATAAACATTAGTTGTTGTTGCTGTAGTGTTGTAAATACTAGTATTTTAACCAGATCTACAGGAGTATTTACCACAAAGAGTAAAAGTATTCGTATTTGGCTCAAAAACAGAAATTCTGAAAAACTTCCATACTAAAGACGTAGAAAATTCTCCTTTTAACTTTATTATCCGGGGTGGCCAATGTAATTAAACAAATTTTATTATTTTTGTTACACGTACTTCACTTAAAACTAAATAAAAACTGGTTAGGTGTGAACTTTATTATTTTTCAAACATTTTGCTTTGTGAAAAGCCATTGTGCAGAGCCATTATAACAATCTTTGTAAACCTAATTGATTTTTAGTGCAAAATATTTTTATTACAAGCTCTGGCTCACAGTCCGAAAAGATACTTCATGAAAAATGGCTGCAAATCAGTATTCCGAAGCTTTTGAAAAAATATTTTCTTTAATTCGCTATTTGTCGAATATTTTTGGTGCTGACGTCATTCAAAGTAATTATAGAATTAATTGGAGAACGGTTTTTGCTTTCGTGTTAGTAAATGTGGCAATTGGTTTTACTTTCTACTCCGTCTACGTGGAGATGGTTGTCTACGAAAATGTATACAGCCTGATTCAATCATCGGCTGCTTTGGGAACTGGAATACAGGTAATCCGGCTTAGCATTGCGTTTGATAAAGTTTTAGTTTTAATATTTCCTTCTTTTTACTTTTTTGAACAACATTATCAGGCTTACGCCAAGCTTGTCAATGCGGTATATCAGCATCAAAACTTTCGTTTTCTTTATATCGAAATCAAGGACATTTATCTCACGTATGAACAGAAAACGCCTTCTTATAGCAAGACTTTGAAAACAAATATATCTCTAGTGAAGAAGCTGCTAATCACGTTGTTTACAATTGTCATGCTGACGAGTCTGATCGTTAGTATATTACCTGTGGTCTTGTTTTTAATTTATAACGAACGCTATGAAGTCCTGCCGTTTAAGTTTCCATTTATTGATTATGAAACAGAATTTGGTTATTATTTGACGTCTGGTGTTCACGTAATTTCTGTTTTTTTCGGACTCTTTGGCAACTTTGTGAACGATTCGTGGCTCTTCATCTACGCAGCTCAAATACCACTTATCAAGAACATAATGAAGTGTAAATTAAAAGATCTGGATAGTATTTCCGAGAAACATCCCAAAGATTTTGAAAAATCAAAAGTTCCCCTAATGGACATTTTTAAATGGCATCAGAAATATAATATGTAAGTGTAATCGGGGTAAGGATTGGGATTTAAGAAATGCCTGCAACATGAAAATGTTTCAATGCAACTTTAAACTATTGAAGACGTTCAACATTAAATAGCAGTGATGATGTGTAACATAATGGAGTTTGTACAGTTCTAGAACTTTACATATTGGGCTTTTGTTTTTTGTAAAGTTTATGTCAAGTTTTGAGCTTCAGTGTATGCTCCGCATTGTGTATTTTTTTATAATATTTTTGTGTTTCAGCTCATTAGTCAAGCAAACCGTTTCGGAAAAAGTTGTTCATATCTAAGAATTTTGAGACCAAAAAGTTTCCCGTTATAGTTTATCTCACATTGGCAAGCATTTTATGGACATATATTGACTAAGTTTCCTTTACCGACTTGTCACAAAAACATGCAGAGGGAAGAGAAATAGAAATGCTGGCATATATTTGCTTTTGTTCACTTCCTCTATGGGAATTCATCGGCAGGTGTTTCTTTTCTTTCGCCCATAATTTTTAGAAAATTTATCCCTTTTTCCACAATATCGAATGTTAATCTTCGTTAGAGCTTTGAAGCCCCAGAATCCGATTTGGAAATTACTGATGAACTTTCTTTTTCTTTTGAGTTCGCTCATATCGTGATTAGAAATTTTTTGGGAACGTTATAGGGCAAGTGTAGGTTTTTCCCAACAAATTTTATAATATGATTCGAAGTGAATTTATAGCAGGTAATAGTCTCGGCGAAGTCCCAAGTTTGTTTTGTTTTTCCAACTCTAATTTTACTCCTGATCTGTGGACATCTACAAGAGCTTGAAACATTAAAATTTAACCAGTTGCACTCTGAATTTCAGCTGCTATAAAGTCGCCTTATTTTGCTTAAAATTTAGACTCTCTTATTTTCAGATATTGTGCAACTATTAACAACACTTATTTCTGGGTTGTTTTTGTACAAATAAGTACATTATTTGTCAGTATTATTTGCAACATCGTTTGCGTATTGTTGGGCATTTGGCCACCAGCACTGGCTGTTTTAATCTATTTGTTGTCCATGACTTATTCGTATTGCGCTCTGGGAAATTTGGTGGAACTATCGGTAACAAAACGATATTTTAGTCTTTTGTTAATTTTGCTTATTGTTTTTATTATAAATTTTGCAGAATGACGATATAACTATAATGATTTATGACTGTTGTTGGTACAATTTGACAGTACCGGAACAAAAAATGGTCTTAATAATGCTTCGAGAATCTCAAAGGGCAACTAGTATGTCAATCGGTGGTGTGGCTCCGCTTTCGCTCAATACAGCTTTGCAATTGACAAAAACTATTTACACATTATCTATGATGCTAAACGAGTTCTTAAACTAATTTCTACAAATAATAGTTCTGCACAGTAGAGGACATGATTTTGTTTAGAATAAAATCAAATAAATGCATAATTCACATAGAAAAATTATTTAAAGCAAAAGTTTATTTACACAGACGCACGCGACAAGTCTTAATTCTGGAAAGACAGAAAGGAGTACGTCTCAATTATTGTCTGCCTGGATGGATGAGTTGGTAGAGTATTCGACCAGTAATCCAGAGGTCGTACTTGGTTTCGATCTCTGAAAAGTAGCATAAAAAACACGTACCAGTTTCTCTTTTATCCCCTTCTGCATGACCTAGAGCTGGTACATTGCACTACATATGTAGGGGTCGACCTCGTAGTACTGGTCCAAAACAAAAATAATGAGTAACAACTCTGAAGGTAAGAGATATCAAAACTTATTATCGAAGAATCAAGAAAATGTTATATTTATTTTAGATCTAAACGATTTCAAGAGACGCGTTGGAAACCAATTTGTGAATGTGATTTAGAGAACGACAACACGGTGACAGGGCGGCGGACACTTTTCGATAGAGTCATGTTCAAGTAATTTTTAGTTTTGTGAAGCAAATTATTACATTGAAGTGTTTGTTATTGTTAAATAATAAATTAAATGGTACAATTTAAATGTTACAAATGAAAAAATGCTCAATTTCGTAGCACTCGCAACAAAACCAAGAATTTTACTTTGAGATCGAAATTTTAAGAATTGTGTTGCCCAATAGAAATTGACAGAGATAATTTAAAGATTTTACTAACACCGATACAAGTGTTAACGTTTTCTGAAGTGCTTTAATTATGAATTAGACTGAATTCTTTATTTTTTCACGTTTAATCGTTACAGAAAAAGAGTTCTTGCTCTTAATTTGAAGAACGTTTTCACTGTTATTGAAAGATTCTATTCTGATTGTTGTTTAACAAATAACTGTTTTCATTGCATATTTATATACAGACTTAAAATAATAGAAAAATGTCTCTAAGTGTAAAACGTCTTATTTACTCTTTTTTATTCATAATTACATTCATAATAAAACAGAGAAATATATTCTTGAAATTAGTGAAATGTACAAACAGAGAACATTGAATAAAAGGGAGAGACTAAGATGTTTTACACTTAGAGAAATTTGTCCAAGTCAAAATATTATATTATTTATCTAGATTTGACGCTTTAGGTTCGGTTCACGTCTTAGGGTAGACAATGTCAATAAAAATGCATGGACTCGGCATTGAATTTGTCGCGAACGCAAGAGGCAGAAGATGAAATATTTATACAATTTTATTATTTCAGTCACATGTCTAAAATGAGATAAAATGGCTTCTATATTTCCCATTGTAAGAGACAATAATGAAGTGTAATAAAACATAAAAATAATCTTTCTTAATAAATTGATTGATTTAGTTCTGTAATATGGTGATGATAATTGTATAGTAAAAATAAATTATAACGTCGCATTAATTTTTCACAACTTCTTCGTTCATGCGGTTACGCTCAATGAAGGTGTGATAATGAAATAAAATTGAAGAAAATTGTGGAAATGGATTTGATTGCAAACACCTGTTGGGACAGATGTCATTGTTAATGTCTCTTTTTGAGTTCGTTTTCTGCTGTGCGCAAGGAAAAGAAGGAGTGCATGTCCATGCAAGCATACGAGGTCTGTTCAAAACAAATGATGAATTTTGGTGACAGTTTCAGCTATTGAGAATCTTTAGCTTGTTGGTGAGGGGCATAAAAGTGAGAAGTGTTTTGCGTGTTCGTCGATGTTCTGTTGTGACCTCGATGGACGGATTAGTAGAGTATTCGACCAACAGTCCAGAGGTCGTGGTTTTGATTTCTACCAAAGACTCTGGTGGAAAGCAGTAGCCAAATTCTTTCAACTAAAAACAATAATAAGAGCACAATGATACATACATTAATAAAAAACACTCAATAACCCAACAATCAAATCCATATAAATACGGCATAGCTGTACGCTATGTTGGGGATGTTGGGTTAATTGATGTTTGACTGTACATTGTCGAAAGTACACACAATGGGCAACAACAGAACCAGTTAAGTTCTGACACCCTCATGCCTCCTTCTTTCCTTTTCCCCATAAGACAATAAAAAAATATGTGAAATAATTTGTGTAAAAAGTTAAATTGACTGATCAAAACCATTTGAAATATTAATAGCAGCACTAGAGCTATTCACAGACTGTTTCAAAATTCAGCAAACAAAATATTCGTCATCCGTACGGCTGCAATACCTGAGAGTCCACAGAAGAAATCTAAATCAAGCAATCGGAATGCGAATTGAGGGCAAACCGATCATTGATAACGAAGTGCGTTCGCTAAAAGGCTGTAGGGAAATTTCAAACTGGCCCTAAACCTATCGTATAAACTGGGCTACCTGGAGTCTCACACTGATGCTGTGTACGTGGCAATATCTGTCAACGATGACTGGATCGATGGCGTAAAATGTCTCTGTGCGTATTTAAAACTGGACTTCTAACCTATTTAAGAATTATTATTTCAGAATTTGTTTGCTGCAAAAGAAATCCTTGTTTTTAAATATGTTCCAGGATTGTGTTGAACTATGAAGAGAATGAACTATGCAAAGAACTTAATTGTAGTTTTCATAATATTGGATACACTCCCCCATTGTTGTCCCCATTTTCCATGAAATAACATTTCATGAAAATAGCGCTCTTTGGTTTTCCATTCCATATGCGGACTATGACACTTTGTCTAATCTCTCGATATTGCTGGCCAGTTCACATCACTTTTATATAAGAAAAAGAACTTTTGCTTTCTTAAATTACTTGCAAGAAAACGGGTTTTCGAATTATTAATTCCTCACAAGGCAAAACCTCCTGCGTTCAAATGACTTAAATTTATCGAAAGTCTGACATATTCCATTCGATAACGATTAAGAGTATCTCAAGAGCAGAAAAACTCGTCTGGGCAAAAACAAAACCAAAGCAAGAAACACTAACCTATAGCACACACCGATGAACCTGCTGGTCTAACCAACCTCTTTCCCTTAAATTAATACATCACCGAGACCCGAGGCCCAATCTAGACCGAATGATAATTTTTTCGCTATGAAGTGAACGCTTTGGATCTCACTTGAAATAATATTGTTTCGAATCCAACAATTTTGTTTGTTCATTATAGTTGAAAAGCATTTTTTATAACTAAATATTTACACTTGTCCTTCGCTACGGCCATTTTCGCACCACTTGAAATTTGTACAGGTGCAGATCCAAATCGCAAAATCTAGTCTCTAATAGTAAATAAATAAAGTGAAGCACAAATTTTTCCTGCGTTTCCTTTTAACAAAACCTTGTGCAAAAAGCCACAAAAACATTTAATTTTGGTAATAAATAAATATTGCTACAGAATAACTTTTAAAACTACAACTATTAAACTTAACATTCTTTGTGAATAAGCATCAGCTTTGTGCCTTGTGCCTTGCGCCAAAATTACAACCTGCCGCCGAGCCGCCACTAATTGCTGGGAGTGATTTTGAAAACATACATTTTCAATATAATAGATCTTTTGTTTTAATGGGCCAAGCGTTCGAGATTCCTTAATTATTCAACAGACTCTTTTAGCATCATAGCAAATGTGTAGATAGTTTTGGTTAATTGCAAAGCGGTATTCAGCGACAGAGGCGCCACTCCGCCAATTGACAGACCGGTGGCATGTTGTGATTCTCTCAACATGATCAAGATCAGTTTTTGCTCAGTTGTCGTCAAACTATACCAGGAACAGTCGTAAATCATGTCGGTTACTTCATCGTTCTAAAAATAAAAAAAGGAATTAGTTTGCGAAAACAAGATGAGACGTTAAAACAGTTTTAGTTCTTGAAACTTTCTTTGAAACTTGTTCAGACTTATCAGGCTGGTCCCTGCCAAATTCTGGATCATCACTTATTTAGTTTCTTTCAAAAACTAAAATAATATGTTTGTGTGTTTTGTTACTACCGCCGATTCGACCAAATTTCCCAGGAAGCAAAATGAATAAATCATTGCAAACAAATAAATGGCCACTACAGGAGCTGACGGCCAAATGCCAAGAAAAATGCAAACGACGGTGCAAGCGATGCCGAAGAACTCTGTGCCTATTTGAACTAAAATTACCCAGAAAAATGTATCTCTGATCATAGTGATAAAGCTAAGAATGGAAAAAGAGAAAATCATTCGTTACATATAAATTCTTTATGTACAAACATATAAAGAAAGTTACTTTAAAAGCTATAAAATTTATATCAAGTATAAATAAACAATTTTCTTTGTTCTCCAGCTGCCTGTTGGAATTTCGTCGTTGGCACTCTACTTGTCTGTAGACGAGCCAATGAAAAAAGTTCAAACAAAATGAGGATTAGGAAGAAAACTGTACTCCTCGCTTCATGTTTTACTTAATAATTCTCATAGTCTTGATTATGATAAAGTTACATACATATTTCGAAATTTTTTTGTTGCAATTTTCAAGTCGACTGACTTGTAAAGTGGCAACTTTTGGTGAATAGTTTGGCTTAAGGACAGCTGGAAAACACAGAAAATCACATATTTTGCATTCTTTTACTTTTGATTCATTATATCTATATTTTAATTTAACTAGACATTTAATTTGTGTTATCAATTCTATTTAAATTTTGTTGCGGCTTTAAGTTATAAAATTTATGTTAAATCAAAATATAAGTGTTTACAAATGTCGACATTAGCCGCTTGTCTCACGATATGCAACGTTGAAGTTTGCTTTGATTTGTGAAATTTCTTTCGCCAAGATGATCTGTTGCTCACATCAACGAGTTCTCGTCAGTTAGTTGGCTTTTAATCAGTTTCCTGTTATATGAAATGTTGGCGAACATTAACGTCAGACATTGTAGTTCACGCCCCCCCCACTACAGAGCACAAAGTCAAATTTTTGAATATATTTTTCAGTCTCTCAACGCAGAGAAAAATGAAACACGCACAATGAACAAGAATATGAGGAAAGAGTTACAACTTCGTTATCGGTATTTTTCTAAAATTGCAATGCCGTATCCGTTTTCGATGTTTCTGCTATACCGGTAACGCTACCGCCTAAACATGCACTGTTGCATATACGCGAGCATATCTTGCCCAACACGCCAAAAATAACTTTACCAACATATTTTTGGAAACCTTGATGCAAAATTGTTCGAAAAATTGCTGTATGGATAATCTTAATATTGAGTGAAATACAAGCTGTTCAATTTTAACGTACTGTTCGCGAAGTAACGTACGCTACATAAAAACATGGAGAGAGCTGCCAAATAGTTAGTTGAACCTACAGCTTTAAATAAAGCTTAACTGGTACAATAGCGAAACCATAATTAATAATTACGGCCTGGGTACTGGAACATGAATTTTATTTTAAATGTTGGTTTTATTTTAATGTCCTTCAATTTAAATTTAGTTGGAGCTGAACCAAACTACCAATTGAAAATTTGTGGTATGTAAGAAATATTAATTTAACGTGCCAAGAAATTATTATTAAAGTCATATAACATCTGCTGTAGTCTATATATTTTAGTATTTTTATATATTTCTTTGTCTGTTAGTGCCGTCGCACAATTACATTAACAAGTACTTACGAATTGTATTTCTGATGAATTTTAAATATTTGTTTCAAAACATCATTTGAGGTGGCGACAGTTTCTGAGCCTGTTTGCAAAACGGCATCCAATTCATCGAATTTGCATTTCAGTACATTTTTCATTAATGGTACATGAACCACGTACATAAACAGCCACGAATCGGATGAGAGATTTCCAAAAATCGCAAAGAACACACAGATAGTCTGCTGGAAAGAGGTTACATAATAACCGAAATCGGTTGCCGTATCCAAGTAGGGCAGCTTGTATGGCAATATATCCACGCGGGTGTTATAAACGATCAAAAAAGTAATTGGTACTCCCAAGAAAGTCAAAATTATGAAAGTCATTAGTAAGAATAGGTACATCATAAGTTTCTTTACCAGAGTAATGCTGGCCTCTAAACACTTTTTCAACGGCAACGATTGCGTTTCATATGTTTGGTATATATATCTAATTTCGGCATACAGGTAGCGCAAATTCTTCTTATTCATAATCACAGTCGTAAGTTTTGCGAAACCCTGAAACAGATCGTAGTGGTGATCGGTATGTATGATGTATTGCGCTTAAAACAAATGAATTATTGCAAAAACTCGCCTGCACGCTGCAACCGAGAACAGACAAAGATTTGAATAAGTTATTGAAGTCTCCTGTGAGAATCGAATCCACATATATGGTGTATAGGGTTACTGCGATTGAACAGTTTATCAGCATATAGACGGCAATTGTTCGCCAGTTGATTTTGTAGTTTTGGTCCACTACATCACCGCCACAAATAACGGAGAATTTTCGCGTGAAGTTATATACTTGTTCAAAGCGTTCGCAAGAAGTGAGTCTGCCCATAACTGAGTTGCTGCTGAACAAAAATGCACCTTGGACTGTTCGGCTGGATATTTGCAAAAGCTGTTTTATATGGAAGGCCGCCATTATTCTGGCTTCAATTAAAAACACTTGCTGGTAGTGCACCGTGGGGCACATAAAACAATAAGCACTTTGTATCATATATCAGAGTAAAAGAAGAATATAATTCGAGAGAGTAATTGGCATTTGTGGTGCGGCCATTCGTAATGTATTTGTGGAAACGCTTAAATTCTTTCCGAAATCTTGTTACGTTACGAGTATTGAATTGTTCGTATCTCCAGATCACATGATCACACTACACAGGAGAAATATGAGAAATATATATATACATATAGAAATATATATATACATATATATATATATATATATATATATATAATATATATATATATATAATATATATATATATATATCGTTTGCTCTCAATAACTCTGTTGTTCAATATGTGTGCGTACGTTAACGTGCGATCTCGTGGAACAGGCGCTTAGAGAGTAATCAGGAGTGGCACAGTAGAAGCAAATAAGTTTTTAAAAACTTAAGGAACTCATTAAGAATTCAAACATATACCCTTTTTAGGCGGTTCTTATAGTTCCGTTTCTGGTTAATTCTAGTCACAGTTATAGAATACAAATACTGATGTTGGAGGCCGTAGTCGAGCGCCCATCAGGTTTTTTAGGTTAGAAACACAGTTGTAGCTATTCGCTTTAAAATATTTTTATATAATTTTATATAAAAAAAATGCTTCTAAGCGATTAGAAAATGTGGGGTAATTGTTTGTATCGATAGAACAGTCTCAATAAAAACTTTTTTGTCCAGACAAAAAGTTCGTCCACACAACATGTGTGAATCCACTTTTAGTTAAATTTAGCGTTAAACTTTTTTTCACACAAATATTAAATAAATTTTTTCTGTCTCTAAGAAAAGGAACTCCAAAAATTTTTTTCTCCGGATATTGTTCGGAGCTTTTTTCTCTCAAACATATTAATATTTGATCTTTATAAAAGGAACATCATTTTCTCAGATCATTTCGTTGCACAGATATCGGTTTCAAAGTTTTGATATCGTTGATAGTTATGATTTTATAAGGATATAAAGTTTGTTTTGCTTCTCCGGCTATGTTTGTTCGTGTTTTCTCAATCGGCCATAACTACATCTAGCCAGTGTTACCATATTGCATTGAGTTTATAAAAGAAAGTCACTTGTCCACATTGGATACACAGTCTACATGAATGTTCGAAGTTAATCTACTTGTACTGAAGTAAGTAGCGCCTGAATTGCAACAAAATTTTTTCTCCAAAAACATCATATCTCCAATTTCCCAACTTAGTAATTTGTACGTAAGTTTCCTATCTATATTTCTATATGATCTGTGCCATAGTGCATTCTTAAATTTAATAATTATTTAACATTTAACATAACTATGAAAAAAACCACTTATATTATGACGTTTGTTCCAACACTTTGTGGCTATAATGCTGGCCAGCTGCATTATTGCTCCGATTTATTTAACAGTTGCACCATAATGTACTTTCAGTCACTGCTTGTATTGTTTCTGTGAAAAAAATCACTATTTTCCACATGCACTGGATGGTTTAATTGCCTATAAAAAATTTTCCAAGCCGGCAGGATTTTGAATTAATTATTTTCAGAAGGCAAAAATATTTATATTAAACAAACAACAAAGTCATTGTTTGTTAAGGAGAATAATTATATATAATTTGAATGGGGTAAAAGTTAATTTATTTTGTTAATTGAATGTTGGTTACAACGCACGAGGGGCCCAGAGCAGACGAAAGTAGCAATAAATGTCTGCTCATATTTATTTAGGATTTAGAAAAATAAATTAAGACAATAATTTCATCCAGACAAAATTTATATCTAGTTCTGGGGATGAACGAGAAACAATTTAAAATGTGATGCTACGCCCATCCGAAATCAAGTCTTCCAATTTACTTATATAGTAAATTGGAAAATTTACAATGCCAAATCCTTGAACATAAAATGTTAAGAAAGATGGTAACATGCCGTTGATAGATTCCTCGTCGGGCGGCGTAAGAAGATGCACCGGGTCTGGCGAATTTCTGCCGTCGTCATGATTGTGTGTATATATTAAATGGGTTTTATTTTTGACGGCTATAAATTCATAGACGATGGACTGTGTATTTGGCATATAAAATAAAAGAAACTTGTTTGACTCATGCTTCAAGGAAAGGCCTACTGTTGCCCTTTGAAGTTGAGTGATGCGCATCCGAAATGCTCAATTTTCATGTCTATCATGTCATTAAATCAATCGTGCAGAATGTCTCATCAGGGACGTGGTGCCATTCTAATGAAGTCACATGGCGAGGACAAGCACATCATCAGGCCAAATGATGCCAGTAATCAGCGACCGTTAACATTCACCATTGAGGGTGATGATCTGGCCGACATCGTTCTCAAACAAATATGGCAGAAGAACCGTCGGAATGCATTTTCTGAAAGCATTGTATGATTTTGAATATTATCACGTGGATTAATATCATCCCAAGTTCGAGACAGACAAAAGTGTTGAGTTATTCTGCCATTTACTTTAGTTTACAAAAAAAAAAATAACACATGGCCACTGTGTTTATATAATTAATTGGCGTCTCACTTTCTCCGGCTCGTATTTTTAATTTTTGTAGGACTTTAAAACGTGTTTTGTTGTTGTTTGAAGTGCAATCGATTTGTTTTGTTGGTGGATGTATGTAGACATCAAAATTAGAAAGAAATCAACCATATAAAAAATTAAAGCCAAGAATAAATATTCATAATAGCACAAATATCAAACAGATTGGAAAAATAAAAATGATAAAAACCGAACAAGGATCCTGTTTTAGGACCCTGTACAATTTAAATAAATCTATTAAACTTACGTCCATTATTGGGCTCGCTGTAAGCTGAACTAGTTAAAGAACTCCTTCAGCATCATAGAAAATGTGTATATGGTTTTTGTTAATTGCAGAGCCGTATTCAGCGAGAGGGGCGCCACGCCGCCAATCGATAGGCCTGTGGCATTCTGTGAATCCCGCAACATCGTTAAAATCATTTTTTGTTCACTTACCGTCAATTCATACCGCAAAGAATCGTAAATCATATCTATTATATCGTCGTTCTGAAATCATATTGCCAAACGTTCACAATGTTCTATAGCAGGTATAAATTCATCGGTTTCATTACCGCCATAGCGACTAAATTGCCCAGCGAACAATATGAAAAAATCAACGAATATAAATGGACCGCGAGTATTCCGGCTGGTGGCCAAATGCCGAGAAACATGCAGAGCGGTGCCAAAGAATTCGGTGCTTATTTGTACAAAAATGATCCAGAAAAATGAGCATTTTATGGTCTTACTAAAGCTGAAATTACAAACAAATATTGATTGAGAAGATCAGTTGGGGGGAAAAAATCGAAAAATATATTTTTAAAATTAAAATGCCAGTAGTGGCGTGTAAATTTTGTATCTGAAATATCCTTTTGTTTCTCTGAATACTAAATCAAGTTCAAGTTCAGAAAGTTGGTTCACAGAATAGTCCCTAAAATTGCCTACTGGGTATACAACCAGATGGTCACGCCTTTATGATGCTCTTGTATGGTGGAGTAATACCGAACAGACTGCGGTCATAACGACGCTAAGTGGAGTACATAGACTAGAATGTCTGTGGGTTACAGGGACCCCAACGGCGTACATGACAACTTTTCTTAATATTTTTTTTAATACTCACATATCGTCACCTTAAATGAAAACAGACGATTTTTGTAAGTGTCTATACTGCAGTCTTTTGTTTTAACTCATTCTACTAACTTGGCGATCCAAGTGGTTCCATAAATATTCTGTGGAGTTAATATCAGGGATTTTTTTTTGGCAAAAGTGGGGGAGACTACGCTTGATATAATTGGAAAGTTGAAGAAATATCCATTCTTCGGCGGACTGCGTTACATTTTCCATCGGAAGTTGTTAAGCGTATGTCTGAGTTCATCCTGCTGTCCATAAAACCAGTTTTCCATCTCATTTTGCTGATATACGGAGCCCCGGGTTGAGTTTTTTTGTTCTTTACTTACGTGTTGTACTTCTGGTGCCACTTCAAAATGTCGCGCAATTGTCCGAGACTATTCTGCAGAATTTCATCCAGTTCATTGAATTTACACTTGAGAATATTTTTCATTAGCAGCACGTGAGCCACGTATACAAACAGCCAACAGTCACTTATAAAATTATTGTAGCCGCCCAAAATCACGCACAACACATGAAAGGCACACGTCAAATAAAAACCAACGTCGGAATCAGAATTTATGAACGGAACAAAAAATGGTGCGATTTCAACGCGCGTTCCCCACACGAACCACATGAACACAGGAAACGTGAATAGGATTGCATATGCTACAGTGATCATCATAAACGTTGTAAAAAATAATCTCTTCACCAAGGAAACGCAGGTTTTGAAAATCGTGTTTTAGGTGGGCTTCAACTCGTAGGCCACGTACATTTCCTTTATCTCTTCGTAGAGATAACGAAGTTCATCTTTTTTCTTGATAGCGGAGATAATTTTGACTATCCCCTAGAAAATAAAGTTCAACAATATTATATCTGTTTTTCATACAATTCGTATTTCAACATGAAGCTGTGTTAAATTAATATGAACCACTAACGAAGCAAAATTGCTAAAATTATGATTATGATTTCGCTTCGCGGTGTATTTTCCGTAACTTTAACTGAAAATCTCATTAGGTCGACATATTGTTTTAGGTAGTTTAGTTATGCCTTAGCTTTTTCAATGGTGTTTTCTTTAGGCTCGATACACTTAGTCCAACGTATGCCAGAATTTTTGGCTTCCTACAAATAACGAAACTGGTTAAGTGACCTGTGAGTGATCCTGGCGAAACATAAATTATTTTTTCATTTTATAAGTTCAATCAGCACTGCGCAATATTCTGCTGGCAACCGTCGCTGTGCATTGCTTAAAACTGGGCACATTGACTCAAAGGCCTGTTTTGGGCAACCTACAGTTTCTGCTATAACTTAGTTGACTTAGCAGTTAAGACCGTAGCATTCATCAAAGGTGGCATCCTGATGCTAGTCCCGTGTTAAGGCGCCTACCTGGCCTAAAATTTTCTGCCTACTAGCTTAAGCCTCATATATCAGAAAGAAGCGTTCGTAAATCCTTATGGTATTCTGTGTTCAGACGTCCTCGATGTGCTGCTGTATTGCGACACGTACCCGATTTAGCCAGCAACTGGACGTTGCCGAACTAAGATGAGTAGGTTTAGAAACTGATGCCTTTCACGTACTTTTGTATACCAATTTCGCATATCTGGCTTCCGAGCTGTCTGGGGATTTGCTGGCAGGAGAAATTGGCTACGAATTTGTTAATGATACGAGGCGTGTGTCCCAAAACCCCCCACGGGGAGCGATGGTGAGCCGTTGACAAGTTCCCCCCCGGGATTTGTCCCATCAGTATTTATTCATGTAAATCAAGTCTTTATATAATATATAAGAAAAAGAAGCAAGGTATAAGATTCCCAAAACAATCAATCACCTGTATGCTACTGCCAGCAATGCAGCCAGATTTAAAAAGATAATTAAGACTTCCGTTGTACACTATATCAATAAACGCTGTATAAAATCACATAAGAGTTCCACAAACCGCAACAGCTAGTGCCACCGCTGTTCTCCAAGAAACCTTACAGTATTTTTGTATAACATCAAGTCCTATTATTTGACAAGCACGCCAGGTATAACTGAATATTTTTTCGAAACTCTCGGCCCATTTGAGCTGAGCCATTTTAGTCTATTGTAGTGAATCGTTAGAAGTCTTTGAGTTTTATGCAGGAAAATATTCACTTTACATCTGTCTTAAGCGCGTTCGTAAAACCTTAAATTGTGACTAAGGTCCTGTACCTTACAGACATTTTTGACTTAAATTTTAATATCCATGTGTGCGTGTGTCACGTGCTCTACTTAGAAAAAGCCTTGAACATTGGCTATTTCAGATTATTCAAAATCCCTTATTTATTGACGAGCTTGATGTCAACTTGCGAGAATCTGAAGGGAAAGATGTTGTTTTATATTGAACATTCCGTACAACTTTCGTTCGTACGGCACAGATATGGTATCCAATAACTTACTCGGTTTTTTAAGGGCACATCTACATACATACATATTTGTAACGGATTAGCCAGTGAAGAAAACAAAAAAGAGGACTCGAAAGAGTCGAAGGTGAGTTTTCAATTTTTGTGGGCTGCGTACATTCAACTATAATTTTTTTTATGTGCTCTCGTCTCGAGCATAAATATGTTCAGAGTTTCAGCTATTTAGCTATTTGTTTCCTTTTTTTTTCTTTTTTTTTTTAATTAAAGTTTTGCCACTGTACGCTTTGGATTATTAACTGGCCGCCAAATGCTGTTTCCTTTTTAATTGTAAATTGACTTTTAGTTACGCAAATGCATAAACAAGGATTTAATCATAAACCAATAAATATCTAATGTGTCTTAATGGCTTAAAACAAAAGCTAACTTACAACAATAACCAGCTACATTGCCATCTATATGGACATACATATATGTAGTACATATGGATGCATGCATGTACAGCTGCTCAAAATAATAGATTCCAGCCAAGTTTTCTAAGCCATCGTATGGCAGATCACTCAGTTCAACCGTTTAAAAGTTGTTTATACATTCTTTTAAATTTATACTGCTCAATGTAAAAAAAATTGTTTTTATTTCCGTTAGTGTATAAAATATGTATGTATGTGTGTAACACTGGTGAGGGACTTTTGTGTTCTTACCAAATCGGGCTTATTGTCAACTTCAACGTTTGCTGCATTTTATATAACGCCATCGTTGCAACCAAGTAAGTATGACTTGCAACGGAATCTGAACTATTCTTGATCAGAGTGATCAGGTAAGACGCCTTTGGTTCGAATAACCTCAAAAAAAAGTTTTCAAGCACGTCATGTCAGTACGTATTCGCAATTACATCGATACAGCAAATCCGTATAAAGACCCTTTAAGGTATTATTGGATTGTATGTGCAAAAACAATGTACTTGAAAAATTTCGGCCCACAGCTCGCAATTTTTTTCTTTTAACAAAGTTGTTGTTTTTTTTTTATTAATTATATTAACTTTTTGTTCACTTTCACTTTCCAGAGCTCTTTTAAAAAATTTGTTTCTTTTAAGTTATTCGCGTCAAGAAAACTTTTCTAGTGATGTGACGTCATACATTGACAGCTGTTTTTTGTTTACAATAAAAAACCTGTAATCTGTATTTTAACATACTTGGTATTGATGAGTACTGTGTATATACATATATACTACATATATATGTCTCTAAGTCTACATAAATATGTCTTAAGGAAACTATTACATATCGAATTTGAAGAAATTTTCTCAGTTTGCTTAATGGTTTTTATTTCAGATTCATGTTTAATTTTTTATAATGATTTGAATTTCCCTCTTGATTTGACTTTCCCTCCCTGTGTGGCATTCATTGTTAAAACACACTAAATGGGTTTTTTAGTGTTCTATATAATTGAGTTCTTATATTAATTTCCAATATTTTTGAGACTTGGGGATGGGTTCTTACATGCAAACCCAAATAAAAAGTGAATTCATGAAATTTGACACACTAGGTGGATTTTCGTTTGCAGTGTCACAAATACATACATTTTATCTAAAGGAGTATAAAATCGGCAAGTGATATTATTGACTTGAGATCGTAGTTAAATACAAAATTAGTTAATTTGCATTTGAATCTAATGGCCGGAACCGGTAACATTCTGGATAATGGATTTTCCCAACTAACAAAGTTGGGTAATCACGAAACAAGCAAAACATTAAAATCTATGCAAAAAAAGAAAAAAACTATCTATATTTTCCGATTATTTGAATTACAGATTAGTTGGGGCCTAACTGTATTTGAATTCGGTTTTAGTTTTGCAGTTTCATGTTATTCATAAATACTATGGAAAATTTCCCTGCTAAACAGCTGTTTGTTATTAAACCAAAAAAAGGTATTTTTGAATAAATTCTTTAGAATTAATTTGTTACCGTTTCATTTATGTTGTTTTTGCTAAAATAACTTTTCACGCTGTTCTTTGGAATAAAATTAGTTAATTTATTTCATAGTGTCTGCTAGAAGTAAGATTTTCTCTGTGTGTTTCAATTAACGTTTTTGCTTCACAACAAAAGCACTTAATTATATTTATATTTGTACTGAAACACAAAAAATTATATTTAAGCAGAACTTAAAAATATACATATATTATTTAAATAAGGAATGAAACACTGAGCATAATTGCATTTATATTGGTAAAATTATCATAAATATATTCGCTTATATTTTGGAGTTCAATCTCTACCTACGATGTTTGACTAAACATTGCCGAAGGTCCCTGAACAGTGAAAACAGCATCATTTAAATTCTGACTTATTCACCTCTGCAATACAATAAATATATAGCGAAATACTACTCTTTCTTTCATACCTCCCCAGCCCAGTTCTGGTACAATGCACTGCAGATATACTGGTCCCAAAAAACTAAAAATATAGTATTTAAGTTTTTTCTATTCACATCTAGAGGACACACAGCGTTAATAATAAATACCCATTTTATTTACGGATACCGGTAAATTGTTATATCATACATTTTTCTATTTCAGAACTTAAAGCGGCTTTTAAGTTACTATGAAAATCTGTTTATGTATATCAGATGTTATACGTAGTTGGCTAGTGGCTGGTATAAAGTTTGACTGACTGGGTCAGAGGGGCAGTGCCTGTCAGAAACGGATCTTGTCAGAAACGGTTTTATAGTTTTCGATATATTATTTTTTCCATTTACCCTTTGAGATTTTTTTTTAAAACTTTGCCACATTAGAGATGCCTTCGTAATGAACTCGAACTGCTGGGCTGCATATCAAGCCCGATGTCTATTTTGGGCTCTAAAGAATTTCTTTTTCACTTCCATACTAGTATTTATTTACTTCTTTGGCTTCCATAATTATTCTGTTATATAATTTTGCACACCTTTTTGTTAATGATATATTGTGATCTGAAGCGTTAAGCCGAGCCCAGTGTTTACACATGCCATACATTGATATTTTTCTACTGACACTTTCATAATTCTGCAACTAGTGCTCAAACTTGTCAGAGTTTTTTTGACTTGCATGCCAGATGTTAAAACAGTGTTACCAATACATATTTTATTTTCATTTTAATGGACACCTTACAAGCTATTATTAAATATTCATATATTTATTTTTAATTATATGCCGAAAACACACAATAGATAATAAAGTATGAGCTTTTATTGCTTTGAAATATAAATTTATTGTTTATATGAATATGAAAAAATTAGTTACATAATTGGTTTTGCCGGAAATGTTCTTATGCTAAAGCTGTGGCAACCCAGACATTTTATGCTGATATAGGGACAAAAAGCAATACAAAAGCAATTTTCTTTAGAAGCTCTGCCTCCGACGACATTTTTCAAATGAACTTGCACTTGTCCGTACAAACAATCAAGCAAGTTGCAAGTGCGTTTCTTACTTTTTTCGATGTATGGGTTGTTATCTGCTTGCGTAAACTCAGTGTAAGCGCCCACCATAAGTAGCTTCCGAGCATCGTCGCATATATTTTGTTATTAAAACTTGTCAAAAATTCCGATTCAGCAAATTCCTTTATTGAATATGAACAAGTTTTTTTTGTTTAGCTGGAAAATTAATCGAATTATTTGACGGAATATAACAACTATAACTACATCAGTTTGTGTTCTTCTCACCTTTCAGTATTAAACTGGGCAAAACTATATCCTTAGATTCGTTTGAATTTTAAAATATTGACACTGATGATCAGCTGTTCATAAACTCCCTCAGCAGGCTGGATCTGATAGTTTTATTGTGCATCAAATTGCCGACAAGCCAGAACACTTTCGTATAGTCACTTTCATATAAACGTGAGTGCAGTTCTAATGTTTGGCATTGCTGTGACCTGCTTCTAAAATAACTCTGTGGAGTTTTACATAACAGCTTAAGTTAAGATAAGACAAAAATAAATTTTTGCCAGCTATTTCAATGAACCAATAAATGTTATGAAACGAAAATTACAGAAAAAAAAAAAATACCGAACAGAGTTTTGCCAAACGAAACATGTTAATTTTGCCTCAAAAAATAATTTGCAAATTTTAAAATTCGACTTAAGCTGTTATGATAAAATGCCACGGATTTGAATACTGCTGTAGAACAAGTTTTTGCGTTTGCGTGTATCGATTAATTGAAAAACTTCTTAAGCATCATGGTGAAAGTGTATATGGTTTTGGTAAACTGTAAGGCCGTATTGAGCGAAAGAGGAGCAACACCACCGATTGAGATACCCGAGGCTTCCTGTGAGTGGCGCAGCATTATTAAAATCATTTTTTGCTCACGTACCGTTAAATTATACCAGCGAAACTCATAAATCATTTCGGTTACATCACTGTTCTGTAATCACACTGATTAGTAACTGAAGAGACTTTAGCTGTAAGAAAATTATAGTATTACCGCCGAATCAACCAGATTTCCCAGTGAACAGTATGTATAGATCATGCAAAATAAGTAAAAGGCAAACACTGGTGCTGGTGGCCATATGTCGAGAAATACACAGACGATGGTGCAGGCGATGCCAAAGAATTCAGTGCTGACTTGAATAAAAATCACCCAGAAGAATGTTTCCTTTATCGTATGACAAAACCTGAAATGAAAGAATCCAGAAAATGGATATATGTATTTATGTGCTCGTATTTTTACAACTTAAGTTTAGCCAACTGTTTGTTATATGGAGAAAGATCCACATAAAATTGGAAAATTGGAAAAACGAAAAAAAACAAAAAAAAAAAATCCATTCCACAAGATTTCATGGTTTCACTTTCAGTGTTTGTGTTTCAAGTGCAAGTACAGTGAATCCCTCCCCTTACCAAATACCTTTCATGGCTGACACAAAAATGTCGCAACGATGAGTGTTTGGTTAGCAGGGATTTCACTGTTTTGATTTAACTAACATAAAGACTTACGTATTGTATTTCTGATGCCATTTGAATATGTCGTGCAGTGGGCCAGTGGACTTCTCCAAATCCTTGGGGCTTGCAGTCAATATTGCATCCAGTTCATCGAACTTACATTTGAGTATGTTCTTCATCAGTGGAATATGCGCAACATAAATGAATAGCCAAGAATCGCTAAAAAAATTACCAAAACCGGCAAACAAAATGCACACAATTTGACTGCTTGAAGTTAAATAATAGCTGAGATCAGTTTGACTATCCAGATAGGGAATCTGGTAGGGTAAAATTTCGAGCCGTATGTCGAACACAATCAGCATGAAGAGCGGCACCAAAATCAAACTTAAGCTGGTAATAGTGACTATGCCGAATATGGTGGCCAGTAGTTTTTTAACCAAAGAAATGTTGTATTTCAGAGCCTTCTTATAAATTAAGGATTTCAGTTCGTAGGTCTCATACATGCCCTTGATTTCGGCATGAAGAAAGCGAAAATTTTGTTGCTCTTTGATTAAAGTAATAGCCTTGGTATAGCCCTAAAATCAAATTGGAATAAAGTTATAGCTGTGTAAATAGGTTCCATTAAACAGCCCGTCACCTGTATAGCAGATCCCAAAACGGAGGCCGTTTTAAAAAATATGTTATAATTTCCGTTCAAAATTGACTCAGCATAGACCGTGTAAAGTGACACAATGAGTCCAACGTTTATGAGACAAAAAAGAAAAACCGTTTTCCATGTAATTTTGTAATCCTTATTTATGACATCTACGCCACAAAAATCTGAAATTTTTCGGGTAAAGTTGAATATCTTGTTGAAATTAGTGGAATAATTGTGTTCGTTCATGTTGGGTACGAGTTGTTTATAATCACGCGTCTCAGAGAGATGTGCGATACAATTTGTCTGCATTAATACAAAGTAAGCTATTTTTTTTTTCGAAAGTATTTAAAACTCCTGCACTATGGGTACCGTAGTTTTCTCCGGCTTAGTTGCGAGTGATGTATAACAACAGTAACACATTCAATCACAAGCACCATCCCTGTTATTGCGATGTATGTATGTTATCAGTCTTAGACATATGATGACTAGATTGTACATATACAATAATTGTAAAGAGCTCATAAATAGTAGAAATTAGTAAGAAAATTTGTGTACAGTTTTGTAATTTTTTGGGCGCTTGATTAGTAGTTCAGACAGTTGACAGAGCGGATACCAGCACTTAAAAAATATTAAAGGTCTGCCCTCAGTAATTTGGAATATTGTTACTGGTGACGCCAAAACTTTCATTTTGGCCCAAGTCATAGGTTGATGTCGATATTATGAAAAATTGTCATGACCGAAACCAAAATTAAACGTTCCAAACCGGTTTGTAAACTTGTTTACGACAATTTTCCATATATCATCATTACTTCCAATTCGCACTTGGCGTTCGCTGATGTTCGATAATTTTGAACTGTGAAAAAAATAAATCTGTTCGCGAACTTCCCCAAATTTAGGATCAATATAATCGGCCTAGTGGCTACGACAATGATAAAACTCAAGTCGTTAACGCATCACTATTAAATCCATCAAACTTGACTGTTTGGTGCGGTTTGCACACTGGCGGCATTATTAGTCCTTATTTCTTTCGAAATGTATGTACACGGAGCTGACGTTATGGTGAATGGGGAGCGCTATCGCTTGTCAGCTGATTAATCGCTGAATATTTATCGATTGCACTCAATTTAATACCAGCACAAATACACACTGTGTTTAAGTCTTATTTTAGGTGAAGTGTCCGAATAAAGTGGATTTTGTAACTTGCCTTTCGTTTTGCACAAAATTCTTCTCATTTATAAACTTTGATTTGCCACTGTGCAGACTTGATTACTACAGGCCAAGTAATTATCATTTAAAATAATGCTAAGTAGGTTTGCAATTAAAACAGAATTTGTATAAACATTTACACATATATAATATTTAACCCTTTACACGGTTCTACAGCAATTAAATATATGTCTGTTAACGACCAGCTGGTGGCAGAAATGTTCAGAAGTGAATGAGTATTGCAAAATATAATATATAGAATATCATGTAATTGCAAAAACTTTTATGTTTTATGAAAAACCGCAACGATTTTTTATTGCTTTTCTTTGAAAATTCTATTTTAAACATTATCTCAGACATACTTGGATTTCTTATTACACCGGGTCTATGACAGCTGATACCGGCCACATCGTTGATACTAGTCCATCAAATTGGCAGCTGCTTATTCAGTGGTTTACCGAAATCATTATGATCAGATTGTTTTACGTTCGTCTTATTCGTTGTGTCAAGCCCGTTCGGTGGGCCAATGATATTGCTGGTGCGACTGCGATAAGCACGATCTGATGAAAACCTCAACGCTTTTTGCAATAATGTCCAAATCAGGTATCCACCGCAAGAGTTCGGTCTTTTAGAATTGTAATAGAAATAGAAATAGGCCTTTCTGTACTAAGTTGAAGCTGAAGTTGGAAAATTACCCCCAAATTTCTTTCAAAAACTCCTCATCTGCGACAAAAACCATTTGGGGATAAATTTGTATGTCAACCAACAAAAAGGGACTCGCTGGACACATTCCATATGGAACCCAAGGGCAAATTAATCTTGGTAGTGTGTAAGTTTGTGCTGAATGCTCTTGAGTCATGTTGGGTAAACGGATAGTACACTAATATGCCGCATACTTTTGGGGACAAGAAACAAGGGAATTGTTGTGAATATAGTGACGGATGGAAACTATCAAAACCGAACTATTCGCAGACTCATTAACGATAAGGATCTTCGATAGCCATAAAAATGTTACTTCGAGAAATTATGTCGCCCAGTGCCTTGTCCATTACTTACATTGAAAATAAAACGTCACTACCTTAACGCTTTTCGTTCAACTGCATAACAAATGATATATTTCGAAAATAGTACAACTTTTAAAAGACTGTGAAATTGTTTTTTTTCTTCTTAGTGGTGGGCCTGTGAAAATTTTGTTTATTTTCATGTGCGTTGGATAGATTGATTTGATTGGATGAACCGAAATGGGACGCCTGTAAAAATATTGAATTTTTATTTCCAATCGAATCTAAAATGGATATAATCATACAATAGTGAACACAGGTCTGCAAAGCAAGAGACCTGTGCTTGTCGTCTACTTCAAATGGTCCAAATAGGACACATGCTCAAAACCGTGTTTTGTCCCTGAAACAGATACATATTTAGCTGCGCTACCATCTTAAATTGTTGGTTCATAGTTCATTATTACAATTTGAAAATTTTCATTTATTTTTCAATTTGTCGAATAAATATTTCCTATACAAACTCAATGACAAAAATTGCGCTCTCATTTCACTACGGCCAAAATACTTGCCAGGGATTAGGTCAGTCATATGCCATATGAAGGACCAAAATTTTTCCCGATTTATGTACATAAATATATCGAGTTTTCTCAGCGATTGCAGTATTCCCGTTGCAATAGATGGGATGGCATCCGACGAGCTCAAGACAAATTCTAGATTACCACAAGATTCTGTTCTTTCATCTCGTTTTTTCTCCCCCTTTCTTAATGACCTTGTCAAACTTTCAATTCTATGCATTTGTAGATGACAACACCATTTACCAAGCGTTTTTATTCAGCTGCAGGCCATGCCTCTGGCAGAGATTGATGCCATACGGCGATAAGCGTAAATGAACGATACATTCAAGAACTATATTCTTACAATCTGCGAAGGGGTTCGTTAAAACTGGGTCAACTTCAATACTCTTAAGAGTCACACCAGAGGCAAGACCATAAATACTGCTTTATCTGTTTTTGTGGTTGTTATATGCATTAAACAGTCGGCATCTTTTAATGTTCTTGGACTGAAAATTCAAGGGGATGTTCGCTGGGCAGGGACACATGTGTCATAGCGCAAAATTCAGCATTCAAGTGCCAAAGCTATTTATTTGAAACAGTGCAAAACATACTTCACTCCGTCCGATCTCGTTACTATCGTATTTATACTCATGTTTGGGCCGGCGTGTGTTGGGGTTATTAAATCGTGTCCAGGACCGTTGCCGCGGTTTATCGCTACTGCAATGATTTTTGCTCTAATAATATCTGAGATCTTGTTGCCAAAACTAAGGCTGTGCAACAAACTACCCACAGACGTACTTTCTGTCTCTTACAATTTAGGAAAATTCAAATCAAAGGTTCACAAAAACTATTCCCTCTTCCCTCTTCCCTCCTCAACCAAATTTACTTTCCTTTGTCCGATACAATGCACTGCGTATGTAGCAGACGTCCCCTAAATACTGGCCAGAACAACAAAATTGATGAGTCATATGCCGTATGAGAGACCAAAAGTGTATTATTATTTCAGTTCGTTTGTGTAGATGTCCACAAACGCAATTTGGAACTGCAGTCGCCCACAAATGCTTGGTCATTCCTATGCCTAGTGGCATTGTATGTCACTGTCCCATTTGGCCGCCATGACTGAAATCAAATAGGACAGATTTTATAGTGCCGGGCTCCGAAAATGTTTTTGACAGTTTAGAATTAAGTTAATTTGTTCCCAACATTTAACTGCGACTCAGAATTGAATTAAAGGCTAATTTTTTCCAGCCACGCCCACTTATAATATATATATATATAAATTGTGCACCAGTTTTCAAAATTCGTTTCGCACATGGATGTGGTCCACTAATTTTTTTTAAATGAGGTGCTGAATGAAATGTGCTTGCCAAAAAAAGGATTATCAAATAACTTCGCCTCTTGTGGACCAATTTTCAAAATTCTTTTTATTTTATAGTGATGGGTACAGCAAAGCCCGCCGGGTTGAACTAGTTATTTAATAAAACAAATTAATTAAAAAAGTTTTTAAGCATCATGGAAAATGTGTAAATCGTTTTCGTCAACTGCAAGGCCGTGTTGAGCGAAAGAGGTGCCACACCACCAATAGACAAGGTCGAGGTCGTCTGTGATTCTCTGAGCATTATTAAAATCATTTTTTGTTCCGGAACGGTCAAGTTGTACCAGCAGCAGTCATAAATCATGACAACGATGTCATCATTCTGTGTTAAATAATTGTTTAAAAATTTTATTATGAATATTTTAAAATCTTACCGCTGATTCGACTAAATTTCCCAGCGCACAATATGAGAAAATCAGGGAATATAAATAAAACGCAAACACTGGAGCTGGCGGCCAAATGTCGAGAAACATGCAGACGATGGTGCAGGCGATGCCAAAAAATTCGGTGCTTATTTGGACAAAAATGATCCAGAAAAATGTTTTTTTAATGGTGTCATTAAACCTGGGGAAAAAAAAAGAAATGGCAATGAAATTTCAAAAATTTTTCAGATTCTTTTGTGGAAGATTCTTTCACATAGAAACTTATGATTGTCTTACTCACAAGTTGAGTTTCTGGTGCCACTTAAAAATGTCGGACAGCTGTTGACCATATGTTTTATTATCGTTGGGATTTCTGTTAGTGATCTCGTCGAGTTCATCGAACTTACATTTGAGTATATTCTTCATAAGCGGTACGTGAGCAACGAACACAAACAGCCAGGAGTCACTTACGAAATTGCCGAAACCGGCAAGAAACACACAACCAATGTGAGTGCAAGAAATCAAAAAGTAACCCAAATCGGTCTCATTGTCTAAGAATGGAATCAAATACGGTAAGATTTCCAGGCGCATATCAAAAATCAGCATCGTGAACACTGGCATAACGAGCAAAACCAAACATGTTGTAGAGATAATCGCAAATGTCGTAGCCAATAGTTTTTTGACCAAAGAGGTGCTGTCTTCTAAGGCTTTCCTGTACACCGACGATTTCAATTCGTATGTTTCGTATATTTCTTTGATCTCTGTGTACAGAAAACGAGTATCATTTTTCTTTCGGATAAATGTGATCGCTTTGACGTAGCCCTAAAAATTTTTAAAATGTATAAACATTAAAAATATGGTTGTTTTTTCTTTATGAAAATTCTTTACTTGTATAGCAGTCCCCACGATGGAGCCGGTTTTGAAGAGATAGTTGTAGTTTCCCGCAACAATTGTGTCCACATAAATGGTATAAAAACACAAGCCGATGCCAATGTTAATAGCAATAAAAACGCAAATCGTTTTCCAGCTTAATTTATAATCTTTTTTAATAACATCGAGTCCAATGATATCGCAAATTTTACGAGTATAATTGAATATCTTATCGAAGCTGGCGGAATATTTGTGGTCGAGCATTCTGCACCAAGTTGTGTTCGGTCAGGCGTCACAAAATGATTTGAAGGAAAATACGTCCACCTTTGAAAAAGGGTTTTATTTGATGTGTATATTGGCAACAAAATTGCACAGTGGTTCGAATGCATTGTAACAAAAACTTAAAAATAATAGTAATATATAAGAGTAACATAAATATAGAAAAAAAAAAACTCAAAAATATTCATCGAATTATGCAAAGTGGCATACGCACAGCACAAGCTTGCTTGAACAAGCATTTAATAAAAAAAATGTCAAATCGTTTTTGTTTCAATTATGCAGGATGCGTTTTAAGTAGCCAATTTGCCTAGAAATTCACCTTATTTTGTTCTGTTTTGTAAACCGAATCCGGTTTTGGAAAGAGTTTTCTTTCGGTTCTTTAAACCGAAGTCATATGATTTTAGTCGACTCCGAAGTCTTGCCTAAATAGTTTTAATGAAGTTACTTACATACGAGGTTTGTACATTCGGTGATCGTTTTTCTATGTTGGTACACTTCTCTCGAACCATGACATGACGAACAGTTTCAATTAGTGCGTATGTCGGAGACATAAAAGTTTCAAGTGTTGTGCGCGTTCGGCGATTTTCTGCTCTCGGAAAAAATTAACAAAAGCAATGAATTACTATGAATATATTTTATTCGTTCGTAAAAAATAAGTGAAGAGTAAAAGTGAATCTCATGCAGTTCTCTGGTGTAAATACAAATTGTTTTTTTTCATTCCTTAACATATTTTTGGAAGATTTAAAGGTGGTTCTTCTATATCTTTGCACTTCTTCAGCCTTTCTTCAGAATGTTAGCACTCAGCCGGCACAAAACTCTGTCTCCAAAGGACCCTCTTCAATGTTAGAACAAAAAGTCAACTAAATCTAATGAACAGGAGACGGTTGGCTGCATGCAACAGCTTCCCATCTTTGGATGTATGTTTGGTCGCTATTAAGTAAATTTCAGAACTAGTTTTGCTGACACGTGTCTCAGCTATCCCTCCAATAGTTCAGGAGTGAACTTAAAGCAGCGTGGCCAACATAAAGTTCCTCAAATCAAATAATTGATCCACAGACTTAATTTAAAAAAAAACTGTCTTAATTGAGCAGCGCAGTCAATAAAACGAACAAAAACTACAAAACATACATACATATATAGGAACAGATGATTTTGAAAGTTGCTATATACGTTTAGTTGGATGTGAAAACTATATTCTATTTTTGGGAATTTGCAAATTACACTTCAGCGTCACTTTTGTACGTGATTTGTTAAAATTTGTTTAATTTTAATAGTCAATTAAGGGGATAACGCAATTCATTAGTTTTTTTGTAGAATTGGGAGCATTTAAGCGGCATAATGAATCAGAAATGTTCGTATTGGGATGCAATTAAGACTTCAGAAATAAAAAAAAGTTGTAAGTAAAGAATTTATTAAAGAAAAACTGCAAAATTTGCGTAAAACTTGATTTTTAAAACAAAAAACTTCAAAACTGCTCAATGCTTCGACAAACTGCAAAATACAGATAAATCTGCGCAGTTGGCAACGCTGTTCTGAATACACGTTCCCCGTACTGGAAAAACTCTAATTTAATTTACATACATATTTATTTTTAAATGTATTCGCTGTGTACGCATTTCCTTTAGTTAAAAGTTTTGCCCCCAAGACAACAGCACGGGCATCGCTATCGGAACCCCAAATACTTCCTTCATCCAATATAAAATTGTCGATAGTTTTAGAGCTCTAACGCATTTGAGATCTTTGCAGACACTTTCTTATTTTATTATTTTAATTAATTATTATTTAACAATTTTCAGTTTGCCACTGTTCATACATATTTAAACGTTGACTGCTAATTATCATTGATTTGACTTAAAATTAGCTCGCAATTATAAGTACATGAGTACGTATGTATGTATGTATGTATGTATGTATGTATGTATGTATGCATGTAAGTTATATATTACCTAACAGTTTCTTTACTTTTATTACAATTGGATTAATGTCAATTATGAACTCCCAATTTTAATGTTTTCTTTATTCTCTAAAGTAAATATTGCAGCTGCATCATTATTTAATTCTTATATTTTGTTGTTGCTATTTTAGCTTTTAAATAACGGTTAGCTGAACATCATTATTTAATTCTTATATTTTGTTGTTACGATTTTAGTTTTTAAATATCGCAGCTGCATCATTATTCAGTTCTTATATTTTGTTGTTATTATTTTAGTTTTAAATAACGGTTAACTGAACATCATTATTTAATTCTTATATTTTGTTGTTACTATTTTAGTTTTTAAGTAACGGTTATATTTTAAGAGTTCGTTATGTCGCTTAGTTTAAGAATTAAAGAAAGAATAAAATTCAGTCTTTGAAAGATGATCAACGTATAAAGTTGGAATCTTTGAATGAAGCTCAACGTATTAAGTTGGAGTCTTTGAAAGATGATCAACGTATTAAGTTGGAGTCTTTCAAAGATGGTCAACGTATTAAGTTGAAGTCTGAAAAACAAAGTACTCATTTTATTTAATGTTTGTGCGAAGATAAAATGTTTGGTACATCAAACATTTTATTTGTGCAACATAAATACTTAAATAAAATATAACTGGCGACGAGGATGGGATATGTGGTGAAAAAACATATCCAGTGATAATTCAGTATTAAAAAGAAATTTTTTGTAAAAGCTGAACGAATCCAAAATAATTAATTGGAAATTAAAAAAATAAACTTATTAACTTCAAATATTAAAAAAAAGGAAGAAAATTTTTTTAAATAAATAATAAATCAAAGACACACAAACGGTCAAGCACAACATATAAACTTAAAGAAACATTAAATTCGGTATTAAAAGGAAATTTTTTGTAAAAACCCGAACGAATCCAAAACAATTAATTGAAATTTAATAAATAAACTTATTAACTTCAAATATTAAAATAAAAGAAGAACATTTTTTTAAATAAATAATAATTCAAAGACACAAAAACGGTCAAACACAACATATAAACTTAAAGAAATATTAAAACAAATATTAAGAAGCGGTGACGTTGAAAAATTAAATAAAAACCACAACATGGCGTTGTCATTAGCAGAGAGCTTATGCGAAGCGCGCAGTTTACCTGCTTTCAATGGCGACAATGATTACAAGCTTAGCAATTATTTGAGGGACGTCACTACGGTGTTGCAGCTGACGCCGGCAGAACATGAAAGTACAATTAAGACAGTGCTAAGCAATAGACTGCAGGGAAGAGCATTAAGAGCTGTAGAGACGTTAATGAACCCTACTTGGGACAACATTTTAAATAAACTAAAAGAAGAATTTGGAGTAAAGCGAAGTTTTTTCAACCTAAGAAGCGATGCGCTAAACGTAGAGGCCAACAACATAGAGGAGTTGAACCATAAGTTAGGTAAAATTTTGAGCTTGATGAATACTAAATATAGCTTTGAACCGGATGTGTTGTATACACCGGAAAATAACGAAAAAATTATATTTGAGATTTATATTAATCATATACCAATTAGTATTAAAACACTATTAATTCAGAATAATATTAGATCAATTAGTACATCGTATAGTTTCTTTTTAGAAAATAATTTATTAAAAGATATAAGATTATTAAATGAAAGAGATAGTTCTCAGGTTAATAAAGGAAGAAATAATAACAATAATCCACAACTTACAAGTTCTAATAATTTACGGTTTAATAGAACTACAAGGAGTAATAATAATTTAAATTATAATAATAATCCACAGTTTTCAAATTCAAATGGAAATTTTGGTGAATCCTTTTTTAGACATGCTAGATTTAATAATGATAGCAACAATAATAGACATGCAGGAAATTTTGATAACCAATTTTTGCCTCGCAATAATAGAAGGCAAAATTCTAATTATAATAATGGAAACTTTGGACATAGCCAGTATAATTTAAATAGAAATTTTAATGCCAATAATCAGGAGCCAATGGAGGTTGATGCCATTAATGCCACAGGAAATTTTTCATTTACGGCCTCCCAATCATCGTTACCAATAGTGACTTTAACAATAGATAATAGGAAGGCAAAATGTTTAATTGATAGCGGTGCAGCTACTACACTAGGTAGTTATGATTTCTTTTCCAAGCTAGGAGTTAGACAAAAATTAACTAGACCTTTAATATTGAACACCTTAGGAGGTGAAAACATTGTAACAGATGAAGTGATAGTTGGTGTGCCCGAAGAATTTAAAGAGGAAAACAATACAATGTCAGTTAAGCTTACTAATTTTAATAACAAGAGTTTTGATTGTATAATAGGAGTAAATATTTTGCGCCCTATTGGAGCCTGTATAGATTTTAGGAAAAATATGCTTAAAATAAATAATAATGAAATAAAACTTTTTGATGACACTTTTAATATATCGTATGAAGAAATAAATTATTTAAACAAATTTGAAATAAATAGATTTAAAAATTTAATACCTGAAAATTTAAATAAGGAAGAAAATAAACTGTTAGAAAAGTTTTTGTACGGAATAAAAAAAACCTTTTACATTGAGGGCCAGAAGTTAACAGCGACCAATTGTGTGCGTCATAAAATAATTACGACATCTAATAAACCCATATATTGTAGAAATTATAGGCATCCGCAAATATTGGAAAGTGAAATTGAGAAACAGATAAATGAAATGTTGCAACAAAATATAATACGCCCTAGTAGATCGCCGTATAACTCTCCTTTATGGATTGTCAGAAAAAAATCAAATAATTTGAATGAACAAAAATGGCGTCTAGTAATTGATTTTAGAAAATTAAATGAGGTGACTGTGGACGATAAATTTCCACTGCCAAATATAGAGTCATTGTTCGATAAACTAGGCAAAGCGCAATATTTCTCGTCATTAGACCTGGCTAAGGGTTTTCATCAAGTTTTAATGGATGAAGCTGACATTGAAAAAACGGCATTTTCTACGTCAAGAGGTCACTTTGAGTTCATTCGAATGCCTTTTGGTCTTAAAAACGCGCCTGCAACATTTCAGAGAATGTTAAATTATGTTTTAGCCGAGTATATAAATAAAATTTGTATAATATATATGGATGATATATTAGTTTTTTCAACCTCCCTAACAGAGCATATGGAAAGTTTGCGGAAAATATTTAATAAGTTGAATGAATACAACTTAAAAGTGCAAATTGATAAGTGTAAATTCTTGTCAAAACAAACAGATTTTCTTGGTCACATGATTACAGATAAGGGTATAAGACCAAATCCGGAGAAAATTAATGCCATACAAAGCTTAAGGTTACCAAAAACAGTAAAGGAAATAAAATCATTTTTAGGCTTAACTGGATATTACAGAAAATTTATTAAAAATTATTCGTTTTTAGCTAGTCCAATTATAAAATATTTGAAAAAAGATAGCAAAATTGATTTAAATGATAAAGAATATGTAGAAGGATTTGAAAAATTGAAGAGAATATTAGTCAATCCACCCTTGTTATGTTATCCGGATTTTAATAAGCAATTCGTTTTGACCACTGATGCCAGCAATTTAGCCATAGGAGCTGTGCTGAGCCAGGAAGGAAAACCAGTAAGTTATGCCAGTAGAACCTTGAACGGTCATGAGAAAAATTATTCAACTTTGGAAAAAGAGCTGTTGGCAATCGTGTGGGCAGTAAAATACTATCGTCCTTACCTTTATGGCCGAAAATTTCTGGTTCAAACGGATCATCAACCGTTGAAATGGCTATATTCATTAAAGGACCCAAATTCTAGAATTATAAGGTGGAAGATTTTATTAGATGAGTTTTATTTTGATATCGAATATCTTAAAGGAAAGGAGAACAAAGTGGCCGATTTTTTAAGCAGAGTACAATTAAATCAAACTTCTATAGATTCAGTTCCAAGTCAAAAAGAGAACACGAATGAAAATTTTTGGGTTGTAGACAAAATTGTAAATAAATATAGAACACAGATTCGAATTATTAGAAGGAAAACTAAGGAAATTGAAATACTTTTTAGAAAATATAAAATAATATACTTAGCCGAAGATGATTTGTCGAACACACATTATTTGAATGATTTATTTAGGCGAGAACTTAGAAAAGGAAAAATTGGAATTTATGTGGAAATTGACAACATATTTAATATTGTTAAAAATAAATTTATTGAATTATTCTCCGATAGTAACGAATTTAATTTTATAAAATGTAATAAAATTGCGATTGATATTGAATCCGAGGAATCTTTATTGAATATCATCAATGATATTCATATAAAAGGTAACCATAGAGGTATACAAGAGAACTTTGAGGAAATGCGCGACGAATTCTTTAATCCAAAATTATTTAAATTAATAAATAGATATTGCAATAACTGTAGAATTTGTAACGAAAATAAATATGACAGAAAGCCAATAAATAAACAATTTCAATATACCATTACTCCAGATAAACCGAATGAAATAGTTCATATAGATATTTTTCAAATCCAAAAGACATATTTTTTAACAACAATAGATAAATTTTCAAAATTATGTACGGCACATAAACTTAGTGATAAGAATATGGTTACTGTTAAAACAAAAATTGAGGAAAGAATAGCATTTTTAGGTAAACCTGAAAAATTAATTATGGATAATGAATTTAACAACGCACTTATTAGATTATTTTGTCAGGAAAATAGCATTGAGACCCATTTTACGACACCGAATTCGCACACGGGAAATTCGGATGTAGAAAGGTTGCACTCCACACTATTAGAGCATATAAGAATAATTAAGAACTCTGAGGGTGTGAATGACTCTGAGGAATTGGTGTTAAAAGCAGTAAATTTTTACAATAATACAATTCACAGTGCAACGAAAGTAAAACCAATTGATTTTATAAATAAATTAGATTTAAATATAAAAGATATAAAGGACAGAATAGAAACTAATAAAAGAAAGGCAATTGACAGGGCCAACGAGAAAAGAGAAGAAACAAGCATAAATTTAAGAGAACCAAATATTTATATAAAAAACCCAGCTGCTGTTAGGCAAAAAATTGCAAAAAGATTCACCAAATACCATTACAGCAATCCAAATAAAATAGATATAAGCCAAATTCGAAGACCACTAAGGTGCATAAAATAAAGGAAATATTATTTCTTACCTTTTATCGATATACTGAGAAAAATCATTTTCACTTCACTTAAATTTGCTTAAAAAAAAAAATTATCATTGAAATTGTAAAAGCCTTTTTTAATTTTTTTTTACTATATCTTAATACATTATTAAAATGATTTTAGATTTGAAAAAGAAGGAAAAAAAAGATAATAATAATAAATAAATTAATAATAAATTATATGTATATTAATATTAATTCGCTGGGACTCGAATTTTATAAGGGGAGGCGAGTTATATATTACCTAACAGTTTCTTTACTTTTATTACAATTGGATTAATGTCAATTATGAACTCCCAATTTTAATGTTTTCTTTATTCTCTAAAGTAAATATTGCAGCTGCATCATTATTTAATTCTTATATTTTGTTGTTGCTATTTTAGCTTTTAAATAACGGTTAGCTGAACATCATTATTTAATTCTTATATTTTGTTGTTACGATTTTAGTTTTTAAATATCGCAGCTGCATCATTATTCAGTTCTTATATTTTGTTGTTATTATTTTAGTTTTAAATAACGGTTAACTGAACATCATTATTTAATTCTTATATTTTGTTGTTACTATTTTAGTTTTTAAGTAACGGTTATATTTTAAGAGTTCGTTATGTCGCTTAGTTTAAGAATTAAAGAAAGAATAAAATTCAGTCTTTGAAAGATGATCAACGTATAAAGTTGGAATCTTTGAATGAAGCTCAACGTATTAAGTTGGAGTCTTTGAAAGATGATCAACGTATTAAGTTGGAGTCTTTCAAAGATGGTCAACGTATTAAGTTGAAGTCTGAAAAACAAAGTACTCATTTTATTTAATGTTTGTGCGAAGATAAAATGTTTGGTACATCAAACATTTTATTTGTGCATTCATAATAAGAAAAAATATAACTTGTATGTATGTATGTATGTGAGTTAATACGTACATAATCTAAGAGCCGTGAACATATAATACGCATTTGGCCTGGCCCTTAACACTCTTCCGCTAAATAAAGAGGGCTAGTCCTGAAGCCATTTTTTATTAATTTTTTATTTATATATTTATTTTTTCTGAAAACAAAAACAAAAATTTGATGTCAATATATTTTTTTTCATGTTTTTTTGTTTTTGGGTTGGACCAGTACACCGGGGACGACATCCACGCATGCAGTGCGTTGTATCAGAACTAGGAAAGAGGTGTAAGGGGGGGGGAAAAGGGACTAGTGCTGGTGAACGTTTCAGTTGAATCTGAAAACGAACGCGAAATGAAAGAAAAGAATGAATGGAGTTGAAAGTTGGAAGGTCATTAAGTTAGATAAGAAGAAAAAAAAAACAAGTAGGAGAAAAAAACACAGAGAGCTTTACGCGGAAATTAATCGTTTCATTCTTTAAGTATTTATTTAACTTAATTTATATAGACGACAAGCTCTTTTTGTGCACCGATTTATGTATGTGCCTCCTGAAAAGGCTTGCCAGCGCTTTGGTCCTATCTAAATGTTCAGATTCTTTCAGCTATGAATGCAATAGTTCTTTTAAAGTTCTGCGACCGTCACATTGACGAATTTTACCGCATTGTTAACAACATTAAAACCTATTTCTTACTTAAAAAATCTAAAATTTGAAATTGTATTTCTTAAAATCCTGTTGATATTCAAATTTAATCAGTTCTTGGTTAATTTCTGCCCATTATTGTTCGAGGCTTGGGCAGAGTTGTGCTTCAATGACACCCTTCTGTTGAACGGCAGTTAATCTTTAGTTCAGCGAAAAGAGTTTCGCAAAGTATTTTCGTACCATTTATTATGGCTTAAAGCCGTGTTTCACTGTCCAGACCTACGTTGTGCCAAAAACTCCTCTGACCTAAAATCAAACCTGTGTGACAGATTTTTTTGACAAGTCTGTCCGATGTGCAAAGTTTTATGAGAATTTTCATAAAGTGATAGATTACCTGCGATCAAGGTTGAAACTTTTGTGCAGCAGCTGAGTTATACGAGAAAAATCAAAATTCAAACACTCAAACCACAGCCGGTACCAAAATCTTTTCTCTGATTTTTTTTTTAACAAAAATTCTAGATGAAGTATTTTACAACACAAATATATGAATGAAATATATTTGCAACAACATTTTTCAAAGTCGGACAGACTTCTAACAGATTTTCCTATAATTGAATCGTACCACTCGGTATGATCGAGCAACGGGACCTTTATAATATTCTTTTTACAGAATTATCTCTCTTTAAAGCTGAAAAGTTTGTTGACCAAAATAAAGTCAATTGAGTTCAATGTTATTCTAGGGTGGGCCTTATCACTGCGACGCAAATGTAATAATTGCTTATTGTCAATGTGAATCACAATATCACAGGTAAAAGGGTGAGAAAAAGAGACAGCTATTGTACACCTGACTCTAAGTATTTCAATCGTCTCTTCTCTTTGTGTTTTGTGATTCGTAAGTGCGGGTTCACACACATCAACTTTTATTGCTCAACTTTTTGTTTTTCCGTAAGAAAGAAACAGAAAGAACTGGAAATTGTATGCACTGCTATTTCATCAATTTTCCAGAAAATGTAAATTTGCGCAATAAAAGTTGATGCGTGTGAACCGGCTCTAAGAATAAAAGTACCACATTTAAACAAACCAACAAAAAAGTTTTGCTTTGTTATAAATCGATGGAAATCTTTTATCGCTTCAGTTCACAAAAAAAATATATATATTAATATGGACCAAACGCTTTTTGATTGAGCAACTTCTTATAAAACTTATAAATCAGCTGATTTGGGTCTTTGTCAAACGCAAATTTTTCACGAGTACGAAGTTGGTATTCACGAATTGCAAGTTTCAGAATCTACATACATACCTGCATATGTGCACTTTTTTCGGTGCAATTACCCTGTAGGAGACTAAAGTCGAAAAGCGTAATAGGCGGTAGTGCGCCAGCACATTGCAGACTTCTGTTACGTTTTCATATAAAGTTACGTTTTCATATAACAAACTGCATACATCCTCGTACATACATAGATATATAAAATAGATTTTGAAAACGTTAGTTGACTTTTCACTTGACTTTTCACACTTCAACGCGCTCAAGTATTCAGCGGGCAATAACAAAAGAATAACTTAAATATATTGTATACATATTTGTAAATTGTGAAGAAAAAAACCTAACGACGGGCTTACAAAATATATAGTATTACCAGCAAAATAAAAAGTAGCCAAGTCCATATTTCAAGTTTTAAATTGGAAGGGAAATTAAAAAGGCAGCTGACAGAAAAAGCTTTTATTCAGCGCCTGGTGTAAATTGTCTTTTTTTTATACAAAATTTTATACAGCGTCTACAACTGAGATAATATCTAACATGAAGAGTTCAAATCCGATTTCAGAGAGCATTTTCTTAAGTGTAAACTGCAAATGAATGTCATATACTAATTTCTATGGGAGCGTTCCTATGAGAACTCTCAGCAAAACAATCTGAAAAGAGGGAGGAGTAATTGTGTTGCGAACAGTGCGGCTGAAGCAAGAATTTCCCCGTAATGGTGGCCAATCGATCACATATGTATGAGCCTTCGATGAAAAGCGCATTGTGCGTATCTGATTTCATCACCGCAAAATCTATTGCAGTATCAATAAAACAGTGTAACGCATCCTACACTGCGATACGTTCTAGTAACCTCAATAAGGACTTTGAAGCGCCAGCCCAGACACAAGAGTTGTATTCCATTTTCAGACCGCGGCAGGTGATGTAAATAGTAAGGAAGTCAGATGGAGCGAAGTAAGTCTTGCAACGGGACACCTGCATGGTTCCGCGATATGAAAAATGTGGGCCTTCCAGCGAACATGACACTGAATTTTCTTGCCTGACTCGCCAATACTTACACCTCCCATGACAAACAACAAACAAATTTACCGATATTAACGACAAACAATAAGAAATTTTTTGAATCCAAAAACTTTATTAAACTTTATTGTAAAAAACAAAAGTGTGCAAGTGTTTTTTCAAAGGATATGATTTATGAATTCCTATAAGATTAATATAAAAATACGAGTACTCCTTGTCAAATATTACGATAAACATCAAGGAATTTTTTCTCCCATCGTGCCAACGTGCACTCAGATATTATATCAGAGTTTTTGTTTGATGTTTGAATGTCTCCCGCTTAAGGTCTGCACAGCGTGTTGGTTTCGTTGCCGTTGAGGGCAGCGAAAGCGATATTCGTCAATGATTTAAGACTTGTCACGTACTTCTTTCTCAAGTGCTAAAAACTGGTGTCCAGAGCTTGAAAGTTGTGAAGAAAATACTAGGCAACGCAAGCAAGTGCTTTATGCGAGCATATAATTGCAGATAATGAGAAACCTGATTCAAAATTCTCTATTTTTAAACAGAAGGCCATGAAGGCCGACCGCAAACGTTCGGAAATGTTTTGATCCAACAGTCATCGATTACGAAGTTTCTGAATCAGTTTTTTACTTTAAAAATTATGCCGATCGTTAAAGTTCAATATACGAGTAAATTGAAAAAAAAAACTGTTATTATTCTATTAATTATTTTGTTGTTTAGTGCATCGCATAATATATATGATAATATATTTTTAAGTGCTGCAGGTTGTGATAGATATATTTTTGTTTGTGAATAATTAAAAAAATTTCTGAGTTCCTCTTAAGAAGAGCTACAGAATAATTAGTGTGTGGCAACACTTAAGCAAACAAAAATGGTCTTATGAAGACGTGCTTTTAAATTCTATGCAAAAATGTTATTGGCGTGATTTCTTTCCTCCGATTCCAGGCCGTTTTGCTAAAGCACACGCACACAACACTCGTGAAATGAACTTGCCCGGATGCAACAAGAGAAAAGCACAAGTGCAACTTAAGAATTTTGCTATAAAATATTTTGATACTATTTGCATCGTGTCCTTGGTCCATGTGAAAACTGTAACTTTTTAGTCGAAAGACTCCTTAAGCATCATGGAGAAGGTGTAAATCGTTTTCGTCAACTGCAAGGCCGTGTTGAGCGAGAGAGGTGCCACACCACCAATAGATAAGGACGTTGCCCTCTGCGATTCTCTGAGCATTATTAAAATCATTTTCTGTTCTGGAACGGTCAAGTTGTACCATCGGCAGTCGTAAATCATGTCAGTGATTTCTTCATTCTGCAAATCAAATTACAGTTTTGTTTTCTGGTTGAGAAATTGAATAGTTTCGAAATATTACCGCCAAATCATATAAATTTCCCAGGGCACAATATGCGAAAATCAATGAATATAAATATAACGCAAACGCTGGTGCTGGTGGCCAAATGTCGAGAAACATGCAAACGACGGTGCAGGCGATGCCAAAAAATTCGGTGCTTATTTGAACGAAAATAATCCAAAAAAATGAGTCAGAAAGACAGCTGGTAAATCTAAAATTTCAAAATGTAATACAATTAAACTGCAAGATTTGTGCTCTTATCAAATTTAAAAACAGTATTTTGAAAAAAGTACCTTTAATATGTGTTCTTTATAAAAAATGACACGTTTTTCCAAAAGTACTATTTTAAAAAAGAAACTCTTAAAAAAATTAAGGACAAATCTTTGTAATATCCCAAGAGGTCTTAAGAATTCGTCACTACTAATTACTGGCTCGGCGATTCCAATAATATACCAGTTCATATTAAGCCAATCGGTTCCATGGGCGTCCTCTATTGCGTTGTTGCACTAGTTCAGAGTCTAAAGTTCTATGGGTCGGAGCAGTATTTCCATGCGCTCTACATGGTCTAACCATCTTAGCCGTTCCGTATCCGTAGACACCTGGTTAGGCTTATGTCGCTGTACAGCCCGTACAGTTCGTGATTGAATCGTCTTCTCCAGAAACCATCATAAAGAAGGACAGGGGTGATCAAAGTGGTATACAGTGGCAGCTTGGTCTTCCGAGAAAGCGCCCTATTATTCAATTGCCTCTTGAGCCCAAAGAACAACGATACGCAAGAGTTATTGTGTGTTTAATCTCGGTACTGATGTTGTTCGTAATATTCACTTGGGAGGCGAGGCAGACGAAGTTTTTCAGTACCTCCAAGTTGCAGCTGCCTATGACGAAGATCTGGGTCAGTCGTCTATGTTGGGCGTCCTTTATCGATGGCAGCATATACTTCGTTTTGTCCTCGTTCTCCGCGAGACCCATTTTTTCCGCCTCCGTTGAAATACCAACAAACGCTGTGTTCGAACAATCACGTCACGTTTGGAAAATATGATTACGGTTTAATGATTTTTGTGACAGAATTTTGTCTCACTGCTTAAATAGCATTCAGTAAAGCCGTGAATAAGACATTTCTGGTTAAATGAATGTGCAAATTAAGTGGGTAGAAAAGTATTTTTTTTTTGTCACCCTTTAAAGCTTAAAATTACATATTATGCACGTGTTCGTGTTGTTAAAAAAAGTCTGGTCAGATCACTTACTCGCCATATTTCTGATGAAATTTAAATATGTCCACCAATAGAACAGTCGTCTTTTTGGCATCTGTGGGGCCATTCTCCAGCATTTCATTAAGTTCGTTGATTTTACTCTTGAGAATATCCTTTATCAGTGGCACTTGGGAGACAAACATAAACAGCCACGAGTCGCACACAAAATTGCCATAACAGGTTAAAGTTATAATCACAATCTGAGTAAGAGTTGTGAAATAAAATCCATGGTCCGTCTCCGTATCTACGAATGGTATCCTATATGGCATCATTTCAATACGTGTGTTGGACGCGATCATCACAGCGATGGAAACCAAGACCCAAAGGAGGACTGTTATAGTTACCATCACGAATGTAGTTAATAAGACTTTCTTAGCCAAGTAAATATTATACCGCAAAATCGTTTTATAGCTCAATCCTTTTGCTTCATATATAACGTATATCTCTTCGATTTCCGAGTAGAGATATCTTGCTTCCTTGCCTTTTTTGAGGGCAATAATTGTCTTAAAGTAGCCCTGAAATTTTAAAATTTTATTAGTTGGCTGGTTACAATCGTTTCTAAGAAATCCTTCTGTAAAATATTCGACTCTCTTTTTTAGTAGTTCAGCGTTCCAGGCAAGTGCCTCCACTGGTTTATTATATTCAATGAGGGAATTGGCAGAGCTAGTTAATAAAATGTGCGACGATGACCACGTAATGAACAATTTTGCCAAAATAAATTTTCTAACTTAGGTTTATTATCAAACAAAGAATTTCCTGAACCAAATAAATATTTTATTATTCGTTGAAAAAAGCTGAAATAATTATTGAAGAAATTTTCTTTACTACTTTTTTTTTTGTTATACAAAAAGATAATAGCTTCGAAAAGTTTCCCTATTTGCTCAAGAGGATGAAACAGGGTCTTAGAGTCGGTGATTTGATGCGATTAAATGTAACTTTTTGTGGAAGATTGGTTGTAAAATATTTTTAAATTTCTCTTCTCTTGTTATAGTCAAAGCTACGATATATTATCAAATAACGTGTTCATCTTCTCATTGATTACTTAAATAAATATTTTTGGGGTTCCCAATGTCCCTCAATGTGCTAATATCATGCAATGGACAGCTTAGAAAGGAACTGGCGTAGGGCCAGGACTGATATTCCCTGAAAATTTCGAATTACCAATCTCTCATTAGATTGACTTCCAAGCTATTCAGGTAGAAGACAGTCCGAGCTCTTCAGCGCATATTTGCTTACTGGGGTAGTGATTGTCAAGTTCACTTTCAATTCTAGCTCAATGACGAATTAGGATTCACAATGGCAGGTACCGTCGCAAATCAACTCTACATGTGTGAAAATTTTCAGCAAAAATCATGTTATTTAATCCTATTTCTAAGAACAAAATGTATTCTTAACCAATAGTTGTAGATAACAATGAATACATTATTCTTACAGGAAGATGTTTTAATATTGTTAACACACTTACCTGTAGACCACTTCCCAGTATAGCACCTGTTTTGAAGAGATAGAAGTATTTGCCTTCGACGATCGTTTCCATATAGGTCGTGTAAAAAATGAGAGAGAATGCATAATTTATAACGACAAGTAGAACAGCTGTTCTCCAATTGAAATTAAAGTTCTTGTCTAAAATATCAACCCCAATAAAGCGTAAAATTTTGCGACTGTAGGAGAACAATTGCTTAAAACTTTCGGCACAATTGAGCTGCTTCATGTTTTTAGTTTTTTTTTAACGGATTTAAACAGGATGTGAAGTGTCTTGAAAGGAAATGTTGGTCGTATGAGAATGAAAGCTCGTTTTATATGCGCAAGTTTTTTTTTGTAATGCACTATGGGTTAGTTAAATTTTTTTTTATGTGGTGACAGAGAATGATCTAAGAGAAACAACAAATTACTTTTAGTCCAAAAGTGCCCAATTACGCTAACGAGGTAACAAATTCACAGCCCCACACTGCGACGATGCAATAGAGCTGGATACCCTAGTGCCCTCGATAAGCTTCTTCGCGCTCGACTAACCACAAAATAGACATTGAAACATCGGCTCAAACATGAGGGCTGCATTCTATTTTCGGTGTGATATATGTAAGTGGTATAAATGTTAAGGAGAGCGGATGAAGCGAAGTACTCGTATGTCTTTCACCGTTCCAGCAGAGAAGGGGACTTCCTTTTGCGATATGAAAAATATGTCCAGTCCACCGAACACAACAGCCAGAAATACCGATTCCTCAATGCTTATACAAATTGCAGATACAGAAGAAGCACAAGTATGTGTGGTTGTGCGTCTGGCGTGTGAGCAAACAACACTGGGTCTTATGAATATTGAAGTCGACCCTGTTTTTATGAATCCCTTCGCAGATTGTAAGAATATTGTTCCTCAGCGTGTTTTTTATTTGCAATTATTGCCGTATGGTATTAATCTTTGCCAGGCATGGCCTATAGCCGACCTGAAATCTAATAAGAACTGCTGCTATCCTATTGACCCTGTTTATATGTCCCCATTCGGAGATAGTGACAAGATCACATATGGGCTTTTTTCGTGTTAGGGAAATTAACAAATAAAGCTGCTGATCTTGATTAAGTACGCCTTGTCCTTAATTTATTGACTTCACATCAAAATTCAAGAAGCAATTATTATTAGTTTCATGTAGGAGGAAGTGGGTTGCACACTGCATCCGGGGCCATAGTGCAAGCCAATGTGTCACTATTTGAATGCAGTCATTTATAAATGAATTATAAATCTGTTAGCAACTTTGTTTATATCTTGTGTTGTTTGTACGTCAATCACTCCTAAACGGATACGAATAGTTACACAGGATATATAAGGAATTATGGCATTTCAAGACGTGTATCCTCCCAGGCAAAGAAGACCGGTGATAAATTTACTATGCAGCATTAGCTTTTGACAAATATTCATGGCTAAATTACTTATTTAAATGATTTTGAATAATATTTTGTTAGAAGAAAAGTCATGGATACAAAAATACTAGACCACTTGTATTTAGAAATTACGCACAATAAAGTAATTCATGACAATTTCTCATTGAATTAACATGATTTTGTGTTAGAATTTAATATTTTTTTGCGACATTTTTTCACCGGTTTAGGGAAATACTTTTAAAATATATTACAGGAACGGTGGCAAAATTGAGTAAAATAAACATCAATGTTCAATGTTGTAAAATCTTTTCTTGTCTGATACGTCCTATATACATATATACAATATATATGCACATAAATATGTGTAAAAATACTGATTCTTAGTTATTTTGGTTATTGTTTTGGATAAAAATACAAAGTTCCATTAATATTACGCAAAGTTTAAGGCAACAAGCTCAAAATGAGTGGAGCTGATCTCATAAAGCGCATACGAGGTCTGTTTAAATCCCGCGGGCTGCCTACATTCGACTATTGTTTCGATTTATGTTGGTATTCGTACACCTCTTCTGGAACACGTACTCGGAGCTTCATCTGTTTAGCACGTTTAGTTTATTGGAGAGAGGCATACAAATTAGGAGTATTTTGTGTTCAGCGATTTTGGAAAAATGTTTAGAGTGGTACAAGTTTTTTAAAATAGACGAGATCGAGTAGATGTGCATGAGGGCGATCGCCCTGGTGGCTCTAGGACATTAACAACCAACGAAAATGTTGAGAAAGTGAAGAAAATTGTTGTGGAAAATCACTATTAGAGAAGTTGCTGAGGCCGTTGGCATATAGTTTGACTCATGCAGTTGACCAAAAAGCATAAGTTTTTTTTTTTTTTTGAACAAAAACAACTCTTTAATCAGGCCTCATCAGCTGTACTCTTCAGATTTGGCACCTTGTGGCTTTTCCCAATGTTGAAGAGTAGAATGATAGGGTGGCGTATTGCCACCGTTGAGAATATAAAAACCGAATCACTGAGAACTGCATATCAGAACTGCTTCGAGTATTGGAAAAAAAACTGCAGCAGATGTACTATATCAGAGGGCGACTATTTTGAAGGGGACAAAATAAAAATGGTGCGCACTTTTTTTTTAGCAGCGCTACTAATTACGTCGTCAGCTTCCGTTACTACTTCAACTTCAACTTCAACTTCTTTATTCGGCTCCAGCCTTTACTGTTAATTCATTCTTGTCGCTTTGATCCCAGATGAATTTAGAAGTAGTTGAGAAAAAGTTAAATATCTTTAATAAATATATATCTGAATTTTGGTTCTAATTTGAACATTCGTAACACAGTGTTTTCAACTATTTGATTACGCTAAATGTTGATGTGAAAAAATTAATTTAGTTTCATATGGAGTCGGTTATTTAATTGCTAAAATACATTGTACAAACATTGTTAATATTTGGCAACATTGTTACTATTTTTTAATTTAATTAATAAACAAATAAGAAATCATATAGTACATACTCGTACATACATACAAACGCATGTAGAAAATATTCATGTTGCAAATGATGGCATATACATAATTATTATTAGATATAGTATAATAGCCGAGAGCTCAAAATAGGACTCATCTTAATTTGAGGCTTGTGCCTGTGCCTAGTTATTTTCTCTTATCTTATTTTCTCAGTGATCAATCGTTCCCATGATATGAATCACAGTTTGTGATCTGCTCCACAATTCGGAAGCAAATTATTCCTTGAAAGATTATTAAAAATTGTATAATTTGCCATTTTTGGGGCTTTCGAAATCTAAATAATATTAACGGCCTGTTTTTATGACGTAAATCGTTAATCAAATTTCCGATTACTATCTCGCATTCAGAGGACAAAAAACAAAAGTGAAAATCAGATTACCAAGCAAAAAAAAAAAAAACAATTTTATGTACATAAATAAAAAACAGAAGGTTAAATTCATGTATTTAAATATGTCGGTAAGGCAAACAGGTGACTGTTAAAGCTAAAGCGAAACTGACCCTGCACGATTGAACATTTTGACGATTTTGACGATACGGTAAGAGCTGAAGTTAGATGCAGAAAAAAAGTTTAATAAACAAATGTTTTTGAATACATTTTCTTGTCAGAAACAGAATAAGTGTTTTTTTTACTACAATTTTCATATCAAAAGTACTGTCGTTGATCTTCCATAATTCACTTTTCTTTGCATTTGTAAAAAGCCATTAATTTTCATATGAAGCCGCTCGCAAGTACCAAAAACATCGGAAATTTATTTAAAAGTACAATTACCTAAACCAGTAAAAGCCCAATTAGTATGTTTCAATTATGAAATGGGAACGCACACAGTATGTAATTGGTGGGGGTGGGGGTGGGGTTAGGAATACTTGGTGCCTTTTCTTATGCAGCATAATCATATATCGGCGTTGTCAACTTGGAGCGTATTAAAACTTTTGGCGCGAAAAATTCCTTAGCTGGTCCGCAATATTACTAAGCAACTCTAAACTTGCTGCAAACCATATTTAATACTAATATTTAAAATTCATAATAAGCAAAACATGTTTTTTGTTTTGACATTCGAAAACATTCTCTTCTCGGTATCTACAACTGATGTAATATGTCACATACATACATACATATTTATACCAGCGAACGTCAAATTTCCCAGCAGAGAGAAGTGTATGGAATTTAATATTAATATTATTGTAATAAATATATCAGATGTTATAATATAACAACAGATAACAGATAGCAATTATCATACGACAAATTTAGAGAACTACATCACAATAGGAATTGTCGAGAAGGCTAAACATATATATATATTTAGTTTAGGTCCATATAATATTAATATCTAACATATAGAACTCGTATTTCTGTGTGTGTAATTAAAATATTTTTGGAGTATTTTAGCAGGATATTTTGAAAACAATCTTTAGTGTTCTCGACAATTCATATTATTTTAAATATTTATAATTTTTGTTTCACAATATTCTGACATCAGTTCACGTAACATTTACGTTACCAAAAGGTGATTGTTCCGAATTTTGTGTTGAATGGTATTTCAAAAGGAAAAATGAAAATAAAAAATATGTTTAGGCCTTCATTTCGAGAGGAGATTGACATGGAAACATCATGTCAAATGCAAAAATACAGCTTTTAAATAAGAAAACAGAAAAAAGCGTATTGGCCACTTGGACCCAAATCGGAGTTAGGCTTAGTATTAGATATTGTACAATACTAAGCTTAACTTGAAACCAGTTTGGACATATGAACCACAACTTTGGGCTGCAACAAGTAATTCAAATACAGAAATTACTTTATTTTTCTCAGGGACGTACAGTTTTTGAAACGGCCTTATCATTCCTGTCCAAGCCCTATACAGAGTTGTTAGTAGTATTACAGCCCTGTTTTTATTAGCGATACAATGTTTCTTTTAGATATGACGCTGGTCTTATGAAATTATCTCCGTATTTTAAAAATGAGAATAAAAATCTTAAGTCAGATTTTTTTTACATTTGCACCATTTAGCACCAAAAATTACTTTGATTTTCTATTGTTTGCGCCTTTTTTATTTTAGTTGTTCACAGATGTTGTTCTTTGTTTACCTTGTTTGTTTGTTTACATAAAAATACATCCCTGATCTAATCATATGTGAAGGAATTTGAAAAATTCTTAAAATCGATGAGAGCCGCACGACTGTAAAAGTTTCATACGTATTTTCTTTCTATATCGTATGGTTTCATTACATATTAAGTTTAAACGATGCCGTTCGTGCTCTTCTACTCAAAAATTGGACTTATCGTACGACTTGTAGTATCGTGTAAATCCTCTTTTCGACTTGACCGTTTGCGTAAATCATTAATTAATTAATTCATTTTACTTTATGCTATTGAAAATAAAATCTTGTTTAAATATCACTTCCCAAAAATACTTCATAAAATATTAATCTATTGCACAGAGCAACCGTTTAAGCAGTCAGACTATTGAGACAAATAATATTAATTAAACATGACGCCCCGTTAATTCTTCATTGTTGTTTATTTTGTTTGTTTGTTTGTTTGTTTGTTTTGCAGAACACTTGTTCCGCCTTCCATTCGAATTGAATTTTTGTTGTTGGTATTTTTTGTTTTTGGTGTCAGCGGTGTTTTTGTGTCTGTGGGGCAAAACAGTTGCTGTGAAAAAACCCATCTAATTGCATGTGCACTGGATGGTTTAATTGCTAATAAACATGTCTTAAACATTGTAAACAAATAAGCTAAATGATAAAATGACTGCATATATATATATACACATGTACATATGTATGTATTGTATATACACGTACATACATGTGTGTTGCCATTTAATAAATTATAAATTTATGGAAAAGTGCTGCAAACAACTGCAATTCTAGTTAAATTGAACAGGAAGGTCATATTGCACATGTAGAAGAAGCCAGTTTAATCGACGAACATAAATATTATTTCATTGCGCACAATTGTGTCATTAAGTGTCCATTATTTAAACTGGCTAAACAAATATTTTGCTCAAGTATTTCAAAATAGTTATTCGTATGTTAAAGGAAAACAGGATTTATTGGTATAATAACGTGGGTGTGTTTACACCGGACGTCCATAGTGAACGACTATAGGGCTGAGGAAAAATCTTTTTTACCAATTCAAACAAAAGAAGAATTTGGACAATCTGCTGTAAGTTTTAATTTTTTTTTCGTATTTTATTTTGTTTGTGATATAGTAAGAAGCAACGTTGTGAGATTTTTGCTCTACGGCCGTACAAAGAATTACACCAGAACTTTGTTTGGTTGTTTTTTTCTTTTTAATTTTATATCTCAACACAACGAATTTTATGTTATTACGTATAGTTCAAAAACTTTAATTTTAAAAATGGCAAGAAAGACGCTGCCCTTCTAACTTCTAACGGATAACACCGAAATCCTTAAATTTCTTCGATTTATATGAATAAGTTCCCAATGTTTCAGTTAGTCCTGACATCGATGTGCTGTCAATTTATGTTTATCAAGTTACAGGTCCTTGGATCCTACTAAAAACAAGACGAGCCAAAGGAGTAAAAATGCAATATCTAGATTTCTTACGGCAGCGGGAACAGTTCGAAGTTGAGCTGTTGAGTTGGATGGCAACATTATAGCAACCACAATCCTTGCTCCAGATCTAATTGATTACTACAGTCTGCAACAAGTTTCGATTTCTTCTTTGAGAAAAGCCTAGTCCAAAACTTAGCTGCGCAATATGTCTGGACTAAAGAGAAACTGCCTCCTGGTGGCGATGGGCGACGAGCAGAGAAGATCTGGGTAACAAATTTTGTAACAAGAAAAACAGTGCTCGACAGATACTATTTTTACACCAGCTTTTTAACTTAAAGTTTCAGACTACCGAACGAATGCTGCATCCTCTGAGCATAAATTTTAGGTACCAGAAGAACCGCCAAAGAGATGAGATTCGTGATTACAGAGCTTTTACCAAGAATGGTTGGGCACTCCACAGCTCGGTGAAGTGAAGAAATAAACTGTTAAAGCGCTATAAAGATTTCCGGAGCTGCTGTGAAAACCAAGACGAGATGGAAACCATTTCTCAGCATTTCGATCCTTGTGCCGTAGTGGAAAATCTTCAATTCAACTGGGCAAACGATATTAAATTTGTCTACCGCAATTATATACGATGAAATAAAGTGTAGGGAGCTGTTTTATAAACACTAGCAAATGTTGCCAGGTTTGAAATTCATAAGCCTGTCTACTCATCCCCCTATTCACACACAGTGTTGTTTTTTTTTCTAATTATTAATCAACCAGTAGTTTGTTTCTCTCCCTCTGCTCTATTTCTGTGGCGGTAACTTAAATGGACTATAATGATTGCGTTGGACAACATTCTGAGCTTTTCTGATTTTCTGCAATGAAATGTATACGAATCGAACGCTAAATGAGTTTTAGAATGTTAGTTTTTTTAAAGGGGTTGTTGCTCATCAGCCCCTTTGGAAAATACGCTTTTTCTATTCTCAGGTTATAGTGTGCTTTGTTTTAGGTGCACTTACCATTTCTGAACTAAAAAAAGTTCAATTTCATCACACATTTTTCTTCAAAGTCGACCCAAACAACGTTGAAGGGTGGCCAAAGCGGCAGCGCTACATTGCGCCCATTCCAGCGGCCTAGTGGAAATATATGAAGTCGTGTGAGGAAAAATTGGATTATTGTTGACCGCAAAAGAAAATCCTTGAACCCACTAGAAACACTTAAAAAATGTCTCTATTTCTGAATAACATGGGGCATTATATTTGGTGTTCTTAAAAGTTATAACCTGCTTATTTGATTTGACTTGTGGCTACCGATAATAAAAGCCTGCATTCGTATGCGTCAAAAGCACCCTTGAGTCTTTAGTCTGGATTCTTGTTACAAATGAATGAGACATAAACCGATTATCAAAAGTAGATTTTATACCTAAAAAGCAAACAAAAATATCTCATCTCCTGCATTTGCAAAAGCACATTTTGTTTTGTGGATGAGTATGAAACATTTTTGGTGATACTCTTATTTTTTTGTGTGTTTCTGAGGCCAAAGGTTTTATTTATTGCATGAAAACTAAGCACCTGTTGGCAGTTTTATATGTTTGTATCCAAGGACGCATGTCTATATATTTTGGCGATTAAAGCAGAGCAAAGCAAAGCAAAGCGAAGAAAAGAAAACCAGAACAAACAATAAATAAATGCATATGTTTCATTGTCAAAGTTTGGAATCTTTCAGTCGTTCACATGTTGGCTTCATGTGCGAATAATAAAAATGAATTTATTTATTTCGACAAACACTTTTGTTTTAATGACTCATACGCTCGTACATAAATTTGCTCAGCTGGTAAGAGCTACAGCTATAAAAGCTTCAACAGCATGAAAACAGCCGGCCAAGACTTGGATACTTCATGTGCGTCTATTATAAGCAAATTTAGTTTTGTTTTAAATAAGTTTTATTGGTGTCTGTTTGCCTCTTCTTCTTCTGATGATGATGATGAGTTTAATGTGTTAACGTCCAAGGAAACAACAAGTCGTTGTGCCCCAAAATTGAAGAAGAATCGACTATTCGTGGCTTTCACCATTTGGTCAAGTACTTACCTCTCTGTTATATTAACAGTTTTTGCACAAAGTGGGAGAGGTTTCATGAAGTATCAAGTTTTGTTTATCTAGATTTGTCTGCATACCTTTTCTTGTACATTTTACTCCTCACTCTTAAGAGTTTTCATAAGTTTTTACCCATTCGATTTACGGATATAAGATAATATTAAATCAATCTGGTACATTTACCATATGTGTTTGCCATAACTTTTTAAATGGGTTTTCAATCACAGCGTAGTAAATAAAAGTTTAGTACAACTGATAGTTGCAGTGTTGTAAATTCTAGTACTTTAGCCAGATCTACTACATGGACTAAGTTCACTGGGACATTTATTGGCAAGAGTAAAATACATTATTATCAGTTTATTGCATTCTCAAAAACAAACAAAACAGAAACCCTGAAATTCAGTCAAGAAAATTAAGGATTCAAAAGGATTAAAAAAGAACTTCCTTCTGATAGTCCACTCTTCCCAGTCAAGATGTTGTTTAATTACTTAATAAAATATTTTATGCAGCAACTTCTACCGCCTCCGATTTGGAAAAATGCTCTCAACTAGAGAAATTACTCAGAATCATGTATAAGGAAATGATTATGTATTTATTTGGAATAATGAAACAATATCTCAGTTTATCATAGACATATGGGAAAAAAATTTCACTTCAGGTTTCCTTAAGGACAATTAAATTGATTTAATTAGTTTTATTTTAAGTTGCGAACGACCAGCTTCCAATTTGGCATTGCAACGACTTGCACTTCTTACCTTAAAATTTTAAGAAAACAATATGTGAGTGCGACCAACGATGTTTTACATTCGTGTGAAAGATCTGTCGGTGCCATTATACTCGTGTATGGAATATGAACTGCCCTACTCGGCCTTTCGAGATGGCGTAAGTTTTTTTTTTTTTTCCGTCTACATGAGGCAACCGTACCCTCAAACCGTGGCGCTGTTGAAATCTCAAGTTATTGATTTTCATACCATTAAATTTAGGCAAAACAAAAAAAATATACTGATAATCGTTGTTCTATAGCGCTCGTCATTGACAATAAGAGAGCGTAAAAATTTAGTTTTCAAAGAAATATGGAACCATGATGCCGTCAGCTCTAAAATCATGCCACATATAGACTGCATGCATTGAATGCTACAGCATCTCATACTGTCTTGAAATGGAGAATTTTGTTTGTTTTGCTACCCTCGTATACAGCAACGATATTCTTGGCGGAGTTTAAGTTTCGTCGCTGCACGCTGGTACCAAATAAAATACCTGTTTTAATATAACATTTTCATAATTTTAGCATGTTGTTGCATGCGGGATACCTTTATGTTGACTTGACAAACACAACATCCAATTCTACGGCTGTTGCTTTAACAATATAACAGATATGAACTGTCAAATTTTGGTAGCCCTTATGGGATCGCCTCTTTATTGATACAAAAAGATTGAGTTGTTCTTGTGGTTATTAACAATATAGTTGATTAATATTTAGTTTAATTTAAGTTTAGCTTCGTTTTTTCTTTGGACACGAAATACTGGTTTAAGAGTAATTTTGGAAAAATATTAGAACAGAAGCGCAATCTTAACCTCAACAAATCGAAGAAGAAAACACATTCAGATCTTGACAAAAATATATTCTAATCGTGATTTGTCATGATCAAGAATGGCAATAGTATATCACGCTATAATATACTATAATACCAAATATATTATTGCCAATAACCAACCAGAACACACGACCACAACCAAATAAATGATTACCACGGCCAACATTACTTTTGGCACAGCCTATTAAACTATTACCCTGACCAATCATAGTTCTGCGTTCAAAATCAGTTCTGGTTACAAGTATTTTGTCACATAGGCCATATTTTCAGGTAGCGTTGACAAATAATTATGGTCCTGATCAAATTGGAAACAATGTTTTTCTTTTTGTCTGTAAGTATTTTGGTCTTTAAAAAAAAAAAAAAAAAAAAAGAAGAAAGAAGAGAAGAAAAGAAGAAGATGGACCAAGGAATACGTTTACCATTTCGTTTTTATTAGGCGTTTTTCCCATAAAAAATTGTGCTGTCAAATTTAAAAAGAAACGGTATATTATTTGATGGTTCTGGGATCCTCAGCAGAGCAAAGCACTTGCCAATGAAATATAAATAAATAAATCTGAGTGGTCGCATGCCTAAGATTTATTGCCATTGCATTTTCTAATTTTCCATTTTAATTAAGCCTTTAATAGAAGTACAATAACAAAATAATAATACCACGTACCGGATATAAAAGATAAACAAGTTTGCCCTAAAATGTCTTTAATCGAGTAAAAAGCCAAAGGAAAAAATAATGGCATTTTTAACGAATGCCATTAAAAAAACTAATAAAAAATAATAATGCTTCATTGGTCCTTTTCTCGGTGGGCGAGCCCATATAAAAGTGAACAAAATATTTAAATGAACTTCAATTATGCCGCTTGGAATCATCAAAAATTGTCTATTTGATTGTAAAAAACAAACAGAAAATTCCACCCAAAAAGGGTGTTTTTTCCATGTTTAAGTCAAACAAATTTAAAATGTTTTCAATAAAATTTTTTTTTCAAATATCTCTGTGTTGACGTTGCAAGTGGCAAATATCGTGGCAGATATTGTGCCTTGCGTTAAAGAAAGTAAATTTTAGTTATTTTAATCCTAATATATGATTTGAGATGACTTTTTTTTTTTGATATTGTTGTAATTTTAAAACACTAGATGCAGTTTTTTTAAACATTTTCTTTTACACTTTTGCACTTATTGCATACTTGCAAAAATGCTATAGAAAGGAAAAAAAAATGTTCAGTTCGTTTAAGAGTTCCAGCGATGAGAAATGTAATGTTTTCTATAAAATAAAATTTAGTGAAGTTTTAGTGAAAATATTAATGATGGCATAAAATCTTGATGCGAGATAGGCCAGAAATCTCCCAAAGGTTTTTGTTAGTTTCGACTTAGTTTTTTGACTGGCAGGAAATGAAGTGAAAATGGGAGCATAGCTTTGTGGTGCACTGTAAAATTGGGGATTCCAAAGAGCAGCATTGGGCGCAGGAGTTTCTTTCAACTTTCAACTAAAGCCTTCTCCCGTTCCAGCAATAAATTCAAGACCCCACCTCTCTCTCTCTCTCTCTCTCTCTCTCTCTGGAGGTTTTTTAAATTCTGAAAACCATATGGCGAAAAATCACCTGCCATTTAATGTGATATATTTTAATATCTGATTGTTTATTTATTACTTTAAAAAAATGTTTTGCGTATCAAAAAGAAAAAAAAAGTATTTTAATGGCATTTAATTTGCTTCTTGCTTTTCTATCCCAAAAGAATTTTTTTGCCAAAAACAAAAAAACAAACATTGTTGTTGTTTGTTCAAATGTCCATAAAATATTCGTTTGCTGACCTTTTAAAATTTTAACTATACAAATACAATTAAAAGTAAATATTTTCCAATCAACATGTCCAAAAAAATATTTGTAAATTTAAAATGTTTGCGATTTTTCTTGGCGCTACCAAAACCTGAAGGATCAATTGCTTTAGATGAAAGTTTTGTAGAGGTAATACAAGAGGTAAATTATTGTTAAGAAAATATATTCAAAATTCAGTTGTTTAACTTCATCTTGAACTGGAAAGTACTTTTAGACGGTAATACAAAGTATTACGGTTTTGTACAATCAAAATATAACGAAATACTCTCCTTGTCCATGAAAAGAAGCAAAAAGCTTGGTGAAAGTTTTTCATACTATTGAATTAAGTGGAAAGGAAATGTATTATACAGCAAAGCTAAAAATGATGGTTACAATTCCACATAATTGACAAGGACAACACGAACATTTTCTAAGCCATTAATTCCTTAGACGGTAAAAGGAGGACGATGCACCTGAACAACGTCACCCTTAACCAACTCACCAGCACATTCGTGAAAAACAGAAATCTGTTCTAAGACAATTATAAAATTGGGGGGTCATTGGGATCACCGTATGTAGACACTATGCATTTTAGTATCTATCAAAGCCCGCGGCAGCTTCTTTGGGTCAAAGCTACGTGTACAACCAGAACATTTTAGACAGTTCAGCACCTCAACGGGGATGATCATGGTGTGCCCAGGGGCACATTGTCCTTGGATGAAGTATTCAGAAGAATCTGTCAAACATTAACTTTCTACAGTTTTGGTTGCCTTGCCAACGAGGTACCCCCTCCAACTCCTAATTCTCGAAAAATCAGAGTGCTCCTTTTTTTTTTTTGAACCCGTTTGAGCCTCTGTTTTCTTTGCATGGATAAAGCGAACTTTTAATTCGACTCAACTGACAAAATGTCTTGTGTTTAACTTAATCTTTGTTTATTGCCTTTAAATATGCAAGCAGCCAACAATTTATATTTTTTATACTGCAGGTTCTTCTGTTTTTCCAAGAAATAACCTTAAAGAAAATTAGGATTTTTTTAGCCGTAAAAAGTGTATTTCGTTGATTTGTTTGTCGATGGTCTGGCTTAAAAAGATAAAGTGTGGATTTAACAAACTTTCTTAAAAGTTGTCATTTAACAATTTATAATACTAAAATGAATATTAAAATGGACAACAAGTTGAGCGCCAGCGGCATTAGAAAATAATCTTTTTAATGGCAAAGTCATGGCTGGAATTCTTGATGTTTGATTTAAAGCGTTTAAATTGAACTTGTCAAGCAGTTTTAGTGGACTTGCACGACGTTTATGCACTTTTGTAAATGACACAATGTGCAGATCGGACTAGTGTCGCACTGTGTACAGGCACGCCAGCGTCTAGTCTGGTACCAATACAGATTTGTCCAATTAGGCCTTAGGTAGTTATTGGAAGACCAACGCTAAGTACTGGGTTCGAAAAATCCTAAATAGATGCTATTAATTACATAAATTATTTTTCTCACATCTCCCTATTTTTTATTGTCAAGTTGTTAAAGTTCAAAATATAAGCCGAGTTCTTCTGAATATCAAACAGGGTACTTGCCTAAATGTATGAACGTTATTTAACCCGTAGAATATCGGTATTAAGTTTGGCATTAATTTGAACAGACAAGGCAAATTCAAAAACAGAAAAGTATTGCTGCAATTCGCTTTGAAGAAACACCTCGTACAGCCCATGAACGCGTGACATTTAGTTTTTTAGGGCAAAGCACAATATAGGCGTACTTAATGGCAAAATAATTATGTAATAGAAATTATTTTCAACACAAATAATACACCTTAATACACCTTTTTTTCATTCCAAAATCAAAAAACATTTGATTAGAAAGAGATTAACATATAAATTTTGTGGTCTTGATGAGATCAAGGTGCAAGCTACAAAAGACTGCCCCTTGAGCGGTCAAAATCACCTGTCTTTAGTTCGGTAACTGCTAAGCTTGTTAGTGCATTAACAGAACTGGGTAAAATTTGCCAGCAAGGCGGATTCAAAGCAGTTAAAATCGCCAGCAAGCCGGCTTCATAACAATTGAAGTTAGAAGCGCAGCTGATTAGTATTTCTATGTTTTAATCTCTATTGGATGTAGACGTTTTAAGAGAAAAATGTTTTTTTTTTTTTTGATATTTCACGAATATTTAGCAAAAACAAAATATCTACTTATTCGTAGAGGGCAATTTGCCGAGTTTGGTTCTTGGAGCCGCGAGCTAAACCGCTATAAAGTCATTAATACAGCTGCGTGAAGCTGCAAGTATGTGATATATTTTTGTTTAAGTCACAAAATGTGTCAAAATCAAATACATATTTTTCTCTTGAACTGTTGACATCCGAGATGAAGTAATCAATTGCGCTTTCAGTTTTATTTTTACGGAAGTCACTTTGTCATTGCGAAATGTCGAAAACAATAACTCAACTTATTGACATCAAGCCGTGACCAAAAACAATCTAAGAAATGTAAAATTTTATATATTCGCTTTCGCTAATCTTATTGAAATGAATCACTTGTGATAATGCGGCAGATTAGTTTTGCGCGGCTACATGGTTCTTGTCCTTAAACTTGCTGACGCACAAGCATCATTTAAAATATTTTTAATCTTAAACGAAACAAAACACTAAAATTTTCACTTGATTGACGATTTAATTGGAAAGTTTTCATTGAGATGGAAAATTTTGAAAAGAACAACAAAATTTATTCTTTGTCAGACTTCGCCTAATTGATTGACAGTGTAAACAGCCCTAAAGTAAAAGGAAGTGAAGAATGAAAATTCATGTTATAACAGTTTTTAAAATGAAAAATTCTCCTACTTCAAAAATGTCATTCTTTTGGACAACGCCAAAAAAGTTCCTCAAAAATTTCATCACTTTCGTTCAATGAAAAGAAAGAAAAGAAAATTTCTATTTAGTTCGTTGAAAATTATGGAAAGGTGACTGGAAATGTTAAAAGTATTTCACGAATTTGTCATCCACTCAACGAACTTGCACTACCTGGCGCCAAAAACTGTTATTGTTTTGTTACCGTCCCCGAAACGGCTGTTGTCTTGTGTACGAGTATTTTAAGTTATTTAAAAGTAATGAAATATACAATTTTAGACATTTCACTGCGGCAATGAAATTTAAGAAAAAATAAAACGAGTGATTTCTACTGCGAAGCGAAGATTTTATAAAAAAATATAGACTGAACCTCAACGATGGCTGTGTTTCGTAGTTTGATACTTTCACTTAGAGTGTACAATAGAGTGGACAATATTTATATGGAATTATTTTTGTTTTTTGTAGGAGGTGGTTCGCCCCCTAATTTTTTTCTTTTGGGCACAAATAACATATTTCCAAAACTGTAGACTGTTTGGTCAACGTTAAGGCGTGGCACATGCGCCCTCAAGTTGACAAGAAGGGATTTTGCACAATTTAATAAGAAAAAAGTTATAACTTCATTATTATTTATCAAAATTTATGTTAAGTATCGATATTATATTTAATTTTGACTATTATTTTAATGCGTGCCCCTAAAAAGGCGTGGCACCTTATATAATTTAAGTAATATATACGAAAATATGTAGTTTTTGCTTCAAAATATGATGGAATCTTACATATGTATGTAAAATTTATTTCCTAAAAGTCATTAAATAAATGCCGGCAAATTGGGGCGTGGCAAGTTAAAATTTTAAACTGCTACTAACAAATGCAGCTCTGTGCTAATTAGTTGCGATCAAGCAAACTTATATTTTCATAGAAGTAGCAATACTGGAATAACGGTATCTAGTACACATGTGCTTTTGTTAAGCTAAAAAAGAGCGTTGATAATGTGTTGTTATACATGCTAATGTGGAAATATTAATTTGATTTGATTGAAAGATAAGGTTTATAAAATTGGTAAGTTTAAACAACAAAGTTCTCGATATTTTCAAAATATAATAACATATTTAATATTATTAATGTAACTCAAACAGCAATGGAAACAAGAGCAAATGAAAAGTTATTTCTGCTTGGGCACGACGAAAGTCAAATCATTGGGTGCAAGTTACCATCAAAAGGGCAAATATTAAAAGTTCTTTTTTACAATATGCGGAAAATTAAGCTCAATCTTCGTCCGAGTGCATATCTTGTAATTAAAGAAGCAGAAGTACTCTGTGATAAAGCACGTATTCCCACAAGCCAGAATATTCGTAGCGTTCAGAAAGTGGAAGCTCTATATCATCAGTGGAAGACACTTCAGAAAACTTGTAAGCGCCGTACAGCTCTACAGGAGAAACGTGAGCACGATTTTGTGGAAGAATTAGACGATTTGTTTGATATCGCTCATGGTGATGCGTTAAGTATTATTCAAATCGAAGAAGATAGACTATTTCTACTTAATCAACGGAAAAAAGGCAGACCAGGTGGTATGATCGGAAGCGATCGAGCACTTTTTGAAAGAGAGAAAAGAAGAAATATGCGTGAAGAAAGAGAACTGATAAGGCAAGAAAAGTATCACCAGGAGCAATCTCAAAATTTGGTTGCAAGTCAGGACTACTCAGATGATGAAGGACAATTGACTGAAATAGACAGTGATGAGCTTCAAGACAATTTTCAACAAACATCTACTGGAAATGTGGGAAAGAAACGTAAAATGAAAAACTTTATAACACCCAAGCTTGTTGCGACTCTGGACAAGTGTAAAGTTAGCGACAGAGATGCTGTTCGAATTCTCATAGCCACTGCTGAAGCATTGGGCCATGATTTAAGTCAGTTAGCAATAAGTAAAACTACAATTCGAAATTGCCGTAAACAAATTCGATCTGAAACAGCTATAAATTTAAAGGAAAAATTTCAAAACATTTTACCGCAAACCATTACAGTACATTGGGATGGAAAGCTGTTACCATCATTAACTGGAAAGGAAAAAGTAGACAGATTGCCAGTTGTTATTACATCTACAGAGACAGAGCATCTACTTGGAGTTCCTGCATTACAGGCTGGTACAGGAAGGCAACAGGCTGAAGCAATAATCCAATTATTAAAAGAGTGGAATTTGACAGACAAAGTTCAGGCCCTGTGTTTTGATACAACAGCAACAAACACGGGAAGACTTCAAGGTGCTTGCGTGATATTGGAACAGGAATTAGGAAAAGATCTTTTGTACTTGCCCTGTCGTCACCAAATCTACGAAATTGTATTAAAGAGCGTATTGAAAAAAGAAATTTGTCTTCAAGTGGACCAACTTTGTCAATTTTCCAAAAGTTTAAAGGGTCCTGGGCGATGATAAACCAAGAAAATTTTAAATTTGGAGTTGATGACGAGAAGGTAAGTCAGCATATTAGCGTTTTCGAATTAGAAGATCTAGCCACGTTTTTCCGCCAATATTTAAAAATAAAACAGCCTAGGGCTGATTATAAGGAGCTTCTGGAATTAAGCCTAATATTTCTTGGGGAGCACGATAGGAATTATAAATTCAAGTCACCAGGAGCATATCATCACGCTCGTTGGATGGCCAAGGCGATTTATTCATTAAAAATGTTTTTATTCAGAGAAGAGTTTGTCATGTCGTCAGATGAAATAGACGCCATACGCGATGCTTGTTTATTTATTGTGAAAATTTATGTAAAAGTCTGGATAGAAGCGCCAATAGCTGCCAAAGCGCCTAATCAAGACCTTCTTTTAATTAAATCTCTTTTCGCCTACAAAAATGTCAACGAAAACGTAAGCAATGCAACTTTGGGAAAATTCCGTAACCATTTATGGTATTTAGCAGCAGAAACAGTAGGTTTTTCGTTTTTTGATGAAACCATTACTTCTGAAACAAAAACTTGTATGATAAAGAGACTTCGTGTAGAGTCAGAAAATGAGAGCAAGCGGCTGATTACTGATATACAGGACTTACAATCAAAATCAATTGAGGACTTCGTAACCAAAAATACACTTCACTTCTTTGAACGTTTTTCGATTGCAACCGATTTTTTCCAAAAAGAATCCTCCCAATGGCAGAACGAGCCAAGCTATATACAGGGCGTAAATATCGTCAGTAAAATGAGGGTAGTTAACGATACTGCCGAACGAAATGTTAAATTAATGGAAGAATATAATAATTCATTATCAATAAATGAAGAAGAAAAACAATTTATCTTACAAATTGTAACTGATTATCGAAAAAACTATAAAGGTATTAATAAATCAGATCTCATGGAACACTAATCTATTTGTGTTTTATTTTAACTTGCCGGCATTTATTTAATGACTTTTAGGAAATAAATTTTACATACATATGTAAGATTCCATCATATTTTGAAGCAAAAACTACATATTTTCGTATATATTACTTAAATTATATAAGGTGCCACGCCTTTTTAGGGGCACGCATTAAAATAATAGTCAAAATTAAATATAATATCGATACTTAACATAAATTTTGATAAATAATAATGAAGTTATAACTTTTTTCTTATTAAATTGTGCAAAATCCCTTCTTGTCAACTTGAGGGCGCATGTGCCACGCCTTAACGTTGACCAAACAGTCTACAGTTTTGGAAATATGTTATTTGTGCCCAAAAGAAAAAAATTAGGGGGCGAATAACATGTTATTCAAAAAAAAAAAAAAATGTCCACTCTAGTGTACAAGTTAGTCAAAGGAAAATTTTAGAAACATTTGAGCAGAATGTGAAAATAAAGTTTAATTTTTATGTTTAATTTTATTATAAAGTTTTTTAATGTTTTCTTTTTTTTGGGGGCTTCGTGATTTTAAATTTAGAGTTCTTTCTTTGTTGTTTGACCTTTAGGTCATAAATAAAACTTTTGGGTGTTAATCGTTTGTTAATAAATTAACTGCGACTTTTATCTTAATACCCGAAAAAGGGTATCGAAGGTACTCGAAATATCGAAGTAAACAAACAAAACTATGGAATAAAACATATAAAAGTTGCAAAGCTGACTTTTGGAGTTGGATGCACCCATTATTTCCCAACAATTTAGTCTTTTATATTTATGTCGCGTGGCGGCGCTCGTCGTGAGAGAAAGCAACTATTTTTATCAAACTCTCACCTTCAATTGTTTTAAACTCATATTTTGTTGAGATAAATTTGACCTGGGTAGCCAATAGGATAGATTTTTCCTTACAAAGTTACATTGAATGTCCATAGTGTAAAATTTACCTGGTAAGTTGTCACAGTTATTTGAAAAATAGCTTAAAGATTTAAAAAATAAAAACTAAACAAACTGTTTGCTCGAAACAAACAATAAAATTATTTTTTAAATGTAGCTGTTGAGTAAAAATATCATATTGTTGGCGTATAAAAAAAAAAACGAAAACCTATACTTGATTTTTGCTTAAAGAAATTAAAAAAAAATAAATAAGTTGCCCCAGTAATTTTTCTGTTTGACAATAAATTTAGTTTAGAAACATAAAAATATTGTACATTATATTATCTTTTGGTCCAAAACGAAAAAAGCAAACATATTTTTTACTAAATATAAACAAATTTTTTTCTGGAAAATGGTTTTAATCCGCCTATTTCGGCACAGCTCCATACTCCAGCAATTTAGTAACTCATTCAAAGAATATCGTTGTTAAAAATTGTAAGAACATTTTTCGGTAAATTTTTTTTTTGAATGTCACAATTTTGCAAAGCAAAACTAAGTGAAATTTATATTCCGCGGACACTATTCTGTATATAAATTATAATTAAAGTGAAGTAGATTAATTACCTGTTTCCTGATATGAAATTTTATTTTGATTTTATAAAGTCGCACTCTAGCAATTTTTTAAAATTCAAAAGTTTTTAAAATTCCAAAATTGTTTTTTCATAAATTTTGTTCCAATAAAAATTTTTTTTTTTTTAATTCTAAACACTTGAACAACATTATTTTATCAAAAAAGGCGTTCAATATAGCAGAAGCATAGATTTATTGTGTTCAACAAACGAATTAGCTGGTTCGGCTAATAAATTGTTTGAATACGACATTATAAAGAACTCGAAAACGGACTGAAAATAAAATTTCACTGGAACTGTGTCGCACAAAATAAGCAACATTTTAAAAATTTTTGTTAGTCTTCATATTCCGCATAAATGAGTTGTCTCAGTTACATATTTTCTTCTGGCTCACAACCTTTACGACTACGAGTATATATTTACATCCAAATGGTTTGCGTGGTCAAAAGCTGGAATAGATCAGGTGCTTTTAAAACATGTATGTGATGCTTTTTGTTTTGCTGCGTGGCAGGGAGGAAAACATTATGCGTAGCTTTGAGCCTTAATTAAATATTTCTATAAGAGTCAGGTAATAATTATAAATATCAATGAAATCAAATAACGGATTCATCAAAATGAAAATTTCTTATACGAAATTTTTCTCTACACGTCATTCTACGACATTTTATTTTGCTTTCTTATTTCGAAATTACACAGTACACAGATAAAATTGAACAAAAAAAAAAAAAAGAAGGAATATTTTAAAGGGGAAAGTACTTTCGTCACCATTATACCATATTCAGTAAATTTCTTCCAAAGGACATGTGCCATAAGGATGTTACATTAATATATTCCGCCTGGCAGAAACTGCAGACTTTGCATGCGGCTTAAAAAGCAGATTTGTATGCCGTTGCCAAACGATGTTGTTCGATAATTCAATAAAAATGTTGCTGTCATTTAAAATTTCTTAAAACATTTTTGCAATTTAAGCTGGTTACACATTTTTTTCCTCCATATTATTTTTCGATGAGCCGACAAGAAGATTTGGCACAAGAAAGACAAATTTCCACCCCCGGGCAGTCAAATTCAATAATTTTAAGTACCTTTTACAGAAGTCATAAACGTATTATTAAACAAATCTGTTGCCGCTTAATGTTGCCGAATGTGGAACCCCAAAAGAAGGTGTAAATTATCTGTTGCTTGAATAGGAAGTTTATTAAATAAAAGTTTCAAACAGAGTGAAACCTAAAAAATAAACAACCTGATAAATAAACTACAGTCTGTAGACATTCCCCCTGCACCCTTCACAACCCAAGAGTACCATGATGTAGGTACAGAAAAAAGAACAACCCGATACCAGTAACGCTGTTACACACTGTCACCACATCTGTAAATATGTATGTATGTATGTACAGGCAAACTCAAATATTGTTAATATCCCGGCAAACATATGAACGTTAAAATATGCATAGACTTATCCAAAAAATGACTTCTTTAATACATCTTTATGAGCTGTGGCTTGATATACAAAAATATTTATTTTTAAAATCACTGAATCACTGAAAAAATGTTAGTTAATATTTAGAAGGGACAAAAAAAAAAAAATTAAAAAAAAAAACGGCTCCTTTATGTTTTGAATTTTTATCCTTTTTATGACAGTTGTGGAAAAACTGCGATACAAAGTTTTATTTATTTCCACTTTTACTTTAAACCATCTCGATAATAACAATTCCCTATAATTCATTTTGCAGCTACTTGTACTGTCCACGTTGTTTCTTTTTTTTCGGACAGTTTCACTTTTGATAGAAATTGTTTGCCGGAACGTTTTGTGCGAGCGGGTGTGTGTGTGTGTGTGCGTGTGCGTGTGCGTGTGCGTTTGTGTCATGTCCTTCGCACTGACAAAATGTCCTTTTCATTGTAGTCCAATATGGCGCAGCAAATATTGTCACAGTAGAAATGCCGACACATAAACTTTTGTCTATTATAATGCTGTAATTGTGACACTGTAGCAACACTAGAATGAAAAACAAAAATGAGCAGCCAGTTTTTGATGCAGACAACAGGGCTAATCAGTTGCAAACAACGACCGACATGTGTACACACCTACAGCATAAACTTTGCAAAATATTCGCACTCATGCCACATAATTTTACACATTTCCATACACCAGAACCAACCCAAAGATACTGAAGAGACGACAACGACTAGATATACAAAGCAAACAAAACGGCAACGAAGGTAAACAAAATAATAAATAATGCGAGCAAAAGGACAACGACTATCAGCAAATATATTATATGTTCGCAGTTAATCAGGCAGTAGCGGCGGCAAAGTGAAGGAAAATTAAATGAAATGTTCAGCCAAAGATGAAATTTATTGGCATGATTTGGACAACAATACGAGGGATGTTGTAAAATGCGTAGCATTGGCAGCATGGAAATTTTAAATGGAATAGAAAAGCATAAGAATGCTGTGCCTGAAGACAGTTATCCTCGCTTAAAAAAGGGAAAACCAAATTATTATGTAAAACAGAATTGATATTTAACGACAGCCTGTACTCCCTCATCCCAACTACTAGTAAATGTTACGAAAAAGAAAAGATCGTTCATAATAAGATTTGGATATGCAGGGACTCTACATCAATATGAAACACTTTTGCAATGCAAGACAAGGAGAACCTGATGGAAAAAAACAACGTTTATTATAAATTTACCCCCCTCGTCCTTAGGAGCAGAAAAAACACTTTTAAAGGAGCCAAATGTTTGCAAATATATCGGTTACTCTAAAGTTATTTCAGAACATACTGCGGCATTCATCTTGAATGCTTAGCGTGGTCTGCGATCCCATAACATTTTTCGGTTTTGTAAATGTTCGTATCATGAATATGAAAAATTTTGGAATGAAAAAAGAAGTTTGGATTCACCAGTTTATTCATGTTCTGCGTACTGTTTCTTGCCGCGTTAAGTTTAAGCCTTTAAATTGTGTAATTAATTAGTTTTTCGCAAGAAACAGGTCACAGTTTTGTTATGATATGGCAGCCCGATTCAAGCCTGCATAGAAAAAAGTAGTGGCAACTCAACAAGAAATTTAAACAAAGTCATTCACCTGGGATTTCTACACATGGAATCTGAAATTACAAGCTGTTGCTTGTGTTGCCTCGTTCATGAGTCAAAAATAATACATACATATATAGTAAAAGATATGTACACAAGTGTACATATGTATGTACGCAGGTGTGGGTATGAATGTGAGTAAAACGTAAGCAACTTTCGACATACGACATACACGTACATATCTTATCTGTTCAATGTCAAAAAAAGACTGGAACATCTGTGTCACCATGGCCAATTAAGCCAGGTGGCTGCAAGGACACAATAAGTGCAACATAATAAAAACCGCAGGAATTTTGTTATCACAAATTGTTTCCTTTGATGTCAAAATCTGACTTCGATGTAGAAAAATGTAAGAAAGCAGTAAAAAAGGCATAAATTTAAAATTAAATACAATTTTGTAAAAAAATTATTTAACTAACTAAATGTTTAAATTGGTGCAACAAAGAAAGCAAAAACAACAGTAAGACAGTAGACGCTCGGAAATTGGGATCGCGCAATTCGAATCCTTCGGATATTAGAATCAACGTTTTTAATACGCTGGCTGCTGTGAAATTAAAGTTGACGCCTCTAACTTCTGAGCGTTCTGATTTTTCTTTGTTTTTAACACTGGAGACTTGTGTTTTTAGCTTCTGTTTGCCTTCTATATGGCAAAATGGGAGAATCCCATGTTATGTATGTATGTAATTGTTATATTTTTCTTTCAGCTTTTATGAATTTTAATAAATATGTTTTGTGTATGTTTGGGTGTGTTTCTTCCGTATTTTCTAATCTAAGATGTACTTCTGTGTTGTTTTTGTTCAAAAAAAAAAAAAAAAAACTTTGGAAATTAGAACTTCTCGTGAATTAAAACCATCCGTAGGTACAAAGCGGCTCCAATTTCCAGGCGTCTATTGTATAAAGAATTTAAATATGAATAAATTTCACATTCATTCAAATTATCAACTGACCTGTCAAGTTTAACGAATAATGAATTCGTCCCGTATGTCACTTAAGTCGCAAACGCACATTAATGCATGTATTACGATATGTTAATAAATTTTGTAGAATAAAATAAGTTTTATTCTGAAAAAACAATATATATATTAACTGGAAGAGAATATGGATGCAAAAGTTTGACAAGTGGTCGTTAAATATTTGTTTTCTAAGCAATTTTAGCAACGTATGTTTTCTCATCACACCAGAGATGTATTTTAGGGTAAACATTGGAAGCACCAACAGAATATATTGCAGCTACTAGCAATAATGCCATTGCTAGGTAATATTTTCCCCGCAAAAATATGTAAAAGCCCCCTAAATGTAAAAGTTTAGATAATAACTTCATTTCTCAGACACAGAGACATTTATAAGACTTTTAACATAATCAGGGGCATATGGTCGTCGTTCTATGCAGCTATAACTTGTAAGTTTACTTTTCAAATTATAAAATATTATTGTAAAATAAAACAATTTTATTTCAATTAAATTAACTTTGACTCAGTTTCAATTTACAGACTAATATCATATCGTAAATAAAAGCAAAAATCGTCAAATTTTTACTGAAATTCCGACAAAAATAATATCTTTTCAAAAAGCTTTTGTTTGTAAATTTTACTTTTTTAAATTCCACGAAACAAAGAATAACTGTCCTTAAATTAGTTTTAGCAGGAAAACATTTGAAAACGTTGATACTAAATCTGCTGCGAAGACAAACTTTAACAGTTGCAAAATATGGTACTTTTAGTTGCAATATTCTATTCAAAAGATGGTAATTTATAGGCTTTTTCCACTGACCAACATCTTACATCTTTCATCGCACTGCCAATATATTTGCTTCGATTTTACTTATGCCATCCGTTTAGACATGAAAAATACCTACAAATAGACTTTTCTTTTCTTTTCTTTTTTTTAATGCGGAGATAATTTCATAATATTTTGATTCTACAAAATCGCAATACTTTGTATTACATGGTCTTTGGTAGAAGCAAATTGGCCTAAACTAAATCCCTATAAAATGCTTTGTCTATCTATATCTCTCTCTCCCTCATGATTACAAAATTTGTTTGATCAGATAAAATTTGGTTCGCAGTGGGTGTGGGTGCCCTCAGCTTTACAGCTGCTTAAACTGCAATACAAAACTTGTAAGACCATCGGAAAAGTAAGAGTTTTCGGTACTTCAAAACTCAAACACAAATTGCGCGCTTTCCTAAACAACAGGAACTTAACACAAACGTAAAAAACCGTTTGAGTATTTATTAAATAAATTTTGAAGTTCAAAAATTTATCCCTAAATAAAAATTGCTTCGGTAATTTGAGACAAAAACAAAAAAAAAATATCATATTGGCTGCGACTTGTTCAAATTACCAGTAAAAAGGACTCAAACTATTAACTCAACAAGCGAAACTAAAAAACAAAACTTTAGTGCAGCTGAGAAATAAGTCCGTGTTTGTATTAATGCTTTACTACGATTGTGCGAAAGGGTGACCCTTAAAACTCGGACTTGGCACATTAAAGTTGAAGAATTGAAGAAAAAAGTCACCAGTGAAATAAAAACGTACATGGAGAATTAGCAGATATTTTATAATATAGTTTTTTAATTGTCTGCTCGCAGCACAGGGACAACCTAGTTTTTTTTGTTTTGAAACATATGTATGTACGTTACGTGCATAACTGTGTGCACACTATGCGTGTGTTTCTGCGCTTTTAGATTTATGCGTAAAACCCTGTCCTTGCTGAAAGCAGAACATTTGTTAACTTCTATGGAATAAAAAAAATATAATCCTTGAGCAGTACATCATTTTAGGGATTAAAAATACGAATGAATTAAGTCGACAGGAGATGATATGGTGAGTTTAATAGTCATCCATAATACAGTCATCCATTTAAGCTAAAGGAGATAAAAACGCCAAAAAGGATGAACACCGCTGAATAAGGAAGTAAGGGTGAAATGATGTCCTGGCGATCAGTAACTGGTTTGATTGACTTACATATCGCTGGATTACGCTTTGCATTACAGATTTCATTTACGTTAGAGCCATATTAGATTAAAATCTTAAATGTCAATAATTATGGTGTCGTAATGGTTCAGATAAAAATGAAACAACTTCGAAATATTAATGAAAAGTGAAATGTGAAAAGTAATTTATTGATATGGGGTAACTCTGAAATTTCTGACCGTGATCAGTTTCTGACCTGAAGTTTTTGACAGCCGTTCAACATTTGGTCTTATAATTGGAATACTCTGATTTGATGTAGCCAACTTTAATCTGTAAGTACAAATTTAACTTTTTTATGCACATACAGGGTGTTTTTTTTTAGAGAAAAAATCAATTTTAAACACTCCATACAATGCCGAAGACAATGCGTAGTGTAGTGGCTGTTGCAGCCAAGTCGACGTTCTGATAATTAAGGCGTAGTAGGCATGGCGTAGTTAAAGACGTTATACTGTAGTATAAATGAAAAGCAGACAATTTTCTTGGCTCGATTGTGGATGGACATCAAACTAGTAGTTGGCCTGCCAGCTACTGGTAATGGCAAGTACAATGGAAATGTTTTTTCAGCTCGATTGTAGATGTTGGAGTGTCACGTATTTATGTATGTACCATGTAATAGAGATCGCAATGGACAAGTTTTTTGGCTTATGATTAAGGACGGCAATTTGAACTAGCGTAGTTTTGATAGGCGTTGATGATACGCAGCGTAGTGCTGCTCTACTGCATTTTGGACAACAAAATGAAATCTGATTATTATCCACAATCAAGTCATTTATTCGGTGTTCATAACTCTTTTATGCACGTTGAAACATACTTATAAATATGTATGTAAGCACAGTATGTACATTGTACATATGCATACATTTGTATTTGTTTTATGAATATAGGCGTTTCGCAAAGAAAGAAATAAATCAAAATTTACTATTCATTCAGTTTAAGTTGTCATTAAGACTGGTCGATTGTTCTTTTTTTCAAAAGGTTGATAGTTGCCAACCATATGTTGATTGCAATAAAATAAGAAACAACAGTGTCACGTGTCGTGTCGTGTCATGTCGTAACAACAAAACGCACAATTTATGACGTATGAAAATAAAAGCAATGAATTCCACAAATCAGGACGATTGCTGCAAATTTCAAGAGAGACACATTTTTATATTCAACCTTAACCCATTGTGGCACCAAGTATAAAGCAAAGACCCAACGATATGTAATGAAAAGGTGTAAAACTCTTTTATCAACCAGATTATAAAATTTTTCGTCAAGTTGCGTCTCGTGTCATTTGCTTAAGCAAAATACGAAACTGATTCCACTTTCTGCAGGCAATCACCTGTTTATAGGTTTACCTGATTGACACCGTAGTCATCTCTAAACGTATCTATCGAGTTGTTTAAGCATTTTCTTTATGTGGTGGCTTGACAGCAGCTTAAGCCGTCTATATATGTATATATAACAGTTGGGCCTTTGAAATCTGAAACAAATATGACGGACGGCAGCTTGCATATCTGAAGAATGTTCAGATTTCTTAATTCTTTCATTTACTGGTTTAGTTGTCGAATATATTGAGTGCATAAGTTTTTAGCAACAGGACAATAATACTACATATATGTGAATAGATGTGTTTTTAATTGCTTTAATTTCTTACATAAATGTAAGTATTTTGATAAACTATGAAGATGATCAACGACGTTGATCGAAATACATGTTTGGAAAATAAATAAAAACTAAGAAAAATCATGGCATTTTCACATATTTGATCAAGAGCCGAACTTGAAGATATAAAAAATAATATGAAACATAAAAGCTTAACAAATCAAAAAATTTTTATATAACGTATTTATCTTATAGATTTTGTTAGTAGTTTATCTTAGTTATTTAACATGTTTATCTAATAGCTACTGTATATGTTTGTATGTATGTATGCGAGTATATGTGTGTGCAGTATGTGCATGTGTGAGTTATATTCAAATATAAAGTAAATTTAAAGTTTTCTTAAATAAAATTTATTTATTCTTCAATTTCTATTTTGTGTCCTTCAAAATAGTCCCCTCAGATATAATACACCTGTGCCGGTGTTGTTTCCAATAGTCGAAGCACTTTTTAGTACGAGTGCGCGAGCTTCCTTGTGGGTCGCAATCTAGCAACGAATTTATTTCATTTTGCACAGTTGTATATATATATGTACATATGTATAGATATACTTTAGACGATCGTCTTACTACTTCCCCCATACGTGATTATTCTAAAAGTTGCTAAAAGTTGCAAGCGAAATAAAAATTTACGAAGTAACAGCAATTTCAATAATTACTTTCGACAATCTTAAATTAACGAACTTATATATATATATATATATGTGTGTGTGTGTGTGTATTAAAAGGTCTCAATTTTTCATTTGACAGATATTTCGGCCAAAACAATTCTCAGTTGGCAGCACTGGCAGTTAGCAGCACAAGAGATTTATTTGCTGGCATCCACAAAACAAAGAACGGGACATGCGTATTGTAGCCTTTAAATTAACAGTTTGTTTTTAAACACAAACAAATTAAGTTCCAATGAAATTCTTGTTGTATTCATTTGTTTGCATTTGTGTGTGTGTGCGTGTGTGTTACTGAAAGCAACAGTGTTATTTGGGTTTGGCAGAATTTTTGATTGTTTGAACTGAAGTTCATGAATGAAATATATGTACATATGTATGTATGTACGTATGTAAATGTAAATAAAGAAGAAAACTAAAAGCCGGCGTTGCTGCAAATGAATTAGAAAATTGAGAAAAAACGAAAATTACAAATTGCTTGAAAAGTTTGTATGGAAATATTATAAATTTGGTAGACAAATCGTTTGCTGGTATTGTGGTAACATTAAATCAAAATAAATACATTATAATATGGATTTATCTGCTAAATATTGAAAATGTTTTTATTTGCATTCGAATATATTAATAAGACCAACAGACATTAAATTAATTGTGGGAAAATATTAATCGTTTGCTCCATGAGAATGTGCCTGTATATTTATATTAAATAATTCTCTTCACGAATAATAGGTTATTCCAAAATAAAAATTGATTTTAAAAGCCTAACAAGTTGCTAGACACGAGAAAACACAGTGTACTCGCTGTAATGTGAATTAGTCAATTAAAGGCCAGACAGTTCATATTTGCAGGATCGTTTAAAACTGCCAATCGCTGCTGAAATATATTCGCTATAGTATGAACTAATTAAAACTCAGCCACCTGATATATCCGAACTATCAATTAAAACTTTAAAAGGTACTACTTTGGATGCTTCTTTTAACATCAGTCTGACAACCGGTATCTTTTGCTTTTTTACAAGTAAAAAGGCGACACATTTGTTTGGTATTACGAAGAACGCATAATTGATTACTTTCCTGGGGCGATAAATGTGTTGTTAATCTATTTTGAAATTTCTTTCTAATTTTTTTTTTTACTTTGTTACTCCATGTATATATCTTCGCTAAGTTAAATGTTCGGAGAAAATGTTCATGTTTTATAAGGATTATAAGGAAACTAATCGCGTTCAATTAGGGCTTCATATGAAGGCATTTTTGTCAGCTAACGATGTGGTGGAAGCTCGCAAAAATTTTGCATATTTAGAGCGCTCTCACTTCTTTCACTTTTTGTGAAATTGATATAAAATTACCAGAAAAGTATTGTGTGCACAAAACTTTTAGAATTTTTGTGATTTGAAACCGTTCAGCTAAATGTCTGCCGATTTAAAAATCGTTTTGCTTATTTTTGCAATCAATTCCTTTTTCTTTATTAACGTTAATAGTAAATTGAATGAAATTTAAAAAAAATATATGTAAATGAAATATAGACAAAAATGTCAAAAACTCTCTATTGCAAGAAATATTGTTACAATATTTAATTATCTGATTTTGTAGTTACTGACTAGTTCTGCGAAAATGCGAGCACATCTCGCATTGTCAAATTATCTAAATGTTTTTATCAACGAAAACACTAAATTTAAATTTATAAAAAATGTCATCAAAAGAAAAAAACAGCTGTTTTCTTGCGGTTTGCGAAAAGGTAAGAATAAAACCGAACAATTAAGAATTTTGTGATTTTTAGAGCCCGATTGTGGGTATAAAATCATACAGTGTGACTTTCAGAACAAGCCTGTTTATAAAAATATTTGGTGGAAGAACAAAAATCTGCATATTTTGAGACATTCATGTTATCGCTAGCGCACTGTACTTACTGTACATATTTATAAGATAATAGCCGATATAACGCATCCTAACGGATCATTATCTTTCGACGTTTTGTTTTTTCGCAGCCAAAACAACACCTCAGGTTCACACATACCTTAATATGTGTGTATGTATGTATGTACTTACATATGAAAGACGGCTTTGAGTGCACGAATGTCTAAAAATTTTGCGCAATTCAAGTGGGTATTTGAAAGCTTCAACAATTATCTATTTGCGAAACGAAAAAAAAAAAACACACACACACACTCTTCGTTAAACACTACAAACGTTTGCATAGATTTCCAAATAGAAATTTCATTATCAAAACAATCCTTCTGTTAACTTAACAGCCAGAACTAAAATTTTCGACAATAACCCCCAAAACGACCAGTAGACTGTTACGTCTTATTATTGTACATATTTGAATTTGACGGATGGTTCTTGTCGTTTTTGCACTGACAAATACAGAGGCAACATATTTCACGGTTTTGTGTTTAAGTGTTATTACTTTTGTTATGCTCCTTATTGTTGTTGCAATTGTGCTCGTTAGCATGAATAAAATTCATTCATTCAATTCCCAATTATAACTGGCGCACATGGAGCAACGCACAGTTCTGTTGGCCTCCAAGTTGGCCAACAGTTTCCTTTAAGACTTGGCGCTGTTTGTACGTTTGAAGCGGCAAAATTAAATCAAACAAAAAAACTTTATAACTACATATTTTCGTTACTAAAACATTTTTTGTTATTTGAGTTTATTTTGGTTTTTAGGTGAAAAAAAAAATTGTTGGTTATTACTAAAAAAATTATATATAATTATAGTAAAATTTTAATATTTAAAATACCAAGTTAAAAAAAAATTACAAATTCATCCACAAATTTAAAAAAATATATTCAAACAACATATAAAAGAATATAAAAGTATATAAAAAATATTGTATAAAAAAATAACAAAACTGAAATGAAATTTGAAATTATTTCTTTAATGGTTTTCATGTGCTGCGATGTAGAAAAAAACGAACATTTGATTCAACATGTTCTATAAATAAATATTGTTTAATAAAACATATGTATTTAATTTTTTTTTTATTTTCAAAAATATGGATCTTTAAAAAAAATTTACACCGAATTTTTTGAAATCAGTGGTAAGTTCAGACTAAGTTTCCCTGCAAACATTTTATTTTATATCACAGAACAAAAAATCACACACAGTTTTGGTTAAATGTGAGTTTTGGTCAATTCCACCAATTATGTTTTATTCAATGAAATATATTTGTAGCGGTTTTGTTATAACAGCTTAAGTCGAGCTAAGACCGATGAACATTCGCATTTAAGAACAACTGTAAACATTTCACAAATCACCAAGAAATGCAAAAAAGTTGTGTAATCAAAAGTATAAATTAATAACATTAAACCAAATTGTTGCAATTTTAAAAAATGCAATTTTAAAGTTGGATTTAGGCTGTTATGATAAAATGCCACAGATGTAGTTTTTTTTCTTTATTGAAATAACCAATTCTTTATATTTATCTATTAGATGTTTGTGGGGTTTTACCGTAACAGTTTAAGTCGTGATAACAAGGAAATACATTTTTGGGATATATTTCATTGAAAAACTGCATTTAATAGTAAATGTTATCAAGCCAAATTACAAGAAAAAAAATTATTAATAATACGAAAAAGAGTTTTGCCAAACAAAACATGTAATTTTTTCTCAAATAAATAAGATTAGATGCAATATTTGGTTATAAAATTAGAACAGTTTTCTTATTTAAAAGGTTTAGAAAGATTTATTCTTCTCCACTTAAATATCAAATAACAAGTCTAACGCTTTTAAGGAAGAAACGCATTTAAGGCAATCTCAGTTAAATGCGTGACTCGCGCAATGTTTCAGTTAATTACGTCTTTGTTAATGTTAAATAAAAACGATCCATTCGCTGAGGAAGTAAAGAGTCCATGTAGATTAGCGAAATACTGCTTAATTATGTTGGGAATAATTTTTTCGAACACAAAAACAAAAACCCAAGTGCAACACAACTTTCTATGTCGGCTTAAAGTGACTTCCACATGAAAACGTCAATATATATGTTTTTTGTACCCTCTACCAGTTGGCAGAACATTGTTATTTAAAAAAATACATTTAAACCAAAATATAGTCTACTTTGGAAAGTTTGTCCAGGATTTTTTTTTGCGAAAGTCTTGGAACTAATGACAAATCTATATGTACATCCATTGCACATTTGCATTCAAATCACACCAGTTTCTATAGTCCCAGCTAAAAGTGCACCCTCAGAAACGTAGAGGTTTGAATGGTCTATAATTACTTTATTGTATTTATAAGTCAATTGAAGATTTAGTTCTTACGCTAAATTAATGAATGGAGATTTTATTTCGTTTGGATGTAAATAAAAAGATCTTCTTTTTGCAGTTTCTTTCAGCATTTCGGAAGGAAGTTGTTGCCCGACTGTCCTTTCAATTATTATTTTTGCTATTCACGTCCGGCAAACATAATTTAATTGAAAATTAACGTTGTCACTCGTTATCAGATTGTGTATAAAATGAAAATTTTCCTCGGCTTTTTGGCTTGAAAAAATCGAAAACTAAACTTTATAATACAACATATCGGTTCATAATTGTTTGAGTTGATAATCGATAGCAGCAAGGCTGCATTAAGAGCCTTGTTGTTGACTTTGCTAGATTTTCCGGCACCGTCTCTTCCACGCATCGAATCTTTGATTTGGTTGATATCCATCTGCACCCTCCCTTTCCGATGATTGATCGTCCTGTGAAATAAAAGTGTGTAACCAGTGGCTTTTGAGCAAATGGCTTCCCTCGAGATAAGACAATTTTCCAAAATATTTATAGTAAATATAACATTTTATTGCGCTTCTCTTGCTCTAATCTCGGTATTTCTAAGACCTTTAGAACGCAAGATGTGCCATCGACTAATCAACCTCTTTTAGATTTTTTTTCCCAATTTCAATTTGTCCAAGCGACTCCTTTCAGAGAATTGAAAATTCAATGGTGTTCAAGAACTGATACAGCTGGCCTCGATCTAGTTCTAGCACGTTTTTAGCAAGTCCCTTTTCTGTTGTGTGAAAAGAAGTCGTTTTGTCAAAAGAAACGTTTGAAAAACTCACCACATGTCTGGACTTAATCAAAACAATCTTGACCAAACGACTTGTATGGCAGAAGTTAATTTATTTGTTTAAAGTGCATTTTTTGTTGTAGTTTTAAAGAAAACTATTGCTTGTTGGAAGAAAAAAACAGATCACAAAATGTGTATTAAATATATGTGTACAATATCCAATATCTGAACACTATCTTTCGTTAGTCACTTTAACAGCTGTTTCGCGCTACTGAAAAGTTCTTGTTTAAGAAAGAAGACCTTTTGCCAAATGTCTATAAATATGAATATAAGTCCCTGTCACAGATTAATCAGGTATCGTAAAAATAAAAGTAGGGATAAAAGTACTAGTATGTATTTAAGTTGTATTTAAATTTCAAGTTTTACGTTAATAAAATTTTTGCTTTTAGCAATTTCGATTAAAACTATTCTAAAATCAACTTCAAGCTTAAAACAGACTTTTGCGGCTAAAGTGTGCTTTTTCGTGCTGTTAGAAGATAAAAAAGCAACACTTGAAATTTCTTAAAGCATATTTCTCTCATGACTATAGTGAATGGTAATGCTGATGTTTTAATAATTTAAATTTCATAACCATTAATATTATTTCAGTTTTTAATGCTGCCTTTAGGCGATTGTACCCATCTGTGTTAAATTTCAGACGCCTCCGATGCGTTATGGTACCCAAAGAACAGTAATTATTTATTACCCAGCAAAACAAGGACTTGTAGGCAACGTTTTAATTACAATATAAAAGTAAAATTCATACAAAATACTTGATATAACTTATTAATTATAAGTGGAGGATCCCACTGGCGCCGCAAATAGCCCAGTGTATTGTATAACGAGTTTTGACGTGCTAAATCGACACACATTTTACAACTTAGGACGATTTACTTTGGGATGATGATGATGATTCTTGCATGTTGTGGTAATATGTTAGGGTTCATATCGGCCAAATTGAAAATGTTAGAATAAACGGCAAAATATGTACGTTCACACTACCGACCCATGATGAGGACATTAAAGAAAGTTGTCTTGTCTTGCGAAATACTTTAATTTCTGTCTACTGTGTCTAATAATTACATATATAGCAATATTCTATTAACCCCTTGTGGAACTAGAGATGAAAACAAATTGCTCGTGTTTCGCAATCAGATTAAGATGAAAGAAAATGGTGTTCAATGGAGCACGAACCGTGAATGCGAGACCGAATCATGACTATATGGAAGTCTTGGTGGTGTATTCACACGGCTGCTTGAACAGAATCACCGTAAATTGACGAAATGTTAACCAGCTTTTTCTATTTCACAATACCAAAATATTAAGAAATAATATCAAGATATGTAGCCTGGCGAAAGGTAATTTGTGCGTGACATTGACCACCTAATATTTTTAAGAGATATAAAATTCCTTCCATCGTGTTTTGTATTAATTGAACACTCATAAAAATCAGAAAACTTGTTGCGGGCTGAATGTTGCTTAGAAAAGAATTTAAATTTTGGCAATTTCCAGCTCTTGTCAATAAATATTTCTGACAGACAATGAACAAAAACAATGGACTTTATAACATGTGACAAACAAGTCGCGTTTGTCGATTTCAAAGCGAAATTTGTAATTTTACAGACATTGAAGCTGTTGCAACGATATTTTCAAACTCTTTTTTGACATACATTCACTCATACGTGGAATAACTTGTTTCAACTCAAATAGTAACTGAGTTAATTTTTTACATCGTTTAGCTTTTTGGATTGGTACCGACCTTTTTTTCTTAACTTTTGATTTTTATTTCTTAGAAAATGCCATTTGCTGTTTAATGGCATTTAACCACTCAACGCCCCAGTATTTGAATTGGGAGCTGAAGCTGTTCAAGGAGTTTTAAGGCCACCCAAGTCAAACAATAACAAGACTGTAATATGTACAGCCAGCCGATGCGTTTTTGATGCGCTAATTAATCACAGAAATGAAAACGAAACCATTTTACATATTCGAGAATTACTGATACAACAAAGGAACAAAGTAAAGCTTCTGTGGGTGCCAAGTCACATCGCGGTCAAAGATGGCGGCAAACAAGAGAAGACCTCAATTAGCTTGTTTTCACCTTTCATCTTCCCTCATTCAAGGGCTTTTCATGACAAATTTATACAATATTTTTTTAGGCAGCCTCAGAGTGCCATCTATTACTTTTATATTCCTTTCTAATTTTTATTCTCTTTTTAGAGAATTCAACGATCCATATTATTTCTATATATATTTTAATCCGGAAAAATTACCGATCAAACTATCTTTCGCAACCAATTGACTTATGAAAAAATGTTTTTCAAGACTAAGACTAACACCTTCATGCAGTTTTTGCAACCACAATCTTTCATATCTAAAACACTGTCACTCATTAAATCAATCTGGGCTTCAATTCTGCAAAACATCAAATATGTCAATCTGTTAGAAAATATCCCAACTGAATCTAGTGTTAATAATATATATCAATTTCTTCAATATCTAAAACTTGTCAACACCAGTCCTGTTTTCATGATCCAAGCCGATGGCCATTAGCTGATGGTGCTTTTCTTTCTTAACTTATTTTATTATTATCTTAATTGTAATAAATATGATAAATATAAATAATTTCTTAGAAGACACTCAGAAATATTATTCCATAAATCCCTAAAAACACCCGAAACATGGAATCTGGGATTTGAAAATATGTAAGAATGTGCGTAAAGAGTTCAGTTTACCTAAAATGCTTCCTTTGAACACTTTTGGCACCCAATGAACTTCAACGATGGCAAATTTTTTTCCTGGGCTCCAGAGTTTACGCTGTTATTTAAAATAAAAATGCAAAAAACCAAGTTTATTTGTGTGATATCGTTCGATAATGACTTCACACAAATTGCAGTGTGATTTCTTTTGAAGTGCGATAATGACCGTAAGAATTATGAATAACAAAAAGAGAATTAAATTATCACAATTAATTGCTAACACAACAGGTGTTCAAATTGAAATGTTTCTTTTAAATAGATGCGATATCCATTCAGCAAAAAACCAGCACAAGCGAAAACCGGTGTATCTGAAAGAAATGTGATTATGCAAAATTTCCCAAGTTTTCGCGTTGTTGTCCTTCACAATCATGGCCAACTTTCAATTTTAATTTAGAAAAATTCTGCAAAAAAAAAAACATGACCTAGAGACACAGTGAAATTTTCACAAATGAAAAAGACAGATGTTAAGTGAATATTTTCCAGCATAAAACTCAAAGATTTCTAACAATTCACTGCAATAGACTAAAATGGCTCAGCTCAAATGCGTCGAGAGTTTCGAAAAAATATTCAGTTATACCCGGCGTGCTTGTCAAATAATAGGACTTGATATTATACAAAAATACTGTAAGGTTTCTTGGAGAACAGCGGTGGCACTAGCTGTTGCGGTTTGTGGAACTCTAGACATACGCCTGTTATCATTAACAAAAGTAGAGTGCCAACGCCGAAACGCCAACAGGCATCTGGAAAAGATGGATTGGAGAAGAAGGATTATTTATATTCGGTATAAATTTTATAGCTTTTAAAGTAACTTTCTTTATATGTTTGTACATAAAGAATTTATATGTAACAAATGATTTTCTCTTTTTCCATTCTTAGCTTTATCACTATGATCAGAGATACATTTTTCTGGGTAATTTTTGTTCAAATAGGCACAGAGTTCTTCGGCATCGCTTGCACCGTCGTTTGCATTTTTCTTAGCATTTGGCCGTCAGCTCCTGTAGTGGCCATTTATTTGTTTGCAATGATTTATTCATTTTGCTTCCTGGGAAATTTGGTCTAATCGGCGGTAGTAACAAAACACACAAACATATTATTTTAGTTTTTGAAAGAAACTAAATAAGTGATGATCCAGAATTTGGCAGGGACCAGCCTGATGAGTCTGGACAAGTTTCAAAGAAAGTTTCAAGAACTAAAACTGTTTTAACGTCTCATCTTGTTTTCGCAAACTAATTCCTAAAGATTTTATTTTTAGAACGATGAAGTAACCGACATGATTTACGACTGTTCCTGGTATAGTTTGACGACAACTGAGCAAAAACTGATCTTGATCATGTTGACAGAATCACAACATGCCACCGGTCTGTCAATTGGCGGAGTGGCGCCTCTGTCGCTGAATACCGCTTTGCAATTAACCAAAACTATCTACACATTTGCTATGATGCTAAAAGAGTCTGTTGAATAATTAAGGAATCTCGAACGCTTGGCCCATTAAAACAAAAGATCTATTATATTGAAAATGTATGTTTTCAAAATCACTCCCAGCAATTAGTGGCGGCTCGGCGGCAGGTTGTAATTTTGGCGCAAGGCACAAGGCACAAAGCTGATGCTTATTCACAAAGAATGTTAAGTTTAATAGTTGTAGTTTTAAGAGTTATTCTGTAGCAATATTTATTTATTACCAAAATTAAATGTTTTTGTGACTTTTTGCACAAGGTTTTGTTAAAAGGAAACGCAGGAAAAATTTGTGCTTCACTTTATTTATTTACTATTAGAGACTAGATTTTGCGATTTGGATCTGCACCTGTACAAATTTCAAGTGGTGCGGAAATGGCCGTAGCGAAGGACAAGTGTAAATATTTAGTTATAAAAAATGCTTTTCAACTATAATGAACAAACAAAATTGTTGGATTCGAAACAATATTATTTCAAGTGAGATCCAAAGCGTTCACTTCATAGCGAAAAAATTACCATTCGGTCTGGATTGGGCCTCGGGTCTCGGTGTTGTATTAATTTAAGGGAACGAGGTTGGTTAGACCAGCAGGTTCATCGGTGTGTGCTATAGGTTAGTGTTTCTTGCTTTGGTTTTGTTTTTGCCCAGACGAGTTTTTCTGCTCTTGAGATACTCTTAATCGTTATCGAATGGAATATGCCAGACTTTCGATAAATTTAAGTCATTTGAACGCAGGAGGTTTTGCCTTGTGAGGAATTAATAATTCGAAAACCCGTTTTCTTGCAAGTAATTTAAGAAAGCAAAAGTTCTTTTTCTTATATAAAAGTGATGTGAACTGGCCAGCAATATCGAGAGATTAGACAAAGTGTCATAGTCCGCATATGGAAGGAAAAACCAAAGAGCGCTATTTTCATGAAATGTTATTTCATGGAAAATGGGGACAACAATGGGGGAGTGTATCCAATATTATGAAAACTACAATTAAGTTCTTTGCATAGTTCTTTCTCTTCATAGTTCAACACAATCCTGGAACATATTTAAAAACAAGGATTTCTTTTGCAGCAAACAAATTCTGAAATAATAATTCTTAAATAGGTTAGAAGTCCAGTTTTAAATACGCACAGAGACATTTTACGCCATCGATCCAGTCATCGTTGACAGATATTGCCACGTACACAGCATCAGTGTGAGACTCCAGGTAGCCCAGTTTATACGATAGGTTTAGGGCCAGTTTGAAATTTCCCTACAGCCTTTTAGCGAACGCACTTGGTTATCAATGATCGGTTTGCCCTCAATTCACATTCCGATTGCTTGATTTAGATTTCTTCTGTGGACTCTCAGGTATTGCAGCCGTACGGATGACGAATATTTTGTTTGCTGAATTTTGAAACAGTCTGTGAATAGCTCTAGTGCTGCTATTAATATTTCAAATGGTTTTGATCAGTCAATTTAATTTTTTACAAAAATTATTTCACATAATTTTTTATTGTCTTATGGGGAAAAGGAAAGAAGGAGGCATGAGGGTGTCAGAACTTAACTGGTTCTGTTGTTGCCCATTGTGTGTACTTTCGACAATGTACAGTCAAACATCAATTAACCCAACATCCCCAACATAGCGTACAGCTATGCCGTATTTATATGGATTTGATTGTTGGGTTATTGAGTGTTTTTTTATTAATGTATGTATCATTGTGCTCTTATTATTGTTTTTAGTTGAAAGAATTTGCTACTGCTTTCCACCAGAGTCTTTGGTAGAAATCAAAACCACGACCTCTGGACTGTTCGTCGAATACTCTACTAATCCGTCCATCGAGGTCACAACAGAACATCGACGAACACGCAAAACACTTCTCACTTTTATGCCCCTCACCAACAAGCTAAAGATTCTCAATAGCTGAAACTGTCACCAAAATTCATCATTTGTTTTGAACAGACCTCGTATGCTTGCATGGACATGCACTCCTTCTTTTCCTTGCGCACAGCAGAAAACGAACTCAAAAAGAGACATTAACAATGACATCTGTCCCAACAGGTGTTTGCAATCAAATCCATTTCCACAATTTTCTTCAATTTTATTTCATTATCACACCTTCATTGAGCGTAACCGCATGAACGAAGAAGTTGTGAAAATTAATGCGACGTTATAATTTATTTTTACTATACAATTATCATCACCATATTACAGAACTAAATCAATCAATTTATTAAGAAAGATAAAGTTTATTAAGAAAGTAAAAATTACGTTTTACACTTAGAGAAATTTTTCTATTATTTTAAGTCTGTATATAAATATGCAATGAAAACAGTTATTTGTTAAACAACAATCAGAATAGAATCTTTCAATAACAGTGAAAACGTTCTTCAAATTAAGAGCAAGAACTCTTTTTCTGTAACGATTAAACGTGAAAAAATAAAGAATTCAATCTAATTCATAATTAAAGCACTTCAGAAAACGTTAACACTTGTATCGGTGTTAGTAAAATCTTTAAATTATCTCTGTCAATTTCTATTGGGCAACACAATTCTTAAAATTTCGATCTCAAAGTAAAATTCTTGGTTTTGTTGCGAGTGCTACGAAATTGAGCATTTTTTCATTTGTAACATTTAAATTGTACCATTTAATTTATTATTTAACAATAACAAACACTTCAATGTAATAATTTGCTTCACAAAACTAAAAATTACTTGAACATGACTCTATCGAAAAGTGTCCGCCGCCCTGTCACCGTGTTGTCATTCTCTAAATCACATTCACAAATTGGTTTCCAACGCGTCTCTTGAAATCGTTTAGATCTAAAATAAATATAACTTTTTCTTGATTCTTCGATAATAAGTTTTGATATCTCTTACCTTCAGAGTTGTTACTCATTATTTTTGTTTTGGACCAGTACTACGAGGTCGACCCCTACATATGCAGTGCAATGCACCAGCTCTAGGTCATGCAGAGGGGGATAAAAGAGAAACGGGTACGTGTTTTTTATGCTACTTTTCAGAGATCGAAACCAAGTACGACCTCTGGATTACTGGTCGAATACTCTACCAACTCATCCATCCAGGCAGACAATAATTGAGACGTACTCCTTTCTGTCTTTCCAGAATTAAGACTTGTCGCGTGCGTCTGTGTAAATAAGCTTTTGCTTTAAATAATTTTTCTATGTGAATTATGCATTTATTTGATTTTATTCTAAACAAAATCATGTCCTCTACTGTGCAGAACTATTATTTGTAGAAATTAGTTTAAGAACTCGTTTAGCATCATAGATAATGTGTAAATAGTTTTTGTCAATTGCAAAGCTGTATTGAGCGAAAGCGGAGCCACACCACCGATTGACATACCAGTTGCCCTTTGAGATTCTCGAAGCATTATTAAGACCATTTTTTGTTCCGGTACTGTCAAATTGTACCAACAACAGTCATAAATCATTATAGTTATATCGTCATTCTGCAAAATTTATAATAAAAACAATAAGCAAAATTAACAAAAGACTAAAATATCGTTTTGTTACCGATAGTTCCACCAAATTTCCCAGAGCGCAATACGAATAAGTCATGGACAACAAATAGATTAAAACAGCCAGTGCTGGTGGCCAAATGCCCAACAATATGCAAACGATGGTGCAAATAATACTGACAAATAATGTACTTATTTGTACAAAAACAACCCAGAAATAAGTGTTCTTAATAGTTGCACAATATCTGAAAATAAGAGAGTCTAAATTTTAAGCAAAATAAGGCGACTTATAAAGTTCTGAAATTCAGAGTGCAACTGGTTAAATTTTAATGTTTCAAGCTCTTGTAGATGTCCACAGATCAGGAGTAAAATTAGAGTTGGAAAAACAAAACAAACTTGGGACTTCGCCGAGACTTCCTGTATTAACTGTATTACCTGCTATAAATTCACTTCGAATCATATTATAAAATTTGTTGGGAAAAACCTACACTTGCCCTATAACGTTCTCAAAAAATTTCTAATCACGATATGAGCGAACTCAAAAGAAAAAGAAAGTTCATCAGTAATTTCCAAATCGGATTCTGGGGCTTCAAAACTCTAACGAAGATTAACATTCGATATTGTGGAAAAAGGGATAAATTTTCTAAAAATTATGGGCGAAAGAAAAGAAACACCTGCCGATGAATTCCCATAGAGGAAGTGAACAAAAGCAAATATATGCCAGCATTTCTATTTCTCTTCCCTCTGCATGTTTTTGTGACAAGTCGGTAAAGGAAACTTAGTCAATATATGTCCATAAAATGCTTGCCAATGTGAGATAAACTATAACGGGAAACTTTTTGGTCTCAAAATTCTTAGATATGAACAACTTTTTCCGAAACGGTTTGCTTGACTAATGAGCTGAAACACAAAAATATTATAAAAAAATACACAATGCGGAGCATACACTGAAGCTCAAAACTTGACATAAACTTTACAAAAAACAAAAGCCCAATATGTAAAGTTCTAGAACTGTACAAACTCCATTATGTTACACATCATCACTGCTATTTAATGTTGAACGTCTTCAATAGTTTAAAGTTGCATTGAAACATTTTCATGTTGCAGGCATTTCTTAAATCCCAATCCTTACCCCGATTACACTTACATATTATATTTCTGATGCCATTTAAAAATGTCCATTAGGGGAACTTTTGATTTTTCAAAATCTTTGGGATGTTCCTCGGAAATACTATCCAGATCTTTTAATTTACACTTCATTATGTTCTTGATAAGTGGTATTTGAGCTGCGTAGATGAAGAGCCACGAATCGATCACAAAGTTGCCAAAGCCTCCGAAAAAAACAGCAATTACGTGAACACCAGACGTCAAATAATAACCAAATTCTGTTTCATAAACAATAAATGGAATCTTAAACGGCAGGACTTCATAGCGTTCGTTATAAATTAAAAACAAGACCGCAGGTGTTAGACTAACGATCAGACTCGTCAGCATGACAATTGTAAACAACGTGATTAGCAGCTTCTTCACCAGAAATATATTTGTTTTCAAACTCTTGCTATAAGAAGGCGTTTTCTGTTCATACGTGAGATAAATGTCCTTGATTTCGGTATAAAGAAAACGAAAGTTTCGATGCTGATATACCACATTGACAAGCTTGGCGTAACCCTGATAATGTTGTTCAAAAAAGTAAAAAGAAGGAAATATTAAAACTAAAACTTTATCAAACGCAATGCTAAGCCGGATTACCTGTATTGCAGTTCCCAAAACAGCCGATGATTGAATCAGGCTGTATACATTTTCGTAGACAACTATCTCTACGTAGACTGAGTAGAAAGTAAAACCAATTGCCACATTTGCTAACACGAAAGCAAAAACCGTTTTCCAATTAATTCTATAATTACTTTGAATGACGTCAGTACCAAAAATATTGGACAAATAGCGAGTTAAAGAAAATATTTTTTCAAAAGCTTCGGAATACTGATTTGCAGCCATTTTTCATGAAGTATCTTTTCCGACTGTGAGCCAGAGCTTGTAATAAAAATATTTTGCACTAAAAATCAATTAGTTTTATAAAGATTGCCGTAATGCCTGTGCACAATGGGTCTGCACAAAACAAAATGCGAATTTAAGTGTACAATTTACAGATAGTTCGTAACCAACGAGACTTGGCTTGAATTTGAGGAAACGATATAAAAAATATTTTTTACTACTGGGATATTTTTGCTGCATGTTTCCATAGCAATTAATTAATTAATTATAGTGGAGGCCTTCCTCCACTGCGATTATTGTCGATCTATTTGCTTTACCCATCCCACATCAATAAAATCAATAAGATCCGTCAATGGGAGTGTTAGCAAGTCCTTATTGTATATGACCATTGTGAACAGCTGCTTTTAACAGGAATAGTGTGCGAAACTTTTTGGATCTGTCCTTTAGAGGTAAATGTCAATAAGCGAAAAGGTGCGAAAGCAACGAAAACTCCTTGCAACTGCCTATTTTTCCAAAGGGAACAGTTAGTAATGAGTACATATATATAAGTCGTAGACAGATTGCTCAGCTCTATAAAAATAGCCTAAATATTGTTGCGGTTGTTTCAGGTTCGTCAATTCGACTTCATTGGAACACAGTGGTTTTATAGTTAATTTTTCCGTGGAAAATGAAGAAACACAATTTATGTTTTTGCAAAATCGAACAGCCGATTTAAGTTTATCGGGATATTAAGAAGAAGTATCGGTTTCTGCAATTTTTTCTACCATGAGGATGGCAGGAGGGGTAAATTACTCCCCACTGAAATAAACCAACGACTTGACAAGTAGTTTTATCAAAAGAAAATGGGATTCTTTTGCAAATTTTTCTTAAAAAACTTTTCTTTTTACTCTTTTTCCTAAAAATATACATAAAAATTGTGTTTAAAATAAGAACAGCCAATTGAATTAAAAAATTATCAGGGACTTGAAAATAAACAAATTTTGATAAACGTTGAGTCATACTCATGACAAAACAAAAAATCATACAATGACATGACAAAAAATGTCATTGGCTGCTGGACGATTTTGTGACGCGTAACTTTTAACTTAAACAAAAAAATTAAGATATTATCAAAATGTTTTTTATCATGTCCCATTTGCCATGACGGTAACGAGCTGGCCAATGTCTTCCACAAAGAAACTTGAACGGTAGAAATGTTTTAAACAAAATTGGATCTCAGGTGCATCGTAATCATGTAAAATTTTCATCAGGTCTTCATGAAAATGGAATGGAATGGAACCATTCAGCGAATTTTGTACGGGTCTGAAGTCACGTTGCAAAATTTAGCGCTCGGTGGTCTGGGAAATGCTCTGTTCTGGTAGACAACTCCAAAATCGACTGTCTCAGATTCTGCTGCCGAAATAACTAAGCAAACGGTTTGGCCAATACAATTTCTCCGTTTGTTCAGTGTTGCCAACAAACAACACAACCATAATTTGCACAAACACAAATTTTTCAGTTTTCTATTGTTTTCAATTAATGCAGTTACTGAGTGTGGCGCGACAATTTTGCTCCCCGTCATCATAATTTGCCTCTAATTTATCTGCTATTTATATTCTAGTGTCGATTTTTTGAGACTCTTTGCACTTCACTTTTCACAGGTTTTTCAATAAAGTCCAATAAATTCTATTAAAACCGCTGGTGCAGTTTCTGTGGCTCTTTTTTAGGACAGCAGCGAAGTTTTTATCCGAACGTGCACTTCGCCATCTTGCGTCGGTTCCTTAATTTTTTTAATCACTAGACAGACTTCAACTTATTCTCCATATTGCGAACAGTCGCTTCGATAGAACAATGAGGAAATTTTTAATAATCACATTTCTTTCAGATACACCGATTTTCGCTTGTGCTGGTTTTTTGCTGAATGGATATCGCATCTATTTAAAAGAAACATTTCCATTTGAACACCTGTTGTGTTAGCAATTAATTGTGATAATTTAATTCTCTTTTTGTTATTCATAATTCTTACGGTCATTATCGCACTTCAAAAGAAATCACACTGCAATTTGTATGAAGTCATTATCGAACGATATCACACAAATAAACTTGGTTTTTTGCATTTTTATTTTAAATAACAGCGTTTTAGGTAAACTGAACTATTTACGCACATTCTTACATATTTTCATATCCCAGATTCCATGTTTCGGGAGTTTTTAGGGATTTATGGAATAATATTTCTGAGTGTCTTCTAAGAAATTATTTATATTTATCATATTTATTACAATTAAGATAATAATAAAATAAGTTAAGAAAGAAAAGCACCAGCAGCTAATGGCCATCGGCTTGGATCATGAAAACAGGACTGGTGTTGACAAGTTTTAGATATTGAAGAAATTGATATATATTATTAACACTAGATTCAGTTGGGATATTTTCTAACAGATTGACATATTTGATGTTTTGCAGAATTGAAGCCCAGATTGATTTAATGAGTGACAGTGTTTTAGATATGAAAGATTGTGGTTGCAAAAACTGCATGAAGGTGTTAGTCTTAGTCTTGAAAAACATTTTTTCATAAGTCAATTGGTTGCGAAAGATAGTTTGATCGGTAATTTTTCCGGATTAAAATATATATAGAAATAATATGGATCGTTGAATTCTCTAAAAAGAGAATAAAAATTAGAAAGGAATATAAAAGTAATAGATGGCACTCTGAGGCTGCCTAAAAAAATATTGTATAAATTTGTCATGAAAAGCCCTTGAATGAGGGAAGATGAAAGGTGAAAACAAGCTAATTGAGGTCTTCTCTTGTTTGCCGCCATCTTTGACCGCGATGTGACTTGGCACCCACAGAAGCTTTACTTTGTTCCTTTGTTGTATCAGTAATTCTCGAATATGTAAAATGGTTTCGTTTTCATTTCTGTGATTAATTAGCGCATCAAAAACGCATCGGCTGGCTGTACATATTACAGTCTTGTTATTGTTTGACTTGGGTGGCCTTAAAACTCCTTGAACAGCTTCAGCTCCCAATTCAAATACTGGGGCGTTGAGTGGTTAAATGCCATTAAACAGCAAATGGCATTTTCTAAGAAATAAAAATCAAAAGTTAAGAAAAAAAGGTCGGTACCAATCCAAAAAGCTAAACGATGTAAAAAATTAACTCAGTTACTATTTGAGTTGAAACAAGTTATTCCACGTATGAGTGAATGTATGTCAAAAAAGAGTTTGAAAATATCGTTGCAACAGCTTCAATGTCTGTAAAATTACAAATTTCGCTTTGAAATCGACAAACGCGACTTGTTTGTCACATGTTATAAAGTCCATTGTTTTTGTTCATTGTCTGTCAGAAATATTTATTGACAAGAGCTGGAAATTGCCAAAATTTAAATTCTTTTCTAAGCAACATTCAGCCCGCAACAAGTTTTCTGATTTTTATGAGTGTTCAATTAATACAAAACACGATGGAAGGAATTTTATATCTCTTAAAAATATTAGGTGGTCAATGTCACGCACAAATTACCTTTCGCCAGGCTACATATCTTGATATTATTTCTTAATATTTTGGTATTGTGAAATAGAAAAAGCTGGTTAACATTTCGTCAATTTACGGTGATTCTGTTCAAGCAGCCGTGTGAATACACCACCAAGACTTCCATATAGTCATGATTCGGTCTCGCATTCACGGTTCGTGCTCCATTGAACACCATTTTCTTTCATCTTAATCTGATTGCGAAACACGAGCAATTTGTTTTCATCTCTAGTTCCACAAGGGGTTAATAGAATATTGCTATATATGTAATTATTAGACACAGTAGACAGAAATTAAAGTATTTCGCAAGACAAGACAACTTTCTTTAATGTCCTCATCATGGGTCGGTAGTGTGAACGTACATATTTTGCCGTTTATTCTAACATTTTCAATTTGGCCGATATGAACCCTAACATATTACCACAACATGCAAGAATCATCATCATCATCCCAAAGTAAATCGTCCTAAGTTGTAAAATGTGTGTCGATTTAGCACGTCAAAACTCGTTATACAATACACTGGGCTATTTGCGGCGCCAGTGGGATCCTCCACTTATAATTAATAAGTTATATCAAGTATTTTGTATGAATTTTACTTTTATATTGTAATTAAAACGTTGCCTACAAGTCCTTGTTTTGCTGGGTAATAAATAATTACTGTTCTTTGGGTACCATAACGCATCGGAGGCGTCTGAAATTTAACACAGATGGGTACAATCGCCTAAAGGCAGCATTAAAAACTGAAATAATATTAATGGTTATGAAATTTAAATTATTAAAACATCAGCATTACCATTCACTATAGTCATGAGAGAAATATGCTTTAAGAAATTTCAAGTGTTGCTTTTTTATCTTCTAACAGCACGAAAAAGCACACTTTAGCCGCAAAAGTCTGTTTTAAGCTTGAAGTTGATTTTAGAATAGTTTTAATCGAAATTGCTAAAAGCAAAAATTTTATTAACGTAAAACTTGAAATTTAAATACAACTTAAATACATACTAGTACTTTTATCCCTACTTTTATTTTTACGATACCTGATTAATCTGTGACAGGGACTTATATTCATATTTATAGACATTTGGCAAAAGGTCTTCTTTCTTAAACAAGAACTTTTCAGTAGCGCGAAACAGCTGTTAAAGTGACTAACGAAAGATAGTGTTCAGATATTGGATATTGTACACATATATTTAATACACATTTTGTGATCTGTTTTTTTCTTCCAACAAGCAATAGTTTTCTTTAAAACTACAACAAAAAATGCACTTTAAACAAATAAATTAACTTCTGCCATACAAGCCGTTTGGTCAAGATTGTTTTGATTAAGTCCAGACATGTGGTGAGTTTTTCAAACGTTTCTTTTGACAAAACGACTTCTTTTCACACAACAGAAAAGGGACTTGCTAAAAACGTGCTAGAACTAGATCGAGGCCAGCTGTATCAGTTCTTGAACACCATTGAATTTTCAATTCTCTGAAAGGAGTCGCTTGGACAAATTGAAATTGGGAAAAAAAAATCTAAAAGAGGTTGATTAGTCGATGGCACATCTTGCGTTCTAAAGGTCTTAGAAATACCGAGATTAGAGCAAGAGAAGCGCAATAAAATGTTATATTTACTATAAATATTTTGGAAAATTGTCTTATCTCGAGGGAAGCCATTTGCTCAAAAGCCCACAAAAATGTATTGAATAGCTGACGGAAGGACTCTCATTGTACTAAATTCCTGCTTGTATTATTTTTTTAGTGTCAAATGCATTTAAAAACTAACGATGCGAATTGTTAAAAATTTTAGTGCTAAAGCAATAAAGTTATTATTACTAAAGTAGAAAAAATGCTGGTATTCAGATTACAAAGTCTATTGCTCTCAAAAATTAAGGGTCCTGACTACCGCGCAGTCACAGTCACATATGAAAGTAAAAATCAGAGGCCGTACAAATGAAAAAAATATTAAAAGGCCTTAAAAAAAGAATTTGTCTTTTTAACCCTTTTTTAATGTGCAACATGCCCATTCATGTTCACTTGCAATTTCTATGTTGTTGTTTTTATTGCATGATCACATGTAATAGGATTTGGTTTTGCTCACTTCTATTTTAACCTACAAATAAAACTCAAAGTCTGGCAGTTGCAATTTGTGGCTTAAATAAAACTCAATAGAAGGTGCCACACTACCACATGTTGCCTATTTAGTCGAACAAACCGGGATTGTTTTTACGTACAAGATGGCTGATTAAATTTTTTAAAGAAAAAAAAAAGTTTTCAAAATGTTTTCGAACTTTAAGCATAACAAATATGTCTTAATAAATACATATATATATAATATATATATGGTATAACTGACAATACCTTAATAGTCCGAAAATTCAAAAGTCCTTCCCTAACCTTAGAATACAATTCGTGCCTCTCATTACACTTTTGAAATTCGCCCGTGAGGGTTTTTCTATATACAATCCCTGTTCAAATTTAACAAAGTTTCTGTGTAATATTTCTCACCACCCCCCTTCTAGTGGAGACCAATTGAGGGCACTTTGAATGGAATATACGAGTAACATTGTGCAAATGTTGTGTCTAATTTTGCCATAGCCATAGCCTGGTATAAATGGCACATTCCCATAGACCCGTGACAACCAAAAGTCTGGGACACATTATCTCCATGTGAAATAGTCATGTCCACAAATCGCTCGTCCAGAACTTGTAATATGAAATGATTTGTATGGAACGTAGCGTATATCTTGTTGAAGCTATATGTCATCGGTGTCCATTTGTCTAATTCAGGCCAAAAGAAGTGCTCGCCGTGAACGGTGATGACCTGATCAATGCCGTTTTCAACCCACAGCAATACAGATCAAGCAGTGACTTTTTGAAGATCGACTCAACATTCTTTCATCTCGTATCATTTTAGGGCCAGCTTCTGCTCCTAAATGAAATGAATTTTTGCAGTAATACCCAGCCGTGAAGTGAAATTGGCTTCGGATTATCGTACACACTCTGACGGACAGCGGCGATACTTTAGTTGCCGTATGGGTGCAATTCAAGCTTATCATACTGTGCATAGTCCTCTCGATAGAAAAATGGACGAAGTACACATAAATAAAACCCATTTTTAATATAAAAAACAGTTTTATTATTTGCATGTGCGGGTCAGCGTTACATCTGTGCTTGATGTGGCCACTATCGCCGTTACTATTCGGCAGCCACTATTGCAAGATCCTATATAAATTTTAGCTACAATTGTTCGAAAAATATTATTAAAATTTCAAACTTACAAGACCAATAAGTTCTCTATAAAACAGCCTAAAGTTGTTTGTAAAAAATCAATTGTAACAAATAGTAGGGATTTTCACCACTCTGCTCTATTAACTGCGATTTTGACCACAAACCGCCTGCGGCTTTTTTTTTTTGGTACTGAAAACTATAGTTCTTATTTGGTGCTACAACAAAAAAGACCAAATGTTAAATGATGATAAATCTTCAAAGACAAATCTTCAAACCTTTGGGCTTGTCTGCAGAAATACCCAGAGGACAAAAACTTTCAATCTCTGCACTGTTAGTCGAACACTTCCACGAACAACCTCGAATATTTAATTTACTTTGGCCAATTTTTATTTCTTGGTCAGTTCATCTGTTGCTGCACATCTCGTAGTAAATAAACATTAGTTGTTGTTGCTGTAGTATTGTAAATACTAGTATTTTAACCAGATCTACAGGAGTATTTACCACAAAGAGTAAAAGTATTCGTATTTGGCTCAAAAACAGAAATTCTGAAAAACTTCCATACTAAAGACGTAGAAAATTCTCCTTTTAACTTTATTATCCGGGGTGGCCAATGTAATTAAACAAATTTTATTGTTTTTGTTACACGTACTTCACTTAAAACTAAATAAAAACTGGTTAGGTGTGAACTTTATTATTTTTCAAACATTTTGCTTTGTGAAAAGCCATTGTGCAGAGCCATTATAACAATCTTTGTAAACCTAATTGATTTTTAGTGCAAAATATTTTTATTACACGCTCTGGCTCACAGTTCGAAAAGATACTTCATGAAAAATGGCTGCAAATCAGTATTCCGAAGGTTTTGAAAAAGTATTTTCTTTAACTCGCTATATGTCGAATATTTTTGGTGCTGACGTCATTCAAAGTAATTATAGAATTAATTGGAAAACGGTTTTTGCTTTCGTGTTAGTAAATGTGGCAATTGGTTTTACTTTCTACTCCGTCTACGTGGAGATGGTTGTCTACGAAAATGTATACAGCCTGATTCAATCATCGGCTGCTTTGGGAACTGGAATACAGGTAATCCGGCTTAGCATTGCGTTTGATAAAGTTTTAGTTTTAATATTTCCTTCTTTTTACTTTTTTGAACAACATTATCAGGCTTACGCCAAGCTTGTCAATGCGGTATATCAGCATCAAAACTTTCGTTTTCTTTATATCGAAATCAAGGACATTTATCTCACGTATGAACAGAAAACGCCTTCTTATAGCAAGAGTTTGAAAACAAATATATCTCTGGTGAAGAAGCTGCTAATCACGTTGTTTACAATTGTCATGCTGACGAGTCTGATCGTTAGTCTAACACCTGTGGTCTTGTTTTTAATTTATAACGAACGCTATGAAGTCCTGCCGTTTAAGTTTCCATTTATTGATTATGAAACAGAATTTGGTTATTATTTGACGTCTGGTATTCACGTAATTTCTGTTTTTTTCGGACTCTTTGGCAACTTTGTGAACGATTCGTGGCTCTTTATCTATGCAGCTCAAATACCACTTATGAAGAACATAATGAAGTGTAAATTAAAAGATCTGGATAGTATTTCCGAGAAACATCCCAAAGATTTTGAAAAATCAAAAGTTCCCCTAATGGACATTTTTAAATGGCATCAGAAATATAATATATAAGTGTAATCGGGGTAAGGATTGGGATTTAAGAAATGCCTGCAATATGAAAATGTTTCAATGCAACTTTAAACTATTGAAGACGTTCAACATTAAATAGCAGTGATGATGTGTAACATAATGGAGTTTGTACAGTTCTAGAACTTTACATATTGGGCTTTTGTTTTTTGTAAAGTTTATGTCAACTTTTGAGCTTCAGTGTATGCTCCGCATTGTGTATTTTTTTATAATATTTTTGTGTTTCAGCTCATTAGTCAAGCAAACCGTTTCGGAAAAAGTTGTTCATATCTAAGAATTTTGAGACCAAAACGTTTCCCGTTATAGTTTATCTCACATTGGCAAGCATTTTATGGACATATATTGACTAAGTTTCCTTTACCGACTTGTCACAAAAACATGCAGAGGGAAGAGAAATAGAAATGCTGGCATATATTTGCTTTTGTTCACTTCCTCTATGGGAATTTATCGGCAGGTGTTTCTTTTCTTTCGCCCATAATTTTTAGAAAATTTATCCCTTTTTCCACAATATCGAATGTTAATCTTCGTTAGAGCTTTGAAGCCCCAGAATCCGATTTGGAAATTACTGATGAACTTTCTTTTTCTTTTGAGTTCGCTCATATCGTGATTAGAAATTTTTTGGGAACGTTATAGGGCAAGTGTAGGTTTTTCCCAACAAATTTTATAATATGATTCGAAGTGAATTTATAGCAGGTAATACAGTTAATACAGGAAGTCTCGGCGAAGTCCCAAGTTTGTTTTGTTTTTCCAACTCTAATTTTACTCCTGATCTGTGGACATCTACAAGAGCTTGAAACATTAAAATTTAACCAGTTGCACTCTGAATTTCAGCTGCTATAAAGTCGCCTTATTTTGCTTAAAATTTAGACTCTCTTATTTTCAGATATTGTGCAACTATTAAGAACACTTATTTCTGGGTTGTTTTTGTACAAATAAGTACATTATTTGTCAGTATTATTTGCAACATCGTTTGCGTATTGTTGGGCATTTGGCCACCAGCACTGGCTGTTTTAATCTATTTGTTGTCCATGACTTATTCGTATTGCGCTCTGGGAAATTTGGTGGAACTATCGGTAACAAAACGATATTTTAGTCTTTTGTTAATTTTGCTTATTGTTTTTATTATAAATTTTGCAGAATGACGATATAACTATAATGATTTATGACTGTTGTTGGTACAATTTGACAGTACCGGAACAAAAAATGGTCTTAATAATGCTTCGAGAATCTCAAAGGGCAACTGGTATGTCAATCGGTGGTGTGGCTCCGCTTTCGCTCAATACAGCTTTGCAATTGACAAAAACTATTTACACATTATCTATGATGCTAAACGAGTTCTTAAACTAATTTCTACAAATAATAGTTCTGCACAGTAGAGGACATGATTTTGTTTAGAATAAAATCAAATAAATGCATAATTCACATAGAAAAATTATTTAAAGCAAAAGCTTATTTACACAGACGCACGCGACAAGTCTTAATTCTGGAAAGACAGAAAGGAGTACGTCTCAATTATTGTCTGCCTGGATGGATGAGTTGGTAGAGTATTCGACCAGTAATCCAGAGGTCGTACTTGGTTTCGATCTCTGAAAAGTAGCATAAAAAACACGTACCAGTTTCTCTTTTATCCCCTTCTGCATGACCTAGAGCTGGTACATTGCACTGCATATGTAGGGGTCGACCTCGTAGTACTGGTCCAAAACAAAAATAATGAGTAACAACTCTGAAGGTAAGAGATATCAAAACTTATTATCGAAGAATCAAGAAAAAGTTATATTTATTTTAGATCTAAACGATTTCAAGAGACGCGTTGGAAACCAATTTGTGAATGTGATTTAGAGAACGACAACACGGTGACAGGGCGGCGGACACTTTTCGATAGAGTCATGTTCAAGTAATTTTTAGTTTTGTGAAGTAAATTATTACATTGAAGTGTTTGTTATTGTTAAATAATAAATTAAATGGTACAATTTAAATGTTACAAATGAAAAAATGCTCAATTTCGTAGCACTCGCAACAAAACCAAGAATTTTACTTTGAGATCGAAATTTTAAGAATTGTGTTGCCCAATAGAAATTGACAGAGATAATTTAAAGATTTTACTAACACCGATACAAGTGTTAACGTTTTCTGAAGTGCTTTAATTATGAATTAGATTGAATTCTTTATTTTTTCACGTTTAATCGTTACAGAAAAAGAGTTCTTGCTCTTAATTTGAAGAACGTTTTCACTGTTATTGAAAGATTTATGAATTATATATCTGATTGTTGTTTAACAAATAACTGTTTTCATTGCATATTTATATACAGACTTAAAATAATAGAAAAATTTCTCTAAGTGTAAAACGTAATTTTTACTTTCTTAATAAACTTTATCTTTCTTAATAAATTGATTGATTTAGTTCTGTAATATGGTGATGATAATTGTATAGTAAAAATAAATTATAACGTCGCATTAATTTTCACAACTTCTTCGTTCATGCGGTTACGCTCAATGAAGGTGTGATAATGAAATAAAATTGAAGAAAATTGTGGAAAAGGATTTGATTGCAAACACCTGTTGGGACAGATGTCATTGTTAATGTCTCTTTTTGAGTTCGTTTTCTGCTGTGCGCAAGGAAAAGAAGGAGTGCATGTCCATGCAAGCATACGAGGTCTGTTCAAAACAAATGATGAATTTTGGTGACAGTTTCAGCTATTGAGAATCTTTAGCTTGTTGGTGAGGGGCATAAAAGTGAGAAGTGTTTTGCGTGTTCGTCGATGTTCTGTTGTGACCTCGATGGACGGATTAGTAGAGTATTCGACCAACAGTCCAGAGGTCGTGGTTTTGATTTCTACCAAAGACTCTGGTGGAAAGCAGTAGCAAATTCTTTCAACTAAAAACAATAATAAGAGCACAATGATACATACATTAATAAAAAACACTCAATAACCCAACAATCAAATCCATATAAATACGGCATAGCTGTACGCTATGTTGGGGATGTTGGGTTAATTGATGTTTGACTGTACATTGTCGAAAGTACAGACAATGGGCAACAACAGCACCAGTTAAGTTCTGACACCCTCATGCCTCCTTCTTTCCTTTTCCCCATAAGACAATAAAAAAATATGTGAAATAATTTGTGTAAAAAATTAAATTGACTGATCAAAACCATTTGAAATATTAATAGCAGCACTAGAGCTATTCACAGACTGTTTCAAAATTCAGCAAACAAAATATTCGTCATCCGTACGGCTGCAATACCTGAGAGTCCACAGAAGAAATCTAAATCAAGCAATCGGAATGTGAATTAAGGGCAAACCGATCATTGATAACCAAGTGCGTTCGCTAAAAGGCTGCAGGGAAATTTCAAACTGGCCCTAAACCTATCGTATAAACTGGGCTACCTGGAGTCTCACACTGATGCTGTGTACGTGGCAATATCTGTCAACGATGATTGGATCGATGGCGTAAAATGTCTCTGTGCGTATTTAAAACTGGACTTCTAACCTATTTAAGAATTATTATTTCAGAATTTGTTTGCTGCAAAAGAAATCCTTGTTTTTAAATATGTTCCAGGATTGTGTTGAACTATGAAGAGAAGGCCGAAAATTGTCACCAACTCTGGGCAGAGAACATATTGTTGGCAAAGAACTTAATTGTAGTTTTCATAATATTGGATACACTCCACCATTGTTGTCCCCATTTTCCATGAAATAACATTTCATGAAAATAGCGCTCTTTGGTTTTCCATTCCATATGCGGACTATGACACTTTGTCTAATCTCTCGATATTGCTGGCCAGTTCACATCACTTTTATATAAGAAAAAGAACTTTTGCTTTCTTAAATTACTTGCAAGAAAACGGGTTTTCGAATTATTAATTCCTCACAAGGCAAAACCTCCTGCGTTCAAATAACTTAAATTTATCGAAAGTCTGACATATTCCATTCGATAACGATTAAGAGTATCTCAAGAGCAGAAAAACTCGTCTGGGCAAAAACAAAACCAAAGCAAGAAACACTAACCTATAGCACACACCGATGAACTTGCTGGTCTAACCAACCTCTTTCCCTTAAATTAATACATCACCGAGACCCGAGGCCCAATCCAGACCGAATGGTAATTTTTTCGCTATGAAGTGAACGCTTTGGATCTCACTTGAAATAATATTGTTTCGAGTCCAACAATTTTGTTCAATTTTGTTTAATTCAAATCACACCAGTTTCTATAGTCCCAGCTAAAGGCGCACCCTCAGAAACGTAGAGGTTTGAATGGTCTATAATTACTTTATTGTATTTATAAGTCAATTGAAGATTTAGTTCTTACGCTAAATTAATGAATGGAGATTTTATTTCGTTTGGATGTAAATAAAAAGATCTTCTTTTTGCAGTTTCTTTCAGCATTTCGGAAGGAAGTTGTTGCCCGACTGTCCTTTCAATTATTATTTTTGCTATTCACGTCCGGCAAACATAATTTAATTGAAAATTAACGTTGTCACTCGTTATCAGATTGTGTATAAAATGAAAATTTTCCTCGGCTTTTTGGCTTGAAAATATCGAAAACTAAACTTTATAATACAACATATCGGTTCATAATTGTTTGAGTTGATAATCGATAGCAGCAAGGCTGCATTAAGAGCCTTGTTGTTGACTTTGCTAGATTTTCCGGCACCGTCTCTTCCACGCATCGAATCTTTGATTTGGTTGATATCCATCTGCACCCTCCCTTTCCGATGACTGATCGTCCTGTGGAATAAAAGTGTGTAACCAGTGGCTTCAAGTTCAATGATTTAGGCGTAATTTGTCGTAAATTCGTATTCAAGAAAAATTTCCTCAATCTCCTACAATTAATTATAAACCAAAGAGGAAAAAAATATTTTTAGCTTAGATCCGCTATGAAGTGTTTCTCGGGGCGAACCAGTCCCCAAACCATATGCCAAAATTTTACAAGAATGGTGACTCAGCGATTGTAACAGTTATAATATTTGGCGGTATTTTCCGAAGTACTAGAAAAGTCTATACCAGGCCGCGTAGGGTCCTCACGAACAGCCCAACATGTGGATAGTGTATGTAATACAGTCTTATTGAGAGCCAGCTCAGAGTTGATTTACCGAGACGTCATTGGAAACTTTACTTTTTGACTAAATGAACCACGTGAATGCGAATCGAGTGTCCAGAGGTCGTAGGTTCGATTCCTACCAAAAACGCTGGTAAAAAAATTAAAGAAAAAAAAAACATAACAGCCAAATTTTAAATAGCTGCACAAACCGTAACCAAAATGCTTAACATTTAACTAACAAATAACAACGATACTCAATTATAAATACATAAATACAAACACCCTGTAACCCAACAAACAAATCCCTGTGAATACAACATAGAACCAAAACCGCCCTGTAGAGAATGTTGAGTTAATTGATGGTCGACTGTGCATTGTGGCAGTTAAGCACACTGGGTACAGAAAAAAAAATATTTTAAAATGATATCTCGATACTATTTGTTTTGCATATAGTCTCGTCAATTAAAAACTTTCTTTTGAGACACCCTGTTGAAAACAAATAAATAAATAATAAACTTCTTGTGCAATAAAAATCAAAACATTAGATTAATTTCGAAAATTCGAAGATCAGATATAACTCCGCATCATAAAAATAATGCTGATTTTTTTTGTATGAAAACTAATATAATATGAGCAATAAACTGGTTAGTTGCCCACAAAAGAGCATCAGATTTTGCCTACTTTTACCCCTGAAAGTTTAAGTATTTTAATGCAGCCCATCTGATATCATCCAGGTGTCTTAAGCGTTTCATCCAAACTCATATGCAGACAAATGATTACTTTTATAACAGGCGACTGTATCAGAAAACTTTAATGTCTTACGACCTATAATTTATTGTCTTACGATTACGACGTATAATTTAATGTGCTACATGTGTGTTTCTATAATACGTTCTATAGCATTCATGTTCCTAACAAAATTCTATTCTTACAATCTGGCTCCCAACCTCCAATTTGAGACATCTCATTTTATATACTTTTTATCATATTGAAATTTTCCATTTCTGTTAGATAAATAAAACTATTAGTAGCACAACATCAAGCATTTTATGATCATTCCTGTGTGCTTGTATTTATTAATTTTAGAAATATGCTTAAAATACACAATAAACATATAATATTCCTACAATTAAGTTTATTGTGCGCTTTAAAACTAAACATTTTAAAACAAAACAAAACAAAAAATAAAATAAAAAACAATTACTTATGTTATATACATACGTAAATAGTGTGTATATATATTTTATACATACTTACATACATATTTATATCATAAGTGTCAAAACATGTTTAAGAAAATAAGTTAGAAACCCCTTCTTCAGCTGTTTTCCGGGTCAATTGAACTTAAATGACCTAAAATCGATTGTTGTAATTTTTCATACACGTTTACGATACAAGAGGAAATTTGTCTGTTTTGACATTCTCGTTTTAGGCTAATTAATCTTTTGTTTGTTTTTTTTAATTTATTTTACTTCTTCTTCTTCTTTTTCTTCTTTTTAATTAAAATCAAAAGTTAGTTTCTATAGAAAATTCTAAGTAGAAGAACTTTTTCCGATTTGTTTTTTCTATGGAGCTGAAAAAAAAAGAAGAATATATTAGAATCACAAAGTCATAGAAACGGCAGACCCCAAACTAAACGCCATAGTATTTTGTCTCAGCAATTAATTAAAAAGAGAGGCTGGCTGTTGTTGTGCTTTCTTCCACTTTGTTGTTATTCTCATGTATAAAAACCGAAGTTTGTTTTTTTCCTGAAACGCAAAAGAAAATGCCAAATTTTCCTTAAATTGTTTGTTTTTTTTGGTGCTTCGCAGTCAGTAACTTTTTGTTTTGCTGAATAAGAGACTCGTTAAAATCAAATTTAACTAAAAGAATTACTTTTAATAGGCCAAACTTCAATATAAAAGTGTGCAAATACACACGCAGAGAAAGGAAACATTTCAACATTGAACATTGTTGTTGTTACATGAAAATGTTTCCATTGCACACAGTTATTTATGTCTGTATATATCAACACATGATGTAAAAAAATCAATTTCGATTTTTTGATTGATTAGGACGCATCACATCAAAATATATATTGCGGTAACATTTCACACCCGGAATAATAGAAAAAACTCAATATTTTTCTTCAAATGTTCATTCTTTAGTAAAGTAAAGTATTAAACTTAAAATTATTTATGTATATAGTTTTTAATATTAGATATTTTTGATTCCCTGAAAAATTTTCCAATTAACAAAGGGCTTTGATTTCATAATACATGGGACCATTATATTAATATAATATTGTATATTTCAACACTCCTTCTGGGACCTTGAACCTGATAAATAATATTAACAAACTTTTATAGCATATTAAATAATCAAATAAAAGCAAGAATTTATAAAAGAGTAGAAAAGAATTGTTTATTAAAGTGTTGTTTGCAAAATATTCGAATCCTGATTTAAGGTGCCTTTACACGGTAATAAAGAGTGGTTAGAAAATATAAAATGTAGCCGGTTTTTAATGTTTTCAGTAGACTTGAACAACTTTGAAATATGTGATAAAATATTGACTATAAAATCAAATAAAAATTTAAAAAAGAGAAGGACTTTGGAAATTGGCCCACAATACAATTTCAAAAAAAAAAAAAACAAAAAAACAAAATTACTGTATCTTTTCTATATGCAAAAACAATTTTGAAAATTGGTCCATAAATAAATTAAAATATATGTGCAAGGAGTAACATAATATAAAAAAGTGGGTGTAAAACTGGGTGACGTTGAAAAAAAAGTACCCAATAAGTCATTCCAGAGTCCCATTTAAATATTGTGAAATTTTCAGAAAGATCGCTCCAGAAGTCCGATCACCAATAAATAAATAAATACATGTACATATGTCTGTAGAGAGATTGCAGACAGCTGGAAAATACACAAAAAGCATTTACATATTTTGTTGTTTTAAACTGTAGAGCTTTAAGGCAATTAAATGAACTCAATTGTTGCCAGCCAAGTGTTTCGATTCTGTATAAGCAAAATATTACGAAATTCTTTTCATATTTAAAAAGACTTAAAAAGAACGTTGTTGTAAAAAGTTTTTAATTTCATATAATTAAACGATGCAAAAAAAAAAGGTAAAACAACAAATAAAACAGCTGATGATCACAATTCTGCAACAATTACAACAACAATGAATTGATATCAGTTGGTTTTTGTAATTATTATATAAAAATATAACCACCTTCAAAACATACGAATAATTTCATTGAAATACAGCTCTGACAAGATGAGAATATAATTTTTTTTCTATAATGGTTTAGAAAACAAATGATTATCGTTTCGTTTATGAAATTTAGCATCTGAATGCCTCTCCTTCGGAACACATTTTGCTGATGCACGATAACATTTACTTTGCGCTGCCACCGCGTTAAGGCACATTCGACACTTGGAAGTCAGGCGTGATTTCAGAGTTACCGGCAACAATGACCGGAATAAAGTTGGCAACGTGGACTTTTCGCATTGACCACTAACAGTATTGTCGCAACCAATATTTAAGTATGTAGTTGTAATTAGTTTCCGCAAAATTAAATCTTTTCACTTGTTATTTTTTCTATTATAAGTTTTTTATTTGTAACAAAAAAAGAAAGTGCTGAAACAGATCACAGTTAATTTGCCTATATTTTCCCATCACCAACCTGCTGCTTATTTTTTACTATCGTTAAGTATTCTTTGGTCTGTGTGGGTTCAAGAGCTGTAATTAATATCCCTTATAATCAGCAGATGCTGGAGAAGATTTGGCAAACTTCAGTATTTTAATTTTGTTCGCAATTGTTCCAAGTCCATTTTCTGTATGTGACAGTCAATGCCACACACACAAATGACGAATGTTTCATACATTTTTATAAATTATTTGAAAGGTTAAAGAAACTCTGGGCAACATGTCAGAAAGTCTGGACAGCTTCTTGCTTTGTGCTCAGAGTGTTTAAGAAATTTATTATTCTCACTTTGTTAGGATGTAGATATAAACGAAGGCAGAAGTACAAGTTCGAAAGAGGCGGAGAACAAAACTTAAAGGCATCAACAATTTAAAGGTAAGAAAGACAAAATAGAAAATAAGTTTTGCTCTTTCTTCTTCTTTCTTAAATAAGTAAAATGATATAAAAATACACAATTTGTTAAGAGCGGATGCAGGCAGTTCTTTACCAAAAACGTCTGTCTTCAGCTGGGGCATCAAAAAAGTTTTCAATGGAAATATCTGCAGTGTAATAGATGGTAGCAAAGTAGAAGGCATTTTCATTAAATATTGTTGAATAAAACAGGAGATTTCTGAAGCGTTCCTTATTTTGTGTGGAAATAAGGAAAATGCTGTTGGCGCAAATAAAGAAACGATCGTACAAAGTGAAATTTTGATAGCAAAACTTTGGATATGTAAGTCTACGCTCAAACGAGAAATTGCCGCAGAAGTGCGATTAGTATATCTAATATATGTGAATCTGGTGCACATCAAGTTGCAATACGACTACAAAAAACACGAATTCTGACATACTCGTCCCTGCCATATAGAATAAAACAAAATACAACGCAACACTGCTCCTTCGTTCCTCCTTCCCAGCCCAGTCCTGGTACAATGTACTGCATATGTAGGTTCGAAAAAAAAAAAAAAAATTAAATTATAGGCATTTGGTTTGTGCAAAGAAATTGATTTATGGCAAAAAAGTGAGGTTGGAAATTATTTTGTGTGCGTTTATTTACAGTGACACCTCGATTATCCGTAACGGTCGGTACCGAAAACATTCTATATAAAAGATTTTCCCGGTTAATTTATAACAATTTTTAGTTGTATTTTTAAACATTTTTTTAATTTATATGTATTGCAATTATTCAAGGATTTAACAACACAACAAGCAATTAATAGTTTTGGAAAGAAAACAATGATATCCTTAATTTTAAGTGTTTCTTATTTTTAAATTCAGGAAAACGATTCGTATTTTTCAGACGTGTAAACTAAACTGAACGTGCGTTTACACTATCTATTGACTCATCTTGTTCAAAAATGTGAGTTCCCTTTTTTCGTATTATTTACATGGTGTTTGGCTGTTCAAAATCAATCGCAGCGCGCCAAGAAGTAAACAAAATTTTAACATACGATATGACTTTCATTTGAACTTTATTTAAATCAGTTCAAAATATTACAGGCTTTTTAATTTACATGATCTCAAAATCATATCAACGAGAGAAACTAAATAATTCCTGGAACCAAAACTTTAATCTTGTCATTTCAACAGCAGTTCACAACGATGTTGTTGTTTGTTGTTTTCTCATTGATTTCGGTCTATTTGCTTGGACAGTTTTTTCTCATCTTTTTTCCTTTTATTTTCTTCTGCTTGTTTTTTGTTTGTTTGCTATAAATTTGGGTCGCTTTTGAAAGGGTTAATGTTTTGTATTCATTCGTGTTCAACATTTTAACATTGAGACTGAAACTATTAATATAAATTTGACAGGTTTGAAAACGAAAAAAATTATATACTTGTATGACATTGTAGGAACATGATTAATTTTTCGTTAAAGTGGGTCTAAATAAAATTTGAATAATTGAGAAAATGGATTAGAAAAATATTTGAAAGAGATGAAAGTTGTGAGCGGTGACGTTTATCACCTATTGAGGTTTATGCATGTTGTTGATGCTGTAACTTAAAGGGTTTTTATTATCTATTAATTAACACTAAACAAAAACGCAACAAGAAGCCAATTAAACGAAAGAAGCTCAATATATGTATGTATAAATGCATTTCTACTCCAAATACATACATACGTGCTCATAAGGGGAGCCGCCAAACGTGCCACTAATGACATTTCTACAATTAATGAACATAATGTTACTATAGTAAATCTAAAATGTTCCTGCATTTTGGCTAATGTTTCGGAGTAGACAATGCCCATTGGCATAAGTGTTGACGTTTTGCATTGTTGACTTAGTACGGTATTGATTTGATTGATGTTATCCCAAGCGCACTGTAATATCTGTCACTAAGTTCTTATATAAAGGTTGTCCACAAGTTTTTTTTTCTTTTAAAGTGATTACAGTTTCAAGAAAATACTTGTCGATAGAAAATTAATCGTCCAATAACTGAGCAGTTTGATATTGATGAAATAAAGTTGATAAGACTGTGTAACTCTTTTGTCTTTATACTACCGGAAATATAAAAGTGGCTTATAGCGACCAACCAGCAACTCATACAGATATTACAATTAATTTGTACCAGCACCTGCCTTATGGCCTTATCTGACAGGGCACCAACTCTGCATGAGTAAAGTTGTCAATGGCTCACTAACGTCCCCATATGGCATGCATGGCTCACACAGGTGACAAGTTTTTACAGTTTGTTGAACGACACAAATCATAAACCCCTTGCTGAAAAAATCGGCGTATCTAAAGGCTTCTGTTTGGCAATTCGCCTGAACGAAGTGAGAGGCCAAGGCAACTGAGTTGGGTACCCGAAATCCCCCAAAGAACATCAGGCTTAACCAACTCGCCTAACGTTCCTCTCAATTATAGCTCCTTACACAAACAGAATCTGTTGCAAGACAACAGCATCTCGAAAACAAGAATTAAGGGGGCGCTTTGCAACCCCAGTATCGTTCCAAGCTCCGTCCGGCATTTGTAGGCTTAAACCACAACCAGAACATGCCAGCCAAGGATAGGTTTCTTATTTGTCTCCGTTCTGTCCATTGACCTTTCGTGAAGAACATGTTTCAAAATCTTACATGAACTTCCTAGAGTTATAGTTGCAGTTTTCATTTTTTTTTTTAATTCTTAATGAAAGAAAAAGTTGTCATTAGCCTCTATATAGCCTTGAAGGCGCTGGGGCATGCATTTATAAACTTACAATACTTACTTATGAATAAAAAAAAAAAAAGTAAGTGATTTAGAAAATTTGAAGTTTTCAGCGCCCTAAATGCACTCTTGATCTGGGCATGACTGACAATTCAATATTAGTAGCCAAGTGGGTTCTTAAAAGAATACACACACAGAATTTGTAGCAGATTTAATTAGAAATAATCGACCTGAAGCAAGTTCCACATTTGACGCATACCCAGCATTCTTCTGTTCACGTCACTTTCAAGGTTAAATCAATAAACAAACAAATTATGTTCTTCAATTCGCTGCGGCGCTCCGTTTGTTGAATGAATTTTGTGTATAAAAAAAGAACCTTTGAGCATCCTTTTCCAAAAAATAAAAAAATCTTGTTTTAATTCTACTCCTGACCGTTTGTAGTGATTTTACCGGAATATCAACGCAAACCCTCTTTAATTGCGGGTTTGATGCCAAAAACATGTTTCTTTGGTTAATAAATTGTTGACGGTTGAAAGTGGAAATTTCAAGGGCACTGCTTTTCTATATGTATGTATGTGTATGTGTATGTGTATGTGTATGTGTATGTGTATGTGTATGTGTATGTGTGTGTGTAATTAGAAGCGTAGTTTGTTTTTATATTTTTAATTAAGAGTACTCTTTATGCAGACACGTTAGTTACGTAAAACACTTAAAATTACGTACTTTATTAAAGAGGGCAGAATTAAAATTTATACAATAATTTTATATGCCTGCAGTTTTTTACGGGCACTCGTTCGAACAGGTTTCCCACAAGGTTTCCCTGCAATTGGCAAACATATTCATTAAAAGTTTGTTTGGGTTAACAAACAAAAAATGTCAAAGTTGTGAAATCGATAATTCTTTAATTACAATAATTGTTTTAATTTCTAAACAAAATTTTGGACATAGAAACAGTTTGGTTTGAAAAATGGTTGTCAATAAAGAAATCTGTTCTTTGGAGAATTTTGTGCTTTGAAGAATTTTGTTCTTTGAAGAATTTTGTTCATAATATAAAATAGAGGGCTTTTCAATTGGGGTTCTTAAACATTGCCCTCCATGGTGGCTGTCTGAGTTGTTTCTTTCCAGAAACACCATGAGCTGATTTGTCGCTCAAAAGTTTTTCTTTTAGTAGCAAATATTGGATTTCATCTTTCACTACAGCGACTACTCCAACTACTCATTCCATTCATTTGCCTTTAAAACAGCCACTGCTAACTTTTGACAGCTTGCAGCGCTACTTGTTACGTTCTACTGCCCACTTTAAGCAGCTTTAAGCCACACATGTGTTGACTCTTTGGTATTTTATGCGCTAGAAAAAAGTATAAATAAAGTACTTCATAAAATATTTTATGAAGTTTATGTTGGCTTTTCTTGTTTCGCAAAACAGTCGTGATGCATGGCGTGACTCTTGAGTGCTCGCTTTTGGGCTCCAAAGCAAACAAAACAGACACTGAGATCTTGTTTTCTCTAGGAAAAGAAAGTTTTTATGCTTGTCTCTATCTTTTGCTCAAGCTTGAAAAGTCTTCAGAGAAGTTTGCAGAGCAAAATGGAAATTTTTTGTTTTCTGTTCGTCACGTTTGGCGAAATTGAGCGAGCAGCTGATAACGTTTGTAATGTTTTGTTCTCGATTGTATGTCAATAGTTGAAAAGTAGAATTTTTTACGTTGACAAATGTCAAGTCAAGAATGTCAAATGTTCGTTTATAGCACTTATATTTTTAATATTTAAAATTGTAATTATTTAACAAAGAATCTCACGAAGTTGTTGCATTTCTACTGGTAGATATTGATTGGGGAATTGATTACTTCGTTAATTACTTTTGTTTTGAAGACATCGCAAGGCGCTGCTACTTCTCCTACTCATTTACACCTTGAACTTTTTATTCCTGTGTGTGTAAATTTGTAAAATTGTGTGCCAACTGACGGCAGTTGTTATAGTCACCAAACAAACTTTCAAAAAAAAAAAAAAAAAGAGTTTTTAATTTTATATTGGTTTATTTTGGCTTTAAGACAAAACAAAACAAAAACTTTTTGTATTCCCTTTCATAAAAACCATTTTTGTTTTCAGTTGTTTATTAATTATGGTGTTGAGGCGGGACACAAGCACGTGACTTTTGCAAACGAGAGAAAAGGCTTTAATGTCGCAACAAGTTATTTGCACAAAAATACCAGAGGCACAGCTGTTTAAATAAAAAGTTTACATAATATTTGTGATTGTGTGAAAGGTTATAAAAAATTTGTGCCGTAGAAAATATTTTGTAAGTGGTTTTAAATGGTTTTGTGCAGGTGCTGGTCCCTTTAAAACATATAAAATTTAGGTTTTACTTATAATGCCGACACAGGCGTGACACAGTAAACGTGAGTATTATTTCTGTGGCGTTCTGTTATAACAGTTTAAGACGAATCCTCAAATCCCATTTTATTAGTTGCATAAATATTACATTTTAATTTGTAAAATTTTCTTTCTCTGTAGTTTTCGATGATTTTCATTTAATCTGACACCTTGTTTTGAGATGTCAGTAAATGCCTGAAAGTCGCAACACGCTCATACTTTTCCACTAACACACTCACTCATTTTTCATTTTGCTCACAGCTTTCAACAATATTTTCCAGCAAAACATTTCTTGACGTTTTCAGACAGCAAAATGTCATGCAGATAAAAACTGCTGCCATCCTAAAATAACAGTTTTAAATTTAATAGTTAATAGTTAAAAATAACAATAATCTTATATAATAATAATAATTTTTTGTTAAGTTATTGCGCCATAAATTTGTCTGTGTAACAATCTTGGTAACTCTGATTAGTCAGCCTCCTTTTAGCTTCTCTTCTTTCATTTTCACTTTCCATTCCATGTTTTTTTTAGTGCTATGACTAGATATAGCAATTTTTACAACCCTTCGGTCCGACAACGTTTTGAAAATGAACTTTTTATTTTTTTATAAATTTTTTAAGGTTCATAACTATGACTCGGCAACACTGTTTTATTTGACATACCTCATAGTTGCTTTATATTTAGTTGGGTTTGGGTTATGTATATAAGCAGACTTGTCTACAAGATTTTTCGAAGCTCTGTTGCATCCATCCATCTGGCGCAAAGCCGCCTCCATATGCCTTCAAAAACGCTGATGGTCACAATGTTATTGTGAATGTTGAACGGTGTAATGAATGAACTGATTAGAAATTTGTTTGCACCTGACATTAATCTTACTGACATGTGGTCCCAACAGTACGCAGTCCCACAGCCTACAGCACCCACTACAATTGATTTACTTATAGCAACGTGTGACAAATGAATAATTTCACATGGTGCCATTAATTGGCCAACACGATGGTATGATTTAACACCATGGGAATATTTTCATTGGGTTTATGTTGAGTCATTGATCATGGATACCTAGAAATCAATATGCGAAAAGCTTTTGGCGAAATACAACATCCACAAATGCTGACTATTCCAGATGGCGCTGAAATCATATTTAAACATTAATGCCATAAAATTTCCTGTCAGTTAAAAGCCGTTTCATTGATACCAGAGTATTGAAAATATATGTATTTCTTTGCTTTATTGAGACTTAAACTTGTGTAGAGTTCCACAAATAACAGAAAACAGAAAAAAAAAACACTGTGAAAATACGTGAAAATACTTTCGTGTGTAAATGCCGGCTTGAAGACAGTTTTCTATTGAAATTTCCCTCCGCACACACCAGTTTATATGACAAGCAACAAGAAATTGTCGATGCTGCGACGATGTTTCATAGTTTTTGCTTCAAATTGAAAATTTAACTTCCCGAATTCACTTTTTATGTACTTTATTGTTATTATTTTTAAGGAGGGTGGGGGGGATAAGTAAGTAGATCCTTAAACACTAAATATTACGAATGTGAAAGCTTGTGCGATTGTCAGTACGAGGAGGGGTTGTTCAACTATAACGTGTAATTGGTTTCGTTCTTTTGTTTTTTTTGTTGTTTCTTTGAAACCCGATAACACTTCATGAAGCCGGCAGTCGTTTTTTTACAATTTTTTATATTGAAATTTATTTCATTTTTATTATGCCTGCGTTCAGAATTTATAAACTGATATCCATAACAGCACATTCAGAGAACAACAATTTTATAAAAAAAAAAAAAAAAAAAAAAAATACAACAAAAAACAAACATTTATTAAATTACCATCAACATAAATATACATATAAGAATATATAAAAAATAACATTTATTATTTGTTTAGGCACAAAACAAACGAAGAAGAGTGAGCATTTTAGAAATGAAATATTTCTTATTGTTTTTGTTTGCTTTAACAACGAATCATTAGCAGCAGGAAGCAGGACTGTAAGTGAAACTGATACGCAGCCCAGTTAACCAAAGCGGTCATGAGTAAATTGTATTCTAGTAGGTTTTTGAGAAAACGACACACGTCGCGTCTGTGAAATTATGCTTCATTCTTCAAAGAAAAAAAAAACTGAACGACTGGTTCTCTTAAGTTTTACTCACCCATCTGCTGTGATAGGCGAGAGCATTGAAGGGAAATTGTTGTCAATGACAGGTATGTCTCTGTCTCATTGCTGGGTGCATTAATCTAAGCACACTTGCCAATTGGCTATTGATGGCAAAGAACACTGTTGTCACATATGTCACACATCAGATTGTGGACTGGTAATACTTGTACTCTGACAACGTTGTAAACTCAAAGTTGACAGTTCACACAGTTGTAAGATGTAACAATACTTAAAAGGTATAATGCCTTAATACAAACTAGGAAATTTCCGCACTTATATATGTATGTCTGTGTACTTAAATAAAAATTTAATTCATCAGACCTATAATATCATATTAATATATAATAGTAAAAGTATATAATAAGACAAAAATGTTTAAAATACTCATTTTGTCCGATCTGAGGAACTTGCGTAATACATATTACACAAGTTCCTTTTTTTTTATTGTATTTTAATACTACACGCCCAAATCGGCTTAAGAGCTGCAGGGTCATGAGCAACTCTGGCTCTCTGTACACTTCTCTTCGTTTCGGCGTGCTACGAATATTTCATTTATGTATTTTCAAATTTACATTTAATAATTTAAACTCGTTGTTCTCCACAGAAATGTTTCTTTTTAAAAGATTTTGTCAAGTTGGCATTTCTTTTTTCGATTTGTTATACAAACATGAATTGCTAATAAATAACTTTTTTGTTTTTTGTTTTAATAATAAAACCATATAGACATACATACATACATATATATATATATATGTATATATTTGTAATTTGTGTTGTGTTGTGCTTTAAGGGTAAAGTTTCGCAAATTCATTTATATAAAATATAATGATTACGATTTAGACGTGCGAGGTTTTTTCCTTCTTTAACTCTTACAAGAGCAGAAACACTGCAGCAATATTGTTGTAGCGAAGAGGTAAAACTCTGATAATCAATTTAATTTATATTTAAAGCTGGCAGTCTTAAATACGCAAAATGTTATTACAGAATTGAGATAAATTTCAACAGGTAAAAGGCAGACAAACGCCAGCAGTTTTAATATAGGCTGATGGTAGTGGTGGTGCAGCGTCGCAGGAGGGATTTTAAATTGAAAGAATATGGTTGCGATGACGCCAAAATTATTTTTTTAATAAATTATTTTTAATTTGCATGTGTAACGTTGGCGGCGAGTGTCTTAAGCGCGAGGAGTGTGTAACATATTTATAAGAAATTCATTATTCGCTTCAATCATGCATTCATGTACACACGAGTGTGGCAGGAGCTTGTGCCGGCGCAGGCTTGACTTTAAATCCAATTTGCTAGAATAAATAAAACAGCAGATTTGAAATTTTAAAAGCTGTTGTAAGTAATTGCTTGTACAGATTTTGTGGAGCTGCTCTGAAATGTTTAATGGATTTTCGGAAGTAATTTTCGAGTGAGAGTCTCCAAATGAGAAAATACTAAATTGGTAACGATGTTCTGCCCTCACGTTGAGAAAATAAACAAATGCCTGCAAAGCGCTAGTATTTTCTCAATTATGATTGCGGCAACAATAATTAGTAATAGTGGGAAAATGTGCATCATCGTTTCAAAAGTAGTTTCATTAATCATAAATCTGATATTAACCAGTTTTTATGTTAAATGAAAACAAATTGGCTAGTCTCGGTGTTATTTCAAAAATATACTAAAACATAATAATATTGTATTCGAATGAAACTTTTTCGGCTGACCAGGCCTCTCTATGTCTTCTGTGTCGAAATGAACACTTTTGAATCGCACAAACCATCGTTCACAAGCTTGTTGAGTTGGTGTAAGCTTCTACCAACAATCGATAACTTTCACCAGCCGCTTTCTTCACTTGGAAGAAGGTTATCAGACTTCCGCGTGAAACATCTTTCTTGGGCACAAAGTTCGACATTGTAATAGCGATTGAAAAAAATGTGTGTATCGAATACTGAATTATAATGACAGATGTTTACCCTCTGAAATACCATATTTGTTATTATTGACACAAACCATATGTGACAGTTATGCCATATGTTGTCCAAGCCGACATTATTAACTTGTAGAGCCAATATATTCAATTGCACCTAAAAGGGCAATAAGATTAAAAAAGGATTTTGTATTTCCTTAATTATAATTTTCGAAATGCAAAAAAAAAAAAGAGTAGCTTTAGGTGGAATGTTAACATATAGGCAGCTGGAAAGCGCCCTAGAAACGTGTTTGCGATTGTGTTTTTGATTTTATACAATTTTTTTTCTTTCGCCTAAGACTTGATAAATGATAATAATTAATAAATTCAGTTTCTGGAAAAAGTTTTTATAATTATATTGTTGTTGTCTCACATAATTGAAATAATCGTCTACAACGATATAATTAATAATATTGTATGTATGTAATTAATAATATAGTATGTTTATGGTACGCTTACATACATATTTGTAACTCATTTAAATTAAGAAAATGTATGTTTTACGTTGTCGTTATTAAGAATATATTTCTCTAAACAATCCGGAAAATGTCTTGCCCAAATCAGCCGTTTTGTACGTTATTTTGTTGCATTTTTGGCGGGAAGCATTTAAATTTTTCTGAAATTTTTACACTTGTCGCCTGTCTAAGGAGTTGACGTCCCAAATAACTCAGTTGCAGAATATTTATGCACTTTATTTTACCAATTGTAAGTATCGCTCAAATTAGTGGGTTCCTATCGTTGGCAATTGAGAAGATTAGTTTGATCCTAATTAGCGGTATGGTTTCGATGCACGGTAACATTTGAGACACGGCATATATGTATATATAATGTCATGTTTTCACCCGAGCACTGCGCACCCTCAACCGCTAGCTTTCACTTTTAAGCATAAACGAAGGCTGTCAAAGCGCGCATGTTACACGCACGAACAATGTTTCGTTAAATTAAAGTTTTACTTGTACATACACATGTTAGTGTTGCTGGATGGATGACATATATTGAAATCAGGAGTATTTTGGAAATTGCGCTAATGATCCTTTCTGAGTTTGTTTTGCCTTACAACTTGCGTAGTTTAAGGTGGTATCGAAACCTTTCGAGAAACGTTCATGCTCATGGCCCCCAAAAATTCTTCACCATCATCTTCCTCCAGAATGGCCTTCATTATTTCGCTGTACGGCATTTAATCCAGTTATTAATATATTTTCAAAATTTAAAACAAAACAAACAAAACAATATAAAAAAAGAAATTAATTTTTCAATACATTTTTCACTTTTGCGTCTTTTTCTTTAAATGTGTTTTTGACAGCTGAATAAATGAAAGATGAAAGATATTGACAGTGTAAACTGTTGTTGCACATTTTCAAGATCTTGCACGCGTTTCACGAAAATGTGGTCAGTGTAAAAAGGCTATAACATTACGATTTGCTGATCCAATGAACAGAGTCTAATTGCTCTGTCTAACAAAAGAAAACACCAACCTTTAACAATTGAAAGACTTTGCAGATTTAGGGAAATTTCGCTGTAGGTCCCCATTCAAACAAAAATTAGGCTGAACCAAAGATTGATTTCACAAACAAATTTTTTAAAATCTCTTTTTTCAAGTCTGCAGTTTTCCAAAAAAAAAACATATATTATTTTTCGTTGTTTTATAATATAAGATGGCACATCTCTGAACTGGCAGTCAACGAAACGGGTAATTGAATCTATCTCTTAGGCAGTTGGTCCAGAATTTATAACAGACCAACAGACCAGTAAAATATCGCCTATTGAGTAATTTATGGCCTAAAATTGTTTTCTATGTATCCGTTCTAGTGATATTTCAGTGCTTTTGCTTCAGCCCATTTCTAATTGTTCTGGCTTGAACAAGAAATGCACATGAGTTCTTTATGGATGGTTTGCATACATATTGCCAAAACTCTGAGAATACATGTTTCTTTTTCCTCAAAACTGTTCAGACTGTCAGTTATGGACGTTCATTGCCGGCGGTTTGTAGTTTCTAGTTTATTTTGCATCAAAAACTGTGTTGTTTTTGTTTTGTTTAGGAATTTGCAGTGTTCACCGGACAGAGTTTGTAAAGGCTTTTCAGTAAAAAGGTTGAAAACATTTTGTAATAAATTTGACATACTCGTAATGTCCTTCTTCCTTGCAGAAGTGCTCGTTAAATTGCAGCAGAGCAAACGAAGCCAGCGATGAGTTCGAGTTGTTCGGTCTATTCAATTCATTGTAACAACTCAATAAGTTTCACTGTTGACGGCCACTGATGAGGGTTAAATGTTTAAAAAATCCATTTATATTTAAATTAGACATCATACAATTATGTTAATTCTTTGCAGTTGTTTTTACACATTTTTGCCGTCAAGGGGAAATAAATAAATAGTAAAAAACACATTTCTAATACTTAAATATTTTCTGTAGAATGTACAACAACAACAAATAAACAAGTAAGCAAATTTCGTTTTCGGTATCGAATGTCCAATTAAATGGATTTATTGCGAAGTTGATTTACATCAGCACCTGCCATGACGGTCTAATCTGATCGTGGCCGGCAAAACACAATGAGGCGGCAACTTGTTGTGGTATGCTGACACGGTATATATTATAATAGTCTGGACAGTCGAGAAAGTGAAGGAAACCCCATTTCGCAAACAATAGTAGGTCTTGACCAGACTCGCCCTATATTTCCCACCTTCCAACAATCTTACTAAAGCAGTTGTCTGTACCTCCGTGAATGGGACCAAACAACACACAGCTTTTATCATCTGCCGTTGCCAAAGCCCTCTTCTTGCGATTTCAGCTTTAAGCCACTATTAGAATATTTCAGTGACGATGCAATGCCAGACTCCCTCGTTGCAACACCACAGCGACAAAATGTACTGACCTTTTTTCTATCCTACTGTCGTTAAGAAAACAATAAGAAAAGCTGTAGTAAATACATCCGGACGCCTTGGCCGGCCGAACTATTTGACTTAATGTCATCTTATATTTCTGTGCTGAAGAATATATAGATGCAACGGGAAGCAAAATAGTATTCCACTTTTGAAGACAACAAAATTTTAATTGAAAACTCCGTTGCATTCACTCGCACTTTGTGGTAAAACTCATAGTTATTATATCAGAGTTGTTAATGCAACCCGAAGAGTGAAAACCGTTGATGTAAAAAGCATTTTTTTGTACTCGAACGCCAGAGCAATTCTTACCCTTCACTTCCACTTGTCCCACACATCTATGAACACTTCAGCAAGAGATTTGCGCAACTGAGCGCAATGATGGAAGTTTGGAATCTGTAGAAAGACTTGGAATTTATAAATAAATATAATGAGTTTTTTCTATTTATTGAATAATATTAAATTTGAGTGTTGTCTGTAACTGACGAGAGCATAAGTCTGGCAACACTGCAGCTATTGAGTACTTGTTTAGTTTAAATTTTGGTGTCAGCGCAGGAAAAAAGTGTTTAAAAATACTCCTTTTTTCCTACACAAAGATATTTGATGATCTTTTGATACATACATAGAGGGTGTTTTTTTTTAGAGGTATAGAACTTCGAATTGAAATAAAACACAAGAAAATCGTTTTAATGTCCATCAATTTGGCTTTATTGGAAGGATAATTTTATGCCATTAATGTTTAAATATGATTTCGGGCATGTGGCCGCCGCGGCTGGCTCGAATAAAGCCAATTCTACAGGTCCAATTTTTGATGGACAAAAGTTGATGGACAAAGCTCCAATTGCTGTGCACGGTGGCGAATCGATTCATTCGGGTCCTCTTCAACACTTTGCTCTACAGCGGCAATTGTTTCTTCGGTGCGCACTGTTCGACGTCTCTGCGGATGCGTATTATCACATAGAGTGAACGTAGTGCGAAAACGATCCATGGTTAACCGAATTAATTGCTCTGATGACCATAAAATGGACGGAGCTTGCGGTAAACTTCGCGAACTGAACCATTATTTTCGAAATAAATTTGCACGATTTGCAAGCGTTGTTCTTTTGTCAACCTGTTCATGATGAAATGGCAAACCAAACTAAATATTAATCACTTGACAGCTGACAAAATGGCCGCCAGTTAAAAAAGTGATGCCAACTTAAAGTTCTATACCTCAATAAAAAACACCCGGTATATTCATGGCTTCAAACATATTTGCTGCCATTTATTTCTCCTTGTGTATATTTGAAATGATTTATGTTTTTTCTCTGCTGCTTCTTCGTCGCGCAAGACATTAACAAGAACTACATTTGAATTGCTGTCAAGGTATTTTCTTTTCCGTTAGCGATAGTACAGAAAGTCTTCATCATAAACAGGCAAAGAATCCTTTTAGGTACTTGGTTATGAATACATTTCTGCCATTTGCTCACTCATCTAACCCACACATGGACAACCTGATAAGAAACACACACACACACACACACGCACACACATACGTACCTCGTATGCAAGTAAGTAAGAAATAGTTTTATGTTTTCAGCCCTTAAAGGCAATCACCTTCTTAAAAAGGGGGAATTTTAATGTCTTCGATAATTGAGTCGGATGTTACTCGTACGTTAACAAGGCTTTCGCTTATGCGAAAAATATTTAATTTTCTTACCAGTTCTCGTATATGGATGAAAGGCGTCTAAGAACTTAATGGCATTTTCATAAAATTTATGACTTGTTTTGCTATTCTTCGGCATTTAAGCCGCAAATAATGTTTTATTTTGTTCTGCTGAAGCAAAAATGCAGCGCAATAAAATAAGTGCTTTAGCGGCAGCAAAATGCAAAAAAAAAAAACAACAACATAATTGTTGTTTTTAGAATTATGAAAGTTTATTATTTATATCCTGCTGAATGAGCAAATGATACCTTATTTTTTTTAAAGACATTTAACTCTTTGAGAGAAAGAAAATGGCTTGAGTGTTAAGTGAAGCATTTTGAATTTTTTTGCAATTTTAAAAAGGTTTGAATTTGAAATTTATGTAGACGAGTACAATTCTTGCACCAGAGCGATGGCTTGAAATAATAATCACATGCTAAAGCACATTCCGAATCGGTTTGGAGAACGATAGTCTTTCGCATAATCGATTTTTGCCAGAACGAATTCTGTCTTGGTTAGCGACAAAAGGATGACTAGAATAGTGGCGATAACGACACAAATGACAATGCGTTAAAACTTATAATTACTGTGGGGCATAACCAAGCGAACAATAAAACTGTACACTTAAATTTTAACATCTCTTTTCAATTCCAGCCAAAATTAAATTTGCTTTTAACTTACACCAGCTCCAGTTGCCTGTTACACTATTAAGCGCCATCTTGGGTCAGCTGATTTTGCTTATAAAAGCACACATTCGTAAAAACAAACTTTTTTTAGGAAAGAAAGAAAGAAAGAGCATTTTCTTGTAGACCAAAACAACACTTTCAATTAAAAACGATTAACATTTTTTAACTTAAAAATAATTATAACTCCATTTGTCCACTTAGGGTCAGTTTAAGGATATCGCTGCTGTTCATTTGCTGCCATAAATAAATTTACAAGAAAAACAAAATGTGGAATTGAGGTTTCACTCGAATGGGTTCGATGTCCCTAAACTGGCACTCAGAATTATATGTGAGGGAGAAAGAGAGAGAGAGAGATATGAAAGAATAATAGGAACAAAGAGTTATAAGAAAGGAACTCTTCAAACTGAACGAGTTTCGCTGCATATATTTTACAAAAATAATAAAACTAAAAGCTTTATCGAAAAACACATAAAATAAATTTCTTACGATTTGGAATTAAAAACATGTAGTTCCTGGTAGTTTAATTTCGATTCAAGGCATAAGTTTTTATGGAGCAAAACAATTTCCTTAAATTAAATTTAAATTTCGATGGAAAGCAAAAGTTTTTATGAGGCAAATCAAGTTCCTTATAATTAAACTTCGATTAAAAACAAAAGCTTTTATGAGGCCACCCACACAAGTTCCTTGTGGTTAAATTTTGATTCAAGGCTTAAGTTTTTATTAGACAAACAAAAAAAAAAAAAAAAAAGAAAAATTTGCTTCGATAAATATTTAAGAATCTGTTCATCAATTAATTTCCGTTGTAATGGGAACTGTAATCGGGAAAATAATAAATAAGCATCTCTCCTGCCGATGTTTGTTTTGAACTCCAAATAAACATACAATTTGATATCCATTTGCCTGTACATCTCAAGGAATATTAAATCCATCTTAGCAGATTGTTACGTCTCTAGATAAATCCTGTTTTACTTTCAATGCTAAAATTACTCGTGCAGCAAAATTCATAAACAGTGAATTCGCGATAATAGGAACTTCTGCTGGGGTAAAAAAATTCAGTGCGTGGGATGTCCAATACGGCGAATTGTAGGTGTTGTCTTAAGTCTGGATCATTTTCGTATTATTCGACTAACATTTTTTCTTCCTTGCACCGTCTGCTTCTTACTGAAGTATAAGTTTCTCTTTGTCATAAAAAGTTGCTTAAGTGATTGCTTAAGTGGTTGCTTAAGATACATGATTAAGTTTGATTCTTCTGATATTTTTTTTACTGCAATACATATGGCAGGTGACGATCAAATAAATAGCTGTGATTAGTTGTTGCGATAGTTTACTGTAACCTTAAACGAACTACTGTTTTCAAAGCCAACCAAATCCCTGAATTAGTACCCAACAGCATCAAAACGTCATTCATTGTTCACCATTTTTGTGAAATGTTGTCTAATTTTTGGGGATTGTGGTTACACCGCAATCATGTTCTCTGCGCTGTAGTTGGACATTAATAGCATTTTTTAAGCAAGAAGAAACCTCTACCAATTGCTAATCCCAGAAAAAGATGAAAATGTGACAAGGCATCGTAAACACAGTGGGAAATATTGAAACTTAAAGGGCAAGAAAGTGGCAAGAAATGCTTGAGACTCGTGCATGAAAACTATGGAAATTGAGTGAAGAAGTGGGAAGAAAACCCAAAAACCATAATCATAAAACTGAAGCTGATGTCAAAAAGAAGGTTGAAATTGCCTAAAGAAATGAAAATTGTTGCCACTAAAACGTACAGTGTGTTGCAAAACTGAGTGTGACCGAATAAGTAACTCAATTATGTTACAGTTTTAATTAAACTATTGCTAAGATTTTTGCCAAATTAAAAACATGCACAAGTCCGCCAATGGAATTGAGTTAAATGTATCGTTATAGTCTGAACCAGAGAACGGAATAAAGTAATTTTTATAAATTTTTTAAAAGAAAATAAAATATGGAATTGAAAAATGCCAAAACTTTGGTGTGTGTAAAACACACGGAAAAATAGAAAATTACTAACAAAAATTTTACATACTCGTATATTGGTGGCATCACTTTTGCACCACAGTGTAAGTCTGACAATCCAATCCATTTTGCTACATTTATTTGAAACATTTTGTACAACACCGTAAATTATCCTTAACATACAATATTGCAAAACTGTCTTCCAGTGTAACCAAAGCAGAACAAATAGAATAAAAAAGCGTTATTTTGGCCTGGCTTAAGAGTTGATATAAATTTGTGATATGAATGAGAGGTGAAAAATATGGGTCTCTGAAGTCGACACTTAAAGATGACATAAGCAAAATTTGAAGTGAATATTTTAATGGGTAAACCGCAATCTCACAATGAAGTTGAGGCAAATAATTGGATAATATTCGTTTGTTCGAATATTTTCAGACTCTTACAAAGTGGGTGGGGGAAAAAGGTGGGCCTTTCAACTTGCCAGAGAAAAGTTTCAAAAAACAGCGGTAATTGTAATGAAATGGCGAATAAAATCCGGATATAAGAAAATAAATTTAAAGCAAAGGCCCGCCCCAAAATCAGTCGAATCTTGTATCAATACAAACCATGTGGCCAAAAACCGATGCCACCGATGAAAATTAAAGTCTGAGATAAAAGAGACAGATGTGACACAAATGTGTGTGTTGCTTAGTGGAGTGAATTTCAGAGAAAAGCCGGCTTGAACAGTGTAACTTGGTGGTAATACGAGTTCTTCTGCTGATACGGAGAAAGCAAATATTCAGTTTTCAATGTCTAAGCAACTCTTGCAGTAAAAAATTACTTGTTTCAAATGGATTCTATGCAAATAATCAGAATGTGAATAGTGGATCCAACAAAAACAAAAATATATTTGAGTATTTCGGCATCCTTTTCCATTATAATTGTAAAAGCTGGTCAGTTATTCTACAGCTGATGTTAAAAATTCGTGAACGAATAAACAAAAATCACAAAAAATTTAACTAAATCACCGAAGGACTAATTTAGAGAGATTCGACCAAAACTCAGTTTTTCAGTCAGTCAAATAAAGTTATGTGATGTAAAAGTGAGGGAGAGAGAGCGAGAGAGAAATAGAAAGAGTGATAGTGAGACATAAAGCCGTCGAATATCAAACAACAACAAACTTGACTGCATTTAAGACAGAGCTGAGTGGTGAACTGCTACCATTTATGCAAATTGTGGTGCCTTAAAATTTACTTGTTACAAAAATTGAGTTCCTACCTGGCGGACCGTAAAATGTTTTCACATTAAAATCCCATTTATTGGCACTTCCTCACACTCAACAGCAGAAATATCTCTGACGACCACCGCTACGCACGAGCAACTCCCTGCTGAATGCCACAGTCCGGTCTTAATTTTATTAATCTTGCAGTAAACCATAAATTTCAGTTTTCTCGATTTTTACAAACATTTAAGCACTTTTTGTTTCATTGGTTGCAGCAGCGTGAGAGTTTTTCAAACTATTATTTACGCTTCGGACAAACTGTGCAGTTGAGCTTGAAGCTTTAACTGCAGACTGTTTGTAAAAAACGGCAACAGAAGGATAAAAACTCGTTGCAAAGCAATAAGAAAGAGTGCAGGATTTCATGTAGAACGACAACAACATGTCCTTAACACAAAATGATTTATCCAGTTTGGCAATTGACAGCTGAAAAGCTGAAGAATTTTACTTGAAAAGTGAAAAACAGAAAACGAAATGCTGAGAAAAAGTAATTTTATTTTATTTTGGCAACATGAGCTGGAAGCTAAATCGAACATAGAAAATCATGTGGCAAACGATTGCTAACAATATAAATCGGTTAAAAAGAAACAGAAATTCTAAAAGGATAAACGACAGGAGTTAAGTACGATATTATTATTAAGTTGACGCTTGTGTTGGCTGCGCCTGGTTGACTGTAACACGAGAAATGTGTACATACAGTGCAAACTTGATTAACGCACCCAACAACTATTGCAGGCCACTTCATTTTTGCCATAAAGTTTTTACAAGAGGAACTTTTTTAACAAAAATCAATCTCAATACGGCAAGTTTCATCAAGCAAACTTATGGCTGATAAAAGCACTCAATTTGCGAATATGTTTTTTGATTTGCAAAAAAGTTCGTGAAATGAGCAAAAACAACAAAATTATGTTTGAACTGTTGCGGTCCAGGGTAGACAAAAGCATTAACAGGGATAATCAGCTGCGTTCTCAATTTCATTTAAATAAATGATATTTGACGAAACGTTTCTCAAATGTGTTCACACAATTGCTTAAGTTATCTTAAGTACATTATGGCTGTTGCTATGCACTCACATAGAATCGGAAATATATTTCTCTCTACATATGAGAGAAAGAAACTTTATCCCTTAATTCACTGTATAGATGTTGGTTTTCATTCTTTTCAGTTTTTAACTAATTAAATAATTTAATTAACAATCAATTAATTTATTAGCAATCAAAATCGTCTTCCGTTCATGCAAATCGAGTTTGTACTGTAGATAATAATTAAGAAATATAACTTGTACGTTCCATAAAGTTCATGTTGTCCATATAAAAAAGTTCACCATCAAGCCTATATTTTGATCTTAAATGGAATCTTAATTGTGAGCCGACAAGAAAATCTTTTAAATTTATTAACTGATTCAGCAAATTCCGTTATTGAAGATGAATAAAATTTTCTATTTAATTGGTTTTCCAATTAAATAATAGAAAGTAGCGTTCCCTTAATTTCAGACCGGCTGGTCCCTGCATGACTTTATGTTGACTGCAATCACTTGAATTAGTTGACTGCAATCACTTATTAATAGTTTTCAGCTGAATTTGTTCACGTGTTTATCGCCTGGACGTGACCTTTTGGTAATTTGCTTAATTCATTGCAGATTGACCCGTACGCGACCACTCTCTCTCGTCCAAATCATTATATTATATTTTTTGTAGAGCATTCAAAAGCATTCAGGCAGCGACAGCTCAGTTTGATTTTTCTGACTTTCCTGACACTTAACATTTAACTCTCTTATTCTGCAATAGATTGCAATAAACGTGTTGCGTGGTTTTGCTTTACGCCTTTTGCCTATTTGGTCGCTTCCTCAATGATGATCTGGGTTTCCTTCGAATAGTGTTCAGTTGCATTCTTGTAGGCCATGGAACGATTGAACTGTGTGTCTGGGTGGAATTAATGTCTGCAAGTGTAAAGATAAAAATGCTAAACATTTTTAAAGAATGAAGAGAATCCTAAGAGAAAGATAATTTAGATTGCAAACACACACACACACACACACACACACCCGTGTATAAATCTACCAACAAAAGTAATAAACTCTGCACGTTTGAGATTTGGATGAACTGGTTGTTTAATTTCAATTCATTTTTGTTCATCCATTAAATAAATTTCAAAAATATGAGGTTTTTAATTTGGTATTGTTGTCTTTACAACAATTTCTTAAAAAAAAATGCCCGTAAAGTACATTCACGACCAATTTCACGACAGACTGTGGCTTCAAGGGATCCATTGGCTTCAGGTGAAAGTCCAAATGTTTTCTAGAAATTGCAATATGATGTTAATCAAACAGTGTATGAATAATTAACATGATGCATAGTTGATTTGACATGCAAACAGTGGAAAAAATATGATTAAAATGAAAAGTAGTTTAAGCCAAAAGTCGTGTCTTGAAGAAGGAGCCCTCTGCTTTGGTTTTATGTTGAAAATGTTCAATTTAAAGATATCATGTTATTGTCAGAGCTAAAATAGGCAACAAATAAAGGATGCTGAAAATTACTATTTTATGTCTAATATAATTATCTAGTATATTTAGTGTTATAATAAAGTTATAATACGAAATAAGCATAACATTGTTGAAAGTTCTCAAAACCAGCTCTGATATTCTTATAATTCATAAAACAATTCTTGTCTTCAGCCATGTTATGGTCAAGTCCACCAATATTATTGTTGAAGCCAACTTTATTCCGGCTCTAGTATGCCACATTTATGTCTTTATTCAGCTACATAATTTCCATTAATAACCATATGATTATTATTGACTATAGTATGATTATGGCCAACCAGCATCAGAATATATTGATTAGTTTAACAATATAGTCAATTTGCAGTATTATTTTATCTTTATGTATGGCAAGAATACATAAATATTTAAAAATTTATTTACCAGAGAAAAGGAAATGCTATTTATTTTGCTATAAAAACTATAAGGTATAATATGTAAATTGTCTACGGTCTTGGAACGCGTGGAGATGCCATCCAAACACGAAAATCAATTTGGAACATTTTTTCGCTCTCTCCACAATTTTTCTATTATGAATAAAAATTTCCGGGTTGTATAAGTATGAGGGGGGGAAAAATTTTAATTTCAGTTTTTCTTATGGGAGTTAAAAAAAAATTCAATTGTAACAATAAAAAACACGGGAAGTTTTCATTAAAAAAAAACAGAGGATAATTTGTGTGACTTTTTTTTATTATTATAAAATAAATTAAGATTAATTTTGTTTCATTTTTCTAACAAGAGTGATTTTTTTCCTCGAATACAAAATAAAATTGAATTTAAGCAATCAGTCAGCTGGTGTCAACGTTGCCAACTATATTGTTTTTTCTTTTCACTGAACTTATAATGGGAGGAATCGCTTGTGGAGAAAACACACACACACACACACACACACACACACACACACACACACAAAATTAAAAATAAAAAATGGTTTTGCCTGTAGTCTTGGCTATAATGATGAACCAATTTTTACATTTTAATTAGATTATACTAAAACACAGGCACCATTTTGTTCCAAAGGCTTTTAAGTTTTCGAAAATACTCTCAATTATCTACCCAAATGTATTCGCTTAAGGCCCATCTACATGCTGGCAAACCGTTGCTTATCATAAAAAGCTTCATGTTAATGATGAACAAAAAAATGTTTAAAATAAATTAAATTTTTAATTAAATTAAGTATTTTCTCAGCGACGTGTTTATTTTGCTTTTAAAATTTTTTCTTTTAACCCTTTTTTTCTTTTTATGAAACAAATGCTGCAATATATTCTTTTTGTTCTTTTTGTTCTTCAAGTTGAACAAGTTCTTGTTTTTCCATCTACAGAAATGAGATATTTTAAATTTACTATAATCGCAGCGATGTGTAATGTTGGTTTGCTCGCATCGCTGGCTCATCTTTTAGCTGCCGTTTTCATAGCGCCAGGGTCTTACTGCACATTTTACACCCTTTCCGTTATTAATTCTCTGTTATCTGTTTCTGTTGGAATCCTTTTGTATTCCCTCAAGCATCATTTCTGTTATGGTTTTCTTTAATCTTAAATGTTTTTTGAAGTACTCGATGTTTTTGTTGTGTTATTTTACATGGGTAAAAAACAGTTGATGTGTATAAGAAGGGGTGGGGTGGGGGGGGGGGGGCGAAGGTGTGTGTGGTTGTAAGGAATGTTGTCAAAAAAAAACATTCAATATTTTGGTTGAATTTCACGGTGTAAATGTTTTTGTGTTTAAGCAAAATAATGAATAAGTCGTTTGTCAGTTAATTAAAGTTTTTTTTATTATTTTTTAAGAAACAGGATCTCAAAACGGAAGTAGCGAATCAAAACTGCAATATACATTCCTGAGCTAATATTTTTTTTATATTTTATATGTTTGATATATTATTTTTATTATTATTATTTAACATGAAATATTTTCATTTGCAAGTCTTCTCTTCCAGGATATACACAAAATTAATAATGGCTTAAACTTATTTAAAGCACTCTTGTCTCCAGCTGCCATAAATGCTGTACAAGATATTTCGATTGGACCAACATGTTTAAGCAAAGCGGGTGTTTTTTTTAACAGCTTTAGACCTTAATAGAAATGTAGTGACAATGAACTTCTTTTATGACAATATAATCTGATAGATTATTTTATGACGTCTATGTTTTAAATATGTAACCGGCGCGGGTATCAGCGACATAGTCCATAAACAATAAATAAAATAGGCTTGCGCTGCTTAAAGGGATGTTGCATTGAGCCATTGACTTAACAGAAGCCTATAAAAAGCAATCCACAGGTGTTAACGCGAAGAAAAGGAGGTGGGGGCTTAAAGAAAATTGTCACCCAATTGATTTTGCAACAAATCGACTGTTAAGAGAACTGTATGGCCAGTTGCAACATCCACTAACCTTTAGCTGATACGTTTTCGAAGAAAAGAAATTCATTTAGCATTTAGCGCAACGACAGCACATTTCTGATATCACAAGAAATTTACGCGTTCTGATGCAGCTCCAAAAACAAACAAAAAAACTTTAATAAGAAACGTTTAGATTAGTATTTAGTTTACTGGGCCAGGGCTGGAAAAGTATATAACTATTATATATGATTCGAAACGCTTCTGCAATGTTTATTTGAGCTGTACTTATTTGGCTCACTGTATGCGACTGAATTTAGTTTTTTAACTGTTAAATGTTCAGCTGCAGATGCAGGTGCACATATTTACAGATGTTTGCGATTTCATTCATTTGACTTTATTTATTAAGTTGTTACTTAGTGACTTCTTCATTTGCCTGTTGTTGTTTTGATTTCAATAAATTGAAAGCAGATGATGGGATGAAATGTTAAAAGGAAATATTAGAAAAGAGAATACGAAAACCAGGAATTCGCCACACAAAAGAAGCATAAAAAATCAACAGCGCAAAATTCTGTTATTGTTTTTTGTCTTGTTTTCTTTTCATTACAAATTAGAAATAATTTGTTACAAAACTTAATATGTTGTAACACGAAGCCGTTGGCTTGACAGTATGTAATATTATTTAAAAGTATTTTAACTTAAGACTATAAAAAAAGTAAATTTTAGTAAATTGTTTTGTCAATAGTCAGAATAGCCGCTGGAGTGGTGATGTTTCTTATTAAATATTTAACCAGATTTCCTAAATCTAGTACCTTTCGAAAGCATTAATATGTTTTCAAAGTCTCAAAGAAGAGTCTAGGACGATGACTCGCTAGCGTTTTTATATCGGCAATAACAATTCTTAGGCTTCAAAGTCAATGATTCTGGCAACAAAAAAAAAAAAAAAGGAGAATAAAATAAATTTTATTGCTTTTTGTTTTTTATAACGTTTTAGAAAATACAATTTGTTTTACTTATATGGCGTATTTCAGTTGTTTTAAATGTCATTTATGGTCTTTAAGGATTTTATTACTTGTCTGCCGTGCTTTAAGCTGGAAACGCAGACTTTTGTTAGGTTAAAGCGGGCCAAGTTGCGTTTAGCTTAATTTTATCATGCCTGTACGTGTCGGGACTGAAAAGAAGCGAAGAAAAAGGCATTAAAGAGCATATGGACATATGGGGATATGCAGACGTGACATAAAAAAAAAAACGTCTATGGCAAAAGGTTGAAATTGCCTTTAGTTTTTTCTTTTTTTTTTTTTTTAGTACAAATAATAAACTTTCTTTTTGGTTTGCGTTTCCCATGTAGAGATATTTAATAGCATTTGATCTGCTTTAGTGTTAAATAAAAGTAATTTATTGCTTTCCTTTCAAATCGTATCTTTGCAAAATCAAAACGAATCGAATGCTTGGAAGGCGAATGCGTGCCACGGTCTTAAAGCGACCAGCCTCGTTTTAGTGGCTCAAAATCATATTACAGAATAACGCGTGTTTAAAAATTGCACTACAACATTTATTTAAAGTGTAACTTTAAAACATATTTTGTTTTTCTTTGAAAAACTTCTGTAGGAATAACTTAACAAAATTCCCCACTTAGTTTTAGTTGAATACGTGACTGTAAACGGGTTTTTCGCATTCAATGAATATTTTTACTGTTTTTATTTTTTTTTTATTTGGAAAAATCTTTTTAGATAAAGAACAAAAATTGTTGAGTGAAACAATGAAAATATTTACTACAAAATTAATCTTTTGGGCAAGAAAACCTCCTGAAGAAAATCAAATGTTTTTAGTCCACTGATTCATTGAATTCAACGAAACTTATGTTTAAATATGAACCTAAAAAGTAATTTCGTTGAATCAGCAAACAAATTTGTTAATGAGCAAAGAGTTTTTTTTTTTTATGGCACGCTGGATGTGCAATTTGAAAATACCGCAAAAAAGGCTGCTATGGAAAAAATGTTGTAATATTTTTATTTTTAAAGATAATAATATTATATGTACATGACTTGCTGAGGGGGGTGTTCTGAAGGAAAAACGCATAAAATTTTTTTTATTTTTTTTATGGAAAATTTGAAGTACCCCGGCTGGACCTGAAAAAAATGAAAAGGTTGCTTGCTGGTAAGTTGATGATGCAATCAACCAAAAATAAACATGTACAAAATATTTTCTCTTCCAAAAAAAACACGTATAAATAATACAAATCAAGAAGGTTTACATTAAATAATACTTTCTTATATTAAGAAACAATTCCTGTTACCGTCATTTATATAGAATTTATACATATATTTTTTGATAAATTTAGTCCGATATACAAAATCGATATTCACGCACGAACAATTCGATCAAACTAATATTAGGAAATTTCATCACAAAAATTTAGAAATGCGATAAAAAAACCACAATTCTATTTAAGTGCCTGCATTTCCATTAATTGAACAAAAAAAGTTCACTTTTCTATGTTTCTTATTTTTGCTTCAATTAAATATCACTCATACGCCTCCCAGTGCATTTAAATGTTTACAAAGAAATCCCACATCGAATTGTGTTTTGCAACATGTGTACATCCCCTTGGGCTTGAAATTCCTGGTCTTACCTGTAACATCTTTGTTGTTGTTGTTCTATTTTGTTTAATTTAATTTTTTTATTGTTGTTGCTAAAAAACTTTGAGTGCCAAAAATAATAGAACATGAGCGAAAACTTGTAAGAACTTAAAAAAAAAATAAGTAGGTTTTTTTTCTTGGGAAAGTTCATGACCACAAATTTTGAATACTTATAAGATATGGAGTTGTACGCGGGCAATTTCGGATCGCAAATAACGATTTCATAAATCATTTTAAGTATCCCAAATCGCTGTGGCAATACAATTTGTCGTTAAAATAATTTATGGGAGTCTGAGTGTTTGACGTGGAAGTAAAAATTATGAGCTAGAAATATAACACCCGTTTGAGGCAGTTAAAGCAAACAATTTCCCAAGTAATTGAGATCATAATATTCGATTCACGACACTTGCCACACATTTATTTTCATAGTTTGTTAACATATATGATTTATTTTTCCCACCCCCTGGAGAGCAAAGAAATTTTCTCAATGCATAGTAGAGCTGTTTCAAAATAAAGTAATATTTCAAATTGGGCTTTCGGTCTCATGTTGGACTTTAATGTGTTGCTCCAGAAATCTAATAATTAAGGTCGCTTGGCAAAACTGCTTAACTTTTCGTTGGTTCGTTTCCAGTTCACACAAACCTCATTACGCGGTTCTAACGCGTTTTCTTTTGGATTACTGTAGTCATGCAAATTTTATATTTCTTATTAAAGCAATAAAATGAAAAAAAAAACCAACATTAATTTATTATACTAGATGCTAAAGCGTGTTGTTGTACAAATGGCAGACATCATCTCAATAGTTCGCAAAAGACGCATCCGTATAAGTTTTTGGATTCCAGAGCAAAAGTATTTCCACCGCACAGCCAAACGATGCTGACATTTCAGCAAGTTGTTCATTTCAGTTTGCGTATTGTTAGAAAAATATTTGCATAAATTAATTTAAAATATTAAATTTGTTAAGAAAACAAACAAAAAGATAGAAATTTTCAAAGCTAAGATTTTTTTTTCTTGTTTTCGCTTCGTTGCAAAACGAACAGTTTTTATAAGAGTTTTTTTTACTGATTTTTATTATTTTTTAAATTTATTCTTTGTGCCACACAGCACAGTTTGGCTTATTATAAACATAAGTATAATGAGATCGTTTACTTGCAACAAATATGTGATTTCAGTAACAATGTCTTTTCTTTAAAGTTATTAATTTCATTTGTATTTCTGTTTGCGGGCAAACTGAGGACTTGTGTAGTTGATTGAAACCAAATAAATTCTTTTCAATAACTCAGAAATTTACGGCTAAAATCATTTTTAAGTAAGTTATTATTAATTAAGTGTTACAACACACTGATAGGAACGACCGGCAGAAATTAAAAATTAAAAATCTTCTTATATAAAATTTTCGGCATTTGAACAGAAAACAAGCAAATTTTTTCACGCAGAATTTGCTGCAAACAACAAATTTTGCAGGACAAAAGTTTTTTTTAAACAAAAATAGGATGAGCCGAAACTCTCCATAGAGGTTTTTCGGATTATAAAATGGAAATATTTTTCTTCGGTTTTTGAGGCACCAGTAGTAAATTTTTTTCTTAAAGTGCACATTTCCTGCTGCACAAAAAGTCTTCCGGTAGATGCCAGTGTTAAAAAATTAAAGAAATCGCTAATTTATAATTTCGTAGAGATAAAATTCTTATTATTAATCTTGTTTGTCTCAGGGTCAAATTGGCTAATAATTATAATAAAAATTTCCTATTATTCTTTATAGTGCAGAGGAATGAACTAAAGCTGAGCTTGGGGGAGGCAGCTGTAGCAGCAGATGATCATGAAAAAAGGGACTTTGAGCATTTTTTGTTATTGTTGCTGATACAAATAAAAAACAAATAATTATTGTTTCCGTGTTATGCTTTTGTTGAGTTTTTATTGGTGGCATCGTGCCTTGTTGCTTTTTAACTTGTTTTTTTATATAATTTTTGCGAAAATTTTATGCGCTCTATTAAAAACACGTCCGCTCAACATCCAAATAAAATGCAAAATTTCATCTCCTATCAAGCAGTTGATACACCTGCATAATAAGATTTAATAAAAACAATAAGAAATTAGTCCTAAGCCACCACATCCTAATTAAATTTCTACTAAAAATATCACAGGACGGCTCTTGTTTGCGGTAAAATAATTGATCATCGATTCGAATAATAAGACTCTATTCTGCTGGTTCTTTCTTCACCTGCCAATCTCTCAATCGCTTTTATTTATATAATTTAGGGTGAGAGAAATTTAACAAAGTGTTGAATTTAGTGACTTTTGGTTTGGTCCATTCGGAACCAAATAAATTTTTTTATTCAATTCTAGACGAATTATCAAACACAAGAGAAAGAAAACGTTTTTAGAATCGTTAAAAATAATTATTAAAAATATAATATTATTTTTGTTTGAAAATAAGTTTAGAGGAAATCTAGTCTAAAATTTCTTAAAAATAAGAGCACTTTTTTGGGTTAATGCCAACTGCCAACTGTTTCCATAGCATTTCAGCAGAATACCAATTAAAAGTATTTTCCGCAAGTGACACTTTAGTTTAAAAAGTTAATTTTTTCCAACGATTTTCATCATTCCTTTCCATAATTGCACGTCAGATGCTAATAGCATTAAAATATTTCCATCGTCAATTTCTTACTGATTCATAAGGACATAATTAACGAATATTTTGCATCGATAGAGCTAAAAAGGAGGTGACAAAAACACACAAACAAAAGAACGCGGTTAATTTATGTGGTATTTCACATTCTTGATGAATCGATTCAAGTCAAAACCACAGATGGGATTTGGTTTTAACTTCTATGAAAATTGGTGCGGGAAACTGATTTACTTGCATAATAATAATAGTTTTTAAAGGCCGCTTGATAAGACTTGGGAAAAGTGCACTGAAAAACTTAAGTTATAATATTTAATTTCGTTTTATTGCTGTTTAATTTAAACTGGCGGGCAGTTTTACTCTTGTTTTTTAATTAAACCTTCTGATACAGTGACACAAGTTGCACACAACTAGAATCTTTGTCACTCACAGTAAAAAATGGCTTTTACACTTATAAAACCATTAATCTTGCAATAAATGTGAGAGTAAAGGAGAAACTTATTATTGTTATGGGTAACAATGTTTTTGTTCCAGCTGTTGGCGCATGATTTACCTTCATTTAAAGGGATGTGGCTCTGGCTCAAAGACGTATCTGGTCTGTTCTATTGTACTAATGACATTCCTGGTAGACGAGTAACTGGCCAGCAGTTGTACTTAAGGGTTGGGAAAAAATGCATAATAATAATTTGAGGTTTTATGGCGCGTTTCTTTACTTCAATGATGGAAACTTTGGTCTCAGTCAAACAAGACCATAAACAGTTGCAATAATAATATGTTTAGATATGACAATGACATTTTTGGCTATAAAAGTTATATATAACAAAAATATGGTTGGTTTCCAGCAATAGATATTTAGTTGTGCACCTAATTTGTTAACACCAAACAATAATCTGCTTATTAGATATTACAATATTATTGATGTATGAATCATCTGGGTCCTTGTGTTGCGAAAAAAACAATACAGTTTTCTTTTCCATTTTCCTGCTGCTGGCAAAAAAGAATTTTTGGCAAAGAAAGTTAAAAATATATTTTATAATAATAAATATAAAAATTATTATTGATTTTTTGTTACAATTTTGTTTTTTTCTTCAAACTCTCACCTTTTGTGGATAATGATTTCGTTCTTTTACATGTTTGGTTTTCAATATTGTATCGTTAATAACAATCATCTAGTCAATGTAACAATAGTTGATGGTTATTGTTTTACGAAATATTACTCCCCCCCCATCCCACCCCCCTTCACACGGCCACAACAATTAATTTCGGCACATATTTTTTTCTTTTAGTTCCTTAAGGCTGCAATTTGTAAGAATTGTAGGAAAATATAATGAATGCGAAAAAAGGCAGATACGGAAAACGAAGTCCGCTTTTATGAGGAAAAAATTGTAAAATCTTATAAAAGGAAAAAAAGAAAAGAAAATTAAAACTTGCCCTCTTTTTAAATTAATTAAGTCTTCTGTCGTCGTCGCCATATGTTTTTTCTTTCTGGAAATATATTAAAATATGTTCAATTATTGTAGTACATTGAAAAGTGTAATAATATTTCAAAAGTTAATGTAAGTGTTTACGTTAAAACCTGAGCAGAAGTTTCGCTAGTGGAATAACAAGGAAAATGAAAGGACAGCAGTGAAAGCGGCACAAGATGGTGTTTGGTGGGCACATAAAGGAAGTACTAATTTTTTATTTTAATATATAATATTTTTTTTTGTAAGTGAGAAATAAAAACGTAATTTGATTGCAACTTTAATTGAACTTATAATTAAAAATGTTGTTGTTTATTTTCTGCTGCCTTTTGACAGAGGAGATATTTTTCCTCACAAGGCCCCCTTTTATTGGACATTGTCACAAAAAAAAAGGAATCGTAGACAAACAAAACTGAACGGAAACGAAGTGAAGTGAAATGAAGTGGACTAAGCATTTTCTGAACATACAATTCTTAACACTGAAAACGTGTCAACCGACAGTTTTATGAAACTTACAAATTCCTGCACAACCGTCTGTCCACCTCTGTTCATGATTTGCTAAAATAAACAAAACAGCATCTGTTTGGCGGAAGAAGTCTTCAACGTTCCAAAAATAATATGAAAATATATTGAAGCATAAATTTTACTCAAAGTCTTAAATGGCAAAAAAGACAAAACAAAAAGCCAACAAAAAACCTTCTCAATTGATATCTGAAAAATTTATGTTATCAAGTGGAAATATCAAATATCTCTAGCAGCATATTGTTGCCAAAGAAACAAGAGATGTGACTTAAATATGTATGAAAATCTTGTTGAATTTACAACTCAAAGAAGTTTATTTAAATTGAATATCTAAAATATGAGGTTCATTGTAAATTCAACTGAAATTGATTTTTTCCTTGTTATATTTCAACTCTGCAATCAGACTAAAGAGCAGCGCAACAGGGACGAATTGTGTTTTTTTGCTGTGTTGGAATCAAATAGCGTTGAAGGTTGATTTGATAGATGGCGGCAAATACAGGAAAAACTTCACAACTGGCAGGGAGTCTCTATAAAACTCTCTCTCTCTCTCTTTCTCACTCTCTCCTCGAAACTATAGGCCAGCTTGAGCCAGTCTAATCACAAATAACAAATTATGGCCTCAGCGTATTTACTAGCCCCAGGGCCTCGTAATGTTCACTACAACAAAGAAAATACTAATTTTTTTAACATCTCTGCCTACAAAGTTTGGGGAGAAATGCTGTTTTCGGGGCAAGACTAGGACTGTGTTGATAATGAGAAACGTTTCTTGCAAAAAACTTTAATTTTAATCTTTGAATTTGCACAAAGAATTCTGCTTTTGGCAGACAAGTTTTTCTGCAGGTGTATAAATATGTTTATAAAATTGCAATTGCGAGTGATAGAACAAAACGAATTTCCTTTCAGTATTTCCCTTTTTGTATTTCCCGCTGCTGCAATTGACAGATATTAAACTTCTTTTTACTTTTTTTTATTATAAAATTAATACAAGAATTACTGCTGTCATATTCTGGTAAATTCTTTCAGTCAACTTTTGCAAGTTCAATTTATTTTCAAATGTGAAGCGCAAAAATAGGGCTGTGATCAGCTGTTAAAGATGCCTAAAGTGTGGCAACCAAGTCAGCTGTTTTCTTCAAAGCCCAACTCTCACTTTTGTACACAACGACGTAATTATAAAATTTAATTGAGTTACATCAATTAATTTATATGTTAAGTCGATGAAACTTTTTATTGAATATGATGCCAAAAAAAAAACGAAAGTATTCTGGCGACTTCAGATGTACATATTTTGCTTTTTGACGTTACGTGAGTATTTTCAACACACATAAAATACATACCTGGGATTTTTGTTGTTGTTTTATATTTGCTATGAATTCACCCAGGAAAAAATTCATTAAAATATCTTCTATTTGTGTTTTATTTTTTACAATATATTTTTCAGTTCGGCTTTAGGTGAAATAATTAAAAAAAATGCAATTATTTTTCTTACATTTTGTTTATTTACCGATATTTCGATCAACTCAGGGTTTATTTACATTTTTTGTCAAAATTATAACTATTAAAACTGGTCTATTTATGCGGCAGTTTATTTCTCCAGGATTGTTGTCTTCGTGTCTTAAAACGGTTCTCTTTTTTGAAATTTCCTCAAAAATTAATTAGATTTAACGTTTTAACACAGGCCAAAAGTGACTCATCTTTTTCCAATTGAAAAGGACACCTGCCATAGAAAAATTCTACAATTTACTGATTGCAAGACATGCGAAATGTGAAGAAAAGCAATGCAAGCACAAGAACTTGCCACAAAACGAGCGGTTGTGTTTTGACTGCACAATTGATGGAAATGCATGCACATACATACATATATATGTAAATACTCGTAGAACTTTCCAACCTAATATGACTGAAAAGTAATCGATAATTTCAACTGCATACTTTCTCCGACTTACAAGCAGTTATTGTTGCAAATGCTGTTGTACTGTGTCTTGGCATTCTAACGTTCGGTTAAAGGTCTCTAATGGCCAGTCAATTACAGTCTACATTAAGCAATAAAAGCCATAAAACCATAAAGTTATTTTAATTTGAAATTAATGAGAAATAATAGTGTTCAGCAGTCTTAGAATAACAAAATGCTGGTCCTCCGGCCTTAAACTTATTCCGTTGCTAAGACTAACAGACTTACAGACAGCGTGCCAGAGTCCGTTGCCATCGATTTTATGCTCAAGGCAGAAACCTTCCAAAATCCTCGTTTATGGCATAGATTAAAGTCAAAAACGAGGTTAGTTTGTGCAATGACTTAATTGCATGCAATTTCCGTACAGTAACTGGGACGTCATGTCGCAAAAATAAATCTTTCAGTTTGTTTTTTTAAAAACTGTGTCGCAAATCCCATTCGCCAATTCAAACTGCATTAATTTGTGCTGATAAAGAACGGAAACAAAGGAAAGCAGTTTTCACACTGCGATTGAATAATAATTCTTTTTTTTTTTGTGTTTTTTGGTTTGTTTGTTTGTTATTGACATATTCAAATTTCGACAGCAAAATATAAGCAAATAAAATATATGGGTGAGTACAATTGTTGGATGGAGGTTGTTTCAACGTACACGTTTGTTTTTCTTGCCACTTCATACCTTTGATGCGCTAAATGACTGAAGAGAAGGAAAGAAAGAGAGAAAGAAAGAAACAAGAAGGGAATGTGCAAATGAAAATGCTAATTTCGGTTTGTTAATTTGTGTTCGAATGCGTGACATCATTTGAAATATTTGCGGTTTCTATTTATTTATTGGTTTTTTGGTTCGTTTTTTTTTTTTTGTTTTGTTTGTTTTTTGGTTAATAAAAGAATTATGAAAAGGAAACAATTTGTTATTGCACTGCGTGTTGGATTTGTATAAAATTGTAATAAATAAAAAATATATGTACATACATATTTAAATGAGAAATATACAAAAGGCACGTTTTGGCAACCTACCCAGCCAACATTCGCTTGATCATCTTTAAAAAATTTCCCAAATGAGTCTTCTCAGATCGCTTTTGACTTATCGCCAGAGTGATTGAAAAGGGGGATTGCATAGGACTCATCATTCTTCAATGTGTTGCTGTAAATGGAAACAAATTTGTAAATCTAGCAGTTTTTTGCTGTTGTTGTTTACTATATAGATGCAAACTTAAGAAGGAAAACTCATTATTCGAGAAAAAGCCGTTTTTTTAAACAAAAATTTCTTATTTTATTCACCCTGGGGAGCAAGTTTTTCCCTGGCATATATCAAAATTAGGGCGCTCTGGCTTTCAATCCTGTGTGGAGGTTCTTCTTCTCGAGGACAAGTGGAAAACGGTTACCAATCGGCCCCCCCGATTGCGCCCAGCAATAAGAAATTTTTAATTCTCAAGAAATCTTTATCTGCGCAGAGGGCTGAATCATAAGTCAAGCCCGCCTCAAGGGCTCAAATGAATCATCAGTTTTTAATAACCAACCAAATGTTGGCTGGGATTTTCTAGGCCCTGAAACTCCCTGCTGTATCGAACAAATTTTACGCAAAATTTAAATTACTTTTACTATTAAATTGAAAAAGAAAATCTTTTTATTGAAATTTATGCAAATTGTTTCAACAACAAGTATCTGCAGTTAATGTTAAAATTAATTTGGATAATTTACCAGCTCTTGTACCGTTTTTACCACACCAGGCCCAGCCATGGGTATATTTAATGGTTGGGCGATTGACTGGCTCAGCTTTGATGGGCTTCTAAGAACGTAATCCATTTGTGTGCATTTCATTAAGAAAGGAAAATACTCAACTGTTATACAACAACAAAAACCATAATCAGCTGTTAGAGAAAGAAAAACCAAATTTACATAGTTTATACATACATATGTACGTTACTTATGTATGTATGTATATATGAATACATCGAATACTTATACATGTAGCTGCCGTTTCCGTAAGTATAATGGATTTCTCTTTCTTTGGTGCTTAAAGCTTCGCGACGAGACATCTTTTATTTAGGCCCTGAGGTAAGAAAAAGATATTGTACAAAAAATAAGAATAAATAAAAAACAAAGGGAAAATGTGAAACAGGAAAACATTATGAATTTCAATTGTGACATTTAATAAATAAAATGCTGGAACGCTGCAGGTACTCGTACGCAAAGCAAATTCAAAATGCAAATACAATTTCACCAAGATTAAATTATCGAAGCGAATAGAAATGGTGGGTTAAGCCATTTCTAGCTGCCAGGAATATTTATTTGTCCTGGACAAGTGCTGCCAGAATAACTTGTGTAGTTGCGTTTTAATGGAGCAGGGAAACTGGAAGACTTTCGAAATAATTTAGCCATTAGATTTAGATGTCAAATAGATGGCAGCACCACTGCGTAATTATTTATATTGATTGTGGTGGCCACAGTCCGTAAGTGGATACAATACATTTTATATTGTTTCTTTAAGAGTTCTTAAAATAATAATTTCAATTCTAGACAATGGAAGGGATTTATGTCAACACCCAACTTTATGGCCTAAACTGACGACGGTCGACCAACCGCAGTGCAGTAAACTTGTCAACGGCTCACCACCGCCACCACGTGGCTTGGCAGGCACACCCAAGCGGCACCTACTCGTGTTATGGGGTAGCCGTTGCCATAAAAACAAACCCTTGCTCGAGAGCTCGGACTATCTAATACCTTATGTCAGTAGTTCCCTGCACAGTTAAAGGAAGCCTGGGTCCCCGAGTCGATAGGCCGAATTCCTTGCAGAACATCAGGCCTTAACCAGACTCGCCCAGTCATTGTCCTCAATCTAGTTGCGCGCATAGAACAGACCTGTTGCAAAACAACAGCACTTTTAAGATTCTCGTCTTCTGGCAATTTTAGGCTTAAACCGCAGCCAGAACGTTTCAGCCTCCTCAACCAATGACCCACCCAGAAAAGCAAATGCCTTCCTGGTGGCTTGTCGGTCTCCGTTCTGCCAATTGACTTTTGGTGAAGCGTCAGCGCTTACCCTGTCCCCGTTGAAGAAAGTCATTTCAATGACAGTATAAAACTCTCAAAGGAAAGTGGGAAACTTCAATCTCATTCCACACTGTATAATGCAACTGGACGCGAAGGTACAGTCGAGTGACAGCCGACTTATAATCTAAATTTGTTGTTGTGTTTTATTGATTCACTCCAAAAAAGCCAACAAAATAGTAGTGGCCGTCAGCCTTTAAGTTGGATTTCCCACAGTGCTACATCCACTTCCACAAAAGCGTGTAACTTCTTTATATTATTCATTTACATATGATTCAATTTGCATTTCTTTTCTTTCCGTTTCACTCTTCAAGAGTGGCTTTTCGTTATATTATTTCGCTTTATGTTTGACTCACACTTACACACACATATAAAAAGATATTAAATAAAATAGTTTTGCCGGCAAAATGAGTGCCGAAAAAGATGCTAGTAAATTTAATACTAGTATTTACTACAGGCCTTTGTAAGGTCTAGTACTTTAAGCAAATCCAGATCTAGAAAGATATTTATTGTACTTACCAGGAGGAGAAACGCTATTAATATATCTTTTTGTCTTGCAAAGAGACCGAAAGTGTTAAAATATTTTTTGTAACATAAAAATAGAAACCTTTTCGAAGGTCGCTGCAGAACTACAATAAAAAATTGATACTCGAACATATTTTTTAAAATAATTATGGCAAAAGAAAGTATCGATTTTTAATAGCTTTGGTAAGACCAATGGAACTGAGTTGCCCATGTTGTTCTCTTTTAAATATTTTGGGTCACTGGTTTCAAACGGCTGCTGAGTTTTCCGAGGCTTGTTTTTGCATATTATTCAGTTTTCATTAAGTGCTTCCGCATTCATTAATAAAATTAAAAAAAAAAACATTATTATTTTTCTTAGTAAATATTTTTGCTGAGCCAAGAAAAAAAGGGAGTCTTATTAAAGAATTAGTAAAAAATATACTGGAGCCATAAATTTTGTTTGTTTGAAGTTATAACAAGAAAAAAAGAACTTTGCTGGAAAACAATCAACTGTCTGTGGAAAACTTCTGGTTTGAATCCGTGAATCCCTTTACAGTTCCGTATTCAAATAATTTTGTTAACTTGGTTGAATAAAAAGAAAATTGTATGTGAGAAAATTAAAACTGCTGGCCAGATACGTTTAAACATTTCCATTATTGTAGTTGACTTTGTCTTCGCGTTGAGTAGAAAAATCTATTGGAACAGACTTTCGCTGCTGTTTTACTTTTCAGTTTGATTTGGTTTGTCCAAAATAGTGACACAAGTCAAGTCAGATAACACTTTGTTTTTATTTTTTTCCTAAAATATATTCAAATCATTCCATTCATCTTCTTTCTAAAAACAGTGAAATGTCAGCGTGCAAAATTTTCGAGTTAAACGAAATGAAGCCAACGTGAGTCCGGAAGTTGAAGGGCATTTGTAACAGTAGAAAATCGAAAAACAAAATGAAGTCATTTGAAGTTAATGAAAAATTGTTTTCATGAGGTTTATGGATGGTTCGTTTGGGGGGTGGGCAAAGTAAATTACCAGTAAATTACCGGCTTACATCAAGTCTGGTAGGCGTTTGCTGTCAAGGAATCGCCTTGTTACGGCGACTTGTTACCATTTCTTTTTTCCGTGGCCATGAATAGCTAAAGTGTAATAAATCTATGAACTTAATGAGTTGTATGAAATTGGTTTTAATGGTTTAATTTCTTCCTCTGTAAAACAAATCTTCTTTTACTGTTAAAGGCATAAAATCGTAAATGTTGCCTTCAACAGTTATTGCCATCGATTGAACCAGAAACAGAACTAGAAACCAACAACCAACAACAAACACTAAGAAAAATAAAATTAAATGCTACAAACAATTTAATCTTGTGCTTCACGTTGCTGACGACGATTTAATGTTTCTGCTTGATTAAACCTGGAGCTAAAATGTATTAAAAATCTTACACTAGTAAAAAATTCTAATTATTTGTTGTTTCTGTTATTTTGGGCGATTTGTGGGGCAAAGGTCGTTGATGTGTGTGCTGGAGGGTGCGTGTCTGTGCGTGCGTGTGTGTGTGTGTGTGTGTGTTAGGCAGATGATAAGGATTGGATGAAAGGCTTTCCTTGGACTTATGTATATCTTAAGCCTATTTATATGTCAATGGTATAAAATACGCATTGCCTGTTGTTTCGGCCGTTATTTGTTCTCTGTATATTTCAAGAATACATATCGATACCTCAACATAGAAAGGCCCTAAGTAACGTTTTCCTAACTTTTCAGCAGAGAGAAAAAACTTAATATGTTATTTCTTTGATTGGTGGAAGAGCATCTTTCGAAATATACAAAAAAACTCGATTTGAGAAAAAAACGAGTGAAGGCCTTTCTACGTTAATTTAACGATATAGAACAATTAACTTAAATAAATATGCACAATAATTGCTTTTATTACAATAACTATTCCAATAAGTAAATTGGTTGTTCTTTCCTTTGCCAACAAAGAAAGATTAACAATAAAATTTGCAGATTAAGTCGTTTCCAAAATTCGTTCGTTTCCGTAATTATTTTACTTAACAAAAAGCCTGGTTTCTGGAAAATTTATCTTACTAGAGTTGCAAAACAACAACGTTCGATTTTGTTTGTGAAACTGTATCCAGAAAGTGTAAATTTTCAAACGATTACTGGTTTCTAGTGTTGCCACTAATGGTGGAAATTACTATTCTAAAAGAATACAAAAATTCAGGGTAAAATGTTTGTGCAAGAAATGATAAAAAATAATGCTTTAAAAGTGTAACCTGTCCGGTTACGGAAATGTTGTTTTTCTATTATTTTTATTTTTTCCATGTGCTAATTTAAGAAAGAAAATAGGTTTCTATTTTGTTTTAAGTGGTTTTGGTGTTTAACGGGCTAATAAAGGGGTGGATAATAAACGAAAATTTGTATTAAAACAAACACAATAATTTCGATGATTTTTTCATTTTGCTAATATGAATTAATTGCTCATAATATGTTTTGATATAGAAGATTTTGGTTGCGTTACCGTATGGTGGTATCAGAGGCAGCGTTGCCAACCATCGCATTTCACAAAACATGGAAAAAACGCACTTAAATCAAAATTGTTTATTCAATTTATTTTGTTCTTATTAAATATTTTGTTAGCCAATTGCAAGAAAAGAATTTTGTCTTTTCAACTTCATACATCATTTTAAGAAGCTGTTGCCAGGCTGGCATTAAATTGGGCCCTGTTTTTTTCCACCAAGAATTAACTTATATTAATGTTAATGTTACGGAAAGGCAAAGACTGGATACGTTTATATTTAAAGTAAAAAAAAAAAAATTGTATAAAGAGAGTTTTTTTATAGAGGTGGCAACACGATTGTCAGCTGTCAGGTGATTTATGTTTAGTTTGGTTTGGCATTTCAACATGAGTAGACTGACGCCTGAGGAATAGTTACCAATTATGCAAATTTAGTTGGAAACAAGATTGCCGTTGATCCCCATTTTCATAAGCGAATTTTGTTGAGCGATGACGTTCACTTTTGGTTGAATGAACACGCCAATAAAAAAAACTGCCTTAGTTGGAGTGATGTAATCCTCAAGTGTATGTTGAGACGCCGTTATATCCATAAAAAACTGAGTGTTTAGTGTGCTGGTCCGTACTTCTTTAAAAGTGATGCTGTTCAGAATGTTACAGTGAATGGTGACCGCTATAGAGCCATGATTACTGACTGTTTTGCTCATCAATTGAACAACCATGATGTGCAGGAGCTGTTGTTTTAACAAGGCGGTGCAACACGTCACGCTGATCGGTGTCACAATTGATTTATTGAAGAAACGGTTGGTAAGCGCATAGTTTTGCGTTTCGGAGCCGTGAATTGGCCTCCACAATCGTGCGACCTAACGCCGCTCAACTCTGAGCTGAAGTCGCTGGTCTACGGCGACATGCCCTAAAAGATTACCACTTGGAGGACAACATTCTCCGTGTTATTGCCCATATACGGCCATAAATGTTGGAAAAAGTCATCGAAAATTGGGCCTCCAGTCAGACGTGACGGTCAGATGTCAGAAGTCATCTTCATCAAATTACAACAATCAGAAGATTATCTTTCGTATAAAATAAATTTCATGCCAATATAAAACACTCGTCTCTGCTTAGTTCCATTTCAAAGTTCTAGAGCTCTATAAAAAACACCCTTTATTCTACATATATAATATGTCTGAAATTTTCATATTTTTGTGTCGTCGGTTGACCCTCGCAAATGCTAAGCCAACAAACTTGTTCCTAATGTTTATATTTCTAAAACTCATATTATTGCATTGCCAGCCGTGGCTGACAGACATAAACACAAAAGCAGAATTATTATAAATAAATAACTAGAAAACGAAATGTTTATAGACTACAGAAATAAACGAATATTTATTAGCAGTTTTGCAGTTCAAGAAAGCAGCTGGAGGTGGGCAAAGGTCACGTGATTGTGGCCGGAATTTGTTCACACCAACCGAATGCAAACAAACAAAAAAAAATAAATAAATAATGAACTCAATATTTGCAGCCAATAGTTTTGTTGCTTCTTTTCAAAAACAAGCCAAAAACAAGACATATAAATACCCAGACCTGAATCTAAGCGGAATTTTCATGACAACCAGACCCAAAGAAATGAATTCAAAATATGTCATTGCCAGGCAAACAATTCTTTCCAATACTGTCCTATTTTATTTTCTAAAGCCCACTGCAAACAGATGTTAATTTACATTCGATTTAATGGCTTTATCCACTTTCATTTTATTTTCTTCATGACCCCTCCTCTCACTTGCGACTAAAGTTTTAAATAAATCTATTTGCTGATCATGGATTTTTAGGGAAAATTGCACCTGAACCCAAAACATTAAACAACGATTTATGTACGAACAAAACTATTGGGATGCCACTTTTCTGCAACAAAAGTCGTGGAAAAAAGACTGTCGGGGCTATAGAAACTGCTGTATTAAGTTGCCGCGATAATAGTTACTACCAGAAAATCGAATCAGTGCTTAATATATATATATATTAGTTTGTCCTGAGTGAAACTATTAGTTGAACTTATCATTATATGAAAATCTTATATAACTATAAATTATATTAATCAGGATCAAGCTCAAATGCAAATTTTCCTCCTTCTGAGAACTTAAAATCTTAATACAAGACAGAATTATGGTTGGAATGATCTTTTTTTTTTTTGTTGACGTTCCGCTGATTATTTGTTGGAGACAAAAGTATGACTCGATATCGCAACGAATCGACCTCTCGGCGTCTTCTTCAATACTTCGCATTGCTGCAGCTGACGACTGCAACTATGAACTTCGCAAAACGGTTTATTTTCTTAAAGTAAATTTCCACAACTCGGAAGCGATTGCTCATGACTTGTCCGGCCCCACTGAGCAGAAATGTCAACACAGTTTGACATTATCAGCTGTCAAACCAATCGATAGTTCTCAAGCATCAAAAAGAAAATCCCATACGTTATAATAACTTTTCTGTCAAAGAGGACAGACTTTATATCTGATTTTGCAAGTAGAATTTTGCCAGAGATAGTGACCCCTAAGATCTATTATTGATATACTATACAGGGTGCCGCTAAAGCAACTAATTAACTTGGGTTTTAAATGTATATTAAATGGAAAGAAAAGAAAACCAAAAAATTTTTTGATAAAAATTTAAATTATTTTATGTTAATTTAAAAAAATAGTGCCAGTTAAATGAGAACCGTTTTCTCTAACACAAAAATTTGCTCTTTTTATAGCATTTTCCACAGCCGTTGAGAGTTTCTTGTGGTCTACGATCAATTACTTGTGGAACGTTGTCCTTCAGTTGCTTTAAGGTTTGGAGCGTAATCACACAAATTTTGTTCTTGAGAAAAAACCTGGTGCAGTCAAACTCGTAGGAGCACTTCGCGCACCATAAAATCTTCTGTGTGAACGTTGAGTATTAATTATCGAACGATTATTTGCCAGGACTCCGGGCTAGTGGGACAACAAAATAGAGAACGGCCACAGAACCGATGGCGCACACAAGTGGAGAGGGACCTCAACCAACTTGGTGTGCTAAATCGCAGGCTGCTGGCTGAAGATCGTGTCACCTGGAAAAGCTTGTTGGTAGAGGCTAAGAGGTTCACTCCGGACTGTAGCGCCAAAGGAAAAAGAAGAAGAAAAACAATCCTAGTTCCATTTTTATACAATATATTTGCCCAAATTTAATTACTGAAATGGCAAAAAAAATTTTTAAGCATTCACAAACTTTTTTACATCCCGTAGATACTTTAGCCGCACCCTGTACTGACAAAAATGTTCCTTGAACTGTTGAGCATAGATTTATCGAATGTACTCGCATTATGTCGTCTTCTTTTCCATAAGAGTGGGAAAACTAACAAATTTCATTGCCGCTGTGAAAGAAACCAAACGAATACAGGAATATATTTTACTTTTTAGGGCCCCACCTCCCACCTCCCACCACCCCACTCCAATCAGTTATTTAAAGCTTAAGTTTTTCTTACCTGATAAGTAAAATAAAAGGTCTAAATTCTTAAAGTGACTTTAGTGTTACGGATTCCCTCGTTTCTTTTTCCCTATTAATAACTTCTGTAATTTTTTTCCACTCAAGTTTTAAATCCATGGCAACAGGCCGCAAAAACCGCACATGTTATTAACTTTCCTCCTGAACTTTTCAGAGGTATAACAATCAACAAACAAAAGAAAAGAGATCAGAAAACGGAAACTTTTCAAAGCAATTTTCCTGCTGACACAGATACTCGAAACGGAGTGCGTGTTGGTGGCAGTGAAGAAGTCTTGTTGCATTTTGGAAAGTTGAGGAATTTCAATGGAAGCTAAAATTATGTAATTCTTTTAAATTCGAAGAGACTTTTTAAAGTTTGAGAACATATAAATTTATGTTTTCTTTTTAGATGTATTTATTTGCAGAGTTGGGAATATCTATATTATGAATTTACGGTTATGGTTCAGTATAAGAGGTGCTAAGAAGTCTGCACGAGACACTGTTCTTGGTTCTAATCTTTTAATAAAATGGAATATTTAATCCGATAGTGTTTCAAACGCAGCCCAGTTATTTCTACGAAGTCAGTAACAATAATTTGAAATACCAGCGAAGTAAAATCGTTGAAGCTGAAGGACTTTCAATGCTAATAAGTATATTGGCACCAAGCAAGCACTTTAAGTTCAACATGACAACTGTTAATTTGAAATGCTACAACTTAATTAAACAGGTTGTTTTTCTGTATGCTGCAACATTCGGGCTCTTTTTATATCTGTATGATTTTTGAAGTCTAGTTTGGTTGGCACTGAATGTTTATGAATGAGTAAATGAATGAGTGAATGAATAGTAGGCCCAGAATGGTGCCATTTTTCCTTCAAGGAACCAGCCCAGCTCCTGCATATGCTGCCATTAAATAGCCTGTATCTCGTGTGACCCAGTGTTAACAAGTGTTCCCTTGGCTGCTACTCTTCAGCCCACCATCTGCAAGCGTCTGTGTTGGATAGGCCCGCCCTCTCTATATAGGTGCCCATAACAAGCATAATTTTTTCTGCTTTTGCTTTGCATGGAGCGGACCAAAAGAAAAGAAATACAACTTAAATCTTCCTACACCCTCCCATAAATTATATTTACCACAAAGTCAAGTGTTTATTTCATTTTAAATAATTTTTAGATTTTAATTTCTACGGTGTTTTTTTCTATTTGCATAAAAAACTACTCAAAACGCGGCAGTGGAAGGAATTAGTTGAACGTTCCCAAAATTGCTTGTCCCTAAGAATAATATTTTTACTACAGATCCTTAAAAAGTTTATTTCGACTTTAAATTCAGAAGCCAAGAGCGTGGGAAGCAACGCACAAATTCGTTTCAACTTTTTGGGCTTAATTGCACAAGTCTTGTTTTCTTTTCTGTCCGAACTTTCAGGATGCTGTTTTCTTTAGCTTTTTTTCTGCCAACTTTCCAGCAAAAAGATTCCGCCTTTTATCTAGCAATACATTAAGAATAGATAATATTATTTATGTGCTGTTGTTTTTTCATTGTGTAAAAGCACTTTGGTTCGAGTATTTCTTTCACATAAATTCCAACTTGTTTGGCAATTTTTGATCAACAATTCTTTTTAATTCACTGAACTGAGAAGGCAGATGTTGTACTTTGCCCCAAAATTGAACTTTACAATTTGTGAAAGAAAAGCTTCAAGACTAAATTTATGTATTTCGTTTTCCAGTTATTAAAAAAAAAAAAAATCATTTTAGAGACACAATCCCAAAAGTGCCTGATGAATAATTGATGCAAGTTTTATTTAAATAGGAGTTCTTTTTATGGTTAATTTTATTTTTCCATAGAAGATTTTTTTTCAATTCAAATGTATTAAATTATATTTGATTAATTCACAAGATTCTGTAGATTCTGTATCGTGTAGGTTTTATTGACTAGTCTTTGTGTTGAGAGGGTTGTGAACACCTATTTTCTTATTGTATCAAGATATTTTGCAATTAAACGTCAATAACCAAATAATAAGAAGAAAAATTGATATCGTTAGCTGAAATGCAAAAACCAAGTAACTATTGCAGTAAACAACATTCATGTCATCTCCAACTTTTAAATTCCATAAGCGAAAGTCGAAAGTCCCATTAAAATAATAAAAATAATTCATTGAAGGTTTTCTCTTTTTTTTAACAATCGAAATGGAGAATTTTTTTAAATCCGTTATTTAGGGCACGATCAAATGCAACAAAATTGCTCTGATGTTTTAGGCTGGAACTGTATTTAAGAATTAGTTATTTCTATATTCTATTAGACTTATCGTGGTTGATGGAATAAGTCTCTCATTTGTATTCGCTGAACGAGAGCCGGTCTATTTATTCGTTAATCTATTACAAAATTGCCACAAACGTTTTACAAAAACCGACAGTTTTGTAACAGATGAACGATAATACGTTCTTTTAATCATTATTCTATTACAAAACCCTCGCATAATTTTTGGAGCTCATCATCAACAATAAAGGCGAGCATTTTCCCGTCTATCTATAAACCTGCTGACTAAGAAAAATGTATCCTTATTTTCCCCCCAATTACACACATTGCAAAGTGTGCCAAAAGTAATTTATTAGATCCTGTCTTCTTTTGGAATGCTTGTCATGACCACTTATAGCCATTAAAGCAAATAGACTGTTATATTGCGCTGACCAGATATTTACTTAATATAGATTAAATCAATAATATGAGATGTCCTTGATGACGGCACTTCAAATTATGTTCATAAAAAGATCTGAGCTGAGTAGTGGTAAAAGTAGCAAAAGCGCATGCGATGTTGTGCCAACATAACTTTTTAGAACTTTATAGAGTTCCTTATGATGGTGGAATCACGTACGCGATAAATGCAGTGTCGCGTAGTTGCACCAAAGCGAAATCTAGTCAGGACGAGATTTCACGCCCAATCTAGTAGATTTGTTGAGATCTCTTATACCCTATAAAATCCAGTTCGTGAGTAGATTTTGATAAAATCTCCCGCCATCTACTCAGTACCCAGCGCTGCCACTGCGACTTTCATAATTTTTCACCGAAATATTCAAAAAAAAGCTGCACAAATAAAATTTGGCACTTTGACAGAGAAACAAACTGAAAGTTGTAGGATTTAAAGTTTGTGCTGAGTTTATGGTATTTATTTGTTTAATTTATTTATAGAATATAAAGAAAGGGAAATGCATAAAAAATTTAAATAGAAATATAAAAGTAGGTGATCACAAACGTAAACAGAGTCAGGCGCTCTTCGTCAGCTGTTTTCGTTATGAAGTGGCATCTGATAAGTGTCAGAAAACAGTGGTGTGAATGTAATAGATTTTGATTGATATTTTTTTTTTTTAGTTCACTTATTAATTCCTTTTAATTTGGTGGTCCACAAACCACTCTTTTCCATTTCTATTTCCTTTTATTTTTTATTTTAAACACAAATTTGTTGCAATATGAACCGCATTTTTTTTTTCTTTACAATTAACTTTTATAACAATCACAAAAGTTTCAATAGTTTTGCCATTACAAGTTTTTTCAAGTTTGGTAAAATGTCTGTGGCTTTTGTTGGGATATGAGCAGTTTGCCCGAATCAACGTTGGCTTAAAATGCATTCCTAAACGTTTACAGCGGAGGTAACAAGAGTTTGTGCAGGCCCTTAGCGCCTGTTGCCACAAAAAAGTGCAACTTCGTGAAATTTAATGCACTCACAGTTTTTGTTTCGTTTTTCTTGCTTTTATTTACTAAATCTTAATAAGTTAAAAGCCTGTAATAAATTTATGTAAAAGTTTTTAATAACGTCTCTATTCGAATATTGAATTGTACGAAATGACAAAGTTGAAAATAATCGTTGATGAAAATTCATTAAAATTATATTATTATCTCTGGCAGAAGTCTGGTCATGGTTGCTGGGTGGACCGAAGTATTCACAATAACCAAATTATCTGTAATTTGCTGATTGAGTTAAAACTTAATACCACTAGTTTTTGGTTTCAGAAGATCACTAATCAAATTAGGGCTGCCTGTACTTGACTTAAGTTCGAGGGCCAAGCACGTTTCTTCGAAATTTAAATACTTTATAAATCAATTAAGGACTTGTGGCCACATTGATAGAATTTAAAGTGCATTTGAAATGGATTTTACCCCAAAAGTTCCGTATAAAATTGTAGCAAAATGCCTTTCAAATAGATATTATTTAATTTTTCATAAATACGAGGCCTGTTTAAGAAATACGGTGAATTTTTAAATTTTACTTTAACAGCTTCAGTTTGTTTGTGGGTGACATGAAGAGAGTAGGAAGAGTTTTGCTTGCTGGGCGTCTTTTTAATGCCCAACTTTAATTAAAAAAGTTGTCAACTTTAATTTAAAAAGTTGGTTCAAAGAATTTGCCTCCAATTGTGCTATCGAAAATGGAATTAAGGCCAAAGGAGACTGTATTTGAGGCTGACGAGTGGTGCCCGCTTTTCAAAGAGGCTTGAGCAGAGTTGAATGACCGCTGCAGCACATCAAAAACAGCTGAAAAACAGTTGGGAAAGTTCAGTAAAATTGTCAGGGAGAGTCATCGAATTATAGTGCGAGAAGTTGCTGAGGCCGTCGACAAATTGATTGGTTCGTGTCATGTAGCTTTTCTTTTCGGTAAATTCCTGGGCCTGAGGCAAGTGAAAGCGAAGTTCGCTTCGAATTTGGCGAGTTTTGATCAAATCAAAAACTAGTCGCAATATGTTGGCGGCCACAATAATCAGCCGATACGGCGCCCAAGTGTAAAGAGACCTACAGAAGGACTACGCGATGTGTGACGATGGAGCACATAAAGGCCGAATCGCGGAGACAGCTTAAGGACAGGCGAAAAGTGCAAATCACAACTGCTGGCCCCGGCGTATCATATCTGTGGAGCCGGTTTGAAGGGGACAAAATAGAAATCGCTGAATAGATATATTAGTTTTAGGAAAATTTAAAATTCTTGTTTTGAACAGACCTCGTATGCATTTTTCAAATTACAATTAAGGCATAATTAAATTCATATTTAAACAAGAGGTGATGGCAACTTCTTTATTGGGTGTGTGTGTGTGTGCGTGTGCGTGAGCGTGTGCGTATGCGTGTGCGTGAGTATGTCTATAAGAGTGTGTTTGTGAGTGCATGTAAAACACAATGTGTTTGATATCAGTTCAAGTATGAATGTGTGCATGAGTCTGCATTTAGCGTCCTTTGGGAAAACAAAATATCCGTCAGCCGACACAAAATTCCAGTATTTTTCCCCAACAGGTTCATATTTAATACTACACATCCTGCAGGACATTTGATATATGATACCATTTGTTTGCTGTTAATTATTTGGGAACTATTTATGTTCTAAATATATTTGCTCATTTTTTAAATATCAGCTAAATTCCTTAACCAACTTTAGCTGAGTTATCACTTTCCATTTTCAGTTCATTGGAATAACACCATGTGCTGGAACCCATCCTGTAGCGACGACAGTGCCAGTTGCTAAATACATTATTGTGTTTAATGTTATTAAATACAAAATACATTTTGTTGGCCCTGGCACGGCTGTAGCTCTGCAACGGCACATGCTTCTCTTTTTTTTGTGGGGGGGGGCAAACATGTGCTTTTTTCTTCCTCTTACTGACAACAAAAGCATATGAAACCTATAGAAAGAAAATTAAATTTACAAAAATTAATTCAAAACATGTTGACACAAACACGCCCCTGGGTATTTATCCCCACCCCGCATGGAATACATAAAAAGACACACTTCTTACTCACTCGTACTGAACAGAAAAGAAAATTTGAAATATGATTAAGTTACGAAAGCGAACTGGAGAGCCAGTAGACGCGAGTATTTGCGGAATTAGCAGAGATAACACTCTTAAAAGGTTTTACTTAGAAACTTTCTAGATGCAATAACTGAGACGTTTTTCTTTTGGAGCATTTCTGGCGCTCTGGCATAACAGCTTAAGTCTTAATATAAAATATTTTTATAAATCTGTTTTTTTTTCTAGTGTATTTTTTCTTAAATCTAGTTTTCTAATTTAAATGTTTCTTATTGCCCAGTTAACGCGACTTAACAGAGCTGTTCTGACAAAACGTCACAGGTATGATTTTGGTTTACTTTAGCTACATTTAGGCGGCTTTAAATACTTTAATACTGTGTCATCCCATCCGAAGCTGTTCTTATCAATAATCTTAAACTCTCTAAATGAGCCGTGAAAATTAATGGGGTGTCCCGCGATGTCAAAAGTTAGCAGTTGACAGCATTTTGGACCACAGACTGCCAAGTGACCGGTTTGCGGCATGTAAGAAATTATTAATGTGTGTGACAAAATAAAGTCCCTGCCAAACATTGGTGCCCATCAACATTCGTTATCGTGTTATAAATTGAAGCAAAAAATATAAATTAAAAAAAAAAAAAATATACAGGAAATGATATGAAAAGTATAACCAGAAAGGAAACAAAAAGTACCTAAAAGGACGGGCAGCATTCTGACAATAATTTCTTACCAGAAGTCTTAAAAAAATAAATGTTTTATGGTTCATTTAATGTTTCCGCTTGGGGTCTTACAAGGTCATGCTTTTGCCATTTAAAGGGTGTTTTTTTTTGGAAAATGGTATTTATACATTTTGCTTTTGACCAACTTAACAAATTTTGGCTTAAATGGTTTGTGGATTAGTAAAATGATTGTCATTATCGAGTTAATATTGTCACACTCACAGCAGGGCTTTTGTGTTCGGCTTCACCATCAATAAATTAATTATTGCAACTAAATTTCATTACTTTATGAATAAAATGCTAAATCTGAGGTACTTGTTACTGACACTTCATTTTAGGGATAATTTCTGGAATTTTTGAACATTGAAAGATGGCGGCCACCTTTAGGCTGCAATATGAAGACAATGACTTGGAGTTCAGAGACAATCGTGGATGTTAGTTTCAACAAAAGACTGGACTGTTCGAAATGGAAAATCTTCCCAAATTCCCAAAAGTTCTTCTAAAATCGTACACGTTGCCATCTTAGGACTGCAGTGGACTCCAATCCGGCCTTAGTCTTCTCGGTAGTTGAATAACGACCATTGCAAAGTGGCCACACTGTAACGTTGGCAGAATAATTTTATAAATTGAACGTTTTGTTGAACTCTGTGACCCTTTAAATAAATAACAGGACTTTCGGCAATTATAGTTTCAGTGGAATAACGATCCATCCTCGCAGGAAGTAAAGTGACGCTTAAACAATTAGTTACACACATATCGTATACAACTGGTTCTGTTTCTAAGCATAAAATACGAGGACATTTCCACCATATTAAACTCTTTGAAAATTTTAATGTAAACATCATGTTTTGAAGCCTTATATCCTTATAACAAGTGTAGACACTTATGTTTGGTGCGTGTGCAGACGTTGTCTCCTCACACAGACGCAGACGCTGTTAAACATTAAACATAAACCGAATATAATCCCACTTCAGATGAGACTCAAATATCCTCTGACATTCTGTTCAACAATATTATTATAGTTGTTCTCAGTGCCATTATTAATAAAATCACGCAAATGTTTAGCTTTATTTCAACAGAGTAATCCTCTTTTGCGTAGGCCAGCAGCACTCGTAAAAAATTATGGGCTGAGCAAAAGAAAAAAAAAAAAAAAAAAACAGAAGGGAAAAGAAATGAAAAAGTAAGAACAGACTGTTCCCAAGTTACTAATCAACTCCTTTAGTGAGCTGGAGATCACCAGTACCACCAGGTTGAAAATTTTGCTCTAAGTAAATGGTTTTAACGACTCAATTTGTTGTGCGGTGTCCTTTACAACAGCCACAATAATAAACGGCAAATCCGACATGTACTTGAATTCACTATGAACTGGCACTCAGAGACCACTATTGCAGTAATATTAAGGTCCCTTCTAAATGATGGGTATAATTCCAGGCCGCAGGTAGAGTGGCACCTACATAAAAACTATTCTAACTAAAAACATGCTTGTGCATGCTTTGAATATGTAACCATTCTTTTTAATTTTTAGTTTTTTGGAAATTGTAAGGCTATTTTTTTTTTTTTTTTTTGTTACAGGCCTTTATTATTTGTTTAAGATTGAAAATCTATTTCAATTCATTCAATCATTCTACGGACTCTGCATTGTCTTGTGTGTGTTAATCTCCAAACACCATATCGTTGGTCATGCCTTAATCAGCTCTCCACTTTTTTCCTTTATTTGCTATAACATACGATATACATATATAAATATGTTTAATATATTAACGCAGCTTTATTAAACTCACAATTGCCATTTCGATCAGCAGATTTTTTGTCTTTCCAAAATAAGGTTAGAAACGAACGCAAAGCACATCTTATTGTATTTATTTCTATTTCAAATCTGGGTTGCACGCACGCTCCTGGCATAGCCCACCTCATGGCCTAACAATACTTTATTATACTTCGCCGGCTCACCCCGCAGAAACTTTCCAAATACTAGATAATATATAGAAAGTTGTAACCAAATTGCTGGTGTTAAGCTGAAAGGGGACAAACTGTCTGCCCTGCACAAAATTTAGAACAGAGCACTACTATTGCTAAATAATGTAATAAGGGGCTTTCACGATATAGGTAAGCCAAATTATTCTTCCATGATGTCGAACGTGACGGTCGTAGATGTTTAAAATAAAAAGAAAAGAAAATATTTTGCCATTCATTGTTAATTTGAATTATAACTTAAAAGAGGAAAGTACCATCATCTACAATACATTAAAGATGAAAGCAAATCGAGTTCCACATGAAATAAAAATGAGCAAAAGTTAGCGTATCGAACGTGACAAAAATAGAGGTACGAGTAGGATATTAAAAGAACAGGATAAGTTTAGCGAAACTTAATACGGTGTGTTTGGAAGTTTTGAAAATGTGTCTTCGTACCTGACAAAAATATAAAACCTCTTCATCATGCATTATAAAAAAGTTAAATTCGCCAAAAATTCAATAGCATGAAATTTTGTGCAACGACATTTCTTTAAATTGTTCTTGGTGGCCAATCGAAGCTACTTTCGTTCATACGATATACAAAAGAAGAGTTCAGCGACGACCAGTAGTTTGGTTAAGAAATTCTAGTGTTTAGATTGTTAATCTAAGCCCATACATGACATTTCGAACGTGACGTTATTTCTAAAATCATGCAATTGTTTAACGATTGGTAATTTTTACGAAATTTATATTTAAAAGCAGCAAAATGAAATTATTATTATTGTATTATAAACTAGTTGTAAACTAGTATTTGAGGAGAACGTGACGTGCGCGCAGCTGAGTGCTGTTTTGGGATGTAATAAATAGGAAAGTTCCCAATTACAATATCGCAAAACAAAAAATTTTATTTTTTTTAACCCATCTGCTAGACCTTTTGACGGAAATGTTCTTGTCTATGGCGACATCAGTTCCATTGATAAACAAAAGTAAAATGTTTAAAATTCAAAAGAAGCCGTCGACTTTTGCCAATGACCTTAATTTTGTTGTAAATCTTAAAGTACTTGTTCGTATCTTTCGCCTTGAGGCTCCCTCGCAATTCTGCTTCAACTTCATCTCTTTAATTGGCCGCTAAAACTGCAGCCCGTAAATACATTAACTCTTAACACAACATTTAACATTCGTACTTTTAATATTCTTCAACATATTGTTCTCTCAACGATTAAATTAGTGAAGTGATGATGATGGAGACGATGGCGATGACGATGACGAAGACTATGAGTATAATTTATGATGATATAAACGATAATGGCTGTTGGTTTGTTGCTGCTTCAGCTGTTTTGATTTTCTTTTATGCGGAATAATAACGATAATTTTAATAATAGCAATTTTGCGGAATCCTTAATCTGCGTGTTGGCCAAATGAAACATTTTTTCCCACTTTTAATTTAATTTCTGTTAATGGCACAAACTGAAATGAGTATTTATTTAGTTTTAACAAAAAAAAATAGGCACTGATTTTTTTGGTTGCTTTAACATATTCATCACTTTAAAATTAAGTGTAAATTTGTATATTAAATGCCTGCTGCCTTAAAATTACACAGACTGTGAAAACAGCTGCTTACAGAGCACGAATGAACGACAATTTTTCGAATGCAGGTCATACAAATTTCCTAAACGTGTCACACACATTCGTTTTGTGTAAACAGTACATTGACTCCTGCAACAATTTTCATAGTAGTGGAATGAAATTGTATCCCTGTGAGTATTTAGTTTATCATGAGTGCAACGCAACGTTCGCCCATGCCATATTCACTCACAGATCTGTTGCGTTCTTGTTAGTGATTCCTAAAAGAAACATTTGGTACAAATTTCCATAGGCCTCTTGCAGATGCAACTGCCCAGTCTTCTTAGTTGTATAGGAGAACTCCGATTTGTAATGACGCTCTTCACCCGTCGAACTCTTATTCACTTTAATGATCATTTAACCACTTTGAACTAAAAGAAAAAGGAAGAATTTCCCACTTCCCAACCAGCCTTTAATAAGAGCCTTTACAGTTTGCAAAAATGAATTTCCATTTCAAAACGAAAGTTTTACTGGAGACTGGAATACTGGAAATAACTATGAATATGTGCCAACAATTTTCACGTTCAATTTATTACAGCATATTTAGGCTAATTTTGCGCTTTCAGCCGTAAACTAATTGACAGCAAACAAGTTGTTCAATTGTACGAACACATCCAATCATTCAATTAGGGCAGGCAAACAATGGCTTACCAGGCCCATTGAGTGGAGAGCAAAACCACAAACGAAACAGGCCTCATTGTAATGCCATCGAACAGAACCTTTCCATACAAGCCAATAACATGCGTTCCAGCAATTAGGCAGCACTCAGCTGTCGAATCGTTGCAACCAATTCCATTACGGACATTTTTGAAAGCTGCTTAAGCCATTAATCACTTAATTCAATCCAATACACTTTAAGGAATATTAAACAATTAAAGTTTTTATGGTGAACATTTGGATGTAGTCGTTGGGGAAAGGTGTTTCTGCAAGAGGGAGCTTAAAAAGTGATGGTTCATTTTGGTTCAGAATAGAGAATAGAACTCGTTCGCCTGCTGAGCTTTTTATCCATTTACTTCATTTGAGTCGTGAAAGATTTTCAATCTTAATAGTTTAATATTCAGGAGCCGATTTATTGCAGAAAATAAAAAAAAATTATTAAACAAATTTTAATCAAATCACTTCTGTTATTTGCTTTTGAAAGTAGTGAACAGTTATCGCTCGATCTTTGCCATTTGATCAGTGGGAAAATCAGTGGAGGAGTAAGTTTCATGGTTCAAAGTTCAAATGTAATAATTAGTACGAACAAACTTTCAGAAAATTAATCAATTATGACGAAGAACTTGGTTTTTGGCTGCTTGCCAATTACAGGCCAAATTCCGAACATGAAAAACTACTGAACTTTATGTTGGTTGCCACAAAACTTGTGTCACAAAAATAAAATAAAAGATTAAAAGCAAACAGAAAAAAAATACGCCACATGTGCAGAGGACACTGGCATATGGGCAAACCACGAAATACCAGCGGAAGCTGCACGAACTCTGCAGGAGTTAATAAATCTATTACAAGATTGACTACTAATAGATGGAACATTTCAGTTAACACTGAAAAATCAGTGCAGGGGACATGCACTTTAGGCACTTGAAGGACTGCCCTGCGCCTTGTAGCCCCGGTCGTCGATAGAACAAACCGTTACAAAGAATGCCAAAGATCTGTTGTGTTCTTCAAAATGTAATAAAGATAAGACGAAACATATTTAGCACATATTTCAATGAAAAACTGTATTTAAACATAAATATTATTAAAGCAAAATTAATACAAAAAAAAAAAGAATTCATTAGTAATAAAAAAGAAATGTTTGCCAAACAAAACTTGCAGTATTTCCTCAATTTCATAAAATTACCTGCACTTTTTGCAATTTTCAAATTCGACTTAAGCCATTATGATAACACACCACACATACATACATACATCTAATGCATTTGTAATTTTGTTCACACTCCCAGAACACACAGGCGCCAAACCTCTAGAGCCGAGAGTAAGAGATTTTAAATGTGTTATAAAACTAATCGTGGCACGGTATTCACATAAATTTTCTGAACCCATTATTCATCTTAAACATGAACGTGAGGGTGAGTGAAATGGTGTTTACCGCACGCACGCACGCACACCAAGCGTTTCAGATTAATGCTTTCAGCAGGAGCTGAGCGACAAAGAAAACATTTTCTTCTTTTTGGCCGAATGTTTCGGTCAGCCAAAGAAAAAAAGGATTCATGCGTGAAATTGTTAAAGTTGAAATCAGCGCAAAACACACACACACACTCATATAGAGAAGAAGAATGAACGATGAGGTTACATTTTGTTTACTTTTCTTTGCTTCCGTTTATTTAATTTTTTTCGTTGATTTTGTGTATGTATTTATTAGGTGTTGAAAATAGTTTGTGCCGTTTATTAGTGTCAAAGTTATTTATCTTATTAGTTGTTGTATTTGTAATATTAATTTTCAAGCGTTTTTTAAATGAGTGGCGTCTTTCAACTATTATTGAGCTGCGATACGACAATTTTTGCTCAATTTTTTTCAGTTTTTGGAAAACAGTATAAATACATAAAATGCAAACCGTTCAGATATATTAAGAAAAACTGTTAACTGGCGAAAATATATTAAAATCAACGATAACAAATTAAGTTTTTGTCAAAAATGTGTAAAAAGCTTTAAATTAAAACTCAGGAAACACTAAAAGTGTTGATTAATGAGCGATTTATGGCCAAATTAAGTGATTTACCGCTGTTTTGCTGTTTGGTTGCCTATAAACGAACAGTTGCCAGCACTTAATAGAATAGACAAAAAATAAATGTTTTGTTTACAGTTTTCTTTATCACTTGTTTTTTTTACATTTATTGTTTCTTTCCATCAATTAATACCTCAGTCGGTGAAACTGTAGTGTCATAGGGGCTGGAAGAAGCGTTTGAATTATAAGTCATGGCTTTATTGTTGTAAGTTTTTTATTACAGTATCATTTCACCAAAGAATATTTCATGTTTTGTGGACCCGCCTCCAATTTAGTCTGTAGAACAACATTAACACATTTATTTCATGGTTCGTACTACAGCGCATTCTTTACTAGATCAACTTGACAGTTCTGGCAATAATTTTCTGCTTACCGCGGGTTTTCCCTTTTGTTTATTTAAGCCCTTGACAACTTAAATTATATTTACAAAAACAAAACACAGAGTTGATTTAAGTATTTAAGCAAATTAAACACTCATTTATTTTACGATGAATGCCATTTTAAATGTATCTCTTTTATTATTTTCTTTTACGTTCCAAAATTTCCTGAATGTACATTTCTTCCCCTTCGTTTATTTAAGCCTTTGACAATTTAAATTCTATTTAAGAAAAAAAAAAACAGAGTTGATTTAACTATTTAAGTAAATTAAACACTCATTTATTTTACGATGTATCTCTTTTATTATTTTCTTTCATTTTGCAACAGCTGGAATGTCAGGGCGAACTCAGAATTTGCCTTGAAAGAAGAAGGAAGTTTATAATAACGAAATGGCGGTGGTTTTTGTTTTGTTGTCTTGGTTCGAACAATTATTTTAGTGTCACTTATAAAATTAATACTGTTCGTGGAAAGTAGTGGTAGCCAGAGGGCTAAAAGCTCAGCTGCCACTTTGAATTAGCCTTGTCTGTGTATCTCAGTGAAATAATTTCAATATTTAGTTAATTTAAGGCTCTATTGAATTTGTTTTTGGGTTTCAATTATTCCAATATGTGAATCATGTTATCGGATAGTTTTCTGTCGTTGGACAAAATCTTGTCACAAGAATTTCAGAAGCGAAAACTTGCTGACTCTGCACGGGCGGCTGCCCAATAATGCCGAATCGTACATACGTATGTTGCAATCTAATAAGATGAATACGAAAGAGTCAATAAAAATATATAGAATATATATCTTTGCACTGTATTGAGGAGTACAACTCCACCGGCCGTCTGGTATGGCCCCTTTAATTCATCTTCACTCATGTGATCTTTTAGTCCACAGTTCTAAGTTTTCAATTTTGAATCTATTTGCGTTTTGCCTTAAACATAAATAAAATGTTTGTGCTGTTGGAGAAAGACATGAATTAATATCAATCCCCAATAACTGAACACACATGTTTGTATTATTTCTTGGCTAAAGTTCTGATGCACATCACGTACAAATTCAATTATAATGAAAAACAAAACACACAAAAAAAAAATATTGTTAACTTTAACAATTTAATCTGATTAATGTCAAATTTGATGAAACTAAAAAATAAAAATTATAAAATATTAGCCCAACAGGCGGGATCGACAGTGATTGATTTTTTTTTTTTTTTTTTTTGTTTATTATTTTGAACGAAATATTCATGTTTTCCTCGAAAAAAATATATGCAAAGTTGCAAAAGTTTTGCCATATTAGACAATTTACAGCGAATTAGTTGGCCAAAATAAAATATTAGCGGGTTTGTCAGCATAAAATAGCGTAGATTTTTCATTTTTTTACTTTCATCATGAAGGAATATATTTTTTTGTTTTGACTGAAAATTGAAGGCACAGTCCTTTCGCCCACTATTGTTAGACAGTGTTATTACTGGTATGACCAGTCTGCCGATGTAAACATTCCCCAGCCCTTCCGCTCAGTAATCGGTTCGTATCGTATAAGTTCAACGGTTTTGAGATCCAATAAACAATTTCTTAATATATGGAGAATTGAGACAGAAAATTTGACACTTTTTGAACCAAATTTTTTTATTGATTTGATGAAATGCTGGTTATTAGAATTTTCCTGAAGGAAAAAGGAGATGAAGATTGTTCCTGACTCCGAGAAATTTCATTATGCGGTAGAGGTTAACCATTGTGGCATATATTATTTAGGCGCGTTCACGGCTTTATCTATTTAGATGTAATTTAGCTGCTAACGATTGTTGGCAATGAAAGCAGCTCTTGCTGGAGTTCAGTCCCGGGAAGACCCATTCATACATTTTATGAACTTTTATAGGTAAATAGTTTCAGTTACTTTTTTTCCTGCAGACATGATTAACAAAAATAAAACACTAAATAAATTGTTTGGCTCTGGAGCCAGCAACATTCAATTTGCCAGATTTATACCTATCCCGGATATTATAGCATTTGCAAGTTACTCGTTTTCCTAAAACTTCCCCTCTAACAACAACGTTTTTCTTCTTATATTTTATACTCCCTAAAAGGAGTGTCCAAGTAAAAAAGAAGGAAAGTTGAAAAGAACATGTTATCATTTTTAATTCGAATCGGCTTAACAAATTAGCAAATCCCTGTTTTCACTTCAACCTGCAAAGAACTTCGAACTGGCAAATAGATAACGCCGATACGTTATTTATTTGCTGTAGAGTTAATCACTTTGGCTTTCCTCGACTTGAGTATAAAGAGCGTTAGTGAAGTGATCACTTAAGCGCAGTGAAATAAATTTTTCTGATTTTTCAGGAAAATCGTATAACGGAAGATACACGCCACTCATCGAACTCGTAAATTGCTTCCATACCAGAAAAGGCCAACTTGAATCCACTACAAATACGTTTAATTTTTGTCTATAAAATGTGACTGCAATAAAAATATTTCGTTGTCTTGTGCAGCTTTTTTTTTTTTTGTATATCCCTGAACAAAAAGCTTTTAATTTATTTTAGTTTTATGTCAGTGAAAAAATTCCGATTTAAATTGTATGCACTGAATTTAAATGTCGAAATTTTTTCCGTTTTGGGTTTTGAATGAAAACATGCTAAAAGTAATAATTGAAAATAGAGAAATAACTTCAATTTCCGTATGTGGGAGTATGACAGATTTATGTAAAAATGAAAACGGACGGTAATTAAAAAATTCCGCATACAATTTGTGTGGCTTTAAAAACCTTCCCTGCAGAGACTTGAATACGAAATTGTTGACAACGAGTTCTACATACAAAAAGCACTAGTATATGCACAATGAGTGCAAAAGGACATGGGATGACTTCATGAAGGCTATTGTATGGTTTGTACTCGTAAACGAGAAAAGTTTATGCAATAGTTGCTTTTTAATCGTCCAACTTAGAGGGTTGTTAATGGCAAGATTTCGTTTTCCAAAATTACAAAAGAATTTCCTTAAAACCAACACACACACACACACACGAAGTTTACATTGAATTTGGCAATGACATTTTTATTGAAAGGCGAAACTTCTCCTGGCATTTACATATATAGTTGAAATAAAGCGGTTGAGCACAAAGAAAAACAGGGGAAATTGTTTCAGTTCAACAAATTTGGAAAAAACCATTACAATTTTTACATAATATTTGAATAAAATTCTTTATTTTTATATACCCTTCATTAACTGTTCTGTAAATATCGAAGTTTGAGTCTGTACTTAATATATAATTTCGATTAATTTATTATTCGATTATTTAATCATATAAACTAATTTAACATATTAGTATTTTGTTAATTAGATTGTTCTCCTCTATATCTGCATTAATATTAAACACAAAATATAGCAATAATATTCGTATATTCATTATTCGAATAATTATTCGGTTAAATGTTTGAATAATTTTCCTAAAAATTTACTTACATGAACTTAAATAAAAGAATTATTGAACTTAAAATATAAATAGTATTTTGAGTATTTCATTATTCGATTATTTATTCTTTTAAAATAAATTGAAATAATTGAAATTTTCAAAGTTAATAATTATTTTTATTATATTATATATAATTATTATAATAATTATTCGGAAAAATATTCGATTAGATTCATAAAAATGTTTGAAAAAAGTTGAGTAAAACGAATATTTTAATAATAATTAAATACCCAGCGGAAACTTTTATTGAAATTTTCCCAACTCCTACTTCGAATCGTAAAAATTTTTATAAAAAATCTAAAAGACTTCAAGCTTCAAGAAATTTTCAAATACAATTATTAAATATAATATTAATAATAATATCACAGAGAACACCTCCTATAACTCGACATATCTCATAACCGAGCGAGTTCAATGGATCCAAAATGGATGTAAAAGAATGTGCAGCTTTCTCATAAGCGGAAAGCTCTAATAGTATTGCTTTGATGAGTGAACAATAAATAGTGTCTGATTGCGCAGGTTTCTCTATGAACATTTGAAAAATTTTAAAGCAAAAACGACAGCAGATGGAATGGAAGCCCTTTTCAATTTCATTTTAAAGCTTAAAGTTTTCTTAACAAGAAATTGATGGAATTGAGTTTGAGATGAGTTTTAATTGAAACATTTCGTTAAAATTCATTTCAAATACATTTTATATACCTAAAAACTTTTCTTGAAAATAAACTTTTCTAAATTATTTAAAAAAGTGAATTCCTTTGATTTTTCTAACAAACGGAAAACGGGGTTTTTTTTTGTGCTTAATTCTTAAAGACAAAGAAATAAAAAGATTTCACTCACTTCTGCCAGGTTTTTATTGAACACATTTTTATATTGTAACAATATGAAATCCTCCAAATCTTCTAAAACCCACAACTGCGATAATTGCGTAAATTCCGTACTGAGTGATGTTTTAATTTAACCCGCTTAAATTTTCCACTTAATGAAAATAAAACGGCGAAACAGTTGAGATAACATTTCGTTTTAATTTGCAGAACATAAATGACCTTAATAATGTTTAGGGCACGGCTCATTTGCCTCACAAATGTGTCTTTTATTTTACCAGTTAATTTATTTTACAGGATAATTAAAGTCACATTTAAAAAGGCGAAGAAAAACGAAAAAGAAAATATCCACAATAACTGAAGTGAAACGACGGATATGCTGAAACAAAAATCGTATCTCACATCATACTCGTATTATTGTTATATTTAATATTTATTTTATTGTTTTATTCCAGCTACAAAACAAACAAAAAGACCCGCTTCGAGTTGCTATTTGCTAAGCAAAGTGGTGGATGAAAAGTCTGGCTGGAGTATCCTGGCAGTAGGAGAAGGAGGCACTTGCCGCATCTCGTTCGCATTTCATTCAATTTCGCACAGCCGATATGGCCATTAATGAGTCCCAGCCGCTTTATTGCGGTTCTGGCATGGATAATTTCCATACGAGGTATGTGTGGCTCCTTGCCGTATTTCATACTCCGTTTTTGTTTTATGGAAATTGGAAGGCTGTCGAAAAGTTACTCAGTATTGAGAAAACTTTATTTCAAATTGGAATTTGTTGATTGTTATTGGATATGTTTTACGAAAAGCTAAAATTAGAAACAGTTAAATTACCTTTTGAAGTATATTTTTCTAATACGTATCCAGAAAGCTTTAAATTAAATTGAGAAATTACGTTTGATAGCCAAATATTGATAAATATTAAATTAAATTTTTAATTATGATGGAGAAAATTCTACATACAATTTACAAAAATTTACGTATAAAATCATAAAGTTTAATTAACTAAATTTATATTTCTCACAATTCATAATTTTTTTCTGTTTTCTTTTAAACTTAAGAAAGCATTTCTCTATATTTATATGTCTTTTCCGATATGAAATGAGCATTTTCGAATTGACTACTTTGAAATTTTCTCAAATTTAACAAAAAATTCTATGCAATATCAAAAAACAAAACAAACAAAAAATTAAATTTTGTTTGTAATTTTTCTTAAACAATTTTTGTCAATTTCTTTTGGAAATTTCGCAAAATTAAATTGAAAGTGAAATTGCAAAAATGTTCGCGAAATTAGCCCCAACATTCTCAATTACGATTTAATAACACTAAATGTGTTACGAGTATCTTTTGGGTTTTTTCTTTCTGTTTTTGTTTTACCATTAACTTGATACAACAGCGACCGAACCTTGTTTATTTTGGTTTATCCTGCCCGTGCATGACAGTACAAGCACTGAAATTAAAGTCAATTACGATTTGCACTTAAAACCATTTTTAAGGTATTTTATTACTCTACTCATGTGGCACATTTAGCAACGGGGCCCGTTTTGCCGCATGGCCTTTTAATGCCGTACAGAGAGTCATTACAAAAAATTAGTTACACTCATATTATTCATATTTTGATTTTTGATATAAAAAATATTTTAAATAAATAATAACCTGAACTTGATGTTCGTTTTACAACGTCGGCCAAATCCAAATCCAAACTATTTCGGCCCTTAAAAGAACTTTTAGCTTTACAATAACGATTATATGAAGACAGTCAAATCTACCATGCAGATGTACCGATTCACAATTTTATAACTTTAAACGATTAGTTTTATATTTTAAAGCTCTAAAATGTTTTAATATACATAAATCAGTGCAAACCAAAGCCCGGTTCCCGAGGATTTGCAAAAATCTAATCACACAAAGACAGATGCTTCAGAATTTGTAATTAATACAAAATGTTCTTTGTAATTCAATTAAATAAATCAGTCTTGTAAACCAAACTTGCGTTAAAACGCTGTTGCGGTGCATCCCACGACAGTATTCCAAATAAGTCTGCTACTCACTAGTTCTTGTGCACATCAGCTACGCCTCCAAACTTAGTTTCCCTGTGCGCTTTTAGACTCTAATCAAAGTTCTCAGTATAAGTCGCAAGTGTTGACTTGAAGCACCAGCTTGACTAAAGTGAACTCTACTGCAAACGAAAACGAGTTCCAAATTTTGTTTATGCTTAAACTTTAAATTAATTGCTGTCGTTGGAAATATCCCGATAGAATTTGACGTACAACCCAGGATGATCATTTGTCAATTTCATGACATACATACATATGTGCAACTAATTGAAAAATAAAGCGTTATATTATGTGCAGGTATTGCCACCTCAGTATGCCTTGTAGCGTCACCATTAGATTAGACCGCCCGGCAGTTGCCAAAGTTTTTGTTTGACTTTTGAGGTACTTTTCCCTCATGACATCAAGACAAACCTCAACTGGGCTTAAAATAAAATAGCAAACTAATTCATAATATTGAAAATGAGTTAGAATACGGCTTGTTACCATGTTCAACCTACACTAAAGCTCCTTATCATAAATAATATTTAGGAAATTATTCTTAAAATCCTGTAAAAAAAATTACAGAAGTGTTTTGGGTGAAAAATAAATTACAAAAAAAAAAAAATCCTACTGGATTATGAAACATTTACAATACAAATTGGACCACTGAAGCTTAATGTTAAATAGGTGTGGTCCATTCAATTTCTCTTGCTCTCACTAAGCCCGGCTTATTGTCAACACAAAATTGCCCCCGTTACGTAAAACCTTTTGTAAAAGTATGACAAATAAGCAAAGAAAAATTAACAAAATAAAAAGTGTTTATGTGAAAATATTGCCAACAATTTCTGCAAGGCGTTTTTACACCCATTTTTATAAAGCGTTTTTACACCACGCAGCAGACTTGATTGTGTCCGTCGAAACGTCCATTTAAATACTGACAGCTGGTAAATTGCTTGTTGAACACATACATACATACACAGATTTGCATGCGAGTTTAATTAGAATTTGAAAGGTTAAACTACCAATTTAAATGAATGACATTTTGTTTGAGATTTTGTCTTTCCACTTGAATACTAAATAAACAATATTTTTTGCTAATGAAATTAAATTACAAATAAATGCCACTCTTTTGCAGCTATAAAAATCTTCATGGTTACATATCACTCATTGTTTGCATTCTGGGCACCATCGCGAACACACTGAATATCATCGTTTTGACACGCCGGGAAATGCGCTCACCCACAAATGCCATATTGACCGGCTTGGCGGTGGCGGACTTGGCGGTGATGCTCGAGTACATACCCTACACAATACACGACTACATTCTGTGGGAGAGACTGCCGCGTGAGCAACAACTCAGTTATTCGTGGGCATGTTTTATTAAGTTTCATTCAATTTTTGCTCAAGTGCTGCACACCATCTCCATCTGGCTGACAGTAACGCTGGCCGTATGGCGTTACATAGCTGTCGGCTATCCGCAAAAGAATCGACAGTGGTGCGGCATGAGAACCACCATCATAACGATATCAAGTGCTTATGTGGTGTGTGTTCTGGTCGTGTCGCCTTCCCTTTATTTAGTCACGTCAATAGCAGAGTTTTTAGAAATGCTGGACGGCAACGGTAAAACGGTTAAATCAATAGCCCTGTCACAATATGTGATAGATTACCGAGAGAGCTTAATGAACAACACAGCAGTGGCAGCAACAGCCGGCGGTGATGCAATCAACACATACTGGCACAATCAAACAACTGCCGAAATGTTGTTGGATGTTTTTAATTCATCTGCGAATACTTTAAGTACTACAACAACCACCACCATTGCGCCCTTGTTTGCAAATGCCAGCCAAATGGCGGAAGTCGTGCGCAACATAACGGTTTATCGGCTTTATCACAGCGACATCGCGTTGCGTAACAAGACCCTACGTAATGCCACCTTTCTCATCTACAGCGTACTGATTAAACTGATACCCTGCATAGCATTAACGATTTTATCTGTGCGCCTGATAATGGCTCTGCTGGAGGCGAAACGTCGCCGCAAACTACTGACCAGCAACACCGTCAACGGCATGACGACAATTGTGAATGGAAAAGCCGTTGAACAAACCAGACCGCGTAAGAACAGCAAAACTCTGGAGAAAGAAAAACAAACAGATCGCACGACCAGAATGTTGTTGGCTGTTCTGTTGCTGTTTCTTATTACGGAGTTTCCACAGGGCATAATGGGCCTGCTGAACACAGTGCTGGGCGACGCATTTCTAATGCAGTGCTATTTAAGACTGAGTAAGTGCAAATCATTGATTACAACATTAGAACTGATTGGACTGTCACACGGTGACATGCAACTGCTTTAAACAATTCTGTTTGATTTTAAAGCTTAAGTTTCATGCTGACTTTTGGCCGTCAGTTAAATTTATCAAACTGCAACTAAAAAGATTCAGCTTTTAGGCCAACGACTTTCATGTACAAAATTTTTATAAATATCCCCCCGTCTGTAATGGATAAAATAATGTTTAAAAACTACTGGTTTTTTCCGGTGTGATATTTTGCTGCGAATCAAAGAATGGAAGGTTAATTTTTGTGGGTCTGTTGTTGTTTCCAACAACTGCCATGACAAATGAACAACCATTTATTCGGTTCGGAAAATGTTAATGTTAATGTTAAAGATAATGAACAGAAAACAACCGCATTGATTTTGCTTCAACACCTTTAATGTTTTTTAATGAGTTCTGTGAGAAACCGAAGGCAATCAGTTAAAGGGTTAATTTTTAATTGTTTCATTAGTGAAGCTGCAAAGGATGAACATTAACAGCCAGGAAACAAATGCTGGATATAAAAAGTTACCGTGGCATCTAGCGCACGTTTCCTTTAATGGCAGTCTTCCGATTTTAGTTTTGCAACATTTTAATTACTTGCACAAAGTTTATTCGTATTTATATTCAGAAATCATCCTTGAGTTGGGCTTGGACTTCCAAAGTTTTCGATGGAAGCGAAAAAACTTGTGTTAAGCTCTCACGTTTGCTGAACTTTAGTTTCGCTACTATCAACTTTTTTTTATTTCTTATTTGTTTAATTAAACCGGTTTTCCAGCCAGTGATTTATTCACCGAAGTCGCCTAATGGTATTCTAATCTGAGAATTTTAAGTTACGGACTCATATGAGTCATGCAAGTGTGAATGCAAACGGCAAAATATATTGTTTCGCTGTAAGAGCGAAATATGTAGTTGCATAATAGAAGCCCAGCAGAACGGAAACTTTTCGACATCGGAAACTCAGCTCTCAAGAATTGTTCATTTAGAGCTCCCAAATGAGGATACAACAAAAATCCAACTGAATTTTGGCTGGCTGGGCACTACGCAGGAGCATGTCGGAATGTTTGAAGTGATGGAAAGGATTAAGAAAAAGTAAACCAATTATTAAGTAATTTGTTTCGAAGGTGAGGGGAAATCACTATGGGTAAGAGCCATGTGTGGTTGGGATATTTAGGCTGGATAACATTTATTATTCCCACATGCATCTAATATCATCTAATAGCTTTCTTTTTGTTCTCCCTTCATTCTTAGAGTTTTGGGCATTAAATACAATATTATTTACAATAATAATTTGCAGAAAATTTATTGTATTAATATAAGAAAAATTTTTAAAATAAAGAAATTTGCAAAAATAAAGGCTTCCATTTTCGTTTTTATAAAATCTGCATTATGGTTTATTTAAATATTTTTGTTTGAAACTGGCATTTTTCTCACTCTCATTTTTAAAGCCATTTCAAAGTCATTCGAAACTTTTAAGGAAAAGTTACTAAAATTTTCGTATTTTGAATGGAACTTTTTGCCTCCCTGTACGCCACTGTGCATTGCAAGCAATCAAACCCAGTGAGCACACGGCACCTCTGTGCATCACTGTGCACATTAGTCGTAAGTTCAAATGGCCTTTAAACTAGACAGTCACGTTTCCAAAGCGTAAATTGAAAAGTTCCATACTGAAGTCATATGCCATCACAAACACACACATATCGTCATATAAAACGCAAAGCCTTGCAAGTGTCCAAAAGCAACAACAACAAACAAATAAAATTCGCTTTTCCGCTAAAGTTGCAGAGGCACGTATTTCAATGTGGCGCAAAAACAGTTTTATTCATATTTTGGCTGATAGTTCGTACGACTGTGGGTGTGAATATTTCGAATATCGTCGAATATTCAAATGTGTAGCGGTCGACTGCATGTTACTCGTATCAGAGTACAAAAGGGTACGCCGGGCGTATGATTATTATTTGATATTCACAAACAGCGTCATACGCAGCATTGAATGGCGCATAATCAAATATGTATAACTTTTATGCTTGTTAGAATCACAAATTTAAACCGGAGTGCATAAGTACAGTGGGGCTTCGATTAGTTGGTTATCTGGGCTAGAACACTTAAAATTGTTTTCCAATTTTGTTTGTGTCCAATAACTGTAATTGCCGCTGCAGAATTTGCCTGATTTTGAACAATCAAACACAATGTGAACAAAACGAAGAAATGAAGCTTGTGTGAATAGGACGCGTCAGAAGCCCGTGTAAACGCATGCTTAGTTTAATTTACACATTTGATTAATTTGATTCATGGAAAATATTAATTCAAAAAGAAGAAACATGACATTACATGAATCCTTTTTAAAAAACTACATAAAAATGAAATCGTTAGCTTTTATACTACATTAAATCCTTGAACAAATGAACAAAAACAAAACTACTCAAATTATTAATCCATTAAACGGCCAAATTGATTATCTGAGAATGCATTACGGATAATCGAGGTCTCAGTGTACACAACAATTGAAATATTAAAATGTTTATATCTAAAATAGTCGTTGCAAATTGATTGAGGTTTTTCAGCCCCATTTCACCATTCAATGCAAGTTCGCATGACTATAATTTATTTCAATTACATACATGCATATTTTTTTCAGTGCATTCAAATATTCTCAAACAAGGCGATGAACTTCGCAATTGTTTTGTGCACGTTTGCAACAACATAGAAACGTTTAAGCCGAAAACAAACCGCAATTTATTACAATTTTATCTTTAAATAGAACTGCAAACGTGTAATTTATAATAAACCACAAAACACGTGTGTGTTTGTGCGTTTTTTAATTTCTTTGTTAAACTTTTTCGAAAATATATTTTATCACGTTTTTTACTCATTTGTTGTACAGCATAGAAAACAGAAGTGCCCTTTGCTGCGACTGCTGTCTACACACATACATATGCATTGTACATTTGTATTTATTTAGTTAAATCAATATGGGTTTTTTTTTTTTTTTTGTTGTAAACATGTAATTGTTATTAATGCTTCATTTCACCACAATAAAATAGAAGTGCCGTCAGTCCATCGACTGGAAATGATACGTGCAATTTAATTAATGTGTCACATACAAAATTAAGGAAACAGTTAATTTTTATTTAGTTCACGTTGTTGGTTATATTTTGCCGCTCACTGGCAGTAATCATGTAGTGCAATTGCATTGTCTGCCAAAGTTAACGGAGTCGATAAAAACTAAAAGAACTTAATGGCCAGATTATTAATCAATTAGTGAGTTCATGCTTGGCAAGAGTCTAGCAATGCAACGCAAACTTAAAAATGTAGGTTTTGCCAGTTGAATGGGAAGAATATGGGGCATGTGCAGCACATGGATGAGTTGGCGCAGAGATTGCAGGTTCGATTGCTGGCTGTTACTGCAGACAGGCAAAAGGTTTTGCGAACAAGACGGGGCTGCATTTGCTCACAATCGATCACAAACGCCAGCATATGACATGTGTAGTTTTCATGGCCAGAATCCAAGAAAGGAGCCAATTGCTCTCTCATCCGCCCCCTTCCACCAGCTTTAGCCCAGACTCACAATTTCTTGTTCTCAAGCTTGAAGAAATGGCTCGGCGCAAAGAGATTTGATTCCATCCCACAAACAAATGCCTCGACAAATCATATATTTCGGAAGGGATGAGGACATTGAAGAAACGTTGGGCCAAACGTATGGAACTCAAAGGAGAATTGGTTGAAAAATAATTTAACTTTTTATATAAAAACCTGTGATTCATTAAAAAAAACAGAGACTTATTATTATTACTTAGACTAAGAGCCGCTCTTGAGTTTTATAGAAACAGAATTGCACGGCTGGAAAATTCTGCTCACAAGAGCTGCTGGAGATTATCAATTGCTTATGTTCATATATAGATAAAAATTATGCGCCCTAAACGCTTTCGGAAAGAACATATTGTTGGAAACTATATTTTAACTTTGACAAAAAAAGGACACGTTTTCAGAATTATAAATAAAAAGCCTTTCGACTAGAACTTTCTAATTAATTAAACTAAAGCTTTTTAGTTGGCTAGAATTTATTCAATCTGTTTTTGCCAAATTACAAACTCATGCGCACAATAGTCCTGCAATGCAATCCTACAAAAAGGACTATTGCTAGTGTGTTATGCAGTTTTGGTCCTACTAAAAAATGTACCAACGTCGGTTTAGTAAAGAGAAATTAAGAGATCTGTTGGTGGATTGTGAGTAGTGGTGCTAATTTCAGGTGGAAAAGAAGTACATGTACGAGAACACTACAGAGGGGCAATTATGCATCCCTTTTGTTTGAACTTTTACTACGCCTTAATTAGTTTTACGCAACATTTATTCTCGGCTTATGCCAGTTTCAAACAAATTGCTTCGACTTAGTTACAATCAGATCGGAAAGAGTTTCAGAAATGTCACACATATTTCTTGTCAAATATTTCTTGTTTGAAATTTTTATCGGCTAAAGTTTTATTTTATTTAGTATTCTACAATTTTAGCAACAAATAGTTTCTGTGATATTAATTAACTATAATTTTTCTTCCCCCCTGCTGCATCAGGTGATCTAATGGACATATTGGCACTCATCAATTCGAGCATTAACTTTATTCTGTACTGTTCGATGAGCAGGCAGTTTCGTTCCACATTTACGCTGCTATTTCGGCCCAAGTTCTTTGACAAGTGGCTGCCTGTAGCCCAGGACGAGGAGGTGCTCGCTGGCGATGGTGCTACTTGTGTGGCTGGTGGCCATAGTCGTGGCCTGGCCAGTCGATGTGGCGGCGGTAGAACGAATGGCACACAACAACGCAATTTCATCAGTAAAAGTTTTATGGGGGAGCACAATTTTAACACGACAACACAAGTAACAAATGTGTAGCAGAAAACCCAGCCACCGAAAGTATCGCCCTTAGAAGCAGCCACACCAATTCCGGCAGATATTGTAAATAAAAATATGGCAAAAGTTGTTGACGCAGAGAATATTTATAGTTTAGAAGTTAAGCCTACAAATAGAAACATCGATTTTGAAAACGAGTGTCTAAGACAACTAAAAATAAACAAAAGTACTGATGCAAATAATTGCTACAATGAAAACTCTACGACGAAGCAGTCCTTTTTTGAAACTGCACTTTGATGAACTGAAACAAGAAGTTACAATGAATATTTAGCGATACCTTTGGATGCAGGGTTTTGTGAGACACAGAGATGCTTGAATGTCAAAACTTTCAATTAAAACCAGAACATCAGCAAACGCCATAACTAAAGCAACAACAACAACAACGACAAAATCGGAAACCAAACTGTCTTCAATAGCTCCTGGTTGAATACTCTGAAAACCACGTTTAATTTAAGCCAAAACCAGCCCCCGCAGCAGAAACAGCAACAGCAACAGCAACATGAGCAGCAACTGCTAAATCCTTTTGATGAATCAAATGTGCTTCTTCACAATCGTGGTAGACGGGAATCTTTGGTTGTTGGCTGCTGCCAGTCAAGACTCAAGAATGGAGCATAAAACTTTTCTTTGTCATGCCCAAGAAAACCTATTAAGAATTCACTAGATGCGAGCATGTTGAAGGATGGCGTGAGTACGACGTGGCTGCTTCAGTATTTGTTAGTGATTACAATGATGACGACGAAAACGTTAATGACAGCAATTATGAAAATGATGTAGCATTCAACCTGGAAGCTGCCATCCAACAACAGCAATAGTATCAAGAATAAGAGCATCATAATTGCCATTAACATCAACGACAACGCTGTGATGTCATGCTTTGAGCGGAGTGTCTTAAAAGCTTGTAAATACAGTGTATAAAGTTATCACACACACACACACACACACACACTTACACTTTAACAAAAACCAAAAGCAAAACCTTTGGATGAACCCTTGTTATAGCTGCTTTATTGCTCATTTTAATCATCTAAAGAAAAGGCTGCGTTCGTGTGATTATGCACAAATTTTGCCAGCCTAAAATAGATTTCGGATTCATTATTTTTGTTTTTATTTTTGTTTTTTTGTTTGTTTTAATAGATGAAAGGGATTATTCTTAATAAACAGACACAGCATCATGCGGCGGCAATAAGTTTCAAAGGATCAAGTAACAGGCGTATCTGTCATTTTGATGGTTTGTGTATGCAAAGATTAAAATATTCTCATGTGGATAAATTTCTCTTGCAGAAAACAAATTAGATCATTTAAATAATGGCCAAAACTTCATTTTTCTTTTTTTTTCGTTTTGTTCAGCGCTCAAAGAACTTACGAAGACAGCCATGTCCCGGTTATGGGATGAGACACTGACAGTTGATTATAAAACTAACAAGCATTCAAATTATGGAAAAGTTCCTTGGAAAAATGTATTTTGTTTTGTGTGTCTTGTGGTGTTTTCGTTGCTTTAATTCAAGAATATAAGTAATACACAATCGTAAACATGATCCTTTGGAGAACTGTACGAGACATACATACATATTTCCTCTTTTCCATTTGATGTTGCCCACTCATGATGATAATGCTGGATGGCACTACCTCAATGCCTCATCATATTTTGAGATGATTTCGTATTTATTGTGACTGTTGGGACAATTAATTATTATGAATTCCCAGTTTGAAATTATTTGGTTGAAATTATTTTACTTGTATTTTTCGATGAGATTTTCGAAAACGAACTGAAATTTACCTTCTTAAATTGTACCAGAGCTGGGTAAGGGGGAAGGAAGGAGGGAGTAGTGTTTCGCTATATGTTTATTCTATATATATTTAAGGTATGAGTACGTCGGAATTTGCTTTCGATTTGGACAAAAATTTCAAATAGAATATTTATGCGTATTCGAACAACAGGCAAATAGTGCGCACAGTGAACTTTAGTGCTGCCAGATGTTTGTAACACTTTGGAAGTGAGAGACCTATTTTTGGAAAAACGGAAGAATGGCGACTGCTGAATGATAAATGCTAACCCTCGATCTTTATATGGATATTTTTACTCATCTCTGTCGATTTATGTTATGAAAATCTGGCGCTTGTTAATTTGTCACAAGCACAATCGTGTAAGAAGTTTTAAAGGAAGCCTTAAAAAGTATTAAGTTTATTTTTATTTTCGTTTTTATGTTGCGACAAAAGAAAATCTGTGGCATGACAGTTTTAAGCAGCAAAAGCCTTTTATTGAGCATATTAACAGCAGTTAATCAGAGATTAATAAAAAGGAGATATTTTTCTTAATAGTCTGGTGCTTGAAACCGAATAAAATATGATTTTATAAAAAAAGAAAGTATCCTAAATCACACATTAGCGCAATATAATATAATAACACCGCCCAAATATTATGAATTTAAGAAGTTTCCGCAACAATTTTCAATTGACTGGCTAATTTCCGACAAATTTGTTTAAGATTATCGTTTTGGCGTGTAATACAAACCGCTTTTTGAAAACACAATTTTTACAACTGTACGCCTTTCGTGCAAATAAGTCGCAGCCTGGTGTTCGGATGGGCACTTTCGGCGCTTCAAAAAATAGGGTAAGAACTCTTTAACTAAAATTCTGGACTTAGAAAAGGAAGTTACAATTATAAGACCGCAAAATGTGGGGTGAAAACCCTTCCACTTTATTGGTGAGTGTTCAATAGAAAAATAAAACATATAAAAATTACATAAATTTGGTCGCAATACGGAAACTGTATTTTAAAAATTTCCTTTTCCTCTTGGAAAGCATAAAAACTTTAAAATTTTCAGTTCGTTTGAAACAAAGTTGTATGAAGGCGTTCGTACATCAATACAGGGTGTCTCAAGGTACAGTTAACTTTTGTTCAGCTGACGGCGTGAAAGCAAAGAATCTAAGGGACGCGATTAATATGTCACTACAGCTCGAATGCCTTGACCCTGAAAATTTGCATTTAGGCGATATAATTTGAATGAAATAAATGACTATATTTTGGTAGTTAATACACATTTTGTTTATGGACATCCTAATTATTAACTCGCAAAATATAAATTTTGCTTAGTGTCACGCTATAGCTTTTAGCAAAAAAACTGAGCACTTCCTAAACTTGTATGTTCTCACGTATTAAACGCTTTTCATTAGGAACACTTCCCCATGTGAGCAAATATGAATCGCACGTGTGCATTAAAAAATCGTTTTTAGCTGAAGCAGCCGTTTCTCCAATTACTTTTAATGTAGGAAATCTGAGTACTTGCACACATCCACAGCCCCAGGCAGCTCATAATAATTTGAGAGGGTGTGTAAGTATCAGGGTGGTGGCACTCAGCTGAAAACATAAGTGAATAAAACATTCTTTTAGCGCCCTCCAGTTTCTGATTCGCAAAATAAACTAATTAATAACCTGAAACTTGGTAAACCGTAAACATTTCCTTGAGCTGCTCTAGTTACCAGGCATTACAGAAAAAAAGCAACAAAACAAAAACCGAATCAAATGCAATACGATTTGTCAGAACACAGAAACTTTAATTTGAAACCCCGTTTAATGGCCAAATTTTCTTAACTCTAAGCCATTACCACCAACCAGCAAAAGCCAATGACCCATTTGCCAATAGACGCAAATCTGTAGTAGAATTTTATGAAAACCAAAATAGAAAACAAAATAAAAACCAAAAAGTCATCAATGCGATGAAAAGTAAATAAAAAGGGGCAAAATGTTTTATTTGAACACGTCAAAGAAACACTGGCTCTACTGAGTGCATTAAATGGTTTCACAAAGTTGCAACGGCAAAACGTTAAACCATAAATCAAATTGACCTAAAATAAAATAGAGAAAAAACTATAAGAAGAAATATTTGTGCTTAAAACCGAAATATTGTAACAGCAAATAAAGATTTTATTCTATTGCAACCTAAAAAAAGGAGTAAAAAATTAATTTTTGTTTTTTAAATTTATAATATTATAAAATTTATTTTCTCTAAATGTTTTTGTTCACAGCCATTACATTTCATTAAACAATTTATTTCATATGTATGTACATATATTAAAACAAATGCATGATTTGTGGGATATATTGAAAATATTTCCATAACCATCTGGCAGAGTTGTTTTATGATTCTTTGTAACCGCATCCGCATAGACGGGACCTATAATTGTAAGTTAACATGTATAATTTATCCATCGCAAATAGTTCTGGCCATCATTAAGATACACAACAGCAAAATAATTACTCACACATATTTCATGGCTGACGAACTATTTGTTGTTGTCTTCTAAAGAAATCCTGGCAACAACAAAAATACTATACATCGTATTGCTTAAAGCTAAATGGAGTATATTTGTGTGGGCGGGTTATTGGATTGGAATGTTTTAGTGCTTTTGCGAAACAAAACTAGAAATGTCTACAGCCCTAAAGTATGCAGAAATGGCCGAAAATAATGGCAAAACGGGGGTTTTTCATTTCACCACTAGTGAATTTAAGCATTTCTCTAATAAGTAAAGACAAAATTAACGATTTGACACAGTCGGATTTGAAAACGGCTGCGATATTTTAAGTGGATGCTGAAAATTTCCCCAGTTCGTTTTCAAAATTTATATTATATTTATTTTATAAATTTATATTATATTAAATTAATAATTATTAAAACTACATTCATTCATTATAATACAATATTTGTTTTAAAGTTTTACAAGTCGATAAAAAACAATTGGTTTAATTGTTGACCTTTTATGTTTCTTATTATTTTTTTTTTAATATTTTTAAGTTGAAATATTAAAAAACCATTTGTAAATAAAAATAAAAGCAAACGGTAACAAAAATTGTGTTTTAAAATAGTTCATTAGAACCAAATTTTTTAAAGTTTTCATTTAGGAAAATGCATTCTCCAATGAAAACTGGTCACACACCATAGACAAATTTGGTCTATGACACAATTGAAGTGTTTCTACGATCACGTCCACGCTGCCATGATGGGAAAACTTGAAGTCAAGCAATTTGCTCGTTTCTAAGTCAAATCTCTAAGGAAAAAAAACAGAAAATATGTACATACGTAAATTTGCAAAGGCTTAAAATTCTTGTTATATTTCTATTTCGTTTAGCACAATAAATTCTAAAAGTATTAAATTGTATCAAAAAAATTCACTTAAACGTGGGGATTAATTTAAATCAACAAGTTCAATAAATGTTCGTTCACTCACTCGATTTAGGGACATGAGTCAATAGACAGAAAAATGTCACAAATAAAACACCATTAAGTAAAGAACATAAAGCGCAAAAAAGAAGAAAGATAATGAAAACGAAATTTCATGCCAACGACTCTATTACAACAGACAAAAATAAAACAAACAACATGCATGTTGCGGCATGCAAGAGAAACACACGCGGTGTAACCAAATACAGCCAGAGAAGCCGCGCAGCCAGTAACACACAAGCCGATGTTTTTGTGTAATACAAATATAACACACACAAACATACACACATCACATCCATTTGCACATACCCACATGTGTATATTTTATTTCAATATACATATATTGTACATATGTATATGTATGTACATATATGTGCATACATACATACATATACATATATTTTATATAAATAATGTAGTAAAGCCAGTCTTAGCTTATTAAATTACTTATCCATATTATTGTTAAATTTTATACAAAATGGCCAGCTAATTTTTTCCGTAAAGTGGCTGGAGAAAAATATTTTTTTTTCTTTTTTTTTTTTTTTTTTTTTTTCAAAAAATGACACATATTTGTCCAGAGCCCCACAAATATGTATGTATGTATGTCTGTCACGTTTTTGCTCTTTAACTCATCGTTGGTTTTTTTCTGTTTCACAACATAAGAAAATGTAGATATTTAATTAAACAATTTCATGTTCTTTCATTTATGATCTTATTGCCTAATGCATTAATTAACATCATATTTCAATTTGGAAATTATTGATGTTCTTGTTTGTCTTTAATTAAATAATAAATTTATTAATTCAATTTATTTGTAAAAGAAAAGTAAAAACTTACATACATCCATATATCTAGATTTAAGTAAATTGTTATTATGAAAACATTTGGTTTCCTTAATAGATGTAAGTAAATTTATTTATTGTTGTTATTAAATGTTATAAAATTATTAACTAAATCAAACATTTTTGATATAAAATGAAAATATTATTGTATAAAAGAAAACAGAAACTGTGATTGGAAATAATAAACAAAAAATATGATCTAAATAAAAGAAATTAAATTTAATTTGTTTTAATAAATTCTATTGGAGAAGGAAAAGCTCAGAATTTATGGCACAAGTGTTCGAAGACAGCACCAAGTTTCCCCCTCATCAGTGTTCATGTGTGTGCATTGCTGGCCTCTGTAATAACAATAACTACTAAAACAATTAAAGGCCGCGGACACATAGAACCTCTCATGTGTTGTAGGTCGGCTTTTGCAACTCGCAACGAAGTCGGAGCACAGATTTCGCTATGAGGCTTCGCACAAAAAGTAAGTCGACTTCAGTCCAACATCTTAAAATTGAGCAACTTTTAACGCGTGGGGTCAGCACTTTGACAACTTTCAGTCAGTTTTTTCTTTGTCTTGATTTGTAGTAGTAAAGAAAATATTTATAATTTTTTACGCCACGTGAAAAAAATACAAAAAACTGGAATTAGAAAATAAATTAATTTAGGCTGCGCGTGTGTGTGTGTTTGTATGTGTGATTTTACAGGCCATTGTGCCAACCTAAGCCGTCGTTCCGTTAATATCAGTTAAAAAAGGCTACGGATCGTTTTCTTATTTAAGCTTCAACAATGCCAGCAACCAAGTTACCAGCTCTGATTTTCCAATCTTAGTTATATACGTATGTTATTTGCTTGAGGCATGTTCCACCCATTTATATATTCTGAGGCACTTTTAATTGTGGCATATAAAGATTATTTTTTTATTTCTTACTATTTATTTGTTTGTGCATGAAAAAGAATAGCAAAAAGTATTCTATCGCTTGTGTAAGTGTTAGGATTTTCATTTGAAAAAAACCCCAAAAGCTACACCCTTTTTAATGTTCCTGTACACGCACTGGCCATCAACAAACACAGAGAAAATTGGAAGGGCAAATTTTTTATATATTTGCATTTTCGTTAACACATGTGCTGATGTAAAGACGACCATTTTTATTGTTTGAGTTTATTTTAACATATTTAATGGTGCTGGCGCTCAAATAGGCTTTTAACTTCGATAATTAGTTGTTTTTGTTGTCCAAATAATCGCTCAAAGTAAAAGGGGGAACTTACAAACAACCACCAACTTTTATTGGATTGCACGGATTTTGTGGCTTTGATTTGTTTTCCCAATTGTTCATAGTGAGAAATTCTCTAATTTTCCACAAACCCAAAACCTCAAAAACAGAATCAAATTTATTTCGCCTAATTTTTTTTAGGGTTTTAGTTAACTTTGAACAGAGCCAAGTCCTTCAAAAAGTTTTCATTAAAAATTTAAATGATTAAAAGAGCATTTTGTCACTTTATTAATACAAATATGAGCACAAGCGTGTTGCGATATTGTTGCAGAGCTGTTCAACAGTTTTGGAAGCTGAAACTTTTTAGAATAATGGCATATAAAATTTAGCTTTATGTCATAATCGTAACATTCTTTCCGAAAATATTGTGAAATGGCCAAATAACAGTATTTGGCAGTTGAATAGAAACAAATATAAAAAAGTGATTTTGGAACTACGAAAAAGAAATCATATAAAAATAACACTTAATCGATTTGGGATTTATTTAGGGTTTATTTTTGAGATTTGCTTACAAAACTACAACCCAGGGCACTACTCGCGGCCAGTCCTTATCACTGCCTCCCTTGTGCAGACAGTTTTCAGTGTACCAGGATTTTGCAGACCAAACAAATTAGAGCCCAATATAATCTGTTGCAAGACAATAGCATTTCGGGGCCATTTGCAACACTAAAGCTAATCAGTGTCTGCCAATGCCACTTTTTGCGTTCTTAGGTTAGAAGGAACCTTTCAGCCAGGGCAGGCATCTCAACCTATGACCAACACCAGGACACCCTTTTCAAGGCATTCGGGGCAAACCGATACCCGTCCTGCCAGCTGAACTTTGGTGCAGGTTTCAGAAGAGCCGGCGTACAAAAATTTCTTAGAGTATTGCTTGCAGTGTCTGCCGTGCAACCCTTTATCCCATCTTGGAATGCACCAGAGCAAAAACCTGCTCTCAGAGGTCGTGAGCTTCTATGCTGTAAAGAAAATTGCATCGAAACAATCTACAAATACTAAATAAATTCCAAAAGAGGTTTTGGAACAACTTCAGTGATTTTAAGAATTACAGACAAAGTATTTGAAGAGATTCTGCCCAGAACAAATTAAATTAAATCTAAGAAATTTTCCGCACTGCATTTATCATACCTTGTCATTAAAAAGTGAAGTTAATAAATGAAAAAGAATATGTACAATCGGTTTTTGTTTCTTTTCTTCTTGTTAAGGAACATGTTGCTCGACAGCGATAGTCCACCTGAGGCACCTCTACTGTATGTAAAAAATATTTTTTGTTGTTTTTTAGCGCCAGCACAAACGTTGCTTTTCAAACATTTTGCAAACGTCAAGTTGAGCAGACTTTCGCAATGTGTCCGATGAACAGCATTCCGAGTGGGTTAAAAGTTTTAACATATATTAATCATACGCACCCCTCCACCGCGGTGTTGTTAAACGAAACAAAACACTCGTAGTTACCGTGAATAACAGCACAGAGCAACAAGTTAAGTTTTCAGTTGTTTCAAAACCCTCAACAAAAACCACAAAAATTTCAAAACTCATTTCTTCAAATAAAATAAGACATCGTCACTAATCGATGTATTCACAAAAATTAAAATAGATATTAAATGTTAGTAAAAAAATACACATTTTTTTGTTTTCTTTTTGAAAATTTTTTTAGGGAAAAGAAAGAAAGGCAGGGTTTTCTTCTTCAAGTTGTATAAAAAGAACAGAGAAACACTTCAATGTCTCTGCCAGAAGCAGAGCTCCATTTACTAGTGAGACTCCATTTGCTAAAGGAAGTGCATCATTTTGCTGTTCATATTTCACTTGTCTCAATTGCCTTGATAAATGGGTTCCCTGCCTGAGAGGCATTAATTTATGGAACAAGTCATGCCAGCCAGAAATACTGAAACGTGACAAAAAATACTTTCAGCAAATGGTTAGAAAATAAAAGAAATATTTGCCGACTAAAGTAAATGTATTGGTGGCAAAGTAATTACAAGCTTTAAGTTTACCAACTTCTTAAAAGCCAGACTGGCAATTGCAAAGATTTTTTTGCTTCTCCTTGTTTCAGTTTGAAGTCAAAAAGAAAAATTGCTTAAGCAACAAAACTGGTTTCATAAAATTACTGCAGAGCTGGAAGTTGTTTGTTTGATTCCTGCATTCATGGAAAAAATGCCTCACATAAATTGTTTTTTTCCGGCATCCATTTCACTTGAAAAACACATGACCAATTAAGCCAAATTTGCAGGAAAATTCTCCTGAGTAAAATCTGTTAATTGACAGCAAAATGCGTGTCACAGTTTATACATATTTTGAAATTATTAAAACAATATTGCGACATTTATTCTTGCACATCATATTGATTGAATTAAAATTCCTGCTATTGTTTTAGTTGTGCTTTAAAATATTGCAAATTTATTCAAATATTAACAGTTTGCCAAATAAATGTGTCCAGGCCAAACATTATTCGGCCTTGAAACCAGAATAAACTTTGACATTTTAACAGAAGTTGGCAAAATGCAAGACTCGTTGCAATCGTTGAATTAGTCGCAGTAATAAATATCTTGCATAAATTTGTTGCAAGACAACATAGAAAAATAATACAATATTGCAGCTGTAATTTGTTGCGATGAAAAGATGCATTAAATGGCCGTATTATGAAGTCAGTGTTGCAGTCAGTGTGTACTAAAACTGAAATCAACATGATCCACCATTCATCCAGCGGAAGGTGTTTTTTAAATCTCTCAGTCTTTTATTTTCTTTGGCTTTGGACATCTTTTAACTTTTTTTTCACACACTTGTGAACTTTTTCAATTGTGGAAATTGCATTCTTAAATATTTCTTTGCCAGTAAATAGGACATGTGCTGACAACAGCTGCAACTGCATGTGCGCAGCAATAAATGACAAAAAAATCGAAGAGAAGAAATTGACTTCAACTTGTTTGTTACATAAAGTCTCCTTTTGCATATAAGACAGGCCAAGGAAATAAGGAGGAGGAAACGCATATGGTCGCGACAATGGGATCACAATCTATCCAAATGATACTAAAAGTCTGGGAAAGCTTTTTGCACATGTAGACGACTTAAGTGTTTCTTACCCGGCAACTAAAAAGGGGGGCAGGGAATAAAAATAAAAATAAACTTTTATTGACTGCAGTGAAGACGAAAATGATCAGCTTTACGCGGCGAATAATAACTTTTGCATAGTTGTGAGTGGAGCAGATGTTACTGCAGTTATCTGCGTTAAATACTGGGGCATACAACTACAAAACAATCCCTCTTGGAGTCTACACACATTCAGAATCTGCATCAGCAAAGGCTGTACACGCTATCGGTCTGTTGTATGAATTCAAATTCAAATTGGAGCGTAAGACTTAAATATAATGCTGTAATTCAAGGTCATTTCCCCCACCTGGCTAACTTGTATGTTTGGAATAACACAACCGAACTAAAAGCTCTGCAGAGACGGCAGAATCAATCTATGAATTATTTATCCCACATTATGCCACTTGTTGGCTGGAGTTGCTTATCAAACAATTTGGCCGATTCATGGTTTATATATATTGTTTTGCTGTTTATGTATAAAAAATAATCTATATCAAACAACACACTGGAGCAGCAGTTATTTAATTATTGCCAGATGTAGACTGGAATTGACCAAACAGCGTACTGAGCATGTGGCACCTCACGAGTGTAACGTACCACCACTAGACCTGAAAACTTTTTATAGAATTTCACTATTTTATTTATTTATTAATATTTTACTTACGGTATTTGTTTGACAGAAGTTCAAGCCACTTAAATATTCTTGTGGATTGTCAATTGTGGAATGGTTTATTTTTAATAATTTATTTGTTTATTCGTAAAAAAGAAGAACATAAAATATTGTATCGTTTGATTTCCATTCAAAAAGAAAAAAAAAACTTAAGTTTGTTGTCCACTTATCAATATCCTATTTTTTCATTAATTTGTCCACCTCCCGCTGAGTTTTGTAGGGCGCCTCCCCCACCCAAAATACATCAACAATAAGAAACTGACTAAGCGGTTGCTTTCATGGAGTCATTACAACATAATTATTTAGATGGATGTATCTGTGTCCAAAGTAAGTATTTCATGGAAAACCAGTAATCTTTTCAAGTTACATTTTTCTTACATTATTCGTCCTGCTTGTCGGACAATGAAGAATTACACATTTTCTGTTTTACAACTTCTTCCTCTTTCCGGTTTGTTGGTATAACCTTTTTTTTATATATGTGAGTATTTTGTTTTTTTTCTTATGGGCCAGCCAGCAATTTGATGTGATAGTTGCGTTCGTTTTGAATACATTTGAATGGTAATTGGCTGTTTTGTGAAGGATACAAGAAATATAATGACTTTTATATTTTCATTCGTCTGGATTTATTTTTTCCCTGAATTTGTATTAAAAACGAATTATTTTTGCTGGCAGAAGAAGTGTGTATTAAATAGTACTGATTTCATTAGAAAAAATGTATATAAATTATTGAGAAAGAAAGAGGACAGGACGCCTTTAAGTGCATGTGTGTGGCAGCGTCTATGCACATCTATATCAATATATATATGTATGTGGACGCTTCAAGGCGCACTTAATTTCAATATCGAAAATTGGATATGGAAAAGCAATTTGCTGGGGTTTTTTTTTAACATTCGAGATAATTAAGTTTTAATAAAGCATTAAAAAGTTTGTTGTAATTTATTTGAAAATCTCGCAGCCTCATTTGGATCACAAAATCGTTGTATATACAAATCTGATGTGATAAGAATACATCGTTTTCTCAGCTGGTCTAGCAAATAAACAATTAACGATCGCTTGTTAAATTTTGCGCTGTCGCTGCTAATTTTTTTTTTTTCTGTGCAAATGTGTTTTTTTTCTGTGCAAAATTATTTTTAGAAGCTTTAACGTGTTTTAAACTACTAATATGAACCAATCTGCGGTTATTTCTATTTACTTGTTGGAAAGTGAAAAAGAACGAATGCAAAGGATGCAGAGGAGAACACTTCGGGATCGTTCCAATCCTTTTGACCTACCAGAGAAATCGGAAGTTACCATTAAAATTGTAGTGAAAATTATCTTGAACGAAGAAAAAGATTTATAGAATATTTTAGATTAAATAAAGAAGGCCTTTTGATGCTGTTAAATGAAATATCAACCAAAGTGGTCGACGCAAGCATTCCAGTGATTTTACAATTAGCTACGGAACTTCGTTACTTCGGAAAGGGGAGCGCACAACAAATGATTGAAAATAATTGTAATCTTGGAAAGGAGTACCGTATCCAAAATTCTGGCCAACATGTTTGACGTATTATTTACTAATTACATTTCGCTTTTTAGCTTATTTAAATTATTTACAACAAACTATTTAATATATTTATTCAAAAAGTATTTTTTTCGTGCTCTCAAAGGCCAACTGTTTTAAATACGTTTTTTTGTAGCAAAATTCATTTACAGAACATAAAACTATAAACGGAAAAAACGGCAGAAACAATTTGAAAATGAAATTTAGTTTTATAAACCATTGAAGCGATTTCTAAAACACAAAATAGACGAAAATTACACTTTTGGCGATTTTATGACAAAAAGTGTTGTACAGAATCTGGGTGTATATGTTTTTTTTCTAACCAGACAATATTATAATATGTTAATGTCATATATATAATATATATGTATGTATGTATATACATAACAGTAAAAACTAGGATAAATAAGAATTTCCTTAACGATTATATTGTTGTTTGCTGGAACCGTTTTCAGTTTTTAGCCGTCAGTGGCTGGTGGCAATATTGCAAAACTTGTTAAACTTAAGTCTTGTTTGGCTTCGAATATTTTTGGTGTTGATTTCGGCGTTTCCAAGTTAAAGCCGAACAATTTTGTCCATAATTTAAGCAATTATATTTAAGCCTTTTTATCTACATTTGCCCCGTCTGGCATCCATTAAAATGTTCACATGCACTGCTACCCCCTCTTAATGTTCTGCTCTTTGGCTTGCAAGATGAATGCCACATTAAAACGCCTTGACGGCTCATGCTAATTACGGACTCATTTGCATTTTTATAATTGCCGTTTTATAATGATTGGCTGCTGGATTTCAATTAAAGTGTGATTATTGTTGAGGAGGCTGCAGGCAATACGAATAAGGGAAAATTGCAGAAATAAAAAAGAATCCAAATGTCAATTAGAAAATATGTACATTTGTACATACATACATACATACATACATACATACATATATTTTTTCTTTAGCTTATAATTGGCGCACAATTGTGAAGACCACAATTAACGTGAACAGCAGATTTAACGATTGTGATTCATACGGGTATTTCTAGGCCAGAGTGACTTATTTCATAAAGTCTTAAGAATTAACATAAAATGTAGATGTGGACGCAAGAGGGATTTGCTACCACTAGTTTCTAGTTTGCGGTCCCGTAAATTGTTTGCCGACAGCATATTGTCGTTTCAAACGTGGATTTGCCACCTGTGGCTTTCGCCAATATGAACATCTGCGAAGCGATTTCTGTGAAAAGTACATAAAGTTCGTAATCAGTCTCTAAATCAATGCCAAAAGTGCGATATCGTGTTACGGGCAATTTTTTTTAGCCATAAATATTTTCCTGTTTGCATTTTTATAATTCTATTAGATACAAAAATTGTGTGCATCACTTGCAACATATTCACTGCAACACCTGCAACAACTATATGCCTGCAGGATGAACATGCTACTGTTGCGATTAACAATGTTGTTGCAATAGAAATTGGCATATAATATTCTAGTAGTGCCGGGTTTTCGTTTTTTTCTTTTGTTTTTTTTTTTTTTTGCCAAAAATTGCTCTTTGTGTTTTTCTTTTAAGACATTTTTTACTAAACTATTTTAATCACAAATAATTCCAAAACACACTGAGACCTCGCTTGTCTCTAATGTTGAGGAATGACAACATTTCCGATAATCGATTTTCCCTAATAATACAGTAACAACTTTTTGTATTCTTTATTCACATATAAAACGTTCTTAAATTTCAGAATGAAACTAAATTTAATACATATATAGTCTAATTGTATTGAATTACTTAATCAACAATACAAAAAAATACACTTCTAGTGCCGAATAATACAGTTAATCACGATTAACCGATACTAAGAGAAACAAAAATTAAATCGATGTAAAAAAAATTTATATATCTCCATCATATTTTAATCAAATCACAGCTAATCGAAGCCCTACTGTATATTCACTCCTTCGTTTGGTAACTTTTTTCATTTTGTTTCGGTCAGCGTAACTCCTGCAAACTATCAGGTTTCGGTGCGAAATAATCTCAAGCGTGAATAAAATTGCAAAATTCCATCATTTCACAATTAGAGTGTAAATGGAAATTGTTAATGTGGACACAAAATCACCCACCATCCAAATTTTAAGTACAACGCAAAAGGAGTATAAACAAATATTATTACAATTTCTTTTATTGGTCTTACATTATTGTCGCCCGATTCTTTAACTTTTGTTATGGTACAACAATTGTCGTACAACAAAATAGTCATACATTAGGACAAAACTGTGCAGGCAGGATGCCAACCTGCTTAACACAGCTGCCATAAAAATGTATATTTAATAGAATGTGTCTGGCCACAAGTTGCTTGGGCTTAATGGAAAATACTTGGAAAACCAGCCATGCGAGGCAATTACTTGTACAAAGACTGTGGCCATATTTCACCCGCTTTGCCCTTAATTTATTTATGTCTAATTTATCGTCAACTGGTACTTTTCGTGTTCATTGAACAAAACCATATAGAAAATATTACAGCACTCTATATATCACACATAAATGCCATAAACTTTATGGTCACTGTTTGCCGCCAAACACAATGCGTGCGCCAGCTTGAATAAATTCCTGTGACAAATCACACGCTGGGACATTTGCTCCTTAATGTTGTGTTAGATTTTTTCAAACTATCATTTTGTTATCGCATTAAATTGTGCGGACAATAAAATGTCTGGGGAAAAAAATTATTGACATCCTTTATTGACCAACCAGAACAATAATATATTAGTATTTAAGGTGGTTTGTTTAGAAGGTTCCCGATATGAATTATGGCGATTTGAATTTGGTTTTTCAAACAGAAATTTCTAATTTATTTTTTGCCATCAAAATACACCTGTCAAGCATTTTATTTGTTTGAAACACCTATTTATTTTGGTATATGGCACACTGCCTAAGAAAACCCGCCTAGTGTGTCAAAAGAAGGTTTTGAGTAAAACGCAATTTAAGTTTCCCCTCCTCTGGGTTTCATTTTAATACTGTGCGCGTTCTCATTTTATTATTGAAACACATTAAAGGGGGATTTAGACGATAACACCAGTCAAATGATAAGTCAGACCTTTCAGTAGAAGAGCACGAATGGTATCGTCTAAACTTAACATGTAATGAAACCATACGATATAGAAAGAAAATATGGATGAAAATTTGACGATCGTACGGCTCTTATTGTTTTTAAAATTTTTCAAATTCCTTCACACATCATTAGATCAGGGATGTATTTTTATGTAAACAAATAACAAACAAAAGGCACAAACAATAGAAAATAAAAATAGTTTTTGGTGCAAATCTGTCTGATTTTTATTCTCATTTTTAAAATAGGGAGATAATTTCATATGATTTTCTCTTTGGTTTTGCGTTCAACTTGTATTACCGTCTAAATCCCCTTTAAGCGGGATTTCACTTTTTTATACATTTGATTGCAGTTTTGCGTTACTTTCCGATGTTTGTGCGACTTGCGAACGTCTTCAGGTGAACATTGACAATGCAAAAGATTGAGGTTAATTCATGAATCTGTGCCCAGATTATTAGGTCGTTTTTCTAACCACTTTTTCATCCAGTCTTTTTTTTTTTTGTCTTTCTTTTGCACTCATATTATTTATAAAAAAATCAAGTTAAAAAAGTCCTAACAACAAATACTTTGGCAAAATTATGGCCTTCTTGCCTGGTCACAACAATTTTAAAGTGAAGTTTGAAGTGGCATGAGTTTGATGTGTTGCTGTGCTACTTCAAGCAAGATTTCACTAATAACTTAATTTATCAAACAGTTTGTAGTTTAGATACCATCATTCCAACAGCAAAATATAAAATAAAACCAAAGCACAGATTCGCTCTGTTTTAATGTTGTCTGACGCTTATCAATAAAGATTAGCAGTCCTGAACCGTCTATATCGCACATCGAGTTCAATATGCCCACCACGCCTTTAATTCTCTGTTACAATAAAAAATAAAAATAAAACATGTCCTGACATGTTTATTAGTTTTCCTTACCAGCAATTTAATGCATAAGTTTCTGTAATTGATGCCTGTAAACAAATAAAATATCAGCAAACAAAAAATCCAATTGAATACAGACCAACGCACCACCACAGGCAGCACTTAGTTTAGCGTTATTTTATACGCCCTCGCTATTAACGTTTTTATCGCCAGTTTATTAAAAAAGAAACCATTCAAAAAATATAAAATAGATTGGAAAGTTTTTACTGCAGCTAAATCAAAAAAAAGAAAAAAAAACTAACAAAATAATTTGATAGTCAAAAAAAAACATAAAAGCCTGTGAACCAGCCCATATTTATGGCATAACAGATGAATAGAGAACAAAATCAATGCGCCAAAAAAAAAAAAAAAAAAAAAAAAAAACTGTTTATATCTGCAGCGCGATTATAAAAAATATTTAGTATTAAAACTGAATACTTCAAAGCCCTAAAATTGATTGGCAACATTTCAGAAATGTAATTTTAAATGCTCTGCACTGCGGCAAATAATTTTTATTCCAAAGATAAAGTTACGGCTTTTGATTATTACGCTTTTAATATTATATTATGAATTAAGGGAATCAAAAAACAAAAATTAATTCGGAAGGAAGGAATTCCTTCAACTTTCAAGCCCAACAATTAATTTCACATCAAGATTATAAGAATTCTTTTTCAAAACTGGAAGCAAAGGAACATCAATTGTCTGCTCTTAAAACTTGTCAAAACATAAAATTAGAACTTAGTAGTCGGGCAATTTGTATTAATTTTGTTTCTGTTTCTTTGCCAGCCAGCAAAATATACAGCGTAGGGCACTAATATAGCGGTCTGGTCTAAAATTACCTATTGCTCTGCTTGATGTTTTCTTTCAACGGCTTAATACGTCCGGAAATCGTAAAAACGCTTAATTCTTATTGCCTGTGCACCCCACTCACATATATATATATATAGTTTGTGGACTCCGGTGCCTAGTATTATTTAGTCCATAATTGAAAAGAATCTGTCTTAGATAAGAGCATTTCATACAGATGCTTAAAAACGATTTTTTGGCTCGCCAGTGCCCCCCACCCCCTTCAAATCTTAGAGAAACTCCACGCTCTTAGCATCGAAGAAGTTCTTTCACTTTGTTTTGAGAATTTCGTTGGCTATATGTGAGTTTTATCATCAAAAATTCATATATATTTTGAAAAAGTTGAAATCTTAAGATTTTGTTGCCAAATATTCTCAACAAATTATAGAATCAATATCTTGAATACATCCAGCTCCTTTATAAGACCTTTATTTAAAATAAGTCCAAGAAAATAAATATCTTTAAGTTTTCATAACTTTTAGTCCAGATCCATCTATTCAAGATAACTAATAACTTGATATTTTCATGTGTAGGCCGTTCGTTTTTCTGTCGATTCTAGAAACTTACTTGAATGCAGGATATCTCTAAAAGTAGGGAACTTAAAGTCGAGAGGCCTTGAAAGACTATTTGCTTTGAAGGTAAATCATTTATGCACTGTTTAACGCTCTACAGTGGAAAAAAAACACCGAGGCATAAGTGGTCGTATGTGCAGCTGGGACCGCCAGCCGAATCGACACCAAATTGAAGTATACGAAGCGCTGGAATAATGCTCTGCAATTGGTGCCACCAAGAGGGTTCTCTTTAGTTTGAGTTCGATTCCTAACAAAAATTCTTGTAAAACAACAATAGCCAAACAATTGTTTCATATAAAAACAATAACAAAAAACACAACTACAGTACAAAAACACGCAATGTTGGGCTAACTAGTGTTGGACATACTCATCCCTGCAATATAGACTAAAACAATTAAAAAAAAGCGAAACACTACTGCTTCTTTCCTCCTCCCCAAACTAGTTCTGAAAAAAAACATATTAACGATTCTGTGGTTGGCTTCCACTGAATAGAAAAAACGTTTACAACATTACCAAACTTATCCATCCCTGATCTAACCTGAATGCTTTCCCAAAGGTACAAAATTCAATCGCACCACGTAAAAACAATTTTTTATATCAAAAATAGCAACAACAAGTACTACATTCATATATTATATTATTAGACGATCAGGCAACGTATACGATTTTACGACGGCAACGTTTGAGACACGACAGCCGGACGACAATTCCGACAAAAATCGTGATTATGATGATTTATAGTGGAAATTGAAAGATTGCGGGCAAAATGATTTATAGTGGAAATTGAATTGCGCGGGCAAAAATGTATCTTTGAATTGTTTTGACATTTCTAAATGAAATTTTGCCGTGACAATAAATGACAAATTTCCTTTTTGCCACTCATCTGGCCCTTTTCATTAACTGAATACCATTTGGAGCCATATTACTGTGCTCTTATCAAATTAAGCTTCATTTCGATTTAAATGATATAATTTTCTTCGGCTGAGACTGATTGATTGAAGGTAATTCGTCTATTTGTCACTTAGAAAATGCATTAAGACATAAAACTTAATTACAAAAAATAAAAAGAGAGCAGCAATCTGATGTATTTGCAGCGAACACAAGTAAAAGCTAATCAGCGCAAAGAAAAGGAAAACAACTCAATCAAATTAATAAAAATCCTCGAGAAGAAACTCCTGCTGCTGGCGAAAGCCTTTTCTTCGTTCGGCTGCTCTAGATGCAGCGGACACACAGACGCACAGACAACGCACTTCTGCTGAAACTAATCTGGAGGCTCAAGTTAGAAAGTTGCTTGTGTTTTTTCTCAACTTGATTGATACTCTATTGATTACGGGTCATGCCAATGAAATTATTTGCTGCTCTAGATTGTCACTGTCAATTACTTATTTATTTGCAGCCAGCAAAAATTATCATCTGTTACTTGGCATTTATTTCTAGTTCTATTTTTTTTTTTTTATTTTATTTTGGTATTTTTTAATTTTAATTCATGCTTGATTTGACACAAAAAGCACTTTTAATATAAAGAAAACATGAAAACAACACATTAGTGTCCTTAATGTCCTCTAAGCCATGAAAAACAACATCATTAGAATTTAAAAAAAAAGCGAGGCGAGCCGGCACATTTAAACAAACCAAAAAAATTTGAAAGTCCTTAGCGAATTTAAGCCGGCCAACAAACTGAATTGCTGCCCTTAAACTACGTGCGTATAGTAAGAAGGCAAGATTAAGGTATTAAGTGGTCCTAAGAAATAAGGAGTTTTACGACGGATGAAAACACATCTAAGTTAAATACCCAAAATATATTTATGTACGTAAATAAAATATACTTTTGAACAGTTGATAGCGAACGTATTTGGTGAAGCCACACAACAGCCGAATAGCACAGCACTTGCTCGGCCTGAGTTGCCAAGTCATCGTAAAGGTTCGATATAACTGCGACAACGTGGAAAAGGGGATTTCAGGCAGCCAGATTCGCATCGCAGTCAAATTCTCATCACTTGCACATCCAAACTTAACAAAATTTAACCTCATCAAATCCCCACAAAATTCTGCTTAACCTGGAGCTAAAGTCAAGTGGCCACACAGGATGAGGGGTGGTCGCTAAATGACTCCTGGAGCAAATTACCTAAATTTTCTTTACAAAAATGAGCTGGACGAAGGCTCAAAACCTAAATCACCAAATGTCGCACAACATTAATTCACATAAAACTTTTGCTACTATTTGGCGACGTCAGAAGTCCATTTTTCGCTGAGAACGACGTTGACGTTTCAGCTCACCTGGGTCTACTGAAAGCTGTTTTCTCTCATTCTTCATAATGTTGAAAATATAACAGCGACCAGAATAATATTGACTCCTCCGTTAGACTAAAGCTCTCCTGCAATTTATCGTCTTTAGCAGTAACTGCGCCTGGGGCACTAAATTTTTGCTGGCGCTCGCCCCTTTGCTGGAAACACTTACAATAAGGAGACCGTCACAAACTTGCTGATCTGGTGGTATCAGTATGTCTTAATTAAAAAGGTGTCAGCGGTGTCTGAAACACCGATTTGGCCGAACTTGTTCCACATTTTTGCCATACATTTGTAGCGTGTGTGGATGTTAAACTCAGTGCTCGTGTTGCAATTCACGGTGCTCGAGACAGTTGGACTACAACAAAATCGAAAGCTTGTACATAAATTGATAGATATTGTGTTAACGTTAAGGGTGCCCTCGAAATACAACAATAAGTGACAGTTTTTGGAAGAAGTGGATTCAGGGCAACGAAAAGTACAAAAAGATTTACATTCACTCGAAACTAAATCGTATTATAGAATTCTTTTTATTTGTATTCTAGAAATACGAGCCTGTATAAATATAGTTGAAATTTATTTTCAAATTTAACTAAAACCACTTCTGTCAATCCATCAAAAGCGCAGCTTTTAAGTCAAAGAAGAGGCGATTTTCTACTGCTCGCTTGTGAACAATATTAATTTGTTGTTTCCTTTTCAGCGAACGTGTTTCAAACTAAAAACAAAATTTGTCCTGCTATTTGTTCGATGCTGGTTTTTAGTGGGAAGCAAGTCTGGACTTTGTATTTTGCTCAGCCATCAGGTTCGCATAAACCTCAACGATCACTCAAAAGTGTTGACATTTTCTAACACTTATTTATGCAGAGAAGTAAAAATAAAAAGAATAATTAACAATTTTTTACTGGAAAAAAATTGTTTGAACTGATATTTGGCGCCACTTAAATGCAATAAAAACATTATTTTTGACTTCTTTTTAACAATTTGCTGGTGTTACAGAAAACCCACAAAGTATTTCAGTTCTTGTTAAGAAATGTGTTGAAAAGTTGTGCCATCAGCATGATGTTTTATATTGACCAAAAACCAAAAACTTCATGCACGACGGTTTGACAACACTAAATACACAGGGCAGCCAACTTGCCACATGTATGTAGTTTCAACAATACGAACGCTACGACGACAAAAGTGTTAAATATGTTCTGTCGTCGAAAAATACAATATTTGTGTTCGATTTAAAAAAAAAAAAAATATCTGTTATAGGTATAGTGGCATTTTCTGAAAACCACATGTTTTCAAATCACGAAATTTCTTACTTACGAATTACTTCAACTTTTTATTATAAATTACGTGCACACCTCATCTTCCCATTTAAAGGTCTTAATATTAGGAAAATAATTATGTATTAAAAACAAAAAGGCAATTTTATTATGAAATTTGCTTTTATAAACCACGGAATTTCACATAAAGTGTATTCAGAACAGACCTGATAATACACGTTTCAAAATTCGCAATATGCTATACAAAAAAAAAACCGGTAGCTATTAAACATGTCGGGTAACCAACTTTAGTTCAAGGTGAGAGACTGTCTTTATTGATCCTGATATAAAAGTAAGAATTAATAGAAAAGTGTGAATGTATTACAACTTGAAAGATAAAGCTCGATCGTCTAACCACCCCGTAAAGCAAGAATTTCATTATCTAAAGCCAAGCAGAAAATCAACACTATATATTTGTGTCACATTTAACCCGTAATAAAGGCATCTATCAGGTAAAAGAAAAACACCCCATTTACAAACTAACAATTTTTATCGAAAAAACAATAAATTATTGACGTTTCGCAGGAGAAAAGACATTGAGAGCTGCGCTCAAACAGACCGACCTTTAATAAACAAACAAAGATTAAATAGACAATGAATAAGTTTGTGGCAACTGGTCAACAGTCCTGGCGAAATAAACTCCGGTATGAATTTTATTTGTATGTATATAAAAACATGTTTTTAATTGTTTTAATTTTTTACATAAATGTAAATATTTTGATATGTGAATTTATTTCTTCTGCTGATGTTGATGTTGTGTTAAATGACAGTCTTTTTGTGAGCGAGCCTGCAGATAATTAACGATGTGGATCGAAATATTGGCAAATAAATAAAAACTAAGAACAACCATTGCCCTGTTAATTATTTGGCCTCAGGCCGAAAAAGTAAAAAAAGAAACACAAAAGGTCACCATGTGAGCATAAGAAAAATGTCTAAAGAAAAAAACGCCATGTGATATTTTGGAAGTTTGTAAATCTTTTAATGCCATTAACATGTCTCTGTTGAAACTACGTACGAAAGAACAGGGGTGAGGCTTTCGCAAACATCTGCTAGACTTGGATTTCACAGACGCCATCTGCCTCATTTCGCACAAACTCAACAACATGCAAAGCAAAGTGGACGATTTAGTCAAACTTTGCAAGGGCCGTTGGCTGGGATATAAACATTAGAAAGACACAATTCTGAACCGGATGATTAAATTTGTACAGCACTTTTGCTGTACACAACCGGAAAGTATGATGTCAATTGAGGGTGGTGGCGTGGAGGAAGAAGGCTGTAGTAGACTTAAAAAAAATAAGTTTAGCATTTAGTCGCCTAACTAGAGCATGGCGTGTCCCACTAATCTCAGAAAACACGAAGATCCACACATGAACTTGGCTAATGACAAACACTATAGCGCTGAGACCCCAAGTGTCTACGAATAATATGGCCAAAGAGAATCACAAAAACAGAACCAATAGTTTGTCAAATAACCGGAAGAAAGCGTAGGTGGAGAGGCCACACTCTGTAAACCCATTGCCAGCGTTACGAGAGTAGCCTTAGAAAGGAAATTCCATGAAAGTTGGCGCTCCAGTCGTGCAAAAAATCTATAGAACATTTTTAAATGAAGTTAAAAAATTAAAGAAGTCTTTGAACGACATTAAATCAATTTCTAATGATAGAATCAAATTCCAACTGATTGCAGAACCGCTATTTTGCCAAGTGATATAAACGAAGTGGAAAGGAAACATGTCTCTCAATTGATAACAGTCCGACAGGCTGTTTTTTTTTTTTTTTTTTGGTGGCGGCGGCGATTCACTTTTCATATTTTATTAAACATAATTTTTAATTTAATCAATAACAATCATGTAAATGAAATTTGAAAGCAAACAGATGCTTTAACGGCTGTTCTGAGACAAAAATTATTAAAACAAATCATAAAACATTTAAATATATATCGATACCGTAATATAGAAAGGCCCTAAGTAACATTTTCCTAACTCTTCTGGAGTGAGAAGAAACTTAATAGAATGTAAAGTTTTGTAGTCGCGAAACTTTTTTCAGCTGCTAATATTTTTGTGATATTAAGTCGGATCACTTCACTTTTTTTTGCCAATGATGTGTTGGAAGAGCATCTTTCGAAATTTACAAGAAATTCGATTTGGGCAAAAACCAGTTGGGGCCTTTCTGTATTGAGGTAACAATATGTATGCATGTATGTGTGTAAATATTTTCGAAATTTATAAAAACTTTATTCGATGCCAGAATTGATAGTTGGCAAAAATGAAACTCTTATTTATAAGCTAAAATCTTACACTTATATAAATTACATTTTGCTCTCCAGTTTCAACATCAGATGAATTTTTACTTTTATTTTTATGTAAAAACTAGTGTTTTATACTCTTCAAAATAGTCTATATCAGTTATAATACGCATATGCCTGCGTATTTCTCCGACTTTAGTTTTTGCTATTTTTAGCATAAGATTTATTTGGGGCCAGAAACTACTACGAGTTTTTTAAAATCTTACAAATATTCGTGTGTCTTCAACCGCTTTGAAGCTATAAAATTTTAAAAAATATCTGTATGTTTTTAAATGGCAAAATGCCCACCGTTTTTTGTTTTTTTTTTTTAATATTATTAGAATATTTTGTTCTTCTTTTCAAAGTTTTTTCACACAATTCTATATAATATTGAATATCTGAACACATTTTTCAAAGACTTGCAAATCGACCGTTAACTCGCGCAGCAGCTGAGAAATCACGGCCCATAATTACACAACTAGCAAAACCCAAAATGTTTTTTTTTTTTTTCTTTTACAAAGCGGGCAATTTTAAAATTCTGCCCACACAATCTAAAATTAGACACGACAACCTAAACGATAGAAGGTAATTTGCTTAGAAAACTAATGACAAAAATTACTAAGAAAAAAAAAGACTTAAAATTACTACGGTTTCATGCTGTATGTTTAATTGTTGCACATACTGTATTACAGAAAAAATTTAGGACAAACTCTGAAAAAAATCACCCTTTTTAAAGCGATGCTTATTTACAAACAATCAACTTGGCCGTAAATTTGTCTGAACAGTTTTTTTAGCACAATTTGTGTACTTTTGCATACTTTGTCGGCACTTTTTAGCGCTTGTAATAAATTGATTGTTGAAACTGTTTCTTATCTGGCTGAAAAATTCGTGTTATTTCTGTGTTTTATTTTTTTTGTTATGTAAATTTTTATATCGTTATTGCCTGTTATCTGCTCTACTTGTTTTCTAACCATTGAATATTAGTTGTTAGTTTCCCCTTATCAACAGTGCATGGCTGGAAAAATGGTATTCACTTTGTTTTGTTGGCGGCATTGGGGAATTAAGCATAAGATGAGTGTGTGTGTGTGTGTGTGTGTGCGTGTTGGGTTTTGAACCCTAACAATGATCGTTGAAAATGAAACCCAGCTGCAACAGTTATTATAAGTTTTTTGTTTTGTTTTTGTAATGCTAAGAACATAAATAACAGCGACGGCGACGAATTTCGCCAATCGCGACGAGTTCGCCGGCAAAATATACGCCGAATGAAGCACAATAACGACTTGTAAACAACTTCTGTTTACAATTGATAAAGTTGTTTGTTGTTGTACAAAGACAAAAATTAAAAAAATTAATAAAAAAAAATTTAAATTTGGTGCTTTCGTCAGTGTCTCTTAATACTTAATATATCTACATATGTAAACATATTAATAATAAGGGGTCCCTATTAAAAGTAAAACTGTCTTAAAACAATTAGTTAGAAATAAATAAAACTCACATTGAAGTGATTTGAAAACGACTTTATAGATTTCCTACCGCCTGGACTAATATAATAATAAACAAAATTATTGCATAAAATAGACTTGATTCTGTGTAAGAAACCTGGTCACTTGATACTGTTTAAAAAACTTAAAAACAAACCTAAAGCAGCTCTGGGCTAAAGAACAGCTCTGGCGTCATCATAATTATTTTTTAAGTGCCGTCAGGTTTGTCGTTGTTGTTTGGATTTCAAGAGTTTTGCGTCTCAGTCGCACTGGTTGACTGATTTGCCTCGGATAACTGTATGAGGAATTTCATGTCGGCCACGCTGCTGCTTCCCACGTGAAGGCATGGGTCGTATTAGTTCGACACAGAGACATTTATAAAAGTCTGTTAATACCATCTTGGGCATATGGTCTTCGTTACCCCGCCCATTCTGTGCAATTATAACTTGTCAATTTACTTTGCAAGTTATAAAATAATGAATAAATAAAATTTCAACTTTCGTCGATTATGACGAGTTTCGACCAACGCCACAATTGTGTGAATCTTGTGTGTTATCGTTTTTTATAATTTATTTGTTCGTCGCAGTTGTGTTTTTTTTTTATATGTATGTAAATTTCATGCATTTAAACACCCAAACAATCATTCAGTCAGTATCGACAGAGACAGCCAGCCGTTTATATCCTCCAAAACAAACCTTTTGAAACGCCCATGTGTATGTCTAAATTAATATCTCTTCCTTTATAAAATATGGGCCGGGATTTCAAGAGTTTTGCGTCTCAGTCGCACTGGTTGACTGATTTGCCTCGGATAACTGTATGAGGAGTTTCATGTCGGCCACGCTGCTGCTTCCCACGTGAAGGCATGGGTCGTATTAGTTCGACACAGAGACATTTATAAAAGTCTGTTAATACCATCTTGGGCATATGGTCTTCGTTACCCCGCCCATTCTGTGCAATTATAACTTGTCAATTTACTTTGCAAGTTATAAAATAATGAATAAATAAAATTTCAACTTTCGTCGATTATGACGAGTTTCGACCAACGCCACAATTGTGTGAATCTTGTGTGTTATCGTTTTTTATAATTTATTTGTTCGTCGTAGTTGTGTTTTTTTTTATATGTATGTAAATTTCATGCATTTAAACACCCAAACAATCATTCAGTCAGTATCGACAGAGACAGCCAGCCGTTTATATCCTCCAAAACAAACCTTTTGAAACGCCCATGTGTATGTCTAAATTAATATCTCTTCCTTTATACATACATATTTATATGCGATAACTACAAAACCAATTTTTCGTTTTCTGACAGAAGTGGGTCATAACCATTTATAATGTTACAGGATATAAATACTTATGTATGTATGTAGATGTGTTCACTGTAATACGCGCGCACACACATGACTGCCTTGATAGACATAAACGTTGGTATGTTATTAAATGCAGGCAGAAGTAGTTGAACAAATTGTAAATATTTTCCTGGTTATATATTAATAAAGATTTCGGTTTTATTTTTTTTTTTTTTTTTTTTTTTTTTTTTTTTTTTTGTAGGTGTTTACACTAAAGACACACATGAGACATTGAATGTGTTGGGAAAGTGATTGGCATATGCCACTTCGTTGTGTCATAAAAATAATAGGCAAGTTCGGTTTTATATTAAACGAACAGTAACGGATTTGTGCAGAAGGTTTGAGAGGATTAACATAAAAAAAGCGCAGAAGAAAAATTGAAAACGATGGAAGAATTTTCACAACTCTTCTGTTTATCTTTGGAGAAAGTGTCATTAATGTGCCTAAAAAGGTTTTCAGTGACTTTCAAATGGAGTTCCACTTCGAATCAAATTAAAGCAGTTGTAGTGTAGTGTGGTGTTAGTGTCAATACAATATTAAATTAATTTACTGGAAGAGACTAGGAGTTACTTGCAAGACAACACTTCATGACAACACGAAAGTTGTTCCGTCAAACAGATGTTGGCCATGCAGACTATTCGTTATTTGGTAGTAAAAATAATCAGAAATAAAACTTTTGCGCATTTTCTTCACAACGCTGTTAAGACGAATAGCCATAATTGTAATCAAATTAATCAAAGAATCAGTTAAATCAAATATCAAACAATTAGTCCTACAGTCAACTCTTGATAATTTGAAATTCGTTAATTTAAATGACCTTGAAAAACATCCAATAAATTTAAAATGCATCTATATAATTCGACCGCCTCGTTAAATAGAATAATAAATTGTTATTGTGTGCGTAAATCCCCTAATGACAGCACATTTGTCTTTCATTAATTGACGGATGAGTTGCTAGAAAAAAAATTAATGTTAAAAAAAAGGCCAGCGATATATAAAAAACATTTATTTTTTCTAATTTTATTAAGTGCTGTCAAACTTTCGTTTATAAGAAACCGCAAGCCTGAACAGAATAACAGCGGTAAATCGCTTAATTTGGTCAGAAATCGCCTATTAATCAACACTTTTAGTGTTAATTGAAGAAATTTTTAATTTTTTTTTTACAGAATTTTATTTTTAATCGACATATAGAAATATTTGACAGTATAGCAATATTATTCGTAATATAGCCGAACTCTGTGCACTTGTTAAATTTCCCTATTACACTATATTTGTACTGTTCTCCAGCAATGGAACAATGAACAAAAACTGTAGTGTCATAAGGGCTTTAGGAGTACAATTGTTATGAAACAATTTGCGTTAAATAAATCTCTTATAAAAAGTTTTATTCATAAAGCAGCAACAACAGCTCTGCTTAGTGATTTTTTGATTACGTCTGGCAACTCTCTACTTATTTGGTTTTTATTTTATTGTTAGTGATGCTACATCTTAAAAACATTTAAATGTTCAAACATATATATTTAAAAAAATGAAAATCACCTTTTTGTTGGGTATTTGCAGGACTAGAAAAGTAGTTTCGATTATTCGCAACTTATTAGTCGTGAGATTGTCATGACTAACACGTTGAGACAAAACATATTGTCACTATCACCACTCATAATTGTATTATTTTATTTATTCCTTTTTATACATTTTAGAAATAATAAATATATAATATGTAAAATTTAGCAATAATATAATATCTATTACTAAAACTAAAAGATTTATGGTTTGTTTACAAACAGATTGCGATGTGCATGACCGTTGGTGTGTCACGCCACGCGATTAAGAGGAACATTTACAGAACATCATATCAAATATTAACTTTGAAAATAATTTTTTATTAATAGGGAAATGCTGGGGCCTAGAATTTAGTAAATGGGGCCTAGAATTTAGTAAGTGAGAATTAAGTTGGCATGAAGGATGGGACACCTAAAGCAATTGTTGTGTTACCAACCAGTTACCATGTCACATATTTTTGTTGTGACCAACCACGAACAATAACGTGGCCTGCAAAACTCTAATATTATTTAAATATGGCCATGATCTGTCCTACTATTAACGCCACTTAAGATAAGAATCCAATCGCCGTACACGATATCGACTATACCATAGTTTTCATAAGCAAATCATAGTATGCGACTTATATATATCGTATTGTAGTTTGTAAGAAAGTAATACAGATCTCTAGCAAATACTGAATTTAAACAAACGGTAGGAAGAAAACGAATATTAATTAATTTGCGCTAAATAACATTTCAGTAAAACTAAAGTTTCAAAATAACGAATTTGCCAACAGCTTTCATTAGACTTCCAGAAATAAAGTAGGCCACAAATTAGATATAAAAGTGTGTTAAGTGTAATAAGTTCTTTATTTTTGTGTTAATTTAAGATTTGAAACTAGATTTAGATTTGCAAAGAGGCGTTCAAATCCATTCTATTTGGCAACACGTCTATTGCAACAACAAAAAACTAAACTTTTGTTTTGGCCAGCAGCAGTCCCTAGAATAGCCTGTGAAATTACCATTTTGTTGGGTTTTGGGCCAAAGCATGTGTCCAAAGTTATTACCCCCGTTCCGGCACAATGAACCCAAAACTTGTATAACAGATTTTTGTAAATATCATGCATTAGCAGAGCAAAGCGAACAACAATGTGGTGACAAAGTTGCCAGCTGTTGCTGATTTGCGCAGTTTAAGGGTTGCAGTAGATGATGGTGTGCTGTGAGCGCCTTGCTGAGTTGCTGGCATCTGCATCATCTGTTGTTTATTATTCAGTCAGTGTGGCCAAAGCAAACAAATTATATTGTACGATTGAAAAGCACGCCTTAATGATAGAACTTTATAATCCAAATGAATGAGTGTTAGTTCAAAAAAGTTTGGAAGACGGCCAAAACTTATATGGTGCTACGTGCCACACAGCGAACACTACGATGCTTTTTCTGCAAGATCTGTTTATCTGTCACAGAGCTGATGTAAATAGGCCATCAAAATCGCGCGACTTGTTCCCCACCAGCTCTATGCCAGTCAAATCAGCATAACCTCAAATTCAGTTCAGCAGAGCTATCGAAAAATGGACCACTAGGATCCATGGCAGCGTAAGAAACGATGCTAAACAGGACTTGTTTCGGTTGTCTAAAGTCCTCTCTTTCCACATTTCTCATTGCAAATACAAACAGTGTTTGTTTATTTGTTGACCGTTTCGGATCCAAACAACACCGCGAAGGAACAACAAAACAAACAAAACCGAAATGAAATGAAAGTGTATTGAACTTTCGTTTTGTTTTCCACAGCACAAAATATTTAAGTTTCTTACCTTGTGTTCGTCAAAGAAAACTTTTCGCCCATGTTGAAAGTTAAGTTTCGTGTCAAAGTATTACCAGAAAGTAAACAATGAACTGAAAACATATTTGTGCAAAACAATTTTTTGTTTTCGCCAAAACTTTGCAGACTTTTTCTATGCCGGGGGCACAGTTCAACAGAGTATTATGTTGTGCGGAGGGCACAAACAATTGCAGCTTCATTGGCTGAGTGTGAAGGAAAAGGGTCAAACAATTATTTCAACATTTAAAGTCATTTGAAGGGATTTCGGTTGTAATGGAATAATAAAAACAACTGCTGCAAGCGTCCAAAAGAAACTTCAGACTACAAGAGATTTACAATTTTCGGATGAATGTTTTGTAGAAGTGGAAAGGTTTATTTCTCGTTTTATAGTTTTGTGGAATTTAATTCTATTTAACACTTGAGCACAAGTCGATGAAAGCGAAATGAAAGAAAGTGGTCCCATACGAAATATTGCGCAATGGCGGAGAAACAAAAACCAGGTGATTTGGCCAATTCGATTTTCCACAACAAAGAAATTGCCCATAAAGGCGTTTCATAAATTAGTTTGGCAGCTGAGTTTGTCGTTCATTAGATACGCATTTTAGCAGCTGATTTGCCAGATACTAAATGAACTCTGGTGATGTTACCCAGTGATTGAACCTGAAATAATTGATGTTCTTCTGCTGTTCTTTTTGTATTTCTAAATGTCTAAACACTTTTTCTTAATAAAACTAATATCAAAAAAAGCATAAAAGTCTCTCTAAAGGAGCGATAGACAAATGGGCGACAGCCATCCTTCTCACAGAACAGTATGGCGCTTGATGTCACTTATACCCGTACCAAATGGTCACATCTAGCACAGACCATTGAAAATGATGAGAGAACAGGGCATTTTGTGGAAATCCAAGACTTCAAATATATTATTGTTGGCAACAATTACATAAGTTAACAACGGTGTTGGTGTACGCTCTTTAATTATTTTCATTCCAACATGCGCAACCGATCCAATTGCAAGCTGCCTTGATGGATCAGCGTCTGCATACCCGCGCAGGTCGGTGCAACGTGATCCCACAACGCAACTTGTCAACAAAGTTGATAGTAAACGGCCAGTTTTTGACTCAGATTAACTATAGAATAGACGTTTGATAACTTAATACTTGTAGATATTGTGGAAAGTTGTGCTTGTAGTCATCAAAGTCATTAAAATACAATAAAAAATAAATGCGATTGGCAGCATTTAATTTGATTTGTTTGGAAAACCTCGTTCAAGGTCCCAGGAACTTATAATAATTTTATTTATTTACTTATTTATTTATTTACGTATTTTATTAGTCCTTGGAAATATATTTGCAGGCTATAACAATTAGTTGCTTTAATTAAGTATAATATTGCCTTCCATAATGCCGGACATTCAGTAAATAATTCACAAATTCCAATATTTCACTAAAACAACGAACTCTCCTAAAGCATAATTTGTTCAGAAAGTTTCGGGACGTAAGAGGTTATAGAGCACAACGTACGTTAGTCCAGGTATAGATTTCAAGATTGGCATCAAATAGATGATTTTTTTTCTACGTGGACCCAGCGCGGGTTTGGCCTTATTTCTTCTTCATTTGACACCAAATTTTGCAGGTGTCTTCTATTTTATTTTAGTTACAAAAAAAAAAAAAAAAATTTTTTTTCATCTGAAGTTCTTAAGGTATGATTTTCTCTTGGACCGGTATTCAGAGCTGGACCCCTACATATCCAGTGCATTGTACTAGAACTAGATCAGGCAAAGAAGGAAAGAGGAAATCGTGTGTTTTTCATACCATTTAGCAGAGATGAGGATGTCCGAATTCGGCTGATATTGTTCGGACTGTTCAGTTCCCAGTCGAACCTTAATTAACCCAACGTCCACTACATTCCCTACATTGCACCTTTTGTTCCATGTTGTATTTGTATGGATTTGTTTGTTGGGTTATTAAGTGTTTGTATTTATGTCCGTATAATTGAGTATTTTTGTTATGGTTTTAGTTAAATTTGAAGAATTTTTTGTTACTGTTTGTTGTTGCTCGGTCTTTTTTTTCTCCCTTTTTTATGTTTGTTTTTTTTTTACCTCATGTTTGGTAGGAATCGGACTCATGATGTCTGGACTGTGGGTCAAATACTCTACCAACTTGAGCATAATTCTCACAACTATTTTATCGTTTCTTGTAACAAATATTTGGGGATATAATTTCAAAGCTGTAGAAATATTTAAATTGTAATAGAAAACGAACCAATGAAAATTTCAGCTTTTTTTAAGTGGAAATTATAAACTTAATTGGAAAATCATCAGCTTTGTTTTAGTGTTTGTATATAAATATCTTAAAATTTAGTTTGTGTGTCTAATAAATGTAATTTTATTTCACTTCGGTAACTACAGCTGCTCTGGCCTCAACGCAATCGTGCTGACGCATATTGTATGGTAAATACCATCACGTCCATCTGTGGTTCAAAACTTTGAAATCTCTTTTAAGATATTTTAAACCGCTTAAAAGCACCACCAGAAGTGGTTTCAAATTGTGGTTTTTACTTCCCAACACGTGTTAGATATCCCAAGCCGCGAGTCCGAACATACAAACTTGTTCTTTTCAAATTTGTGGTTTTCCAATTAAGCGTTTACTTTAGCGCAACGAATTTCCAGCTAAAACAGTACTTACAATAACGTTTATAATACGCTTGATGTAAGTATTTAATTTCTGCTCGCTATAATGGGGGAAAAACTCAAAAAACACCCCTTTAGCAGTTTAGTTTGTAGTGAAACTGTTTAAAATGAATAAATATATCTAGAATATTTGTTGGTCTTCTTGAAAAACAGTTTAACATGAACTCGAGGCTAAAAAAAGTAAAAAAATTACATCAGTAAACATGTTCAATCTTGTCTGCTTGTAGCTAATGGCTACCCGCTACATATATTTTATATTTTATTTTCAGATAATTATATCAATTTGTTTTTGAGCAACTTCTATACTTGTTCCGGCATAACTTTGGTATTTGTATGTTTGGAACAGTTTGTTTGCAATTCCGCTTCTTAATCTTTTTTGACAACTGCTTAAATGTACTATATGTATGTTAAACAATATTATTAAGACTTTGTTTTCTATTTGAAACAGTCGCTGGTAAATGTTATCTATATATATTTATGTATGTATGTATAATTTTTGTTTGTTTAGAAATAGTGACGTACTTACACTTTCTTGGTTGCAAATGTTGCTTGGATGTTTCTGCTTCAGGTACAAATTTAAATAAAATTACACCATATTTAAAAATTAATAGTAAAAATTGTTTCGGAGGGAACACTTTTGCCACTGCAAATTGCTGAGTTCCTGGAGTAGTGCTAGGCTGATGAGGGGCGGCCGCGAAACTGCTAGATCTCCCCCCCAAAAAAAAACAACTTAAAGTCTATCTAATTCAGTTCTCAACATTTTGTTTTATAAAAAAAATTAATAAAGTTGAGTTGTTATTTACTTTAATGTTGCCTGTTTTCACAACCAAATATAGTATTTTTCTACACTTAAAGTAAACTTTAACGCTATTGAGTTGAGTTGCGTATTTTCAGAAAACCTTCAGTGCGCCTACACCAACCAAACGTATTAGTAAATAAAGGCCCTTAAGCAATTGTTCTTAATATAAAATTAAAAAATAAATAATTGCGCTTATTGGGAAGGAAGGAGAGGCTTCAGCAAACTGTACACGCAACTGTGCAGCAGCAGCCTTAATTATTCATTAATGCGAAGTTACAACATAAATATGTCGCTTTCGCAAAAATCGTTCCCATCATTATTGCCCAACATAAATCTCTTGCTGTAGTTTTAACGCTTCTCCCCTTCTAAGCAGCCATAAACCAATTAATTTCATTTAATGAACAAGTGGGCGCAATTCATGACTTTAGCAAGTCATCTTGGCGTTGGTGTTATGGCTGCTGTAGGAAGTATATCCAGCATTTTATTATAATGCTGCTAGAAATGTACAGTTTCATTTATGCCCTTGATTTACATGCGCACAATAGTAATTTTCTCTTCCACTACCCAGAAGTTTGGCACTTGGGGAGTTTCGAATGCTTAATTGGTTCTTATTTTTATATTAAACAACAGTAAATTTAAGCCAGATTTATATGGTTTATAAGTTGTATTTATTTATTTATTGGATAAATAGTTGGGCGTGAATGTAAGTAAATAAAATAATGAAACTTAAATGTACAGTGCACTGCAAAAGTAGTCTGGGCAACATAGATTGTGGCAAAAACAGAAACAAAACTGAAAATAAAAAAAATTGCCGCAAAAGAAGTAGAAAAATTGTTTAATGAATGTTTTTTTCGATTTTAATGCTCAACAGACCCAGTATAGACTAACGTTTAGTGAGTGAATAAGAAGAAACAGTTCAGTTCACAAACATTTCGATCAAAAAACTAAAAAATGTTTAAATTGTATTATTGTTTCTGGATGTGAGCAAAACAAATATTTTTAAAATGACAAAAAATGCGAAACGAATAGGCATGAGAATGAGGAAGAAAGCGTTGTCCATCTTCCTGGAATATGTCCAGTTCTCTAGAATCATTGCCTCAGATCCAGCTAAGCTGAACAATTTGTTCAATCTGTTTCCACGAACACAAATAATCTAAAATCGCAAAGAGCACAAAGACAACAAGTCACGTTTTGTTTATCTGCTTTCCCTTTAAAGTCGTACAGTGCGGATCAAGACTAGCCAAGAAATATACAATACATATGTATTATTATTCTTAAATGATTTCCCAAGTGTATAGACTGAAGAAGGAAGTTATAAATGTTGTACTCGTAGTTTTATTAAAACTACAAAAAGTCTTGTCTTTGAACTTCAATGTGAGTCAGGGGTCAACCCCTACATGTGAAGTGCATTGTACCAGAACTGGGTTGTTGGGGAGGTAGGAAAGAAGAAGTAGTGTTTCGCTATTTGTTTATTATATTGCAGGCAAAGATGTGATATATCAGTTATTATTTAATTAAAGTTCGCTTTAAAAAAATTCAAGCGTGCAAATTAATGCTGAAATTTCTGGGTTTATGTCCCAATAACCTTAAACGGCAATAAATATGTTGACCATTCAGTCTTATACAATATCTGCATTTTATGCAGAAGTCTATCTACAATGTGCTTCGGGTTTAATAACTTCAAGTTAATTTGCGCCAGAAACGCAGTACCCAGTGTTGACATCTCAACTCAAGGAGCCTCAAGGTGGCTGGTAAGTAAAAAACAAACAAAAAACTTGAAATTCGTCATGTTTTTCTATTCGAATAATAAACAAAAAACATTCGCAATGGAAAGGCAATAACAAAATCCAGTTCCCCATATATGTAAAAAGAAGGAATGACAGTAAAAAGATGTCTAATAGGCGTTGAAAAATAAAGTTGTTAAAAGCAAAATGATTTGCGGGTGAGAAAAGAGTAGTGAAAAACTGTTGGGAGTCTCTGGCCGAAACAGCTTCATAAGCACCAGAGTTGAAACTTAATGCACCACAACATTTTGCATAATGCAAAGTTTTACTTAGAGATTAAAATCGACAGCTGCAACAGCCGATGGCAGACGGATTATCTTACCACTGTTGCATTTCTTACCAAAAACCATAAACGTCAGCAGATGCAAAAACAACTTTTCAGATGTTTGTTGTCATAAATTATAAATAAGTTTTAGAGATAAATTAATAACAAACAAAAAATAAAAACAATCATTTAGTAGTCTGTTTAAGTGCAATAATTTGTAGGTAAGAGTTATTTTTAAGTACAGTAGAGCCTCTGTAAAGGTAACTTGCGTAAAAGCTAAATGTTCGCATAGGCTAAGAGTGTTAAGTTGAATTTTCAGACCGAATACATAAAGAGGGTGCGACTAAAGTAAATATATGATGGTAAGCAATTGTAATTTCATTGACTGCGAATAATTCATATATTATTTTCAGCAAAAATAAATTAACATAAAATAAACTTTATTTTTGGCACAAAATTTTGTGGTTTTTCATTCCAGTCAATATTTATTTAAAAAACAAATCTTACAGTTACTTTAGCCGCAGCCTGTATATAAAACAACGACTCCGTGATTATAGCGGCAATTTGGGTACTCTTTCAATATTCTCGCTGGCAACGCTAGACCAATAATATTTTATTTGTTGGCTCCTATATATTTCGAACTACAAGATAGCAAAACTCGAATGTCGAAACACAAAATAAGATTAGGAAATGTAGATTTTAATACAATCCAAATAAGCCATTTCAATTTTATTTTCAAAATTACACAGACAAAAATTAACATTTCGAAAAAATTTAACTTTAACAACATTTCGTTCAACTTTTTCGATGTTCTACTGTGCTTTTAACAAAAAATAATACATGTGTTCCCACTCTCAAAATGCCCTTGTACTGATTGTCATGCTGAAGGCAGTTTCGCAAATGTTAAATGTTAAATATTTGAAAGTGTATGTTGGCACTTTTCTTTCATTTTCCAGCCACGCGCCAGCAAAAGCGAACTAACTAAGTCTTAGATATGTGTCATTTTATTTATTATCCGTGTCAGCACCGTTTTATTATTCGAATACTGTAACAGCCTTTGGGGTTGTTGGTGAAAATTAAATCAATTACAAATTACAATCGTTGGGTATGGGAGACAATTTTAATAGAATAATTGCCTTTATGCTGGCATGCAATGTCAAGTGTGTTCCCAGTGTTCCCAATGTCCCAACAGTTATTAAAGATACTCACATTTGCTTACAGTAGCTGTTCAGACAGCAGTTACTTATCAACATTTGTTGGCAGCACCACTCAAAGATGTGTCAGTTCGTTCAGTGGCCCTTAATGCGTTATTAACAGTCAGTTTAATTTTAAGCGTTAATCATTTGCGTTTGTTTGTGACATTGATTTTCGCTTCATTAAAATGGTTTTGATTAGAAATCGAATGAGAGACTTAAACAGATTTGCTTTGAATGTCAGAGTTATGATTACATAAATAATGTGTTTCTGTTGTATGGAACTGAACACACAGAACAAGAGAAAATTGCGTTCAATCAGATGGGGATTGTTATTTAAAATTTGTGCTTTTAAATTGAACAAATTGATAAGCTGCCAGTCTTTATCCTCTGAAGAATGTTATTGATATAACGATGCCATATTAGAAAAGAAAAAAGAATTATTTTAACAATAGCAATAATAACGTTCTAACTGAAGGGACTGGCACAGCGGCAGGGTGGGTCAACGAAAGTCATCATGAAGTTTAAATGTCAGTTAAATGACCCGCAACGATGGGCGCGCTTTACAGCATTTTGGACGGGGAATAATTTAAAGAAACTGAAGAATGAATGAAGGAGCGGCTATTAGTGAACTAGTTCGTAATTTTGCCAAATGTTATGGAAAACGCTTAAAAACGAGCCGACCACTGCGATGCTGAAAACAGCCGTCATTTAAGTGCAATTAGCGTTCAAGTTCCATTTTGCATATTTTATAAACTGAAAAAATAAGAAATAAATTCATAAACGAAAAATTTAATTAAATTTTAAACGCCTTGTACAGAGAATCAACGCTAAAAAATATTGTATATTTTTTTTTTTTTTTTTAATATAATTTTTTTGCAATTTAATATTTTTTCATATTAAGATAATAATTAAAACTAATCCAACTTATTTTGACCTTTAGAGTTACACATATAAAAATAAATACATATAATTATAGAAATATGCAAAATTAAAAAAAAAAAATTATATAAAAAGTGAAATTGATTTAAAATTGTTTTGTACACAAATAGTTGTACACACTGGTTAAAACAATTTCAAAACTAGTTCACACAACTGTGACGAAGGAAAACATTTCGTTAGCGACTTTTCGCCGCCGAAAACAAAACACTTTGGTGTATAGAAAAGACACGCAATTGTGGCGTGAACAGGTTTCTTCTATGGAAACAAGTGTTTTTTACGGATTAATACTATTTATTATTATATTAGTGCATGGAGTAATAACTTTTGTATGAACATTCTCAAAATACATTCAACAACTCAAATAAGTTGTTAAAAAATCCAACGTTATTCGTCTTTATTGTGTTCCGCTCGACGAATTTACACGGCGAATTTTACCGTTCGTCATCGTTGTATTCGCCGCATTACATTGTTTGTACTCAAACACAATATTTGAAAATTAAATTCAATTCAATTTTAAAATGAAATACTGTTACATCCACATGAAATGAAAACCCCAGACAGTATACCAGCCATCCGTAGGGCTTAAGGCTTCGTTTTATTGGTAATTCATGTCCAAAAGCCACAATAATTGTTGCAGCAATTACTTGAATTGCAATGAAAACGGCAACGAAACTTAATAATAATTCAATACAGAAACTCTTGACATTGAAAAAAGACCGGGTATAGAGTAATTTAGTTGCCTGTTCACATCCTTTTTGTTGACTCCAACCATTCGAACATTTTAATCTCTTGCTGATTAACTCCGCAGTGGGGGTGGTGTCCGGTGCAAGTGGCAGCACTTAAGCAGCGATTTCATTTTCTCTTCTCCATCGGCTGCATTTTGTGTGAATGCAGACCAAAATCATGCAGCAAAATTTGTCAAATTGCGATCTGTAAAAGGCAGCGCAACACCAAATCAATATTCTGCGAATCTGCTGCTGGCACTCACTGATGATCTTTTCATTAGTTGGTTGATTATAATAAGATTTCAAACACTTGCAATAAATAAAACTAATTTTGAACACGTTCACACCCTCAACTGGCCACCACCAATTCTCAATTAGAGCAACGCACTTCATCACGTGTTGTGAGTCTATTACAAAAAATAAGAGAAGAAGCTGAAATCCTACGGCACAAATGCAGAACACTTGACAACGGCCAAACAAGCTGCATTAGCACTTGACAAAACAAATCTTGTTCATGCATGTTCGTTATGGCATTTGAACACAATCTGCAAGTGTTTATGGAATAGAAATGGTATGTGCCAGGAGAGTACAATATAATTAACATGCTTTGAATGGTTCTATGATTGACTTAAAATCTTCGTTAAACTTGAGTGTGAGGCGAAATTATTTACATATGTATGTAAATGAAAGCAAACAAAAAGAATTTACGGGATTTGGTGCTTTAGTAGATATGTATGTATGTCTTCAAATCAAGTGATTGAATACACAAATATGCGTCGTGTTAAGTAAGTGTTAGCCTAAAATGTTCACACTTTTAACACAGTTTTCAATACCGGGTTCGAACCTACATATAAAACCCGCATCCTTTGCGAAGAATTCTTTTGTTAAGTTTTTGGCTTTGAAAACAAAAAAGGAATATATATACATATATATATATATATATATATATATATATATATATATATATATATATATATATATATATATATATATAGCGTTTCTTAGACGCTGAGATTTGAAGAAGGGCTTTTTAATATTATTACCAACGTTTTATTTAATTCAAGTTGAAAGCAGCGAAAAAATGTTGCAAAAGGAAACAGCAAAAGTAAACAATTTTATTAGACCTACTCACCGTGTGTGTGGCGTAGTTACAATATATCGCATGAAGGCATCAGTTAATTAGGCCCTCATCATGTGATGTCGACACATTTTAAATAACTTTTATAGGCCTCGGTCAACGCTCTGTGTTGCTTAACCATGAACAATTCATCATTTAGAGGCCCTTGGTCGACGCATTATTGATGACATAAGACCGCCTATAACAAAAAGATCGCGTTCATAAAGCACAGTTGGCACAAATCCATTATAAACATTAAATATAATGAAATTTTGTGGGCTAATTTACTTTTTTAAACTGTTGCATGTTCTTAAAACTAAAATTGATATTTTCTTTTTGCAGTTTGTAGCGCATTTTAGGCATTTATTAGTAGCGCCTATTTGAGTGGACAGCCGTACATTGTCCAGATAGACCAGCTAGTTTTTTCTCAGACAAGATTCGGTCGTTGAAATAACTATCAGCTCTGGTATTATTAAGTTCTTTTCAATTTAATACAATAGATGTCGGTTGACATCTGCCGGTAGCCGCAAAAATTACATCTAATGCCTTTTTGGTGCATCTGCACAAAAAGAAATCAGCTGAATTGATTGTTCTTTGGTCTCTGCCGTTAGTAAACAGTGAAATCTGCTGTTTTGATTGGTTTTGGTTCTCTGTCATATGACAATTATTTATGGCAATTACGAGTACCAAATAGCGCAAAAAATCGCTCAGACTAATTTAAAGTAATCAGTGAGATCAGTGCTGCACTCGCTCATCTCAAATATGTACATATCTATATTCTTAACATTCTGACCGATCATACGCTGTTATTGCATTGAGGACGCTGCAGAGCTCACCTGACATAAATACATCAAGGCCCGCTTTTTAACATTCTCTTTTTGCTGTTGGCTTCTTCTATTAAATAGGTTGTACACTTTCGATTACTGTCAAAAGCAAACTAATAGTAGTTGACAGTTAAATGGCTCAATAGATTTCATATTTAACAAGCTGACAGTGGCAGCACAATTACAAAAGCTGATTCCCCAAATGTCAGCGTCATCTCTTTCATGTGCCAGCATTCACTTTCAGTGTAAAATATGACTCCTTCAGCCAAACAAAATCGTATTTTCGGTGAGCCGCTCTGATATCCCAATACATTCTGATGGCTTTAAGTACATATATATATATATACACACACACACACACACACATGTACACATGAATATACGCTAAAATGAGGGAATAGCAGTTTCATTTCCGATAAACTTTTGTTTACTTTCACTTTATTTAATGTCGTGCTTTATTTGATGAAAATGTCTGAAGATAAAAAAGGAAATATTTTAGCAAAAGATTTTTAATTTTTCATTTCTTTAGCAACGGAAGTAAAGAAAAATTTAAAAATAACATTTCCCAAATACTTTGTTTGAAGCTGATGTGCTTCCGGAATTGTGCTTTCAACTGTTCCACAATAAACCACAATGCAAATCTTTTATTATAAAATATGTGTTTGGGGGGGGTTTTGTGCTAAATAGATAATTTCGAGTATGAAAAATAGGTTTTAGGGGTGGGGGTCTACTTTAATACAATTGATTTTAGGCTAAATGCAGTTCGAAAAGTTTATTCGTGGCTGGGAATTTTGTGTATCTAAGTGAAACATACTCATATTCGAACTTGTCAGCCATGACTTTATCGGGCGATTTTAAATGTTTTTAACAACCAATAGAAGTTGAAGCCTGCAGTGGAATAATGTAATAAAGCAGGCACAAAACCGTCCCCATTGTCGTCTGCTCCGGCAAATATTGTTGAATCACATCGTTTTGTTTATTTTAAATATTGCGTTTTATACTGAAAACTATTGATAAAATTGCTCACGTCGAAGCAGCAGGTAAAACTATCAAGCAAACGGCGAATATTTGCCATCTGTTTTACTATTTTTGGAAAAAATTTATTTTATTGTACATAAAAAGATGGTGTAAGAAATAAATCTGCTCCTTAATAATACAAGTATCACTTGCAAGCGAAACTTCCATAAAATGTCCGCGTTGGCTGCTTACGCCGAGGACAGGATGTGAGTGGTAAAATTTTCAATGACTCTGCTGCACAGATCTGACTTTGACGGCTTACCTCGACTGCGGTTCAAGAGACCTTCAGCAAACCTCTTAAGAAAAAGCCCAGTAGTGTCGAGTTGCACGATCTCGATGGCCAATTTATGCGAAACTCAAACCTAAAAGTTTTTTGTTTAAACATTGCAATGACTACCAAGTCCATTTATCATTCACAGACGTTATTAAACTCATCTTGGACCATTAAAACTCGAAGGTCTTTGTGTATTTTGCTGTTGTTGTTGTGTTATTTGGCGCATTCGAATGTTCTCTGTGACTTCATACGGTGGCACGGATACGATTCGACCAATTTTCAACTGAACTCTGTCGCTTAGAACCAGCGGAATTTTAGTTATGATATCGCTTATATTGACATTAAAAGCGTCGGGCCCTTGTCTGCCGTTAGCATAGATCTGAGACTTACAGAAGCGTCACAAGAAAAAGTATGGTGGGATCACGTTGCAAGAGCGTTGGCGGCCAATTCACGTCAGCTCTTGGAGATTTAACCACAACCCGAAGTCGTAATGCTATTCTGCTGGAACCATCTTGTCATCGTTGTTCACATTGTTCAATTAGGGCCAAAAGAAATCGATATAACGCTCAACATTACCGTTAGTTGCCTCTCCAACGAACGTCGTTTTTAAAGTACAGGGCAGGGACGCTGCACCACTGAATAACTAAAAACGCCACAGGCCTCACTTGCAAGCCCCTTTTTGTAAAATATTTTCAACCCCGCCTTTGTTCACTAAAATATTCACTAAGTATTTCTTTTAAATCTGTATATTTCTCCACTTCTTTTATCCAAATAAGAGCAAATCTTTAGACAAAATATTATTCATCTCTCCGTTTGTTTTATTCATTTGAAGGGGTTTCTTCGAAACAGTGGAATCGTTTTCTATTTTATGCCACCCGTCTTTATTAGCATTCATAGTTTCATATTTTAACCATGATTTATAAACAAAATAAAGCATAAACCACAACAACAAAAACCCAAAGAAAATGTGAAACTAGAAAGAGATTTGCTGAAATCAGTGGATGTGCTAAAGATTTAAAGATACAAACAAAACTGTTTTTTTTAGCTGAATGCAAAAAACACACGAAAAAATATCAGTGGTCATACATATTTATCACAACACACATACATATTTATCACAACAGGCTTTTTAAGGACTGTTTAAGCAACATGTTTAACCCGCTGGCGGAGCAAAGAAAAACAGTATTCATGACATTTAAAAGAAATTTGCCTTAAGCCAATCATTTATAATTTACAATCTGCTTGATTTATTCCATTCATATCAGCAGACCTAAAACATCAATGACAGACAAGTGACTTTCACAAAAATAATGCGTCCTTAGCAAAAAGTTTAAAATAGCTTTTGAAAAAGGGCTTCAAAGAAAAGAGACAAAAATTTAGTTGATCCACAACAAAATCGTTTTGCTTCTCCGACCAAATAACAGATAAAATACAAATTAAATTTTGTATGTCATTTGTCTGTGTCAGATAAACAAGATTTATGTCCTTTTAAATATGAAAGACAAACCCACAATTAAAATAAATAAAAAGCACATGTTTTTAAACTTTTAAGAAAAAAAACGCACCTGTCAAAAAACCACAAAGTTGTAAAAATGGCAAAAAAAAAAGAAAAGATCAGCACTCAAAAGCAACCAACGCCTGAAGGGCAACAGCTTGGAGACGGACAGTTTGTGACACCAGCTAAATCAGTTGTGAAATAAGTGGTTTAAAACGCCAACAATTAAAAACAAATTGTTAATATGTTAATTCAACATTGTTTTATGATAAAAACCATATTTTATTTGCCAACTTTGTTTATATGGCAATTTTTTGGAACTTTTCAATCATGTGGCGATAAATTAAATTTTACATTCAACTTAAGAATATTATTTTTATTTTTTTTTTTTTGCTTTTGTACTTTTCAGTTGTGACAATAAGATTTAATTTCCGTTTTTACATTCTTCCCCGTCCCCTTTGGATTTTAAGTGTTCTTAGTAAATGGAAATTATTTCCATTTGATGATACTGTAATCACTACAAATTTTATTTGATTACTTTAATTTATGTTTTCAAAATGAATAATGCAATCAACAACAAATTTTTCATCATCAATAATCCCTCATTTATTACATCCTTTATTATATCCTGTTGACGAAATCTGTTTTGTTTTTCTAAAATAATTCATGTGTCGCTCATATTACAAAATATTTTGTCATTTTATCTCGTTCTTTGTTCGATCATCCCGGGGCCATAATTCACACTGTAGACATATTGTTTTTAACTGGCATGAGCGCAAAGCCTTTTTCTATCCTTAAGCTGTAAACAATAGCTTTTGCTATATTTTTGGTTTTGTTTTGTTTTTGTATTGAAAACAGTGACAGGCCAAATAATAAAAGAAAAAAAAAAACGAAAGCGAACGTGGATTCTTTAATTAAAACTCAAGCAGTGAAATAATTGTAAACTTAAGAATATTATAATCGAAATAAAGCAAAATATTTTGTTTATTCGAATAAATTTCTTTATTTTTTTTGTTTCCTGACAAGGGCTTTGCTTTGCCGTTGAATTGGCTGGCATTAACTGAAGGTGTATTTTCACGTATTATGACATGTCAAAAAATTTTTTTGTAGAAATAAGTCTTGTCGTGTAAAAGCAAGATTGTATTGAGTGGCTGAGAATAAGGATACAAAATTTTACCGGGAGTCAAATAAATGTTTGTTTTCTAAATCATTTTAGAAACTCACGTACGCCCATCACCCCAGAGGTGTATTTATTGTACAGCAAATAAACATTGGCAACACCAACAGCATGTATTGAAGTTGCCAGCAAATCAACGCAACCAAACTTCCATGTTGTTGTCGTTCTAAATATTGTTGCACGGATATATTCGCACCACCAACACAAACAAAAAAATAAACAAATTCTGTTGATATTTTGGATTAAAATTCACTTAAAAATATTAAGAAATTAATAAAAAAAATTTAAAAAAAAAATTATTGCTTTTTATAAATTATATATCTTCAGAATGAATGAGGAAGAAGAATACAACAGACTTTTGTTGTATTTTTTTAAATGCGTAGGGAATGTCCGATTACCTGGATTTTACAAAGCGATAATACTTTGTAAACAGACTTTTAATCTGTTTTACCAAATGACAAAAGTATGTTATCAAAATGGGTTTTTTTGCTAAAAGCCTATTTATCGGCATAACGGTATCCCTGGAAGAATTTTTTTTTTTAGCTTAATGCATAAATTCGGTTAACGATGACAAGGTGTGACACAACTCCGCTTATCTTGCCAGTAGGCTGCAAAACTGGTAACAGGAACTCTATCCTTCGTAGGCCAAAACTGCGCAATTCTTATATCGCGCTTTAGGCCTGCACCTGTGCAACATTCAACAGATGCAATAGCTGTAGATGAACGGCCACAGGCAATGACTTGTGTTCACTTAATGTTTTTTGGAGCAGCTGGAAAGTGACTCAATAGCTGCCAGAAGGGCCAGGGGATCCTGAAAAACTTATTCTATGGCGTCGTTTTCAGCTTATTTCACTGGGAAATACTTATAGTGGCGAGCTGGCCACTACGGCAAGCGCTACAGAACGACGTGGCCCACTGCTCGTGCCTCATTCACATGGGCGTTTTTGCTCCACCAGAACTTTTATTGTAGAACTATTACATGCAGTAAAGCCAAGCAAATAATTCAGAAGTTAAAGCGCTGTCCAACATCAAAACCAGCAGACGAATGTAACCCGTGGAAACCGCGCCCTGACATATAATGGGGTATCGATTTACCTTTTAGTGTATAGAAAAACTGCATTGTGTCACACACACACTTTGTTCAGTTTGAGTTTCTACTTGAGCGGCACTTAATGTAAAATCTTTAAGTCAGAAGTAAAAGGAATCAATAGAAAATTTAGTCTAATTTTAACATGTGCCACGCAATGTCATCATTCAATATGTGGCAAATACATAAGTTGATACGGCGCACGCAAAACAACTCGGCAGCACTTGTTATTTTGGCCCCGTTTCGTCAAATTCTGCTCAATTGATTTCACTTGCGAGAATTATATAACATTTTTTAAGTTTTGCAATTCTTGGGCCATTTGACAGCGCTAAAATGGCTGTCACTGTCACTGTCACTGTGCAACAGTAGACCTTAAATGGTATGCTGCCCCATGATAGCTTGCAATACATACATTAATACGTTATTGAAAGCTCTCATAAGCAAATTACGTTTGACAAACAAATGCAACTTTATTGTGTATCTTAAAGGTTGTTTGATAACTAACTGTCTAATTGCCACCATTTGCTAAGGATCCTTCTTTAATACGCAATATATTTGCAAGGATTTTCTTAAAAAGCTTCTTTCGTTAAGAGGAATTGATGTACTCGCAAATAAAACGAGATGCTTAAAATGGCAAAATATCCTCAAGTATAAATTAATTTTCAAAGTTTCATTTTCGTAAAACGTCAGTTGATTCATAATATATCCACCCAAAACAGGGGTTTCCCCTATTCTTAGTGCCAGTATTGGTTTCTGTGGACTTTGAATAGTATTTTCTTTGCGGCAAACTGACACTGAAGACGTTAAACGTAAAACTATTGCTATTCAACTCCATAATGCAGTCTCCCCTACTCAAAATTGTATTATATATTTTTTTTTTTTTGCTATAATATGATTTAAAATAAATAAAACTTTGTAATAAAAAACCTACAAATTTGTATTCGTTTTCCGAAATTCCATTGAAAATAAAAAAAAAAAACTTTGTAATAAAAAACAAACGCTATAAAGCAAATTGTCGAGTGCATTTGATTAATTTGTGATGAATTTACAGGCGCCACCTCAGTCTTTAGTTCACACATTTTCTTTCTTTTCAAAAACGAGAGCAGAGAGGGCGAACAATAAAGCAAATCTGTCGATAAAAAACAGGAGGATTTAATTTAATAGGACGTAATCACACCAAATACGTTAAATTGACTGGAGTAAGAACTCAGTGGCTACATCTAGAAGATACTATTTCACGCATGTCCTGATTTGATTTCTTTTTTTTAGAAAAAATTAAACAGAAGTTCAGAATTAGGGGCCGCAGGATTTTCAAAGGTCCTGTTCAGTATTTTAAGTATTTTGCGTCGTCACAGCTCAGCGTCTCTTACTTCGCAGATTATAGGGTTTTAATCAACATTATAGGCGCTTTCAAAACGACAGCAGTTCAGTTAAATTGTGAAGCATGAAGTAATTGAAAAAAGTCATCCAAAGTAGGTTTCTAAGTCATGAAAAATAGCCTTTCCAAAAGTGACAGCTAATTTTCTATGCTGGGAAAACATGTGTCTCGTATCAAAGTAACTTTGAAAAGATTTTCAGCAGGTTGAAGCTGTACAAAATTAAATAGATATGGCTTCCAGACATGATCCATGTGCCAAATTAAGTCAGGCACTGCCATATTACCCCATTCTGGAATTCGCTGCCCAAATATCTGCTCTATCTTGAGATTTAATAAATAAAAGGGCTGGCCTCTGGTTACATAAAGATAGCAAGTATTTTTGCTACATAAACGACAAATAGCCCCACATGGGGCGGTATGGAAGATATACAGATTCTGGCATCATCGATGAAGACAGTGATCTAACGCTGAAATTCAAACTGGCACCATCTGTGTACAATTTCCTATCAAAATCATTTTCAAGATTTTTACTGCCATCTAAGGCACACCGAACTAAGTTGTCCATTGATATACTCTGAGTAAGATTTGAAATAAATTTGAAGTTAAAATCTCATATTTCACATTCGGTTACACTATATCATTCTGCTATAAATTTAAAGCATCTTACACTCACTGTTGTATGTGTATCCAGTTCACAAGATGGTTGTGTTAAATTATGTTTGCAACATTTGAAACTGACAGAATGTTAAACGTAATGACACGAAAGATGATCTCAAGCACAGATACGCACACAAAACGAAAACTTCCACATCATGAGCACATAAGAAACAAAAACACACAAAAAAAAACCAACAACAACAAGGAGCAAGAAACCATGTTGTATTTTGTCTACTGTATAATCATTTAATTCTTTCTCAGAAACATAAAACAGCGACACAAATATCTTTCTAATACAATATATCGGAGCCAAGGTGGCCATTTTCGAATATTTTTAAGCAAAAATTTAACGGTAAGTATTTCTTATTCTTATTCTTATTTTAATGAATTGTTTTTCATATCTTCAAAAAAAGCCTAAAGTTGAAATGAAGCACAGAAATAAATATGTACGTGTGTTTTGAAACATAGAAAAACTGTTTGTGTTCCTATTCAATAACGAAATGCTTTGAATCAGTTAACAGTTTGTTTCAATACGGAATAAAGAAAGTCCTGAACAAAGCAATTATGAATAGCAAAATGACTTTTTCTGAGTTTCGATTTATTCGCAAACAAAACATTTCTAAACTAAATATGTATTTTTTTTAGTATTTCCTTGAACAAACATCAAAATTAGTACAAAGAAAACTGTTTTTGTTTTAGCATAAATATATATTTACTGAAAAAATGTTAAGTTTTAGATATTTTTTAGGATCAATCAATTGCCCCTCGTTTATCGGCGCAAACAAGCAACTTTACAATACCTAACACAAGGTTTTGTTGAGCACTTCCCCAGACTCTTACTGTTTGTCTTAATCTTTTAGTTTTTTTCGGCTCCATAAGACACTTAAAAATAAATAAATTACAACCCCAAAAGCAACAAGAGCCAAAAGTTTTCGCAAAAGTGACAAAATATTCTGATATATGTAAAATTTATATCCTCTCGTTCATATTGAAATAAAATTGAAAAATTATTTTACCTGAATTCATGCGAGAACAATTGTTTTTTCTTTAACACGAAATCAGGTTAAATTAACTTTTAAAAATAACAAATGAATGAAATGCTTAGAATGAATCTATTGTGCAACCAATAATATTGATATAAATAATTTCATCCCAAATGTTAAAACAAAGTTAAAGCCACAATCATAAGTTTTAATAATTATTTTCGAATCTAACACGGAATTGAAGTCAACAGAAAACTGAATAAAATGAACTGAATTTTTGAAATGTTGACTTTGAAAATTACCGACATTTTTTTATATGTATGTATGTATGTATGTACGTACACAGAGACAAATTTTCTGTCATAATAATAAATAATATACTTTTTGTTTGTTTTCTTAATAAACTTTTAACTCAAACTTTCCATGCAATTTGTTTTCATTCAAAGAAAGATCAAGCTTTGTAGACATTGGCATTGATATAGTCACCATTTACCATTTAGTTTACAATCTCTAGCCGGAGTCAATCGAATTGGGTAAGTCTAATGTGTCCAGTGGTGCTATGAGACAGAATATAAATGATAGTCGCCATCAAGTGCTATTTACAATCTTTGCCAGGGATTGGACGAATCGGTCAAATTGATTTTTGATCCATAGATGTGCAAACGATTGTGTTGTTGCGTCTGTAATAATGAATGTTCATAATATTTAACAATCCAAAAAAAATCCAATTCTTTTGACGTCCCTAAACACACATTCCAGTTCTCTCGCTGTTTTAAACACTACAAAATATATTTCACAGCATCTGATCTTCTTTCTCACGGTGCAACTTCCCAGCGACCGGAGAGATAAAACATTTCTCAAGCGATTATGCATTTAAATGTGTACAGGAGCAAATGAAACAAATTGCATCCAAAAATATTGATTCATTACAACCTTGTCTTATAGTGGAGAAGCCAGGCTCTGTTATATTATTACACCAGTGAGTTCTCCTTTCCATCAAGGATCGTGGAATTATTTGCTGTGGCCCACACATTTTTTTGCGAGATCTTATTCGTATGTGCTCGATTGTCCAGTGACACAAAAAAGATGCTATATTTTGCGACATTTCTAGTTACTTTCAGTGTACTTTTATAATATTTTTCATTCGCATGTGCTCGATTGTCCAGTGACACAAAAAAGATGCTATTTTTTGCGACATTTCTAGTTACTTTCAGTGTACTTTTATAATATTTTTCATTCGCATGTGCTCGATTGTCCAGTGACACAAAAAACATGCTATTTTTTGCGACATTTCTAGTTACTTTCAGTGTACTTTTATAATATTTTTCATTCGCATGTGCTCGATTGTCCAGTGACACAAAAAAGATGCTATTTTTTGCGACATTTCTAGTTACTTTCAGTGTACTTTTATAATATTTTTCATTCGCATGTGCTCGATTGTCCAGTGACACAAAAAAGATGCTATATTTTGCGACATTTCTAGTTACTTTCAGTGTACTTTTATAATATTTTTCATTCGCATGTGCTCGAATGTCCAGTGACACAAAAAAGATGCTATATTTTGCGACATTTCTAGTTACTTTCAGTGTACTTTTATAATATTTTTCATTCGCATGTGCTCGATTGTCCAGTGACACAAAAAAGATAATCTCTCTTGCGACATTTACAGTTACTGTCAGTGTACTTTTATTGCGCACTTCGAAAATAAAAAAACAAATTAAAATTTTCGCCTTCTTCGTGGTTTTAAGTCGTTTTGAAACCCCTCGCATACTTTATTCTATTTCTAAGTCCGGCCACACTGATCAGACAGTTTGAATAACAAAAAAAAAAAAAAAAAAACAAAGACTTAACAGCAGCAAACTAATTAATGTTTAATGAGGTATTAAAATTAAAAAGATTACTTTGGAAAAATAAAACATAAACAATAATTTTATGAGCACAAAGAATCATGCTCATGAGTAAAATATAATAATAAATAAAAAGTTAAAGTTGGTATTAGCAAACACACACACACACACACACACACACACACACACACAAATAGATTTAGATAAAAAACAAAGCAATTTCATAGATAATAAAGAAAGCAGCGCACACACTGACACATGAACAGCGGCTGCCATCTTCGTTCACAAATAATACATGTTTTTTTGCTAAAAAAAAATGACGACAACAGGGATTTGCGCCATAGAACAGAGTCATTGTCAATGCTATTACAGCATATTGCAGTCGGAAGAGATGGCAGGTGTGGGCTACAGCACAGACGTTGTTTTTTCTTCTTCTCGCTATTTGATGTGCTTGAGCCAGACGGCAAATAAAGATGTGCTTTCTTCCCATCAAAGTTAAAGTGTATTAAAATTTATGATGTTTTTTTTTTTTTTTTTTTAGAGAAAAAAGGATTTTAAAGTTGTACATGATCTGCAAGAGGATAAAAACTAACTGCACACTTGCAGGTCCCAAACATACACAAACACACATAAATGCGTAGCCAGAAAAACGAAAATCATCTCTGCTTTGCAACGTCTTCATGCATAAACATTTATTTATTTTTTCAATTTATTTTTACTGGTCACAATTATGTAAATTATCTATCCAGCTGAGTCCAATATTTTGAACTTGTTAGCACCGAATTTAGTGCCTTAAAAACAAGGTTATATGTTCTAATATCTACCAGACGAAGGTTTTAGCCAAAACTTAGTTTAGGCCAAAGCCAGACTTTAGTGATTGCTTTTAATATTTAAACGAAACGGTGCAAAAATGTGGCAATAACATTTTATAAAGCTTTTAATGCTGGAAACACAACTGCCACGAACGGCGACTTTTTCGGTTTTCTTCCTAAAAAGCTATTACCTGTTCATGTTAGCAACGAATATCGTGGTTTCAGCTCATTTCATAATTATATACATATTTAACATTTTGGAATAATTAAAATAGCATAAATTAAACGGACCAAACAAAAGCGCCGCCTCTTGCGCAAATTTTAAACATTTTATTATGCTGCTGCTATTAAATTCAATACTCCTACACTATATAATAAATTAGTTTAATATTTAAAAGCATAAAACTACTGCTAATTACTTTTTATAAAGTTTTTTCGTGTTGCCAATTGTAATGTGGTTGCATCGGCAAGTTTATTGGCCAGCAAGTATAAAAATAATGAAGCCATAAAATTGATTAACATCATAATGACTTTTTAAAATACTTGACTGCAGACAAACAAATGAAATTCATATTAAAATAAAATAGACGCACATAAAAGCTCGCCCTTTATTTAATTGGTTTTTAAGACGGTTTTTATTTCAATCATTTTTATTGTTTTTTTTTTTTTATTTATTTGTAGATAATTTATGGTTGCAAAGAGAATATCAATCCGCAGAAAACTGAGAGAAATAGTAACATGTTCGTTTTGCTTTGCTTTCAAGTGGGCCAAAGAATGTTGCCAGCGGCAAAAATATTTGCTTAATTAATTAAATATATGCTCGGCTCTACGGCTATTGCCAAGTGTACGCTTGCATTCAAAATATTTCGCTATCCAGCACTGTTAGATTCTGGCACCGCAAGGCCTCAACCATCATAAGCCCAATGCGACTAAACCATAAGACACTTAAACCTCAACAGTTGTGTTGGGCTAAACTTATAGACAATAATTTGTAGCAACAATTGAGCTGAAAACAAAGAGAAATAATAACAACAACAACAAAAGTAAAACCAAAACAAACAGCAGCAGCAAAAAAATTAAATTAAATAAAATAAACCACAACAGAATAAATCAATTAAATTATTCCAACTGATTTATACGATTAATTATTAAAGAAATAAAGCAACAAAAATAATGTGCGTTTTGTTTTGCCATTCCAAATATTTATTGTGATTATCTGTTTGCAATATATTTAATTAAGCCTCTCATTAAATAATGGTTGTAATTGAATGTTTATTTAAAACGAAGTTAAAAGGAAAAGACAATAAATACGAGGTCTGTTGAAAAATATGAGATGAATTTTTAAATGAAAAAATTTTACAAAAAATTTTTCTACAATATGAAAAATACAATAAGATGCTGAAAAACACTTAAAATAGTGACGGCGATTGTACTCCAAATTAGAAATATGTTGGGTTTTCAAAGAAGGTGGAGAATATCATGACAATCGTCCTATAGGTCAGAAATTCGTGCCACAACGCAAAATATTAATGATGCACTTCATGAAAATCCCTTTGCAATAACTGAGTGCTGGACGTATAAAAAATGCTCGTACAACTCATACCTTGGTCCATCCGATATCTTTACTATTTATACTGTGAACGGCAATACAAACCTCTTGTTTGAGCCGGTTATACAGGAGTGTGTGCAAGATGGGATGAAGGATATCCAACTCTGTTCACTCACTGGATTATGGACGTCGGGCAGTTGTTGTGCGTTACACTATTTTATCGCTATTATCAATGGATTTTATTATGAAAAGAGATATTTTTGCTGAAACCAGAATATTTTTCCAGGACTCAGCCATTTTGTATTCGATTGCCCATAGAATTACACAACGCATAATAAATAAACTGCCTTCACCACTTCTTCCCCTCCGCATAATCTATTTGCTAAGTGCCGGCACCATGAATCTATCTATATATCTGATACTAATTATTAAAAAATGTCTGCCCCTATCCTTTATTACTGCAACATTCATTAATGTTTAAATTAGTAATTATACAAAAACAAAGAACCAAATGCAACATGCCTCAAACGGGCTGCCACATGTTTAACATATTGTTATAATCAGCTTAACGCTGAAACATGCTGTGCGAAAACAAACAAAAATTCTGCTTTTGTAAACATATTATGGTTGTTGTTGAACTAGTGAAAAGCCAAATTGTTTTTTCTTTATTACTTTTGGGTTGCTTATCCAAAATCTGAAGGCTTAAAGTAGCCGCAGTAAACTAATAGTTATTTTGATATTTATGGTGATACCTCGCACACACGGTGGGAAAATACATAGAAGTGACAAAAAAACAAGTACAACATGAGTTGTAGTTTGAACGGTAAGTAAATAAAAGGGGAAAAACAAGATCAAAAATTAAAAAAAAAAGAAGAAGAATACTAATAATAGTAATATTTTTTTGAAAATGCTCTTCGCATCTAACATGGGCCGTCATCCATATCGTATGCCGGACTGTCGTGATAGGTCACTGGCTAAAAACCCACCTTAAGCGCGCTGGTAATGTGCAGTCCACCTGGCCACCGCTTTCGCTTTAATTCAAGGTAGATCCCCTAAGAATGTGCTTATGTCCACACTTCGCCCATATTGCCTACGTCTAGGCCACCGTTGATCCCATGTTGACTCTGCTTTCCCCAGTCATACGGTTTCCCAATATCGCGTCCAAGTCATGCTTTTTCGGCGGAGTGTCATCGCACTCCAGCCCTTCTCGGTGGAGATCATACTTTCTAAGACTTTCTCTGACGTGAATTCACCCATGTGACCTTCGCGTTCTGCGCGTCTTTCCGTCCAGCGACAACATAATAATAATAGCAGTAATAATAACAATTATAATAATAATAGAAAATAACAATAAAAATTATAATAATTATTATAATAATAGTAATAATAATAGAAATTAATAATTAAAAAATTATTATTATGATAATAATGATAAATAGTAATAATAATAATTATAATAATAGTAATAATAACAATAAAAACTAATAATAAAAATATTATAATTATTATAATAATAATAATAGTAATAATAATAATAATTGCAAGTGAATTAATGTATTGCTGTGTGTAAATCGTAACACATTTTCGTTTATTGAAAACTTTGCCTATTAAAAAGTAACAGGCTGCTAATGCCCCCAATGTCTGGCGGAATAGTAGTTCAAAGACCTATCCTGGATATGAAAAGTTGGAAATTTTAAATTAGTGGTATTAACGCTGTGTTTCCTATTTATATAGGAATGTCAAAGCTCTTATTCTCATCAAATCGTCAAGCTGTACGCTGCAAAGTTGGCTTGTGTAGAAGTTTATAGAATCTGGATTCCCGCAAGACTTAAGTCTAAAACCATATCTTGCAGTGCTCCTGCAGGTAGCACTAAACCGTAACTTGTTTTAGCATCGGAACTTGTGAAAATTCCTTAGCCGTAGGTTGATACTGGAATTAGGTTGGCTTCGACAAGGCATAGTCTGATCCAAAAAGCTGTGATGCGACCAGGTTAATGTGCTATTAGAAACAAATCCTAAGTTTTTAGCTATAAATTTTCTGTTTGTCCACGATTTGAACATGTATGTTTGTCATGTATATCTTAATGCCATGAGCACTAAATCATTCGGATCTTGTAATCATGTGTTTTGCAATTTTAGCTTTAGAGGTACTAGAGGTGTTGGGCTGAAGACGGCAGCTGAAATTGTTTGACTAAACAATTGTTTTCTTTGTCTAAACATTAAATAAATACATGTTGTTTGATCTCGATTGTATTACTCAAATTATTTGATATGAACAGTTTATGCGCAGCGTTATATATTTTAGTGTTTATTGGCCAATAAACGACATGTTGGAGTCATCATGGTTTATTTTTTTGTTTCGTCCTGACAGTTTCTTTATATATCCACAAAAGTGGTTGTCTGGTGCAATTGAATGTCTTTTCCTTTACCTTTTCTAATTCGTAGCAAATGGTTTTTTTCTGTGCGAAGAAAGTGATAAAGTGTTGCCAAATCGTTTGCCAACTCTTTGTGGTGTATCAGTTTGATCGAAGTCGATTACAGTCCAATCGTGCGCTTCAGCATGAGGTAAGAAAAATCTTGCAGAATGACATAAATTTGTCAGTGCAAATACTTTCTGGTCATTTAAGTTTTCTTTACTTTTACTTTTGTACGATGAGTGTTGATAACGTCAGATTATTATTATAGTTTAAGTTGTTTCGTAGTTTATTTATTTTTTTTATTTTGAAAGGAATAAATTGTAAACCAGGCGCTCTCCTGCATGTACAAGCTGGCAAACTACAAAACAAAATTACGAAATACATGTAAAGTTTTTCCTTCCACAATTTGATGGCAACTCAAGCATTTCGACAGATTTAGGTCAATTGCATGACAATCAAACGATTTCATATTTAGTTTGCAAAAAGTGTTAAGTGCCCTGAATTAAAAAGAAAATAATTTTTTTGTATTTAAATTATAAAACTTCAAAAGCAGTCAAGAAGCGACCTTCCACTCGACAAAGTTGCCAACAAAGTCCATAATTTAAAAAAATAAAATTGAATTCGGTAGCAAGTCACGACTTGTGTTTAGTTTAGTGCTATTATTCAGGCAGCGAATGCAAGTCATGACGCTCACCCACACGCGGTAACTTGTACAGGGTGTTTTTTTAGAGGTATAGAACTTCGAATTGAAATAAAACACAAGAAAATCGTTTTAATGTCCATCAATTTGGCTTTATTGGAAGGATAATTTTATGCCATTAATGTTTAAATATGATTTCGGGCATGTGGCCGCCGCGGCTGGCTCGAATAAAGCCAATTCTACAGGTCCAATTTTTGATGGACAAAAGTTGATGGACAAAGCTCCAATTGCTGTGCACGGTGGCGAATCGATTCATTCGGGTCCTCTTCAACACTTTGCTCTACAGCGGCAATTGTTTCTTCGGTGCGCACTGTTCGACGTCTCTGCGGATGCGTATTATCACATAGAGTGAACGTAGTGCGAAAACGATCCATGGTTAACCGAATTAATTGCTCTGATGACCATAAAATGGACGGAGCTTGCGGTAAACTTCGCGAACTGAACCATTATTTTCGAAATAAATTTACACGATTTGCAAGCGTTGTTCTTTTGTCAACCTGTTCATGATGAAATGGCAAACCAAACTAAATATTAATCACTTGACAGCTGACAAAATGGCCGCCAGTTAAAAAAGTGATGCCAACTTAAAGTTCTATACCTCAATAAAAAACATCCTACTTTTATTTTGTATTTTTATAAAAACTCGCCGAGGATTGTGATGTCGACAGAAATTGTGTAGGTCCAAAAGACAATAGCAAAATTCTCACTTAAAAATTCCAAACCCTTCACAACTCGTTGGTCTTGCTTAGAGCTGAGCTTCTTCCCCTCTACATACACTAATTATGGGTTTTGCTTTTCGTCAGCTTCGTTTATTCAGTTCCTCCATATAAATAGCTTTGCATTTTGCTCAGTGTAACAGCACCAAACTTTGATCATACACCTGCATCAAATTGGGAAAACTGTTAAAATCTAATACTTATTTGATCTCAGTGGGATTCCGACGTTTATTCTTTCCTGCCATTCCCTGCTGGGCTCATGTTTCACCTTGTCGTATCCAAAACAGAAGCACTCTGCTTTCTGTATTATGGTGGCCATCAAAACTCTAGGAAGTTCTTATATAACTTCGGTTGTGCAGGGTCTTTCTAAAGCTTCAGCAACGGTTGATTGGCCGAACGTAGACCAGCTTGATCCAGAGGACCATGACTAAGGCATCCTATTGTTGGTCATTTGATTGAGTATGCCTGTGGTCTGAACCACCTAAAATCGCGGGAAGGGGCTTCTTTCCTAGTGATAGAGGTTTGGGATATTGACCCTATTTTCGAACATCTAAATGTCCTCGAGGTGCTGTAATGCCGGTTTTCGCAAAATGGTGGCAAATGGTGTGGTTAAAGCCAGATGTTCCTTGGGAATGCCTTATGTTTGTCAGTTGTCCAGAAATAACTGATAGCCGAAAGATTGGACAACCTGAGCTGTCGAGTAGAAAATTTATAAGTAGAAGTTGACAGCTATAAGTGTATTATATATCACAAGCGGCCCTTGTCGAGCCATTAACAAGTTGGAACTGGCTGACATAAATCATCGTTACTTGCTCCCCCCACCCCCTTCAATCACGATCACTCCCATCCTTAAATTCTTACATTAATAAAACAACCAATAATCGATTTCGAATCCCGTCAAGTGGATTCCACGATGCCAGCGCCACACAGCAGTCGTGTTGAACTTTAGCAACACTGAGAAATCGTACTAACTGAAAAGTAGTAGTTCAGACAATAAGAGCCAACCATATTTTATAATGTATTTTTAGGCACAAATTTATGTTTAGTTCGGCTCACAAAAGAATACTTTCCAACAACCTTGAAATTTGTTCGCTAAAGTAGGATTGTCGGATGACAGAGCAGGACTAATACATCATACAACTTAATAACTTAATACTTACGTCCTACCACTTTTAGCTCGCCAACAAAACCATTTAAGTACTTTTGGCAAGAAGACATGTTTCAGTTTCATTAAACTTTTTCAACTGCAATACTTTTGCTCGAAACACATCTAATCCAACCAATTAACTTTCTGTGGGAAGTTATTCGGATTGTCAATAAATTACAGCTGCGAAACATGTGTCACTTGATGTTTTTAAGTCAACAATTGGTTTAATCAAACACATGTCTTTTGTTTGCTACAAGGTAGAGAAATATTGTTGTGTTTTTGTTATTTTTTGCCGAAAATGTGTGCAGATGACATTTTTCGGAACACATGTTTCTAGTGACAAAACAAAAACATGTCTTGCTGCAAACGTACGAACTGATTTCCAGATTAAGAACGATCTATGGACATATGCCAATCATTATAATCATTATTATGAACTTTAATGTGTTTTCTTTTTTTTTTTTTGTTTTTTTTTTTTTATTCAAATATTTTACTTTGTTTGCTGTGCGTCATTGAGCCACAAGCTGCTGCTTCTATTTGTTGTACTAACTTTTTTCATCACTGCAATTAATCTGGTGTTTAAAAATCATATACAAACATGTAGGTGAGTGAAAATAAAAGAAAATCCTGGGCTTAATGCGTGAGCTGACAGATAGCAGCTGTCGCTAAATGTATATGTCGTGTGTCGTGAAGCATGTGCATTAGAAGGTTAACGAATAACATTTTTAATGTTTATGGAATAAACAATATGGAAAAAAGAAATTTATCCTGCCTCAGTTGTTAGCAAAAAAGTATTCAACAACTGAACTAATTTAATTGCTTCGAAGCACTGGAATTTCGAAATAAACTACAATTGAATATTAAGTTCAACTTGTCATTAATTAAAACGGAAATTTTAAATTTGCTGTGCGGCAAATTCATTACGCAAAAATTAACAATTACAAAACTTTTCCCTCCATACGGTACTCAAAAATACCACCCACAAGACAAACAGGGCACTAGTGCTGCAAAACATCTATATTTTATTGAAATATATTTTATATGTAAAATTTTGTTTCTTTAGGTTTTATTTACACAGTATTCGGCGGCGAATATTGAACACAGTATTAAGCCAGAAATCCCTTTAATTCCTTTTCAAAGTTTGAGTGCATGTATTTCAATATTATCCTTATTCAATTATTATTGACTTCACACTTTTGCTCATATCTGTTGGCAATTGTAAATTTATCCTTTACGCACACAAACTGTTGCAGCACATCAGCCAGGATGTGTTCCTACTGCTGGTTGGTTGTATGTGAGAACTAAAATAAAATTTACATATTCTGCTTTTACTTATCGGCTTATCGTATATAATCAAATGTTTTTATTTTACTAAAATCTAATAGTTTAAAAACAAATACAAAAAACAACATAAAGCTTAAAAACTAATAAAGTAACAATAAATATTGAGCTGCAAAGATTTTCTTTCATGGTCTTACAACGTTTTAGTTTATTTTTGTTCAGGTTTTGTGTTCTAGAAAACGATTTTAATTAAATTGAGATTGTGATCGATTTATTCATTGTGTTGCCTTTAGACTCTTTTGAATATTATTTTATATTTTACTTAGAAAATACAAAGTAAATTGAGTTTCGGACAAACTGTTTAATGCTTCCACTCATCAAACACTAAAGTTTTATGGTTTCTGTGCACTCAAAGCGTCAGAAACATTCTTTTATATTCTTATATCCGAGTTATTTGATTAAAGAAACTTATTTTTTTTTTATACAAAATTGTGTCACCATTTTTCAGAATAAGATGGCTTTTCTATTCAGAACAAAGACTCAAAGTGCAACGCAATCGATTTCCGACAATTCGTTAAACAAACAAATTAAAAGTGTTGTTCTTTCGCTTTCACATTTTTCCATGTTTTTTTTATTATAATTATTATTTATTATAAAGAATTTTTTAAAAAATAATATTTTAGTTTCAATAATTCGAAGGCATGCAAATAATTATTTTCAAAGATTTAATATTTTATTATGTTTTATATATTTTTTTTTTGTGACATTCTTGCTGTGCTAAATAGTTTTCCTACAGAGTTGCATTTTAAGTTTAGATCAATATTTATAACAATTTAATTTAAGTGTCCAAGAAACTTAATTGAATTTTTGTATGAAATTTTGAGCTCAATATTCGTATTGATTAACGGGCAAATATTTTTTTTATTCTTCATTTATTCATATATATATATATTTTACTACAGGGTGTTTTTTTTAGAGGTATAGAACTTCGAATTGAAATAACACACAAGAAAATCGTTTTAATGTCCATCAATTTGGCTTTATTGGAAGGATAATTTTATGCCATTAATGTTTAAATATGATTTCGGGCAGGTGGCCGCCGCGGCTGGCTCGAATAAAGCCAATTCTACAGGTCCAATTTTCAACCACTTTTTCTAGCATATGGGGCCAAAACAAATAAACAAATAGTGGCAATATTTTTAATTAAGTGCACTGTTTCATATGGGACACTCAAGTACCTTAAGTAACGTGAAGCGAACGTGTTCACACGTATAGTTTTTTCTTCATTTTAACTTGATATGTTTACAATGTTGTATATGACACCTATTTTCTTTATGTGCGAGGAAAAATTTTAGAGAAAAAAAACTCGCTGTTTCTTTTGAAAGATGAAGAAAAAGTCAAGTTTTAAAAATTTTAAATAAATATTTTCAAAATTTAGTAGTTTCTTATTTTTTAAATTAGGTTTGATATTTTCATTACTTAAAACTATAACATATTATAGCTTTACTATTTGCTCTCCTATACATGTATGTGATCGAATATAGGTATGGCTGTCTCCTACTCGATAAATCCACGTTTATCGAGAAAGCGAAGTGCTTCTGGCGGCCCAAAGCCTCGTGCTACTGTTAATTCAATGTATCTTTCTTTAACGGGGTGAGTTGGTCTTTACCATGTGGTCTATTATTAAACGCATTACGAATGAATCAATTCTGCTTAGTTTTGCTACATATTTTCTACACTAACTTTCAGATGATCGATTTAATCCAGAGCAACTTTTAAGAGGTCTTAGAAAATGGAAATGTTGAACCAAATCAGTTAATATGAGTCCTATTAAGGCCTGATAAAGCATTACCTTAACTTCAAGATGAATGTGTTTTGAAAGAAATTGTTTTTTTTTTTGAAAGAAATATATGTTTTTTATGCGATAGCGATTTTCTCCAAATGCATCCCTTTTACAATATAATTTTAAGTTTCTTTTTTCTCTCTGTTAAACAATAGATCTGAGTTAAACTAAAAAAAAAAAAAAAATAATGCCATTTCGAAATAAATATATATTTAGTGTCTTGCAAGTTTTAAAAGACGTTTTGGTTGCTGTATGAAAAAAATTTAGATTCCTGTAAAACTTTCCTTTTTCCAACCCCGTACGTTTTCTATTTGTTCAGATCTCAGAGGGTTTTCGCCTCTTCTTTTTAGCCATAACTTTAATATGGGTTTTGTTTTGGGTACGAGAAAATTGTTTTTGTGTCGGTGTTTTAAAGTTCATTTTCCTAATGTTTTTGTGTGTGGATTTTTTTTTTCAATTAACTAATGAATTTTTCACAATAAAACTGTGCAGGCATAAGGACGGAAAATAAACGGTTGTTTTGTTAAAGAAACCCCACAAGAACCAGGTGGCAGATTTTCACCCAAAAACACTAAAAAAAATACACCATATGAAACAAATAACAACAAATACGCAGGTTCGCTATCAATCCCGAACAAAAGAGGCATGGCAAAGTTTCTAAAAAGTACTTTTGTAGGGCAAGACTTTGAACCAATTAATTCGGCCGAAACAGGGGATTCCTGTGCATATTCTTCCAAAATGGATTTTTGTCAGCTAGATAAAGTTGTTTTTATTTATTTATGTTAAATTTAAAGAAGCAAATTTTCAATTCAGTTTCAAGATATCTACATCTGTACCTGCTGGATGTTCGACCTGCTCAATGAACTATTTTCTACTGCAGTTCCTTTGCAGGTTGTATATCATTTTTGCTGACACATTTTGTTTCTGGCACTCCGTCAGATATTGTCACCACGGCATAGATTTGTCCAAAACACATTGATTTTATGCTGTAGACTTCCCAGACGTTTGATATAGTCTTAGGGTTTTCCTCGCTTTATATCAAGGTAGTGTCATCATCAAGATTTACTTCTTGCTTCTGCCCTATTTCTTATCGTTCCTACTGATCGTCTCCGCAAACTTACCAAATCTATTCACTCTTTTGTATTGTAGCGTTTGTCACTACTTTGCTTTGGAATATAATTAAGGCGTTGGGGCTATAAGGTAAACTTTAAATGTTATTCTGAGTCAGAATAAAGCCATAGGGCTCTCACTTAAGTGATAGTCTCACTTAAGCTACAACAAGTAGTGCAACAATCTCTGCTTGAAGTCCCATGAATTATGATCATTTTTATAAACAAAAACTACCGACTGTATTTTCCCTATTATGGACGCCATAAAGCTGCATACTGATCTCAAGTAGCGAAAGAAGTTTTCCATTTTATTATGATTATTTCATGGAGGGAAAAATGTGTTATTTATATGCAACTGGCAGGGGGCTCAGTACTTTTAATTCATTAAAGTACACAACAAGGCGATTAGTCTTATCATTGTTAGATCCCAATTCTGCTGATTCACTGTAGCATTACCCTGCTCTATTGGCGCTACTAACGAGGTTTTTCTAATAACTATAACCGAAACTCAAACTTTCCAGCACTCGCGCGTACGTGACACACTGTCCCATGAATTTTATAATGATTCACGGAGATAATTCGTCCTTTGGGAATAAACTGCTGCTAGAATTATTTCCTGCTCGTTTTTATTTCTGTTGTAAGAAAGTCCGTATCTCAAAATTTACTGAAACTGTTTTGCTTCCGATATCCAGCGTTTTGTGACTAGGGGGCATTCCATGAGTTCGGGAAGAAGCGTGTTAGCAAACTTGATGTATTTTTGGGTTGCTGTATGAAAATCAAGATGTTTTCCTGATTCAGAGATATCGGCAACATCGACATCTATGATTTACTACTTTTATGAAAATTAATTTTTATTGTCAAAATTCCGTTGCAAACTTTATTAATTTATTTTGATGTTGAATGAAGTGAATATTTCAGAACTGATTTTTCCACCAGCATTTTAATAATGCAGAAATGGTAACACTGCTCACGCTTTGTTTTAAGGACATGAATGCAAAACTGAGTCGCATTTTCTCTTTTATTAAAAATTAACTGTTCCATAGAAAATAAGTTCCTTAAGCACGACAAACTTGTTGAGGCGGGCAACCGTAAAGGAAAAAAATAAAATGATTTAATGACCGGCATTGGATTTGTCTTACAAAACGAATAGAATAATAGAAGCAAAAATTGCCGCTGTAACAACAAACTTTGATAAACAATGAAAATAGAAAATATTTGAACAGAACAAATTCATAATTTTTATTGTTACGCTGACGTCTACGACTTTTGTTTTCTGCACAGTAGGGAAAATGAAATTTAATGGCCAGCATTATTTTTTCATTGTCTCCTTGTCTAATCTCGTAGCCTTTAGGATTTAACGTTCATACAGTTGTGTGTGTGTGTGTGTGTGTGTGTGTGTATGTATTTTATATAAAATGACATTTTGTTATTGTGTAGAAGGTTTTGTTCGTGTTGATTTCAATCAGTTCAAGGATTTATGAAACTAGAAAAGGAACAATTTAAAAAATATTATATAGTAATAGTTTCGAACTAATATAAAATCTTACTAAAACGTGAATCCCATTAAAGGGCTTTTACCAGAATGTCAATTTATTGTGAGGGAAAAATCCATCATTCGAATATATAGCGAAAGTTTAACACAAAAGAAAATTTAAAAGAGCAGCAATATATAAACAGATGTCTTGCGGCATAACCCAGTGGGCGGAACGGATGAGCTGACGAAAGGCTCAACCCGGCCTCTGTGTAGGGCTGTGGATAAAAGAGGTTTATTTAACATCTGCCGCCACAACTAATCTTCAGATAAGGGGAAAAAACAAAGCATTTTAAAACAAAAAAGAGTGTTCTTGAATGTCCACTAGAGCTGCCATTTGTTGCAACACAAGAGCACAACGGAAAATATTTGGACTACTGTAAACAGAGGCACCAGCCCAACTGTCATCGGTTTTGAGCCAAAACGCTGGTTCCTTAACCATCATTTGTCCAGGCTAGGGGCATCTTCAGGTCTTTCGATCTTTCTTCTATGAATACCTACACCAAAAACTAGCAAGCCCAGCCACCTGAAATACCAACACTCCTCTGGGCCCCTGAAAGCAAAGTTTCATGGATTGAGAAATGAGCCAAAGAAAAGCCTGCTTCCCAGAGAAATATTTTTTTACCCTCCCATATATAGAGAGTCCAAAGGAATTTCGATATATAATTAATTTGAATTGCCTGTTTTTTATCCTTTCATTTATTTATGGAGTCTTCAGCTGGAAAAAATTTACTTAAGTCCCGCCAACTTATTCTGGTTCTGCTGTTATTACTTTAGTCAAATCGCCTGACTTGTGCTGTGATGGTGGCAAGAGTAGCCCTCCTTCTTACCCAGGTGTGGTCGCTAAAGTTAAGGCTGTTGCGTGCAAGAGGACTTGGCTGGACTTCAAGTTTACTATACAAATTCGTCTCTTACCACGGAGAATTCACGTGCTTTTAACATACCATGGAGTTGCAGATGATGATACGCAGAATTTCATTTAGGCGCCTTGGAATTTTTTCAATGTTTAAAGCCGCGGCGGTACCCCATAACTGAGGTCCATAGCTCCATATAGGCTTTAGAAATGCGTTGTATAGCAAACGCTTATAAAACTTATTAATCTGGCTGGAGTTTCTGCCGATAATTTTCACTGCTTTCAATTTCCTCACGGAATCAGCTTCGAGTCAATGTGAGACCTCCATGTTAGACGACGCGTCTACACGAATTCCGAGGTATTTCGCTACACTGTGTTTTACACTTGAAAAAAAAAACCCATTAAAAAAAATTCAAAATAACTCATATATAATCCCCTTCAGGCTGAAAGAGACTGACCAGCAACTTAAATGAGTTGCCATAAAATTCCTAAGCAACTTGTTCAAACGGTTTTATAATTGATTTATTGTGATTTTGATCCGTTATTGATGTAAACAAAATGACGGATTATTCTGTCACAATTACAATGATTTTTCAATTTTATACGCTCGGCTTAAGTTTAACTGAAAAGATTAGAGTCGAAGGTAAAACACAGCTGCTTTCACATGAAACTATTTCATCTACAACAACAAAAGAAAAAAAATATTGAGAAAAGAGCTTAACAAAAACTTTAAATTTTGCTCAAATTTTTAATAGAGCCACAGATTCTGTTTAATTAGTTAAAGTTTTACTTAAAAAAATGCCAGTCGTTTGCCTTTCAATGACATACAGGAAAACGCAAATTAGCAACGGGAGGGCTTCGAACTTGGATAATTGAAGAGCAGAGCGCAGAGTAGAGCAGAGCGCAGAGCGTCAACTAGTTTGAAGACTTTGCGGCTTGGAAAGATTTTCAGATCTTTAAATTGTCAGACATCGCCTGAAGCACCGTTGCAGACATATATTTAAAATTAAGGGGGCAAAAAACATCTTAAAACATCAACGAATATTTTTGCTAATTCAGCGATTAGTGTTTCATTTCAATGTAAAATATTTCCTTCTTTCAAACAGAAGTCTTTATACATATTCAACAACATTCCATTTTCTTGTCATAATTTCTAACATAAAATTTGATTTACCGGCCTTTCAATAATGCAAATGGAGCAATTTTTAATTTGTTGGGGTTTGTAGTTTTTAGCCTGCCGCTGCAGGGCTTTAACACACTGTAATAGACATGTTAAGAGCAACGCATGATTTCCACATTTTATCTGGATAATGGAAAACTAAACTTTTCAATTATTTACCATCGTTTTTTATATTCATACACATATAATTCTTTTTATTGTACATCGCCACCACCACTTGTTTATTAGCGGTAACTTTTCCATAAAATTCATTCCCACTTTGCCTAAAGCCTTTACAAGGCAAAACATTTCAATTCAATATCCTCTTGTATTGTATTGTATATAACGTGCATGCATGCGCATGCATTCCCAATGTATACATTGCAGTTTTCCATTAAATAAACCACATTCAGACCACCTTTGGTTTTGGCGCTCAACAATGACTTATTTTTCGTTTTGGTTTTCTACTTGCCGGAGTGCTGGTTCTCAAATGAACACATCAATGCAGTTGGACAGAAATAATATATATTGAACATTTTTTAAATATTTCAATAGTTGATTTAAGGACTATTTAAATGTGTTCGTTCTCTCCCCCACTACATTTCCAAAGCGCTTTAATTTATGCGATATGCTGTCGCTGGCCGGGAGTGTTGACCTCTTGGTCACGTTCTTCATAGCTAAATATGAAAGTAACATTGGCTTAACAAATTTATGCGATTTACTTGCACAAAATTAAAATTGACTTTTTTTCATATACGAGGTCTGTTCCAAAAATAGGTAAATTATAAAATTATGATTTCCATTTTTTTTTTTATGTCGTCACGTCGAACACATGTTCACTATTTCAGCTATTCTGTTTTGTTTGCGAGAGGCCTAAAAGTTAGAAACATTTTACGTGTTCTACGATTTTCTGCTGCTGCTGTCGCAAAATATGGACCAAGGAACTTATATAAAAGTTTGTAAAAAAAAAGAGTTAAGTGCTCAATAGCATTTAACTCAGAGTTTTGCCAAGAAAGTGGAGCAGATGTGAAAGACGATGCCGATGAAAATATTGAGGAAGTGAAAGAAATCCATGCCACGCCATATTTTCTGAGAAATTTACGATATGAGGCAAGCAAGATGAATGAATTTTGAGCAAGAAAGCCGTCCTTCGGTTGTCAATTCTCAGCTTCTGTATTTGGGTCACAAGACTGAGGACACCCATGAAAGGACTGAATATATGAAAAAACGAATATCGCCAAGACAGCTAAAGGACATACCGAAAAAACTTAATGCTGGCACACGTATATCTGGGGATTCCCCCTTGAATTGTTAAATAAATACCATATGCAAATATTTTTTGAGAAAAATCAAAAATCAGCTTGAATAGACCTCGTATTTACCTATAAATTGTCGGTCTATAATTTGAAAAATATTCAAGAACTAGAAAAGTAGCATTAAATCCTTTTGAAGTTTTCGTTAAACTCCAGCGTCAACACAAAAATTAAAATAAATTTCCAATTCACAGGATAATTCGTTTGTGCCGCACTCACTTTATCAAAAGGACAAGTCAATTTACGGTGCAGAAATGCTAATTCTTATTTGCATATTTCAAACATTATAGACACAAAACGTGCATGAGGTGTTACTCGTAAGTCGCTCGCACAGAAACGTAAATGGAAAGGGACGACGGAAGAGCTGGTTTTATTGCCAGTTGGTGACAAATTTTACAAACAGAAAATTTATAATCGGCGGAAAACTGGGAAGACCCATAGAGATGTTTAAGACTTTTTTTGTTGTCTTACTAATAAAATTTATATCATTGTAAGATGGTGGCAGAATCACAAATTCAAACAAACACAAGAAACAAGAGTAATTGTTGTTATTGTATTATTTTATTTTCCCATTAACATCCGTGTAAAAACGTAAAGGATGCAGCGGAAAGACTGGGAGGCTGAAAAATTATGTGTTTTTCCATTCATATATATTTCTCTTACATTTTACCGCCTTATAAAATAGACAAAATGGTGAGTTTTTTTTAAGTACAATATCCGAAATATTAAGAATTAGTCCAAAAATAATTGATTTTATTCAATATTAAATATTAATTTTTCAAAGCAATTGAGTGTATTTGATGCTGTTATTTCTGTATTCGTTTATTAATGTCCTTCTGCTCGATTCCTTCATTAATTTTCAATCACAAAGTACTCGCACTCAATTAGCTTCGAAGCAAAATTACTTAAGCGCAGCACAACTTTGGGAGAATTAAAAGCAAAGAAATAATTTTTGATAAAAAAAAACACACACACAAACACACACCAAATGATAATAAAAACAATTTTGTCTGCCTTGAGAGCCACTTTACGTTTGAGCTGACAATTGTTTAAACCGAATGAACATCTTTTCAGCCCCATTAGTCAGACAAAATATTATTTTATCTTGAGGCCAACTGCTTGACTGCGGACAACTTGTTTGACACTGAGCAGTCAAGCGAGCAGACGATACATGTCAAAAATTACTTTAATTGCCAGACCTTTTGCGCTTAAAGCAAAAACAAAAACGAAAAGAAGCACAAAACAAAATAATCCTCTAATTGAAATGATAAAGAATCGCAAAACCAGCCTCATGCCCAAAAGCATTTCAACGTTTAAATGGAATGCAATCACAATTAGTAGTTGAAGGACTTGCACCATTAGGATCTCTGGACACAAATTATTTTTCAAGGCAACTCACAATGAATTTACATATTTTTTAATGAAAGGAACACATACACGTTTCCTCTTTTTGGCCTTCTCTGCAAATACTTTGCACGTTGAGTAATAAAATCGGCCGGTTGAGTCCTGCCAAATAATAATATGTGACCCACAAAAGAAAAAAGCTCCTCGTTTGATCTAAAACTTTCACAACTCATTCACATCATACCTTTAAGTGGGGCAATTAGAAAACAATCTCGCTTGAACCTTAATTTGGCGGATACTCGCATCCTGGATGGATGGAACAATCGCCAGACTGTACTACTGACTTTTTTAAGGTAATTGATATGAATGGGAGCCCATAAAACTCTTCATAAAACGGGGGCTAAAACATTCCTGACCAACAGATTCGTCTCTGCTCCATTTTCAATTATGCCCGTTCATGACAAGAAATGCATTGTTTTGTGACTGAAGAATGCCTGAGTTCACTACAAACCCCTTAACATAGTCAAGCCCTCATAACACACAATTGCTCGTCCAACAAATTTTAAAGGCCAGTGTGAACTATGCGTTGAGGTGGTTTTCTTCTTGGACCCTGCCGTACCATGTCATGCATTTTATATTAGATATTTGTAATGTGACGTCGTCTGGAGGGTTACCTGAACGTGGGACGTTATTTATACTGGAACAACACCACAACCCACCCAACAACTTTCAACCTAACTTCTCCTCACTCCTCCACCAAATTTGATTGAGGGCACAGAAGTCTTCGTAATATTTGCCAAAACCTCTCTTTGGACTGCTGCCAAAAGAAATAAATTAATCAGCACATAAAATCCAGTTTTTTTTTCTCCATTTGCATAAAAATCAACGGAATTTTTGTCAAAAGTAACCTGATAGGTTCCGCTACCGCTGAAATTTCAATATAATTATTTTAAATAGATATCATTATATATGTATAAGAATTGATTAGTTTTAATTGATTTTAAAATGTATTAATTTTATTTCACCTGAAGGAAACCTGAAAGTAACCTGAGAACAACTATTTTTGAGCCAACATTTTGATCGACTAATTTGCCAGCGTCTGTATTTTGTACTCTTCGGGCACTTTCCCCTATCACTTCTAACCATCTCAATGAGCACTTGAACGGAATGATCAAACTATCTTCGTAAAGGCAACACATCTCATAATTTAATTCTCATTGCGCCTTTAATAAAGTTTTCTTTTCAGTCAATAACCACAAATCTCAAAGCTTACAAGTGCTTCTTGCCGGAGTCGCTACCCAACAATTTTAAAAGCTTAATACAAGCCCAATATTTCAAGTATTGGACAATACCAAGCAAAAATCACCAACTACAAATCCCCAAATACTTTGAAAAATTTCATTTTACTATATTTTCTATTTTGTTTACGAAAAAAAATGTTTAAAGTCATCACTTGCATGCAAGTTTGACTTGAAGTCAAAGTAATAAAAATGCAAAATGATCTTCTTTGCCAGAACAAAGCAGGGAAAACTGAAAAAACACGCAAACCCACACACACACACACACACACACACACACACACACAAATATACAGACTCAAGCACAAGCAGCAGCAGCAGCACACACACATACACATACACATACACACACGCACACGTTAATAAAGTTAGGGATACATTCAAGGATGTAGTTATTTTTCTTATTTTAGACCAAAACAAAAAGTTAAAGTAAAATTGCACATATTTTACTCTTTCTTATTTCAGCTGTCAAATAAAACCTGCCAACGTCCACAATTTTCCTTTTAAATTGTCCATCAACGAACGGAAAGTTTGAATGAAAGTTTTTAAATAGAAAAACACAAAAAACAAACAAAATAAATAGTCAAAAGTCTCATCGTCACCAACTCTCTAATATGCTGCAACTTTTTGTCGTTGCTCAGTTGGCCAGTGGTTTTGGTCCTTCGAGTGCTATTGATATTGAAAATTTGATTAGTTTCTTTTATGACAAACGTCACCGCAAAATGAAAACTCAAACGTATTTGAATTTTTAAACAAACAAATTTTGGGTTAAAAGAACGAAGGGAAGCGAAGAAATAAATTCAGATTTATTCATGCGTTTGTAACTTGATCATATTTGGAGAGAGTGCAGCATGATGGTCCGTCCACTCACCTGATTTATTTGCCTGGCATGTTGCGTACTTGCTCCCACTCTACTGCACATATTTGACTTACATTCAAATCTAGACCAAAGTTATGCGATTTGGGGGGGGATGTGTGGCAAATTTCGTCACAACCTCAAGATGCCTCTTGGCCTTCTAGCGTTGGTCATAGGTTAATGCTTGGCTGAAACCTAAGAACGCAGAAGGAGGCTTGAAAAGATACTGGGGTATATGTCTGTGTCCTTGAGGTAATTATGTAATCAACTAAGATAGAAAGGAATGTACAGGCGAGTTCTGGTTAAGGCCTGATATTCCATAAGGATTTTGGTCTTCTTTGGATTCAGGTCTGGTGCCTTGTCTAGCGATGGCCCCAGCTCTCGATCTACACTACATGCTGTAAGAAGTTGCCACCCATGTATGTGAGCCTTGCCAGCCACGTGGGAGCAATACTGAGCCGTCCACCAGTTCACTTCTGTGGAATTCATCAATTCCAAATCATTTGTCACGGTGGGAGGAAAAGCGAGCGAGTTTTGCGCTGTCATATATCTTTTCGAAGTACAGAGGAGCGGTCAGCTCCCGTTGCAAGTTCAGATATGACTTGTGAAACCTACATCAAGGCGTAATGGGCAGAACAGGGACCAACATGCCGCTGGAATATCTTGAAAAAGGCATCCTAGTCTTGGCCATGGCGTCTACCTTTCCTCACAAGTTCTGGCTGTTGTTTAAGCCTAAGAACGCAGCAACTCTTAAAAGTGCAATGGCCGAATCAAACGCTGAATTTCGTTCAAACTCTTAATCAAATTGTCTTCAAGTGGGATACAAAGTTAATATAGAGAAAAAAAAGTTTCTTTTGAAAATCGAGTTTTGGTTTGTTTTAATACTGTAAGACTGGCAACCAGGCTAGAGTTTTAGTTGCCGTGCCAGCCAAGGTACCGCTTGTCCTCCTTAGTCCCAAACAACAGGCCGTCTTAGCTGGATTTACTCCACTAAAACGTCTATTCAAGATGATAAATATTCTTTATCGTTAGTGTTTTTAGTGCGAGACAAAATCTGCCACCCTGGGGCATAACAGACAGCCAGTAAAACTTCTATTAAAGACATGCCTTAAATATTTTATAAATATTCTTTATTGTCGGTGTTTTTTAAGTTCTACAGTTAAAACACAAGTCCGCTATTTGTTGGCTTTTAGCATGTAACTAATTTTATCTTATTGCTCTCTGGAGACGGCAAATTCACATGGCTAAACAAAAGCCTCATACATAATAAATACAACTTCAATAGATTTTCGCAGCGAACATAATAAATGTCTGGTATAGGAAACAAAGTAGAACCGTCGTGAGAATTCAGGGCCAATGCTGAGCTACTGGCAGCTGGAAGCCCACAACTTAATACTCAAAAAACTTTGCTTTCTCCCCTTGACTTATTGTTTATTAACTCTTGAGCTATTGTGTCTTGCTTCAAATACTTGTTATTGTTTGCTCTTATTTTTTTATTGCCACTTATACACAACTGCTTCCTACTTGCGAAAGTCACATTAAGCCAATAGTTTCGAGGGCATGCTCGCACTTCTGCCATTTAACTGAATTGGCTGGTCGGATGCGGCAGAACAGCGCAACTAAAAACAGAAACTTCTCAACAAGCTGTTCTGTGAATACACAAGAACAATTTTTTTATAAACAGAAAAAAGTATGAATAATATAACAAAAGTTGGTTTTCAGTATAAGTAGTACGAGTATTTTCATTAATGACAAGTTTCTGTTTTTTTTAATTTTTTAGAAGAAAAATTATTCTTTTTGTTATGCTTTGGCAAGTTTATAAAACAAAGAATGTAAGAGAAACGGCATATTTTATTTACTACAGCGATGGCTAGAAAAGCCACAACTTGTGTCAGAGGAAGCAAATAAGAATTTCAGTGTAAACAACAAAAATGAGGTAAAACAAGTCTATTCTAGATTTTGCATTAAAGCTTCCCAAATCGTGAGCTATTGTGGGTTAGGGTGAAGTGGAAGTTTTCTTTTTTTGCCTAAAATATTCTTTATAATAATTTTCTTTCTGTACGATTAAGAACTTTTTCAAAAAATCTTTTCAGAGAAACGTTCGACATAAAAAATAATATGTCTCACTTTGAATTGAAAAGTTCTCAATATGAAACAAAAATTTCAAATTTTATTTCGAATTTCAATTTAGTTAATAATTTTTGCTGCCAGAAATTCAGTTCCTCAATTTTATTTGAAAAAGAAGGAAAACTTATTTCTGAATAAAAAATGGCTTCTCAATTTTATTTGAAATATTCTCAACTTACAAAATCCAATAATTTGTTTTTGCGTTTTATACTTATAAAAAATATAAAAATCTTAAATTTTTTAAAAATGTAAAAAAAAATATTTGTTTAGAAAAATTTGTTTTAGCGTTTAAAACTTTTTTTTTAATTTTTCAATTTTTTTAAATATTCTTAACTTAAAAAATTAAATAATTTCTTTTCGCGTTTTATCCTATAAAAAATCCTAAATCTAAAATCTTTTAAGACATTTTTTAGGGATAAAAAAAATTATTTGTTTAGAAAAATTTATTTTAGCGCTTCAACATTTTGTTTTTAATTTTTTCAATTTTATTTGATATATTCACAATTTTAATAACAAAAAATTATTTGATTAGAGAAATTTGTACTTAAATTGGAATTTTCTCAATTTTCATCCTTTTAAAAACTTTAAGTTCTCAGCTTTTTTAGGGCTAAAAAAATGTGTTCCAATTTAACTGGAAATTTTCTTAATTTTTATAAAACAAAACTGTTGAACTAGGAATTTGTATTTGCAAAAATTTAAGATCTTAACATTTTTAAATAATTAAAAAAATTAATTAGAGACTAAACTGTTGCTTCTTCTTTCTATGATGATGGCTTGTAAGCATCACATTTTTACAAATCATGTTTGGTCATGCACGTTCTCAACATGGCGGTGTACATTTTTATTTTTTTTTTTTTTTTTGGTTTCATTTCACTCTAAAAACACCAACTTATAAATTATCGTGGCAGACCAAAAAAGTAGATGCCATTTGATTAAAGACCTTACGACTTTCGCCGAAGTATTTAAATGTCGCCTGAAAGTGGCGGTTGAATGCGTTGTATTTTTTTTGATTCACAAGGGCAATTCGCACATTTAATTTGCAATTGGAAGCATTGTCCCCTCATCCATTACAATTAAAGATAAAGTGAAAATTGTTAGATGGCAGTGACTGGACTAAAGTGACTAAGTGCTGGATTAAACAACATATACAGTATTTATTAATAGCGTGAGCTTGAACTATATTTTATGATGGTAATAACGAACATAAGCTGCGATAATAAAGAAGCGCTGCCAATGAATTTAATTGGGTTTTCGCTCTCAAAAGCCATGACACTGGTGGACTGTTAAGTTGAATGTCCTTCACACAATTTGTTTACTCCCAAAAATGTAATTAACAAAATGTTGTTGCAAAAAATGTGGCAGAGTTCAAATGATGGACATTGCACCTGCATATAAATTTGATTGCAGCAAATGGCGAAAATTTAAACGCAGGAAGTTGAATTTTTGTGTTGCTTCTAAATTGTTCAGCTGCATGACAACATTTTTCTGCGAATCATTATTTGTGGCAAAATCAAATGTGGTTTCACCCAACCGTCATGGCTTTTTTTTCTGTTGGTGCCATGACACGTAAGAAGGTCATTCTGGCCACTTAAGAGTGACAAATGATTGAGTTTTCGTTTCAAAATAACTTGTCAAGTTTGTTGTCTACGCAAAATTTTACTTAAAGTACCGTGAAAAAAAAAGACTTGAAAAAACTTTAGCGCCTTCGAAAAACAAGGTAAGTGGTATGACCTGCAGTTCGTGAGCTGAGATATTTAGGGGACGATTTTCAATGCCGGCTGTTAAAAAATTATAAGCATTTTTCTTTTACATTGTAACTTAAGCTCTGAAGAGAGTTGCAAATTGCAACAAAAAATGTTTCAATGATTTTACACTTTAAGATTTTGCTTAAGAGCCATTAATGACGACCAAGTGAACTGCGTATAAGAATCATTGGCATCAAAATTGTTCACCGTTCATATTTAAGAAGTTCAGAAATATTATTAAATTAAAGCAAAATTTATAGCGCCTCTAGAAAAGAAGATAAAGCTGCCGTAACTGAGTGCATTCAAGTAGCGAACCCAGCTCCGTTTAAGGATCTTTATTTAATATTCATTTAATTTATTCTCTTGTTGTGCGGTTAAATCAAACGTATTTTATTCTTACAAGAAAAATACCTTTTTTCTGAAAATTTCATTGTTCATGAAACAAAGAAAACAAACAAACTTCAGCAAATTTGTTTGTATTTATAATACCATATAAATGAAATGTATGTGTATGTGTATGTGTATGTATGGACAATGTAAATACATGAATGACATTTAACCGGCGGCGTATACGTTATATTTGTGTTGCGTGCTAATGTTTGTTATTGCACATACGCACCGTTAGGCCCACGAATAAAATCGATTCTCTTCTTTTTTCTTAATAAAAATGTTGGCTATAGAATTAATTTCATTTAAATTAAAATATTCAAGACTTTTAGGTCTAAAACAACAACAACGAAAAAAGTCTTTGAAATTCAATAAAAGTTACTGATTTGAGCTCATAAAATTCCAGTGCAAGTCATACATTGTATTTGTATATGTGTGTGTGTGTGTGTGGGCCTGTCTGATTGTATAAGATTGTAAAAATATTGGGTATTTCTTACTATTTCTTCTACACAAAGTCCTTTGAGACATAACCATTTGTGCTTGTTTTGTTCAGGCCAGGTTTGTTCAGTTTCGTTGTTGCACAAAACCCACAACATATTGGACTTCTGGAATCAGTTGTATGACTCGAAAGGCGAAACAATGTCGGGTGGTGCTAAACCACCAGCTACAATAATTTGACGTCGATGTTAAGTGGAAATAGGAAACCAAAGCCGAATAAAGTTTTAACTCCACCCACATTGGCGTCCGGGCGAGCAGGTGTGTTACAAGCAAACTGCTCAAATGACACGAAACCTCAGCTCCAGTAAGTAGCTTTGATTGTGCATATTCTTCCACCACCTTCACCGAAGGCCAATTGGGATGCTTTGAATGAGGGATCCGAAGCATTTTGGCTAGGGGCTATATCAAAAAAATGCAGGGAGGTCCTGTAATTTTATAACAGATTCCTATTGTTGATGAGAACTAGTTGGTGGGAAATTTACAGGCGAGTTGATTGTTACTTGAAATTTTCGGAAGAGGGTCACCTTATTCCATTTATGGACTTACCAGCGGAAGGGATTAAATAGCACGAAATCTCAAGCAACAGGTTTGAGTTATGAGCCTCTTTCACATATCACAATAAGTCGCCAAGTGAAGGCCGTGGTGAGCTGTTCAGTAAGAGCCATTGATCTACCACCAGATTAGGCCTTAATGGCTAGTGGCGATGTAAATCAATTTTATAGCCTTCTATAAAGAAATCTGAAATGTATACAGCGTAACCTAATTATTAAGTTAGTCCAAGGACAGCTGAAGCTGACAGGGTCATGAATTTGCGCAGTATGTGAAAAATAAGATCTTAGAAGCGACAGTAGGTGATACTTTTCCTGTGGACTAGTATTTTCTCATATTAGTGTATAATCTCAGGAAGAAAAGTGCGCAAATACCTTCAAGAACAAACTGTGCCCATAGATAAAAGGCCGACTACCTTAAGTGTATTATTTTCAACAGACAAACAAGAAAAAATCTCCATTGTCAGAACAAAAGCTATATTTACCACGGCGTTATTAACGAAAACTAATGCTTCAATAAAATAAGGCAAATAAAGCGGAAATCTGATACGGGCTAGTAAAAAAGAACAAACTCCAGGTGAAATATAGGACAAAAAACAAATTAAATAAGAAAAGAAATTAAGCCTCTGTAGGAGACTACAGGATACGTCAGTAAAAGTTGCATGTAACAGGAAGGCACTTTAAAAAAAAAACATATTCACGTGATGTCTAAAATATGAAAGTTTCTGCTTCTCAATTAACAAAGAAAAATTAGAAATTATAGAAAGTTTTTCTATTGGCGCGGATAGATGTGAACCGGCCTGTTGCCGTCATGTTACTTTGGTTACTGATGCCGAAGCACCATGACAAGTTATACAACATCCAAATAATAAAACTGGCAGGCGAGGTCTCGGAACGTTTGGAAGAGGATTACAATTTTGGGATGAGAAATCATCCGTAATGCTTTGACATTTTCGGACAAATAAATATCTCAACAGCCGAAGCTTCCGTATTTGGGATGACTCCAAACCACGTGCTGTTTGGAACGGATTTTGAGGTGGCAGCATTGTTGGTGGCGAGGTGACGCGAATTCGTGCGATTTGCAGGGTTTCCTGCCACTTAGCAACAATCGATCGATGCTCCTAAAAACAATGCCTTGAAAATCGGACCAATCGTAAAAAGTTTCGCAGATCTTTGAACAGGTACCAGATGCCACGTCAATGGCATTTTCGATGTCTTGCACAAAAATAGCCACCCGCCCTTAAGGGGAAACCCTTTTGTACAAAATAATCGAGTGCACATCTTTCAAAAATATTAGCAGATTTTGATCGGCGAGTGGCGATACTGGGAACACAACTGCGACTAACGGTGACGTTCACCCATTGCCACGAATTCGCACTTGAAGCACAATAACGAGGAATCAACAACTTCTGCTCACAATCCGTAAACTTGCTTAGATTTTGTGCGAAGGCAACAATAAAAAATGTGTCTCCAAAAGAGGTAGACGACAACAGTCTGTGTGAAGTTTTTCAGAACTTCCAATTTTTCTATTGAAATAAAAATAATAAATAATAATAAGTGCAAAATATTCACTACAGTTTGTCATCTCTACTAGAACAAAAAGAAAAGTACTTTGCTTTTAAAATATCCCCCCAGAAAAATACTTACCATCTTCTTCACTCAACAAAGAGAAAACACAAGCAAAACAAAAGTAATAAAAATCAAAACAAAGAACGAAAAAACTACAGAAAACACACGAACTTAACAAAACAAAGCAAAAAATAGAGAAACAACAACAAACAAAATGTGTATGTAAAAACATCTTGTGAAACAGCTGATTGGGTTAAAAACAGCTGACTGGAAAACAAATCAAAAGTACAATATAATTTCCACATTTTCACTTACAAAAGTAATAAGAGAACTTCTGTTTTCGGCCAAAGAGAATAATTACGCACATGCTCTGTTCAGTTAGAAGACACATAACGGTAACATGCCGTCAACTTGTAGATATCGAATTTATTTTTCGTTTTTTTTTTTTTTGTTGAGAACTGCTGATGGTGCAGAGCAGAATATGCACATTTTCATGTTGCCGACTTTCATCAAACTGTTCACAAGTACAAAATTTAACAAATTTATTTTACAGGAAAAGTTTTAGAAGGGATTTGCCACAGGAATCTTTATTCAAATTCAAAAACAAACAAAATATTCTACTCAACATTTGTTTCTATAAGATTTATATATTAATTAATCTTAGCTATTTAAGTGGGCAAGACAAAGCAATCACAGGAACAGCGATGAAGAGTCTTTAATGGCCACGAAAATAATTACAATGTTTTTTTCACTTTTTATTATTAAAAAAAAAAAAAATTCCTATTGCAAAATACCTGCCGGAAAAATTAAATGCTATTCGTACATACAATATCTAATATTGCGCTGACCATTCAACTTTGTGAACCGTTACTCGCAGGCAGTTCGGTCATTCTTCTTATAAAATATTGCTGTAGAATAGTACAAGAAATTCTCGAGAGTTATACATTAAAAGGTCTATGCCAGAAACATTAAAATATATAAGTGCTGCTCTGTGTGCAGAATATTCCAAGTTAAACAAATTGGCAATATACCACAAACCTGTTGCTCGAGAAATCGGGCCCTCTAATCTCTCCTGCTAATTGTTCCCTAGACAGCGGAAGAGGTCAAGGCATTTAACTTATTAACTAGACTCAGCTTGAAATTCCCCACCATTTAGTTCTTACGAGTGACTTGTTGCAAGACAAAAAAAAACCTGGGAACCATTTGGAAGATTGATCCCTTTCAGACGTACATACGAACGACCCTTGTTGAGTTTTTAGCCACAGCCAAAATGTTTTGGGTGAAGTTAAGCACCAGGACTGCTCTTTCAAAGCATCCCAGACAGTAGCGACGTCAGCACTCCCCGTTCTGGCGATTGAATATGGCTGAAGATTTGGGAAGCATCGACAGAACGGAAGTCACAAAGGAACTTCCTTGAGTTTTGGTTGATTCTTTATGCCCGAGAAAGCAGAGTCTTTCCGTTTGAAATACTCCAGGGCCAAACCTGCACTCCGGGTCTGGAACATACATAAATACAAAAAGATGCCTCCAACTTTAAGTGTATTTTAATTTTTGCATAGACTTTCAAATGAAATGTTCGACCTCGTACAACATTTTGTACGCTGCTATATGTTTTTTCGGCTGGTATGTTCTGGAGTTGTGACTGTAAATTTGGCTTCGGGACAAAACAGTGTGCCAAAGTTTCCTGTACAACCACTAAGCAAGAAAATCCTGCTTGCAGGCTTAAAAGACAAACAGCAAATAGTTTTGTGTTTTCTGTTAAAATCGAACAAAACAAAACAAAAAACTTTATTCAAACAAACAAAAACGATTATTTACGTTTGTCTCAAGGCAACAATAGAACGATCTATTTTTTTTTGTATTGTTGTAGACGGTGTGTTGTTGTAAATTCCCCAATACGTGACGAAGTGTTTTAACTTCCTTGAATAAATAGTAACAACAAAGTTTAGACGCACTAACAAGTGTGTTACCCTGAATGCCATTAGGACGTGAGATATTCAAGTTCAACACACGCCTGGTATATGTATGTATATATGTGTGTGATATATACATATATATATATATATATATATATATATATATATATACATATACTAGTTCACTTTTTTATTCACTTTGTGCGTCTCATGGCAAACTCAAGCCAACGAATTTTTGGATCTTATGTTAAACTTAACATGACACAGGACAACAAATAATAGTGATATATAGACTTAAAGTTTTGTTTAAAGAAGAAAAACTATTATATAAATGTACATAACAAACATGTCTGCCTTATAAGAGGCAGCCGGATTTGGCCACCAGCTGAGATGCCTCTTCAAGCTGAAGCATTCTGGCTAAGGTCGCAGGATGGCGCTGAGTGCTATAAACAAATATTTGTTTTTGTAAAGAGCGAGATGGTGGGGAGTTCGTTTAAGGACTGCAGTTCTTTAGGGCTCAGGCGTCTTATCCTCTTCGACTATCTGGGAATTGGCTGGCAAAAGTGATTGAAAGCGGTCTAGTGCTATCACCATATCTAAGACATAACGACAACTAACAGAAACTTTCCCCTTGGGATCCGCGTTATGCCGTTGACAAACTCAATTAGTAAAACTGGTCCACTGGTCAGTTTAGGCCAGCATGACAAGTGTTGACAAAAATCAATTTCAAAATCAATCTGTCAGCTTGCCTTTTGCATCATGGGTGCAAATTCGACCCTGGTATAGTATTTTAAGGCACTCGGCTTAATAAGGAAGTAAGGAACCCTAGTACCTCGGTTGGTTTAACTAGCCAAAAAGGGGAACAAAAGACCCCAGGGGTTTTTATTTACATGACAGTCTAAGCTGATCGTGCTTGCTCTGTCTACCAAGGCCAAAATGTTCAGACTGAAGCCGAAACCGTAGCAGGTAATGGTGCTTCTATAGATCCAGTTTCGAGGAATCCAATTATCTTTCGATTTACTGCCTGAACTGTTAACCAAAATCATCGACAATTGTGTGCGGCTTGCAACGTCAAAAAAATTTCACTAATTCACTCTACACCACTCCATTTCACAACAAGGTCATTTCACTAAAAAATATATATAATTTTCTGCCTTTTATTTAAAAATTTCAAATTATAGCATAAATTATTGTGCTAAAAAAAACAGATTCTGTTGGCGTGTGTAATTAGTACTAGAAAAAAATCGTTCGCTCTCTTTCAGCTCTTTTCGCAGCGTACCAGCTCCCACACCATAAACGCAACCTTCTCACATCTGTTGCATGCTTGACTCCGTTGCAAAAGCGAACCCTATTACAGAACAAATTTTTAGCCCCAAACAAGTCTGAGCTGTTATCATAATGTTGCTTTTCAGTTACGTTCTTGGCAAGCGGTGTTGTGCCTGTGTACACCGCCCCTCCTCCCTCCTCCCTCCTCTCACTAACCCACAAACCGCTCATTAGACATTTTACTCTCGTTTTTATTTCACTTTCGATTTCTGTGCTTTTGAAGTCTTTATGCTGCCAGTGAAATTCGACAAACAGAAGTGTTTAAACGTGCACGACTGTTTTAAGCGGCATTCAACAGCGACAGGCCGATAAAGAAAAATGTTTTTTTTTTATTTTTCTTAAACAATTAACCGTTCTGTTTGTGCTAAACGTTAATGGCTGTTCTGTTGTTGTCGTTGATGGTTTTATTTGAGTGGGGAAAAAAAATCGCCGAATTACAAAGAAAATATAGACGAAGCCCAACAGAGGGACATAATTGCTGTGTGTTAAAAATAAATTTAAAAAGCGACAAGGAAACATAATTGTAGCAGCGTTACTGAAGGGCGTAAAAAATTAATTTTTAAAAATTACCTTGATTGGAATAAAAGAATCAGGCTTAAATAGTGCGCGTGTTAACAGTTGGCAGGTGTGAAGACGATATTATTTTGATTTTCTGACTTGCCTTAAACTGTTGCAAATAGTTCAGCTTGTGTTGACAAGAACAAGGGTGCGAAACAACAACCCAATAAGTGAAGTTTAGTTTGAGCAAGAAAAAAGTGCACAATTCTATATCCGCCTGCCCAACTGGTACCAAAATAGTTGTTGCAAAACCTGCAAACGTGTGTGGAGACACATTTTTTATAAGTTTTTATATGTCTGTGTGTGTTTGTGGGTGGGTGTGTGATTGTAAGTATATTTCATTGCTTATTTTTAAATCTATAGAAAAATTATGTTTTTTTATGTCCCAGGCTTCTAATTACCCCAAAAAAAAGATTTTCAATTTCCCTGCATGTCTTTATTTAAAATATATAGAAATTTCACTTGGCTGTTTGTTTGTCAGCATCAAAGAAAGTAAATTTATGTTTTCCCACAAACAACAACTTTACTTTTAACTCTAAAGTGCACGAAAAGTTTATAGTAAAAGGAAATCAACCCAACCAGACAACTAGAGCTGAAAAGAAGCCAACAACAAAAATCTTATCTCTTTTAAGCCAATAGCCCAAGTTGTTAAGGCTTTAATTTGTTCTAAGTTTTATTTTAGCAAATTTTATAAATAACTGTAAAACATTTAAATTATCTTCCATCGATTAATTTTCCTCTATATATTGTACTAATAGTGTCGTCTTACTTTAAAGCTTAACGCAAAAGTGATGCTTGTTTATGTCTTTGATTCAATTATGCTTTTTGTACAGTGCGATTCAAAAGTCACTTAAAAATTTAAGAAGTTTTTTATAATAGATTTTTTTTTTCAGTTTATAAAATATACAAAATTGAACTTTTCATACACTAAATTTTGAAAATAATCTCACTTAAATGATACTTGTTTTGCAAAAACAAGTTATTAAATATTTAAGCCAGCCTTTAGAATATATAAATTATATTTGTTGTTTTGTGAACTCAATCCTGTTATAATATTTTTATTAAAATATTATTTTTTTAACGCAACTCTATCCTTCTGTATCAAACAGGGTTCTCTCATTTCAATATATGACCAGCGTTTTGCCACCTTGCGAAACTTAAGCCTGTTTATTACTTCCCACAACTCATTGCTGATTCAGTGACATTTTTGCTTGATTACAAATCGAATAAAAATTTTGCTGATTTTTTTTAACTCTTTGCAAAACATTTTTTTTAATCAATATTCTTTAAACAAAGAAGATGAGTCTTTCGTTCGCTGAAATTTCACACATTTTCAAGTTCGAAATGGAATATCTCACGAACAGTCTATTGACTAAATAAGACTTAATTAATTGATATTTTAAATTAAAAGTTGTAAAGTTCTTCTTATGTTATTAAGTTTTTCTATTTGAATAATTATGATTCGCATTCACAAATTTTTTAATTTTTTTTAAATTTTTATTTTTTTTTTTTTTTTTTGAATAATTATGAAAAAAACATTTACTCACTTGAAAAAAAAAGAAACGTTTAAATGTTTTATGAGATCAACCTTGAGTGGTGGCAATTATGAAAGAAAAAAATCTCTTTTTGGCAACACTGTTAAATAAAATTACTTTGAATAAAAGCAAACAGTTTTTTTTTAATTTCTATAAAAAAAATCATAACAATTACACACGTGTGATTTAGCAACCGCAGAGCTTGAATGTACAAGGCTTAAAATAAGCCTAACATTTTGCATAGATCTGCGACTACTCACAGCGGGTAGTCCTATAGAAGCAAGTCCAGCCTTAGGCGAAGGGAAACCCAGTCGATACGTCTATAATCTACACAGGCAAATTATGAAAAACTGTTTTTATGCCGATTAAATTGCATTGACATAAATATTGTAGGTTGGATCCACCCTATTGAAGACCATGGAGCCATCTTCCAAAATAGGCGGATACAGAGAGCAGAATAATTGTTTTCGATCTTCAAAATTCCTAGACCAACATTTTATGAAACGATGAGATAAGCAGCCTGTCTGCACAAAAAATATTGTGACATGATGATAAATTTGTGTTTGACAATTTTCACACACCCATTCAAACATCTGTTATTATTTAAGGCAACATTAATTATTTAACTTCTATCGAACTGAAGCTGAAGTTGTCGCAAGTCCACAAGAAATATGTGATTTGAAAAAAATATGCCGATTAGAAGATGTTTGTATTAAAACGACTAAAAGTCAAACATTAATGCACGTTTTTCTTACGATTTACAATCGCTTTGAAATTACAGCCTGATAAAAACGCTTTTATCACAGAGACGCATTAATCTTGCGTGACATTTTTCCCAAACCATTTGTTTTGTGCACGAGTAAAAGCTGTCAATCAGTTCCGTTACTCCTTTTGATTTATGCCAACCTTGTTAACAGAGAAATTGGGTGAAGTTTATATCAATATAAACAAAAAGCCAAAGAAAGTTTAAGGCCTTAAGAAGAATTCATTGTTCGTCAAGAGAACGTTGACAATTTCATTTTCATAAGAAATATAATGTCGAAAAAGTAACAAAATAAAATCTTTAATACATTTTTACAATACGTGTGTTTTTACATTATTCAGAACAACTTAAAGAGTATTACGGTCCATAATGTGCAGCTGGCAAATGTCCTTCAACCACCCAAGTCAAATTTCTGCGATATGTGTGACGGCATTTATCTTTGCAGTCGAAAACTTTCTCTACTCTTCGCAGAAGGGCAAACTTTATGCTTAAACAATAATGCGCATTCAAGTTCTATGACGTCGCCCTACAGCGCAACAATCTTTTACAGTTTGAAGACAATTACTTGTTTAGCACAGCATGCCGCGGCATGCACTGCAATGCATATAAAATAATTTTTAAAAAATTAAGAATTAAGAAAAAAAAATACGTTTTATTAAATAGTTTGACTAAATTACAGTAGACTCTTGGAAATTAAAACTTGCGAATTAAAACTCGAGTCTTTCGTAAATTAGAGCCAACGCTCTCAAATTGGAGCTGATGATTGCAATTTCTGAGCGTTTTTATTTTTCGTTTGTTTTTAACACTGGAAAATTGTGCTTCTAGCGTTTTACGTGGAGAGGAAAAGGGGGAGTCTCCATTTATGTAATTTTTATTGTATGTGCAGATCTGGTACTTTTTTAGTGAAATTTGATGAATGCTAATAAAATATTCAATATTTTTTGCGTTCCTTTCAGATACATCTGTAAACAAAATTGCAATAAATTTATGCAAGAGTTTTTTGCGTATTTTCTATGTTGTTTTTATTAAGCAAAATAAGCCCCCTGGAAATTAGAGCTTGTCGTGTATTAGAACCACCACAGGTACCAAGTGGTTCTAAAATGCGAGCGTCTAGTGAAAATCAATTTCACTGTACAAGACAACACATTCATTTGAAAAAGTCCCAAGTTTTTCTTTCCATTTACTTATTTATTTATTATCTTATTTTACCCAAGAAACACTTTAAAGTTTTACCATAAGGAATTTGAACGCAAAATATTTGAGTGGTCCTTTATAAAAAGAGAAATAATTTTGCCATTTTGCTTTAAAGGGCAAGTTACAGAGTTTCTTTCAAAATCAATTTGTTTTAGTTCAGTTTTAGATTTGAATTCATAAAGAAAAAAATTTTCTATTATTAACTCCGCTTTGGCGAGTTGTTTTATTATTTCAAACCTTAAAGCTTTTACCTGTTTTGGATTATAGTCGTAAATGAAAAGAATTGCCACTTGAAAAACAAGCATTTACTTAAGGAAGAAATTGTTGATGTGGATGGAACATTTAAGTAATTAATTACGTTTTGTTCTATTCTTAACACTTTTATCAAAACTGTACAGGTAGCTTTTTGTTTTGTGGATCAAAATCTTCATTCATTCATTCAATATTTTAATGAAATATTTATAATGGATGATTTATTTGGGCCTTTTCGGTTCGCTTGGTGACGTCTGATATTTTATTTTTTACATGTAATGTAGAATTTATTATGAAAATGTTTATTTATTTATTTATTTGTTAAAATAATACAATTATAAAAATAAATATTATCAACTCGGAATTAAAATTAATGTTAAATTAATTTTTGGAACTTAATTTTCGATATATTTTAAAGACTTATGGTAATATTAATACTGTCTTTATATTGTATTATTATATTATTTTGAGTGAAATATTTTTTATGCCCGTAACTTCAAATATCGGCTAACTTTTGAATTTTGTTTTATATCTTTGTTTAGCAACTTTCAAACTTAACAAAATTGAGTTGCTAGTGCTTAAGCAATGAAAAGTTATTATAATTTTAATTATTGAAAACCATAATTAAATAAATATATTAATTAATAGAGCAAACTAGCAAACAAAAAATGATATGAACAATGCTGCCACCTTATTAAATAAGTCGATGTTGGTAAAAATGTAGCCATATCGAGTAAGTAGAGAGTTGAAAGATAATTATAAAAAGTGTTAGAGTTGATTTTTAAATAAAACTGATTTCAAATTTATTATAATTTTTATAAATACGTTTTTTTTCTGCAAACCCATCCGATTAGATTAGAAAAATATACTATATTATTACATATTTTCAAAGCTGTTCCATTAACAGCTCTTTAGTTTTAGGCACCAGCAGGCTGAAAGAATTTAGAGCCTTTCATAAACAACACTTTTCCTGGTAACTTTTGCATCGGCAAATCTTTTCAACTAAAGAGCTCAAGACTAATAATACTAAATGACCTTTAAGCGCTATAATTTGCCAAAGGACTGTCAGATGGAAATTTATTTATATTCTCTATTCCGTTCCAATAAGTCGAATATTTCCCTACAAATCCTTTAAAAATCTTATCAAGGGCGACACGCAATTCCAGACTTATAACTGTATATAAATTTATATACATTTATAATGGTTTTACTGTTCAAAAATTATAGGTTACTTTGATTGATGGATATATCAGTCAGTATTATACAGAAAAATGGGCATAGGAAACTCCTTAACTCTTTTTCGAAACACTGATCATTCGCCGTAGTTACAATTTCCAGCTGATTTCGAACATATAAATTAATACAATTTTACTAGAAGATGACTTTGAAGTCGAAACTGATTTCAAGGACTTAAAACTATTGAACATTCGAATGCCCCTAAAATTAATAAAAGTTTTTCATATAGTTTTTTTTTCATCATTAATTATTCTTCAATTGAAGTATTTGTGCTTTTCATGGTTATCAATAAATAGTGTATTCGTTTGTTAAAGAATTTAAAATTTTTCAAAATTTTTCTGTACGTCGTCACCAAAAACCATTAGTGGGCTTCTTCTTTTTTGTCTCATTCTTATTTGAGAACACAAAAGACTTTTTGGGTGTAATATTGTTTTCAATGACTCTCATTTGTCACATTTGAACAAATAACATAATTAATCATTGATAAAAAAAAAGTGGCCTGGGCCACAGAATGCCAGTGTTTAAAGACGGTGTGACAGTGAGAAGACTTAATGTGTATTTTAAATTTGCTAACTGGGAAATAACCGATAATGGGATTAATTTAGTTGTCAAAAAAAGTTGACACTTTCACTTTAAGCCACGAGCACTTTAAGCATGCAAAAATAATTATTAGCCGAAAATAGGTTTGTTAAGCCGACTTTAATTTTGAATATCATGGAAAACATTTAATTTTCTAAAAAAGTTTGTAGCATTCTTTAAACGATTTTTATCTTAAGATTTGTTTGTTAAGCCGACTTTAACTATCTGTATATTAAAATTGCTTTGAAATGGTTTTATGGTGTTTTTAAAATCAACACCTCCTTAAGTTTGCTGGCGAGTAGGAAGATTTATTGTTTTGCAAACTAAAAAACTACCAAATAAAACAATTTTTATTGTGCCATTATTGGAGAATCTTAAATGGAAATTTTCAATAGCCGGACCAAAAATAACTCCCAATACTAACTGCAAGCTAAACATGTCCTGAACTTTAGAAGTTTGTTCTAAAGAACTTCATTCTTTCAAAGAAAAGTTTCACAAAGTTTCCGCTGTAACTGAACTTGATCTGCACGAACGAAAAACACTCGCTTTCACTTCAATTTAAAACAAAAACACACTTTTAACTATAACATGCGGGTTGTTAAGCATGAAAACTATGCAAATAATAACTTACTGTTTGCTTTGGCAATATTTGCACAATTTATTTACCTTAAAGTTTATAGTTTTCAGCAGTTCCCACCAGTTGTCATGTGTTCAGTGTGAATCAGCCACTTAAACAACATTTCAAATTAAAAGCTTTAAGTAGAACAAGGACATATAGAAAATGTAACTTATAATTAATATCGTTTAGGTATTTTGTTATGATGGCATGAAAGTAATTTCGAAAACTTAACATCAGGTAGCAACTTTGCCAACAACGTCGCACAGGCCTTTGCTTCTTGCTTTTAATTCACTTAAGCAAAACGATGTGAAAAGCAAAAGCATTTCCTTAGTTCCCAAATATTAAACACTGACAGAAATATTATTGTTTGTGCTTTTCGGATTTATTAAACGGAAAGGAAATAAATACATTTCGAAAAGCATAAATAATACGAAAATTTCTTCTGTTCAAAAAACAAACAACATGTGTATAAATGTCAGGAAAGTGTTTCACTTCCGACATTGCACTCATAGAATATGCAGATGATGCTGCTATTGCTGCAACAAGCCACTGGCCAGAAGAAGCGTCACTGTCTTCGAAATGAAATCAACCTGTTTGAAAAATGGCTTAAGAGATGAAAGATGCTGAAAAATCGAAACATGCGAAATTTGCTCAAATATCTGGAAGTGAGTCGTCACCGGGATGTCACGCCTAAAGCTTAAATTACACAAACTATATATAGTCAGCAATATGCTAACGATATACATATAAAGTAATTCTTAAGCTGGTGTGAACATCTGTGTGCAACGATTCACTCGTGGGTGCCTGCCAATATGTTTATGTGGATCTTATCATGTTATCGGTTGGACGCAATGCCAGTGTGAACATATGGAATTATGTTATGCAGAGCAGCTGGCAGGTCGAATATTGATACTCTAGAAATATATATCAAGCAAAAGCTTTAAGTTGCTTAAGAAGAGACTTAAACATACACACAGTAAAAGAAGAATTCAAGCGAGATTGTATAACCACACAAGTCCTTCAGCCAACGCATTGTTAGATGACAGGGCGACTGCACAACAAGGCTTAAACGCCCACATGTATCAGATGTGCCGTGAAGGACTTGTATAATTGTAAATATGTTGTTGTATATTTATTCGGAAATGTTAAGGACTTTAAGACATCCAATGAACTATGAACTACGTAGGAGCCGCACATCACCTCTTATTTAATGAATAAGTGATTAAATTTAATGCTTAATGTCCCAAATAAAATAGATTGCAAATGACTAAAGTTTTAAAAAAAATCTCTGTAAATGCAGGTTTTTTCAACCGAGTAGTACTTAGTTTTAGTTTTATGTAACGCACTGTATAGTGTCAACTAATGCAAGCCGCTACTGTTGACACGCACTCATTGACAGTCGAACATCAATTAACCCAACATTCCCAACATTGCCTTTTTATTAATATGGACTTGTTTGTTGGGTTATTGAGTGCTTGTATTTATGTACGTGTAATTGTGTATTTTGTGTTTTTAGGTTATTGATTAATTGTATGTAAAGAATTTTTGGCTATTGTTTTTTCTCACCAGAGCCTTTGGCAGGAATCGAACCTACGAGCTCAGGCCCACAGATCCAACTACCAACTCATCCATTGTATATTTCTTGCTTTAATATCAATTCATAAAATTCTACTCTATGGAGGTGAAATCTGGGCGGCTACCCTCAAGGAGAAGTGGAGAGCGAAGACCATCCTAGCAACAGGAGGTATGAATTAAGGAGAAGTCACGACGAACTTCTTGCTATGGCGGAGCCAAAGGAGGAGGAATATAATCGCTTGATGGCAATTGCGAGCAGATTATTGTATTATTATTATTGTTATTATTTCCCGAAACAAAATAAACAAAAATTAAATTACGATGTTTTGTGATCCCCTGCCGAAACTCAATGCCTTTGTTTCTCATAATTATGGCAGAAAATGATTCCCTTTCAAATTCTTTAACATCCAAACCACCATCAGCCGGCATACGGTGGCTGTCTTTTATCTTTGCTTCTGGTTGAATGGCACTAACCCATTTATTTGCCACCGCCACTGAAGCAACATGTTGTAAAATTATAGTAGTCCTTGTGCGATGACAGCGCAACGTGTCGCAGCCAGATAATGTCATTGAGTCGATGGCTTTTCATTATTAGAATTACAATTATCTCAATATACGATAAATGCGGTATCGAAAAATGTGTGTAACAGGCAGATCAAACAGGAATCGCAATAAAATTGAAATTTGCGCAATAAAGTGTAATAAAGTCCTGACACTGGTTGGGCTCATTACAACATTCGTTCGGATATGGATGATTGGAAAATGTAAGGGACGCGTGAGTGAACCTTCAAGAGAAAGGTAAGCAAATTTTGTTTAACCTGGCGTCACTATAGTGGGTGGTCTTACACTCATAATTGTGAGTAGGATGACAACTTTGTTAGAACTTGCGTCATACCAGCTCATTCTATAGTTTAACGCAAAATTTAAACACATATTTAAAGCGAAATTTAAAACTTTTATAACGCTAAAACTTAATTATGAATTCAAATTTGAAAATAGGTACTATAAAGGTCAGAGCCCGGCTGCCTCGATGTCGTCCGACTTATTTTTTTTGTTTATAATTCAGTTACTGACGCCAACTCACTGCAACAGGTTACAGGGTTGAGCTGCCCGTCCAAATGATAAAGCATTATCATCCACATGACTGGTCGATAGTGCCACAATTTAGGCCAGTACAGCAGTAAGGAATTACTCTTTAATACGGGCTTAACATCTGAGGCGTTACTGCTGCATGTTTTAAAATCGATTTTGGTGAAATCATCACCATAAATTCCGAACGCCATAGAATAACAATAACCGATTTCTTTTGGGCCAAATTGAACGATGTTGTCGATGATAATATGTGAATGCAGAAGGGTAGCGATACGTGCCAGCATCACTTGAATTGTTCAACAAGATAGTGCTACTTGAGCCCACTAGACTTTTCTTGTTGGGGCTACACGAAATCGCTGGTATTTTCAAATGCACTGCAATCGGTCAATGCTTTTAAAGTCAATATAACTGAGGCCATTGCTTAACTTTACACAGGTCTGTGTGTGGCAGCGTCAGTCAAAATTCCACCACTTGGATCTGTGGGATTATATAAGAAGCCAAGCGATGCAAGAATTTATTTGACCACCCCCATCCCCTCCCCCCTTTTTAACGATTTGTCAACTGGTCGAAAGATGCGGATCACTCAGTTCTTCTTTACATCCGCCATTACTTTCTAGCGAAATTTGTTGTCCCTAAAGTCCTATCGATGCCATATGGCAAGTGTTCGCTGGGCGGAGTGCCAGCGACATGTTCAATGGCTCATTAATCGGACGACATTTGAGATCTACTAGTGAATTTGATTTTTTCCTCACATATGTGCGACTTAAGAACAAATCTAAGGCAACTAATTCGCTCAACTTCGAAGTATAAATCTGTGATGCCACCAGCCTGAAATCCACTCCAACCAGAATTTGCCATGATTATTTAATCCGAAAACAACAAACAGTTTTCAACGTATGATTCCGTGTGACTTAATGTATCAATTTAGCTGGTGGAGAAGATTCTTTTTATCTCTTTCTCCAACTGTTTCGCTTATAAGAGTTTTTCATAATCTGTTGAAGTAATGAAAGTTTATTCAGTCTATTAAGTCCAAGTTTTGTAACAAAACAAGCATTTTCATTTCCATTTTTATGGCATTATACATCCTAATTATAAACGAAGAATGCTGATGAATGAACATCCTTTGTTGCAGTGCACTTGGGAAGTAGGAAACATGACAAAAAAGTGTACAATAGAAAAAAAAACTGACAAACGAACAAGACACACTTCTGCTCACGCACACTTTTTTCACGGATTGGCAGCCAAACCACAACAACCCGGCTCACGCAAGTTACATGAGTGTTGGCCGTCCCTAACGAAAAGCAATAAAAATAAATAAAACAACAACGTTTTACCGGCCAGTTTAATTTTATGCAGCCACCTGAGTTATTTAAACAATTCCATTACATTGCCTCGCATCTTCTTGTGGCATCATGTTAAAATCGATGAAAACGTATTGCCACATATAAATTTGCCGACTACAACGGATGTCACGCCCGTGCAGCAAACGGCAATTGAATGCATGTCGTGAAACGTATTAAACTCCTGTATACAGAGCAAAAGCAATAACGCAATAAATAATATGACTTAATGGTTAAGCATTTAATTAAGAGTGTCAGATTTTGTAAGAAGGTAGAAAAAAACTTACACGACACACGACACATGACACATGATACCAGCACAGATGATGAGATGAGATGAGATTTTATAGGGTTCAGTAAGTACTTATTTGATTGCAATTGTTTCAGCAAAAATATGAGAAATATGAATAACACCTACGGAACGTGTGCAAATACGAAAATCGGTCTGTGTTGTCTGTCGCTACTATCGTATAGCGAACGTGACTTGTAGGGGGAATAACTTATTTGTAGACAATCTTTATTTTGCCAAGTTCATCTATCCCCCCAAGAAAGCAGGTTTTGCTTTACCGTACATCAAATAGGCGTACTCTAGTCTGCGGGTTATAAAGAGGAAAGTGTTTCTTGGTGGGCACGGCAACCAAAATTTTGAGAAGTTCCGGTATGACTCGGTTATGCAGGTAGGTTCTGCAGCAAAATCAATTGCCAAAATGGTGCCTTACTTGACCGCAACGTTCTGGCTCTGGCTCTGGCTGTGGCTTAAACTTAAAAAGGCAGACAGAGATAGCGGAGAAACCGTCTACTTTTGATGATCCAAATGTCCGCGAGGTGCTGTTGTCTTGCAACTGATTTTTGTTGATCTTAAGGAATACATTGGCGTATCTGGTATGATCTGATCTTCCTTGCAACTTTCAGACTATCAACTGGGGTGCCTCATATCTTTCTTTTACCGTTTAGAAAATGACTGATAAAAGGGATAGATGGTCCGATCCGTCTAGCACGAACCATGGATCCATACACATATATCAGAGCCCAAAGAGCAATGAAAACAGCGGTTTTCTTGGTAGTTCTGTTGGCCAATAAAATCTTCGTCGGTAGACTAAAGAAACGGAGATTTGCATCAAAGTACACAGAACAAAATTGAAGGAACAATTGTTTAGTTTATCCATAAATTCCGTAAACGAATATTTGTAGAATTGTTGTTCAAGTTAAGCGGTACGAAACCAGATTATTGCAGTAGATGCATTAATTCCGATAAAGTTCTTTAAACTCCACTAATCATCATCAGATCAGGCCATAATAGCAGGTGCTGATGGAAATCGCTGGATTAGATCAGTCGCTTTGGCTTAAATTAGTATTTTATTATTTAAATAAGGTAACGAAGCTTAAGTTTGACACAGTAGACCAGACCCCTCAGAAGTTTTATATCGTAAAATCTGTACAAACACAGAAAATGTCAAATTTTTATTCCAGTCTTAGGGGATTTCCATTGGCGGCGTTATTTATGCAAAGTTGTTGCAAATGCGACAAAAGAAATTTTTTAAATTTTTATCCTTTTTTTATTGTAATTATTTCTCTTAATATTTAAGAAAAATATGTATAGAAAATAGACTCTTTAAAAAATGTCTTACGCGGCATTTATGCGGCGATTTTTAAATCACATTTTTTTTTTATTTGATTTGCCAACAAATTCGTTCGAGAAGAAGCCAAAGGAGGAAAAAATACACAATTTCAGTTTTCTTTATTTTTGTTTGTTTTTTTTACTTGTAATTTCCTTTTATTTTCATTTGTAATTTTGCGCATTTTTTAAGGCAACAATAAAAAAGAAGACATGCCGCAAAACTTACTACGAGACGATAAAGTGGTTTTGGCAGGAACTTTAAAAGATAATAAAAAGAAAAAACATCCTACAAATAGAGGCTTTTTGAAACAATTGGATGAGTGGGAAAAATAGAAATAACAGGCAATCTGGCAACTTTAAGACGGCCAGAGAAAACAACTAAAAGCTGACGACGGTACTTAATGGATACCGCAACTGGGGCTTTTTTAGGCAATTGAATGAATTGGATGGAAGAAATAGATCGGCTCTATTACGTACGAGTACGTACGAGTATGTACGTAATAGAGCCGCAATTAATCTGGCAACTGTTTGCTTTTGTCACGAGAAAATCTATAAAATCTGATGATGGTGTCATTAGCTGGCCCTACAGTTCAGGCGTAAGCTCTAGTAATGTTTAGCGCGACTGGGGACCTGTAAGCAGTCAAGATCAGCTCGACCCTCAACAGCTATTGTAAAGAAGGCTATCGGCCGCGCCAAAATTTTCCACTTTGAACTTTCAACAAACTACACAGCGTAATAAAAGACTTATTTTATTCTGAAAAATAGTTTAATTAAAATTTCTTAGTAAATAAAATAAAATACTTATAATACTTGTATAAATTCGAATTAACATACTTTTGAGTATGGAAATTCCTTGAACTCAAGTGTCAACCAAATCACGTCTGAATTGTTTCACCGTTGAGTTTTCACAAATTTGTATAATGAAAATTGAATTAATAGTGAATCATACATATTGTTTGTTGTTGTTTACTTTTATAAAAAAAAATTATTACAAAATATAAAATACAAGATTAACCCTTTTATACCCACACCATCCTCTCCCCTCCCCCCAAACACACATAAAACAAAATTTTAGTGGACTCCTTCAATATTGAAATTTGGTCCACAAGTGACACAGTTGTTTGATAATCAATAACTGGGGCGAAAAATTGGCGTCAACTACCCCCCCCCCCCCCCACCCAACCCTTCGAAACCCGAGCAACGATAATATTTTGTTATTTACGCAGGTATTTATTGCTGGCAAACTCGTATATTTGTGTTGCGAAATAGTTTGAACTGGAAAACGAGCAATCACTCATTTTTCACTTCTTTTTGTTGTCCTTCGTCTGTAGCACGTTTTCATTGTCCTCATGTTGATGGCAGAAAGTAAATTCAATAGCATAAAACAGTTCGTTTTAACAGTTTGTGAAGCAACTTCTAGGGAAAAAATTTGTCTCAAGACAAACCTTCGCCCGACTCTTCCTATGCCAAATCCTTTCATTTTCCATTTAATAACAACTACACAAATGGAATCTTACCCCTATTATTGATTTTCCTTTTGTAAAAGTGTATAAGTACTATATTTACACATGGCCGTAGAAAAGCTGTTCTTAAATCATTTCCTTGTTCTTATTTTCATCCTGTTCCTGATAAATAATTTATGATTCTGTAAATTGTTGTTGGCGTCATTGTGCTGGAGTAAAAAAAAACTGTTTCCGTAGGAGTAACTTTAATTTGGTTCCCAACAGAAACTAAAAACTTGTTGTTGCTCCCAGGTGTTCTTAGTGCTAAAAAACAATCTTTAAGTCTTCCAGAGGAAGACATAAAATGTAATAACTTCACTAAGTTTTTGTGAAAACCGATTTTGTTCGGAAGAAAGTTTTTTAAGGCTTTTGTAAAACACAAAAGAGAATAATTTTAAGCTCAAAATGCGAAATGTTTATGTTAATGGGGGATGCCAAAACAGGGCTGAATTTATTGAAAAGGTTTTCTCATTTCAAAAAAAGTTGTTAATAAATAAATATTTGTTGCCATTAACATGAAAACAGGTTAAACTAACACGAATTGCCCAGAACCAGTCGCTTCATTATGCTAAACTAAGACGTTTTCATACTTCAGATTCCAATGAAAGTTTTTCGATGAATAACAAACAGAATTGCACTGGTCGAGTATGACATTCGAATTTTATTTTGTTATATTTTTCAAACTATAACAAAACACGTAATTTTCAGAAGTCGAATTCCGCACTACCAGCGTTCCGCAAGAGGCCATTAGTATAAAAATCCATATGCAATCATTGAAGCTTTTGTCGCTAACTGTGCGATATTTATACCAGAAACACAACCACAACGAACGGCGAATTTCGCTCAGCCCAACAAATTCTTTGTCATATGAAACGCAGTATATACAGGGGTCCACAGACTCATACTGCTGGCTGGCGATGAACCTTTTGTTTACAACAAACAATCCATCATTGTTTTTTTTTTAGTTTTAAGAACCATTTTAAGGTTTTTTCTTTTAATTTGTTCATGTACAACGTCAAATTTAAAATATTTAAAAAATTCTGACAGGAAAAACTAATAAATTCATTTTGTACTTAATTTAAAAAACTGTCAGCAGCATGAGTTCAATTTAAAATTACAATTATTTTCATTTTACATGATGTCCCAACATGACGAAAAAATAACAGCTGTTATGAATGACAGAATTGTTTATTGATAGTGTGGCCATGTTAAAAATGAACACACGAATTATTGACAACAAATTTTATAGTCGCTTATTTTATATATTTTTATTGTTATTGACGAATTCTCTTATTCAACGCCCTGAAACGCGCACATCAAGAAAACTATTTTCCAGCACTATATTCGTCTTTCTCCTTTAATTCGAGACGGCGTTAAAACTTTTTATCTGTAAAATATCAGATATTATTATTTCTTCCGAGCACTTTTCTAAATGTTAGATACGTATTTTGCGAATTAAAACAACAATATTTATTTTAAATACTTGAAAATAAAAATAAAATGTTTGTGGACATACGAAGCAGAAACAAATCTATTGCAGGATTTGTCGCTTATGGCAAATTTTGGCTGGCGTATAGAAAAAAATGGCTGGCGTATAGACACCCACATGACCCTCGAATTGTGTTTCAAGCATTTCTATATGCTTCAAGTTTTTTTTCGGAAATTCTACCTTCTTAAAAACTAGTTATATAATCGCCATCTTTTTTAATAAAATAAATTTTTAATTTTATGAATACAATAATTGGTAGGAGAACAGCAATTCTGTTGAAACCCTTGAAGTATTTGCGCGATTCGAACAAAATTTTCATTTACTTTTCACCTAGATAATGAGATTCATGTAGATCAATTGCTGGCAACAAATCATTAAAAATTTGCTGTTCTCAAATGTGCCACTAAGACCGTGTGCGCAGTCAATTTTTCAAAGAAACCACGATTTGAATCAAAACCAAAGTTTCTGGATTCAATTCCCTATGAGAAGCCCGATGGCGCAGCTTTTTGGAATATATAGCATATAATAACAAGCAACTGACATTCTAAACTGGAGGGCACGATCCAAGATATGTAAGTTGCCAGGAAAGAAAAAAAAAACTAAACTATTCCACCAACAGTGCAGAGGTCGTAGGTTCGATTCCTACCAAAATCCAAAATTCACTCAACTAGACAATAAAATAAAACAAAACACATACACAATGAGACCGACATAAATAAAAGCACTCAATAACCCAACCAACAAATCCATATTAACACAAGATACGAGTAGAATGCAAAAAACCCAATGTTGCGAATGTTGTGTTGTTTGATGTTCGGCTGTACATTGTCAAAGGTGTGCACACGGCACACTGAACAAAAAGAAAATTGTTTTTTTTTTAGATTCTGACATCTGTGGTCCCTTCTTTTGCCTTCCCTTGATGAAGTTCTGTGACAATGCATTAAATTTGTAGGGGTCGACCGACGTCTGAGTATTGGTCCAAAAATAAAAGAAGTTATTACAATAGTTCAACTAATTTTAAGGAATAAGTTTCTTAAGCTTCATTATCAACTAGTATCAAGGAAAAATGTTCTCGTGGAAAACTAAAAGAAGCGAAATATTGTGAACATGAAAACTGAGTTCGGACAGAAAAAAAAACCAATTACATACATGATGTACATAAATGTAAGTAAATGCTGCTGAACAGAAATAATGCCAGTGCAAGGCCCCAAGAGGGGGAAACTAACAAATATGTAATTTGATTATGAGTTTTTATTAACTTCAGGAACATAAAATATAATTTGCAAATGTTTTGCGACAAAACAATGTAAGTGGTTGTGTGTTGTGTTCTCTATAAGAAAATAAGTCCGTTGTGTGCCAATGTTTGTCAAAACACTTCGTTTTGTGGGTTTTTCTTTTGTTATTTTGGGAATCAACAAATATATATGTATACATTTATATATATATATATATCCATATTGTGTTAGGAAACCTTTTTCATTTAAACTATGAAAATCGGGCATCATAAAACCCGAAATCGATTATAGAGTGTTATTCATGAGAACAACAGATGTTTGTCATTGATAATTTTAAACTGGCTCTGGATTTCACATGAACAAAGAAAGTTAAAGCTGAAATCTAATACAAATATTTGGTTTTTATTTTTCAATTTTTAGGAAGTACAAGTATTATTGACAAAAAAAAGAAAAAGTTTCCCAAAATACCAAAAAGTCATGTGTACATATTTGTGTTGAACCGTCATATTTTTGTTTGTACAAAAAATTTTCTATTTATTTGTTTTGTCAAACTGGCACAAAAACTGCTGCAAGCGGCAATTTAAAAAAGTTAAACGAAAATCACTTTGGCCAAATGGTCGCGTCTTGTATTTGAAATGATTGAAGAACTTAATATTATTGGTGTGAAAATATTTGTGATCATTTTTTTTTTTTTATAAACTTTAATTTAAAGTCACTTGCCAGTTTATTGGCATTGCAATGAAATATGCTGGAATTCGTCCTTTAAAAGTCAAATATGGCGGTTTTAGGAAGTTTCCCTTTTCCCTTCTTTGTACGAAATAAAGTAATGATGTTTGTGTGAAATACTCGTACATAATGGTAAATAATATACTGTTGCATACTATAGGGTGTTTTTTATTGAGGTATAGAACTTTAAGTTGGCATCACTTTTTTAACTGGCGGCCATTTTGTCAGCTGTCAAGTGATTAATATTTAGTTTGGTTTGCCATTTCATCATGAACAGGTTGACAAAAGAACAACGCTTGCAAATCGTGCAAATTTATTTCGAAAATAATGGTTCAGTTCGCGAAGTTTACCGCAAGCTCCGTCCATTTTATGGTCATCAGAGCAATTAATTCGGTTAACCATGGATCGTTTTCGCACTACGTTCACTCTATGTGATAATACGCATCCGCAGAGACGTCGAACAGTGCGCACCGAAGAAACAATTGCCGCTGTAGAGCAAAGTGTTGAAGAGGACCCGAATGAATCGATTCGCCACCGTGCACAGCAATTGGAGCTTTGTCCATCAACTTTTGTCCATCAAAAATTGGACCTGTAGAATTGGCTTTATTCGAGCCAGCCGCGGCGGCCACATGCCCGAAATCATATTTAAACATTAATGGCATAAAATTATCCTTCCAATAAAGCCAAATTGATGGACATTAAAACGATTTTCTTGTGTTTTATTTCAATTCGAAGTTCTATACCTCTAAAAAAAAACACCCTGTACAATACAGTGCTGTTAGTTAGCATACTGCTACGTTGCATACTGTTACACACTGTTACATGCGGTACTGTTACGTACTTTACTGTTACATAATATATTGCTGCATACAATACTGTATACTTTTACATTTCACAATATCATGTACGATACGGTTAAGCACTTTACTGTTACAAGCGATAGGTTTACGTAATAGTACACTTACGTGTTATAGTTTTCTGTACCACAACGTTACATACATATTATGCTGTTGCCTAGTATAGTGTTACGTATTATAGTTTTATTTACCCTAATGTTACATACGATACTGTTACGTTCGTTACCGTTACATACTACACTATTACGTAGTTACATATTATACTCTTCTGTACAACACTGTTAATTAGTACATTATTACTAAAGTATTATCAGTTAAAATCACAAAAATCTCATTCACATGTTTTTCAAATCTCTTTATTATATTTTCGTGTATTCTAAACAACTAAAGTCATAATAAATTAATTAAATAAATTCTTAAATATGTTGTTTATTAATTCTCTTTTCAAATTGCCATCAAAATGATTGAAACAGCTGGTGGCTTGTGTTTTCGGCAATTAAAAAAATCACCTCGAAAAACCCAAAAAGGGATTAGAAAATCACATGTGTGTTTTTAACAGCACAGGTGTTTTGAAATCATGTGATTTTCAGGTTAGGCTTGATTGTAGACTAATTGCGCAGCGTGACATTGTCCAATTACTTGTGATAAGTTGAAGTGCAACATGTCACAAAACCCTTGCTTGAGAATTACGGCTATTTAATTCCTTAGGCAATCGATCCCCTGGAAGTTCCGCCAAAATAGCGTGTCATCTAAATAGAATATGAGGCCTTAACTAGACTCAGTCGTTGTTACTCACTACAATAGACATCTGTCGCATGACAACAACATCTAAAGAGGAACTACGATGCCCAAAAATAAGGCCTTGTTGCTGCGACTAGAACGCGTCACTCAAGGTAGACACTTCAACCAGTAACCAATCCAGAATCCCTCTTGCAAGACATTCCGGCGGCATGTTGGTGAGGATTTCGGAAATTTCTGCACAACCAAGAATTAATCGAAAAATTCCTAGGGAATATGTGAAGCCAACAACTGCTCTTCAGAGTTTTAAAATCATTATCATTCCGTTGTAGTATGTTTTTTCTTTCACTTTCCTTGAAAACATCCTTGTTTACAATACCTTTTATGGTCGATTTTTTTCAAGTAATTTCCCAAATTGTTTTTTCTTTTGTTTTGTTTTTTGATCTCCTGTTTTTCTTTCTGCTTATATTTTATGTTCTATTCGTCGTGGAGTTTCGCCTGCGCTGCCTTCACGTCTCAAATAACATAAATAATTTGTCATTCCATGAAAGTATTGGTTGTTTTCTCAATTAAATTGCACATAAACATTTTATTTGTGTCCTAAAATTCGTTTCTGTCTTCTGTAATTTATCACTGTGTCTCTCTGCTTTAATGGCAATGATTATATTCATCATTTTATTTTGCTTTTATTACTATTTAATGCTGGTCTTTTCAATTGGAAAAAATCTTTGTTTTATTCAGTGGCCTCTTCAAGGCTTAATTTATATATTTAGATATGTTTGTATGTATAAATATCATTTATTATTCAATATCATATTATGGCATTAGCAGTGATTTTTCGGCTGTAATATTTTTTATGTTGTCATTTAATCTCCTGAAAAATTGGAACCAATTACTCAAGAGCAAAATTAAAAGCTTTATGAGAAAAATTTAATAACATACAAGCTTTTGATTACGTTTCTAAACAGAGATTATTTTTTATTGTTCATTGGTGGAATGACTACACAATGTTTGCAACTTGTCAAACAACTGCCAAAAAAGATAAGTCAATTGATTGACGAACTAATTGAATGCTTATTTGTACGTGTACAGTGTATTTCAATAGAGGCGTCTATACAATTGGTGCTACTTATGACAATTGTTGTGGTTTGTTTTTTTATTTACCCGGTTTTGGCAACTTAAAATCATTAATTGTCAAGTTGTCCGCAAAAAGGCTCAAATGTGCGTATAACGTATCTCGAGCCTTCTTCATTCATTTTTCAGTCCCTATAACCGTTCTGGCAATTTGGTGTACAAAAATTGATTTACTGACTCAGTAAACAATAAATCAATACCCATCTAATAATGAATCAGAAGACTTGCCAAAGATACTGATGCTGTTGGTAGAATACAAGACAATCGAGCTCTCGGCGCTAGCAAAAACTCTGCCACTCCTGACATCACCGAGAAGTTGAAGGCGAAGGCGGTCACAAGCAATTGTATATCCTTCTTGAATGAAAACTGATACTCATTTTGAACAAAAAATTATTTTCAGCCATAAGACCCAACACTTGATGCAAATAGAGAAGAATCATATAAAATTTGTGCTACAACATAAATCTACTACATGACATCCAAGTCCAGGTCCAATGTTTTACGAAGAAATTACTGTTTGTTGGGCATTTTGGGCTGGCAACATCATCGGCCCATATTTCTATCCAAACAATACAATGTAAGTCAGTTCGTACAACGTCAATGTCAATTGGCTATAAGACAATGATTACTGACTAAGGCGGTTATAGAGCCTGCAAAGTAAAAATCTAAGCCTAGCGTGCACTGTACTTACCATATTCATTCATTCAAAAAGTTGTGTGCCATCAAAAGAATATTGTGAGGAGAAAAACTGCATTTCTTTTCATGTTTAAACAAACAAGTATTTCAATTCCCACTTACAAGATAATTATATTTCTGAATACTTTCATACAAGCTGCCAAACATGGCGAATATTCAATTAGTTTTTCTATTATTTCACTTCTATTCATATTCTTCCATCCATCGATGCTTTACAATTCTCGTATTAAAACAATTTTCTCGGGCATTAAACTTTATGATATTCTGTCCAATATTGTCAGCAGACTTGTACAAAAAAAATTAGCAAAGAAACTTGATTTTTATGGCTTTTTCATAACATTTGCATATACAAAGTTCTTTCTAACTTTTAAGTTAAACATTCATTTCAGATGCTAATGCAGCGCTGTCCTTGTACTCATACATAATACCGACTTAGTCAATATATAAAAGCGTTTTAATACCCACATGCAATTTTCTTTTAAGCTGATGCAGCACTTGATTGCAAATTTTGTAAATGCAAATGTCTATCAGTTGCTTTTCATGCACATAAAAGCGTAAATGGTTGGGCAGAGCTGGTGACTAAGTTTCAAAAATGTTGAAATTTTATGCAGTTAATCTTGCGTATGCAAAAACTATAGCCAAGCTTCTTAAATGCTTAGAATTAGGATATATCATGATGAAGCAGAACGATTTTAAACAAACAGGGCAGTAAATTCGTGGCGCATTCAAAGAATTGCGATGCGCAAATGAAGTGGGAAGCAAAACAAGTTTGCTACAGTCGACACGACTTTCTCATTCACATGCAAAATTTTATTTCAAATTACGGCAACACTGCTAAAAAAAAATAAGCAAATAAACGTCAAATTAAATGTTTTCAAAATTTAAATGCTTTGATTATTAAATATATGTACATCCATACATACACATACATACAATATGAACATTTATTTTATACATATATTTATTTTTATTTCTAAAAAATTAATGTACAGTGTCGAACTTAATTATTGGCACAGGATGCTCATTGTACTTTACGATCGATTTGATGGCTTAGTCGTAGATATTTTTAATAAAAAAAAAATGCACTTACCAAATACGTTAAATCATTTCGATAAGTTAATAATATTATTTATTAATAACAAAAAAATATTAAAAAATACTTAATTTCAAGGCACAAATATTGGCTTAAAGATTTAGAAAATATATTGCAAAATATAATATTTAGTTGCGATCCATTTTGTTTCGCACCACCAACTTTTTTATAATCTCCGACTCAATATTTTGCCATTCCTCAACTCGTTGTCTTTGGATATTGCGCGCTTTTGAACTCATCGAACTCACACACGCATCGTCACAGATGCTCTATTGAGTTGTGATCGTGCGATTGTGGAGGGCGTGGTAGGACATGTGAAAGGTAGCACATTTTTATTAAAAATATCTACGATTGATCTTAAAGTACAATAATTTGGACAAATGGACTCTCTGGCACTGTATGTTGGTAAACAGCTGCGAATGTTTACATTTTTAAAGCAAAGCTTGCAAACTATTGTGTTCGTTTTGGGAAAACGATTTGGCTTCCACTGTGTGTTTAGTCTTATGTCCGAAAAGGTTTTAAAAACTTGTTTCTCAATAAGTAAAGAAATAAATAAACATGTCTCAATATGTGTTGATGTGTGTATGTGTGATCACGGCTTTAATTTTTTTTTCTCAAGCAAAATCATCTAAAAGCAATAACATGTGAAAGCGTAAACAGATGTTTTGAATTTATGAATCTTCAATTGTGTTTCACAGATGACAGCCCACCCCCCCTTTTCTAGGTTACTTCTCTGCAATAAAATTATATGCGATCGTGTGAACGAAAGTTGGCTGTAGTACTTTCCAATCTAATTATTATATTTTTAATTTAAAAAAAAACTCATATATTCATATTTTGTCTCATTTTCGCAAACAACAGTGGGACGAAGTTATGAAGCATTCAAAATATATTACAGCCTAAAACTGTCCCTGTCCTTATAAAATCAATGGAATATAAAATTTAAGCTTTAAACACTTTCCAGGACAACGGATGGATGCCTTCTACTCCGTTGTCTTGCTCCGTTGTTGGCTGTACACAATAAAAACTAAATAATTTTTATCCCAAAGGTTAAGGTTAAGGTTATTTTCAAACAATTTAACCCAAAATATAGTGATTTAAAATATTATTTTCAAAACAGCCGTACGTATGAAGAGGGTTGACATTGTGGGTTTGACGCCACCAACAGGAATTATCGTGTTTGGTGTCTATTCAATGATTTTCAATTTCTCTTAATGTCTTACAAATAAAGAAGGCATTCAGTTGAAAACATTTTTGTTGCAACTGAAACCAAATTGTCTGAAAATTCCTTTAAAACAAACAACAATAAAGACGTAAGAAATTGACTTAACGGCGAGTCCTTAGGAATTCTTTTAGTTAATTGAAGCTAAATATTCAAACTTCTCGCATCGTTTAGGAAAACAAACACGCAGGCATCGTCAGCGAACATTTTTCTCCTGGTCATTATTTCAGTACGAAAAAATATTTATAAGAAAAATAAAAAAATTCTGAAAAAATAAGATGTTAAATTTCCTTAAGTGATTGATTACTTTAAAGCCATTCTTCCTAGTAGCAGCTTAATGTTCTCATGAAAAGCAGCATTTGCCAAACACTCTCTAAATCTCTCTCTCTCACACTCACACACACACACACACACACACTCTACTGGTTGCACTTCCAACTCAAACACATTTGTCTGCCCTGCTCTGTGCAAGAACAACTTGTAAATTATTAATACCAGAAATAAGTTTGAAATATTTGAGGCGGATATAAAAGAAAAGAAAAGAAAAGAAAAGAAAAGAAAAGAAAAGAAAAGAAAAGAAAAGAAAAGAAAAGAAAAGAAAGAAAACATTTCACAAAAGTTATATGTACATTCGCTTTAATATTCTTGGTGAGCGTTTTATAAGAAAACAAAATTTATTTTATTCTCAAACGCTGTGAGCGAAACCAGCAGGCTGGAAATAAAAACAAAATCTTTAAGTCTCATATTTTTCGTAACTATTTGTCATGGAACAAATTATGACATAGTGTTGGTTTTTTTGTGGACTCAATTATATTTTAGGTTGGTAAAGCTGGTATTAGTCATAAATTATGGGGAGAAAATGACTGCGAAAGGCAGGCAGATGTCTGAGGAACGCAGCTTAAAAATAATATTTTATAAAATATTAAATATATACATACATACATACCTAAATCACATTATATGTACAATAATAAAGCCTTAAATTTGTAGTAAAACTTCAGCAACACTGAAAAACATATTTCATTATTAATGATTTTATTTTATTATTATTGACATAATTTTTCTGCTTTTTACTACAAGAACTAAAAATAAATGTCTTATCTGGCACCAATTACTTCCAACGGTTATACGATTAAGCCTTTAACCTTTTTGGACTTGGTGCCAACTGCGTGAACAAAAAGAATAAATGTACATTAATCCAGTCTTTCGCCTTCTAGGGATCGTTTTTGCTTTTAATGGAGGGAAGTTTGTATAAGGCCCGAATAATCTTTAAACATTTTTGAGAGCCTTTTTTTCTGTGGAGTGCCGAATGACATCGGCCATCCTATAAACAAATACATCGTTTGTTTGGTATATGAAAATTGAAAGTATTGCCAGTATATTTTTTTTCTTGAAATAAAATCAATTGAAAATAGGGTAAATATCGATCACTAAAGCTGGTTCGATGGCAAGAAATCAATTTATGACTGGATTTCAATTTACCAATCCCCAATTTCAACAATAGCACGACTGGCTATCAGAATATTAAAGAAAATCCATGGCATTAATAGCATTTTAATTAAAATTTTAATTAAGTTAAAGAAAAAAGTAAGAACAGAAAAATCAAAAGAATTTTCGCTATAACTGTATAATTTTTCACAAACTTTTCTATACAGTCAAATGTGTGCATATTCTTCGAAGCTCAAGGACAATTTATGAGAATAAACTGTTACTGCGGGCAAACGCATAAGTGTTAAGTCCTCTACCTGAACAGGCGAAAACTTTACGCATGAAATAAAAATTATCCTGCTCAAAAGCACGGAAAAGTGACTTTAAACCTTGATTGACACATTAAAAGTTGAATTTCAGTAAATCGACCTTGAGGTCAAAGAGTAAACATAAGTTTTGATAATGTTTGTATTGAAAAATCAAACAAAGTTTTTATAAAAATACAACTAGTCTTCTATTTGCCTCAACATGTCCCAGCCCACTGGCCTAATAACAAGTTTGCCAACAAAAGTTCACCCCCTCCCCCCCCCCCTTTCCATCTTTTTTAGAATTTAAGTGGTTAACTGAACAGAGAAACAAATATTTTCCTTTTTTGTTTAGTTCATAAAACACATGATACAAAAACATTTCGAACATGGGGAAAAAAATAGCAAAAAGATATTTTTTCCAGACATTTAATTCCGAAAACGTACACATATGTATGAATGTATGTGTGTGTGTGTGTGTACATAAATACATACAATAGATACGTTGCAGAAAAAAACAAAACCCATATCATTGATGCTTTTAAAGGAAAGCCGTGTGATCCTTCTTTGTCAGCACAAATGTGCACACACACACACACACACACACACGCACACGCACAGGGACCAACCAGTTTTTTCTCAATACATGAAACAAATTACAATTCCATCAATTTTATCTTTAGGCAAAACGTTGTTTTTTATGGCTTCAAGTTAGAGACCCCAAAACAAACATCGGCCTTTTAGGCGCAACACCAACAAAATCGACAGATAATGTTTAAGAAAACAACAATTGTACTTGTGTTGTGTTTTTGTTGTTGCTTTCTATTTAAATAAAAGTCAATTTTCATGTCGACTTTTCTGTGCTTGCAATGCTGCTTTGTTGTTCTTTTAAGTTGTTGTTGTTGTAAAAGCACTTTGCAGAGTGTTTGCTTTCTTCTTTCCGTGTATTGGCAGTTATTTTGTTATAAATTTGCAAAACACGTTGACTTCTGAGCTGAAAACAATTTACATGTTATTAGAGAAATGTGGTTTTCTAAACCATATTATCCTGCTGTACGCATATTTGAACATCTTCAGTTTGTATTTTTCTTAAAAAGTCACTTAATCATTTCGATAACTAAAAGCGAAATGATGTGAAGAGAAAATTGTTCGCATCACAACATAAATACTTTTCCGATTTAAGACCACCAACTTGCACACGAATTTACTAGTCATTGGCCATAATTAGCCATATTTGTGAATAAAAAACAAGCATAATCATTAATCACACTATTGTCTAGATTAATCAGGTATTGTATTGACTTTCATATTATCCTAGATCTAGATAATTCTGCAAACAATTATTTTGTATCATTTTATACAGCTTCTGTTTGGCAACATTTCATTGAAAACCAGATGGCCCAGAACTATTCTAATACCGCTCGAAAATACAAATAACATAATAATAGTATTTTGATTAAGCAACCATATTATTGTTATGATTTTCTAGATAAATGGATTGTTCAATAATATTATTGTTATTGTCAAAAGGTTTTTGTTAAATTTTCATGTTTTTGATATGATCAACAATTTTATGCTCAAAGTCAATCATATAATTGTCATGGTCTATCATTGTATTCTTGTGGTCAAACACTAGTGACTAGTCAATGGTTACAAAATAAGTTGCAATTAGAAACACATGGAAATATATAGTCGATAATAATAATGTTATAGTTGCTATAAAAAATTGCAAATAAAACACGACATCTTTTTATTAATATTTTCTTATTAACTTAAAGCTATTAATTATAATCACAAAACTTAAACCTAAACCAATTTGAGGGTGTAGTGAAAATACATGGTGTCAAACGAAACCAGGGTGTATTATCTCAATGCACTTAGAAATGTGCAATTCTTTATTTAAATAAATGTTAATAACTTTTTTTTAGCATATCAGCGAAACATGCAACCTCTCTCTCTATCTCTCTCTTTATCTCTCTCTCTACAGATTATTAGTAGTCAATGATATGATTGCTTGCAATAAAATTGACTGTTTTCCTGCCAAAAATATGGTTGGATTTATAAAAATAGTATAGTTAAGTACAACATGGCACCAAATGTTGGCTTTTATCGTTTCCCATCATTTTTTTGTTCATTTACTAGTTCATTTGGTTGTATTGCGAACTAAATAATTTTAGTTTTTTGAAAAATAACAAAATTCTATTATATCCCTTATTTGTTAAAAATTTGTTTTCACATACATATAGACACTTTTGTTTTTTTTTTTGGTATAACTCCCATTAGTTCATTGGCATAGAGTACAAATAGAAAAACGTACTCAATAAGCCCAGTGATGGCTTAAATGCCGCTCCTTTCGCCCCAACTTGAACTAATAGATTTATTTATATTTTTATTAAAAATTCAAATTGGGCTTCCCTAGTGACACGTTCCTTACATAAATATTTCTTAATAATTTTCTCTAATTAAGACAAATTCGATGAACTAAAAAATTATAAAATTTGCAATATGTTTTTTTATGAAGAACGTGACAAATAAGTGTTACATTCCGGCATGTTTTTCCAATTTTTCTATATTTTTTGTATGTTAAGTGGTTTTGCGGTTCAGCAAACGATATGTATCTTTTGCTTTGTTTTTAAACTTTTTTGTTCTGTGTCAAATAAAACACATTATTGACACAAAAAACAAATACTTAACCCCTATTTGAGGGCCTTTTAATTAAACAAATTGTTTAATTGCTTCGAAACAAATTTAATTTGTTAATTTCACAGCCAAAGTCCTATTTTTCTTCAACATCTGTTCAAATGTTTAAAAATTAAATGAAGAGTTTCAGCATAAATGAAAACAACAAATACATACATTTATTTGGCATTGCGTTTTTCTTTGCTTGTTTTCTATTATTATAATATTATTTTTGGGAAAATTCACTCCCTGTGAAAAAGAAGCAGCAGCGATGGCAATTGCCGCCAAATGGAAAGGATATTTGGTTAATGAAAAATTTAATTTTTCTGCGTTGCAACTGAATTGAGCCAACAACATCCTTAACTGTCCTTTATAGTAAACAGCAACGGTAAAATTTGTATAAACGCTGTTAGTACTAGAATTATAATACAAATTTTGACTGAGATGAGGTATTGAATCGTATTTTATCTGACAACCTGCTGATGAATGCAGGTCATTTCTTCACAAATCTTCAACCAAAGCACTCAAGACTTTAAATATATTTTAGTCTTAAATATTTCCTTTATTTAAACTTTAAATTTTTTGCCAAATTATGACTGTTTTACCATAAAGTATTTGCTACTTAAACTCTAACTAACTCTAATCTAACAAATTATTGACTACCTTAAAACTGTTCTAAGGCTACACAAAATGAATAAACTTAATTAGATTCAACTCCATGATCAGTTGGGTTATCTATATTCGTCAGAGAACACACTTATTTAAGGCAACATATTTATTGTGAATGGCTAAAAGAAGTCCTTTTTTGTCTTAATATAGTTGTGACTGTTGCCGCCACTATCGATTGATCGTAATCGAATCTTAAGTATTCCAACTCACCAACTAAAGTAATCACTTGTTCCAACTACCTGGAAGAAAAAAAAGGTCCACATATTTTTCACTGTCAATTTTTTGACCAGCAAGAGTGGACCGCCCACCCGCAACAGTGACGTTTCTCAGAATTTGAGAATTGCAAAAAGTTTGTCTAATTTCATTAATTTGAATAATTATTACATATTTATTTGACACCATTTTTTTGTATTTTAACAAAATTTCTTAGTAATTAAATTTTTTTTTACTTATTCTTCAATGTAATTTTTCATTGAAATGTATTTTAATCAGCCAATTTTTTTTATCTCGTCAATCTGCCATAAATATTAGGAAAATCTGCTTTTCAACAAGACTTTGAATATATTTTAAAGAAATGCACAATTTTAGTAGGGAAAAAGGCCGTATTGCACATCAAGTAGTTATCGAAAAATTTTCATTTTCAAAAGCTATCTAATCTTAATAGACCCCATAACATATTGCAGCCCCAGGACTATTTACATACACATATACAGAAACGGTCAATGATGTTCAATTGCTATCGAGTGCCAAACAAATATATGCCAACAATTTTTCTTTTTACTTTGAGTTTCGGAGACTACGACGACGGCTCTAGGAATAGGGGAGATCATCAAAAAAAAATGCCTGCATTTGTCTTACCCGCCATTAACTCTTTATATTTTGTCCCTTCAACTTATCCACATTTGATTAAAAATCTTATTATTGAACTTTTGCCATGACAAATTAAATTTTGCAACATTTGTTTTAAAATTACAAAAGTTTTATACATCTCTATCTCGTTTTGTTTCATTTCAGAATTGGTTTTGCTAAAAAAAAAAGAAAACAATGATATAGAAAAAGTTTTAAATGGTGCAAATATTGAATGTTTTGCGCGGTGAGGGTTATATGCAAAATGTCTCAGAACACTTCCCGAACAATCTACTGTGATAAAAACTTTGATGACTTTCATACTCAGTAAGTGCGCGAATTTTAGAATTTGAATTCTTTTTTTGTTTCCTTTTTATTTGTTTGAGTTTTGCGATTTAAAAGTTTGTTTTGGATTACCTCTTTTACTTTTTTTTCTTTATTAACAAAAATTACTTCATTTTTATTTTGACTTTGTTTAAAAAAGTTTTCTTGAAATCTCAACTGAAATGATCAGAAATGTAGTGTTTTCCCGCCACTTTTTTGTTCATGCTTTTTGTTTTTGTGCTTTGACATTTGATTTACAGTTATAAGTACGTACATGGCTACCTCTCGCTCTCAGTCTGTGTGTTGGGCGCTTTAGCGAATACCTTAAACATAATTGTGCTGTCACGCCGCGAAATGCGCACACCAACGAACGCCATCCTGACCGGACTGGCTGTGGCTGATTTAGCTGTAATGCTGGAATACATGCCGTACGCCGTACACGACTACATCTTGATAGAACAGTGGCCGCGCGAACAGCAACTGAATTATACGTGGGCCTGTTACATAAAATTTCATGCTATTTACGCCCAACTTTTACACACCATCTCTATTTGGCTGACCGTTATGCTGGCCGTGTGGCGCTTTTTGGCGGTTACATATCCCCAAGTGTCGCGGGAATGGTGCGGCATGCGTAACACTGTGTTTACCATCATTTTAGCTTATGGCTTGTGTGGAGTGGTGGTGACACCTTGGCTGTATCTGGTGAGCTCAGTGGCCCAGTTCGAGGAGGTGGTCAATGGCAACAACAAAGTGTTGCACTCCCGCCCACTGAGTGAATACATTGTGAACTATCAAGCCAAACACGATTATATGAATTTCTCGAAACTGAATGCCTTCACTGACAACAACAAATACAACAATAATAACGATTTCAATAGCAGCCACACAAGCTTAGAACGCAACATAACAGTTTATCGCCTGTTCCACAGTGACATGGCTTTGCGCAACACCGCCCTACGCTTGGGCACGCTGCTTATTTATTCAGTACTTATAAAACTAATACCGTGCATTGCCTTGACTGCGCTATCCGTACGCCTAATACTGGCACTTTTGGAAGTGAAAAAGCGCCGTCAATTGCTACGTAATCAATTGCTGAAGGCTGAAGAAAAATCAACGCAAACAAAAGTCATAAATCCACAGGCGCCACCTGATGGTAACCAGACGAGCACTGTAAACTCTTCTTTTGCGTTGCGCAAAAAAATCGACAAAGCAAAACAAACGGATCGCACCACACAAATGCTTTTGGCCGTATTACTGCTATTTCTGATCACCGAATTTCCGCAGGGCATAATGGGTCTGCTGAACACCATTTTGGGCGAAGCTTTCTTTCTTCAGTGCTACCTGAAGTTGAGTAAGTAGATTTTTAATACAATATTTTTTGTTTTTTTCTTAATGTTTTTTTTAAAGTACATCCCCCGTATATCCAGGACTCGTCATTATTGTCGCATACAATCGACGTAAAAAATTTCTTTTTGTTTAATTACTGTCAACGACAATTAAATGTTGTTCACAGCCTCTGTCTATATCTTAGGCTTAGAAAACGTTAAGGTCTTCCATCAAGTACAAATAGTCGCCATAATGCGACCACAATGATGAGTTTTGGAATAAGAATATTCCCAGCTTAGCGAATTAAACGCCATCGCGTGGCTTAAATATAATAAAAAAAAATTAATTAAAAGTTCTTTAAAACTTAGGGTTTTCAGCAGATTTTATCAACCGGTTTTCAGTACGGTTCCTATTCTGTCTGGCGCAGAAATCGGCTGAGGTGCAACTGGTCTCCTTCTGTGTCAACTCACATAACAACGGTCAGTTTAGAGCGGTCAGTTTTGAGCAGCGCGTTAAGATTTTTGAAGTCTTTTACAAAAATAGGCGTTCAAATCAAAATACATTTCATGCACTTCGTAATTTTGTTTTTTTTTTTTTTTTTGGTCAGTATAATTGCCCAAGTGTGTGTCTGTAGGAAATGTGAAAACATCCAGTTAATTCTCCGGAACGGCGTCATCGTGCCGTACTTTTTTGAAAATAAAGTAAGCCAAGCTGTTAACGTGAATGATGTTCGCTATCGCGACATAATAACAGACTTCTTGTGAGCAGAAATTGAGAAGATGCACCTGGGACGATATGTGGTTGCAACAGGATGATGCCATTTGCCACGCAGCCAACGACAGAATGGCACTTTTGCGCTAGAAATTAGATGGCCACGATCATATGATTTGACACCGTTGGACTTCTTTCTTTGGCGATATTTAAACGAAAAAGTGTACGCCTATAAGCCAAAAACAATGCAGCAGCTAAAGGATAAGATAATTCGGCACATTAACGCCACTGAACCTCAATTATGTCTCAGAGTCATTGAAAATATGGATCATCGGAACCGTGGCGAGCCCAAATTTGTTTCACACATAATTGTCATAGATTCCTCTATCACAATAAAAAAATATTAATATAATTCTCTGGAAAGTTTTGGTTTTATTTAGAATTAACATGCTGAGTTTTGGTTAGACCACCCCTTATATTTAGTTACAATGTCACAGCCATCTATCACTTACTGCTAAATTATATAATCTAACAATAAATACCAAATCCTTTTTACTAACACATGAACTGATTAATCGATAAACGCAATCAAAAGAACAAAAAAGCAATTAATTTCTTGCGATGTAACAAAAACCAATAAGCAAAAATGTTTAACACTTTCTTATCTGTGACATTTAACACGCAGAAGACAACCCGAATTGTGTAAAAGTATAAATCAGACAGTTGAAATATTAAAGCAGATAAACACTTAAGGAAACAAAAGAAAGTTTTTATTTCAGGCACAAAACCTGTACGCTAGCCCAACATTCTGAGCCTTAAATACAGCGTTACAATTACTGAGCGCTTCGGCTACTATATCGAAATACAGAGCAGTATTCACTGGTACGGCCCTAGTGCTTATACACCTGTTAATTCTGCATATATCAAACAAGTTGACTGTAATAGGATCGAATCGTGGGAATGAGGATAGAAAAACACCGACATAAGAGAGTATGATTTTCAAATTGCACGGTATTAAATTGAAAGGATCACAATGAGACCGGGGAGGTGCACATTTAAACTTCGATCCAATATAAGAAGTTAAAAAATATCAAAATTTGGGATATATTTTAACAAAACTTACGAACAACCAATTCAAACTGAAGAGCACAAACAGATGTTTCATACTATTTGTGACGCACTAGAGGAAGACGCAAACACCACATTCTTGGAATGTAAAAGACGGATAGAAAAGAAACAAGTAATAAGGTGATAAGTGAAGCTTTGAGGCCGGAAGCTTGAAGCATTGATAACATGCGATAATTATATTAACGGGATGCACAGCAGCTCCCAACTTTCGTACTTTGGATACTTATAAAATCTCGCCATCCTGATGAAATGCTGAAATAGTGTCAGGATGGTGGTAATGATTAATTGTAGCGCCACTAAATGATAGTGCATTATCACAAAAAAAAACATAACTATACACATACATTTACATATTTTATATATACAGTGGGGCCTCGATTATCCGGGAAAGAAAATTTTCCATACATTTAGTGTTCTTTTGTAGCGTTTAATCCTGATTAACTCTATTATAAGGTACTCTAGATATAATTCTTTTGTAATTAATTTTGTACAAACAAACAAAATTTTAATAAAACGAACAAAGGGAGACAAACAATCGTAATCATGGAAATCTTTTAAACGAAAATATGATTTTAAATAGAAGAAACACACACATACACATACATATATATGTACGTAAAATAAAATCCTTAAAGGGGGTTTTGACGGTAACGCAAGTCGTACGATAAGTCAAATTTTTGAGTAGAAGAGCACAGATGGTACCGCCTAAACTTAATATGTAATGAAACCATACGACATAGAGAGAAAATACGGATGAACATTTGACAGTCGTACGGCTCTCATCGTTTTTTAAAATTTTTCAAATTCCTTCACACATCATTAGATCAGGGATGTATTTTCATGTAAACATTTTACTTTGTTTACGTCTTTTACCAATCGTCGTAACATTTTTATTCTCATTTTTAAAATACGGAGATAATTTCATAAGATTCTCGCTTTTGTTTTACGTACAACTTGTGTTACCGTCTAAACGCCCTTTTATCAGTTTTTTTCCCCCAAAATTATTCAATTTTTTTTATATATAATTTAAACATTTATGTACATATTTATATTAAATAGTTAAATAATTGAATTATCTAGGCAATTAATATTACAAAATTCTACTCAAATAGTTAATTCATGAAGTAGTGAAATTGATAATGCGGAATATTTTACGGATAGTCGAGGTCTCAGTGTATACCATACATATATATACATGAATACACTAGATGACAATCTAAGTGTGACACATGTAGAAACGAAGCCGTGCCAACAGCAACCTCGTTGGCCACACTAATGACGCAGCGTGATGATACAGAGCCGCAGCCAAGAAAACTCCTAAAAAAGGCGTATTACATACCCAAACAGTCTATGCCGCCTGAACTTTGACGATGCCATTGAAACTGCAGTTTAACACCAAGGAAATATAAAAACCGATTTAGCACCCTCCGCATTACATCAGCGTTTCTACAAGTTCACACTTACTACTATCAGGTTTAGCTTCCATTGAGCTTTTTATAAAAGAGAAGTAACACAATATATATATATATATATATATACAATATAGAATGACAAAAATTTCAGCTATAATGAAAAACGCCAGATAAAAATTCCTTAATAGCAAAGAAGTTTCTTAAACCCAAACCCATTTGGCTATAACTTCATGACGATGATAAATCATTTCTTCAGTAGGGTTGTTGAGAAAAAGAACTTTCGTAAATTTTCTCATAATTTTATTAACGTGTTCAATGACAGCAAACCATCCAAACGCTGTTTACACAATCAATACATATTGTTATGGAAAATACAGTTCAAAATTCCGGGGCCTCAATCAACAAGGTTTTCCAGCTGTCATGATCTTTAGCCAGCAGCCAGCAATTTTGCACACTAAGTTGGTTGAGGTCCCTCTCCACTTGTGTGAGCCATCGGTTCCGTGGGCATCCTCTATTGCGTTGTCCCACTGGATCGGAGTCAAAGATTCTACGAGTTGGAGCAGTATTTTCCTTTAGTTGAAACAATTAATTTGATTCTCTCAGCCGTTGCAGATGTGTGAATATTTTTTAAAAATAAAATTTGTCTGTTACTAAAATATTCCATTGTAGTGCGTTACAGTGAGCTGGGGATAATGTCAACAACTCTTTGCCTCAACATTTCAAAACGTCAATAGTTTTTCTTATTAAATAATATTGTCTACTTTTGAACATCAACTAAATCGTACAGCATGATCGCTAATGTCAAGATTTAGTAATAAGTTTTTAGTAATCTAAGAATTTATTTTGTAGTTTAGAGTAGAATAATAATAAAATGCATATACACGTTCATTGTTAGGGGATTCCCCTTACAAATATGTGATATAGCAAAATAGTTGCTCAGTGTTCATTTTTGTTTGTTATGTTGCTTTTTTATTACGTTTTGCTTAGTTTTAGAGTATGAACAGTGTCAATAGCATTTTAATTCTAAATTGTAATACTCAGGAACATAAAACACAGCTGATAAGCGTCAACTGTGGTGTTTTTCCTTAGTTGATGTTATACCGGGCGCCCTGTATGCCTCGGAATCTTTATCATACCGTTTAGCATGTGTACTAAACGTACAAAAACAACAACTAACAATATTGTTCTCTTAAGATTAAATCACTTATGGAATGCCATAAATATTCTGCGAATAATGCCAGTGATTTTTCACTCTTATTAATCAATACGAATTTGCTACATCATATTTTAATGGGGGGAAAAACAATTCATGGGCATGTAAAATGCCAAAAAAAAAATATAATTTAGTGTTATAAAATTTGATCCCCTGAAAACCTTTTTCGAATATAAATCATGACCGAAAATAACATCTACATCATGAGTGTCATAATGTTTGCCTTTTCTTTTAAATATATCGAAATAAAATATAAAAATGTATTAGAGTAGTGGCCAGATTCATTTTTAAGCATTCGGTTTATGGGTATTTAAAAACATTTTCTTATTTAGCCAACATTGTGACTCGTTTCAGGTGACCTTATGGATGTGCTGGCTTTGCTTAATTCCAGCATCAACTTTATACTTTACTGCTCCATGAGTCGCCAGTTTCGACAAACGTTTGTGCTGCTGTTCTGCCCCCGCCATTTGAGTAGATGTTTGTTGTCGCATCGTCATAACCACCGCCATCATCGCCACCACCAACATCAATTGCGCATTCAACAGCATGACCCATATGGACAACATCGCCAGCATCAACAGCAGCACAACAATCATCAACAACGACAACACAATAACGATCCAAATCATCATCATCAACAGGCTGGCGATGGCGACGAACATTATCAAGAGCTGCCCTTGCAGGAGGATAATTTTACGGTTGTTAATGGTGTTTCGACAACTGATAATCGCAGTCGCAGCGCATTTATCGAGCACTGGTTTCAAACGACAACGCAAGTGACACAAGTGTAGCAGGATATGGCCAGTCAATACTCCAACGGCATGTTAAAGGTAACGACAACAGAAACTGCAACCGTTACTGTCACGAATGACGAACAAGGACCAGCCTCACAGTAAGAGTACCAGCTACAAGTAGTCATAGATTAGCCGCTTAGCAACTAAGTATAAAAAGGGGAGACGAAAAAATTGGTGTTACAATAACCCCCTCTGAGTGTGAGCTGGGCTGAGGAAATTTCATTTTTTTATTTCTTTTTTTTGTATATGTTTTCATACTTCATATCATATTTGTGCTGAAAGCAGTATAATAAATACATTATTTTGTATATTCTCGCCCTCTACAAGGATTAGTTTGAATTTGTAAAATCGTTTTAAAATGTATGAATTGGCAGATGACTCTTCAAAATAAAAAACCTAAAAATAAAAAATACTAAAAAGGAATTTCAATATTTTATTAAGTCACAAAAAAAAACTCATGACTTTTGCAAACTAATCGGACCAATGAAATACCAGATACGTGTATAACTTGAAATGAAGTTCATGGTGACAGTAAAAACCCATATTCCATATTAGAAAAATAGGACAAAGTTTTCGTTAAAGCAGACCCACAAAATCCGGCAAAAGTCCCTGGCGCCGAAATTTGCCAGGCAATTATTTTAACACTAGACATAAAATCGGAAGAGGATCTTTGATGCGAAAGTAACATGCATATGACTTCAGGAAAATGCTGCTAAAGAATAACAACATATTAACAAATCCAGCTGATGAGGCAAACTTGCCTGTTTTTGCTTGAAAGTCCTGTAAGCTTAGTGATGGAAATTTCCATCACAACACAATGCAAATGAAATATCTCAAACGTTTCTTAATATTGCAAAAAAAGATGCTACAAACTTGATTAGAAGAACTCGCACGTCTTAGAATTTGGCAAATACTGATTTGTCGCTTCTAAAGCCAGTGGAAAAAAATATGGCCTCTGGAAGTTTTTCCGTATAATTATTCGTCCCTTTTGATATTCCAATATTGTTATATGTCAGCAGTGCAATTTTTAAAGACTTTCAATTATTTTCGTATTAATGTCGTTAGAAATCTCGAGAATAATATGACGAAAATTTACATGATCATAAGATTTTGGGCTTAATGTTTATCGTAAACAAAACTTGCATACAGATGTCATAAGAGCCAGTAGTGGGAAGTCACACAATTGAGGCTAAAATATAAATATAATATAAAAAATATTTTGTCCAGAATGTGCCGTAAAGATTTAAAGTAAAAAATTGTCCGGGGCTGGATGGCGCCATTTGCACAGATCAAATGTGTTCAGGTGGCTAATTCAGTAGTAATACAGTAATACCTTTTGCAGGCAATAGACCTTTCAGAACAGTCTTCCAAATTCATACATAAACTTCTCAGAGGTTTTTTTACCGCGCCAACCGAGAAGGGAACTCTTCCTCTCTACACACCGAGCAGCTGAGCGTCGCAGCTTGTTAAATCCCAAGGCACAACAAACTCCCCGGCAGCTGGTTCAGTAGAGAGAAAAGCCACTTAAGAAGATTTAATGATTGAACGGTCTTTGCTCAAAAACTTCCTAATACTGTCAGAGCTAAGCCGCACACACAGTTGAAACCGTCACGCCATCTGCCTAAGAGCTCTGCTTCTCTGTTACTGTTTAACACAGAAAACTACTTAGCCCAGCTGAACAAGTATAATGAAAGCTCTGGCTCAAGTTAAAGGTCCAAAAAAATCCTCGTTCTTCAATATCCCACCTTTTTGTTTAGACATAGACACAGACATCGGAACAAATTCCTTTCCATGAAATAGTTTTTTTTTATAGATTTATAAGACTTTTTATAGTAAGAAAATAAATTTAGCAATTTCTGCAAAGCACTTTCCGACGAACAAATAAGAGATACGAATAAAACGCCATCTTGTACAACACTTGTACTTTCGGACTACCTGCTGCTTTACGCAAGTTTCTGTTTATGTTATTTTCGTAATTCAAAACTAAAACAAACTGTTCCTCTAGCTGTCTAATATTCAGCGTTGTCAAGTCGGCGGTTTTCGCTCTATTTTGGGTGCTTTTTAAAATTTGTTTGCCAAAAATTCCCTAATAGGTGAGCGTTGCGGTCTTATTTTTCTAAATTTCTGTGCTTTATTTAATTTTTGGTAGCACCAAAGCAAATTCAGTACAACTTCTTCTTTCAGTGTGAGAAAACATTTTTGTACAGTAAAATACACTTGTTCAATGTCATTTCAATCAACAAGTGCAACGTTCTTACAATTATTTCTGGTTGTGGTTTAAACGTAGGAAGGAGCTTGGCAGGATACTGGAGCTGGTGATGCCTGTTGTCTTGCAGCAGATTCTGTTTATATAAGGAGCTAAGATCGGGGGCACCAGCTGATGTTAAGTGCGGTTAAGGCCTGATGTTCTTTGAGAATTTGGGACTACCAACTCAGGAGCCCTGGCGAATTACAAAACAGAAGGGATTAGAATGAGGCCATTTTGGCATGTGCTGGCATAAAACAAATTCAAAATCTGTCCCTTTTAGATTTTCATAGTAATTTTTGTTTTGTAGTTTTTATGCACAATTAATTTAATAAACTTTTTAAATAACAACGAAATTCTAAGCTTGGGTGCGTTTTTTTAATGGCGGTTTTTGTTCGCAAGACAAATAAACAAAATGAGCAACAGTCATCGTTACGAGAAAAACGAAAGTATTTAGTCGCTCTCCCTCTCTTTCTCAGTCAATTATTACATATGCAACATTAATGTCCCTACTTTTAAAGATTGTTTTACCAACTCCAACCAAAACCTTCGTCGTTGGCCATTATTCTTGATTTGGGTACAGAAGAATTTGTCTAAAAAGCAGCAACTTTTTATATAGTGTTTTCGTTCATATTACAGTTCTTACTGGTGACTTCTTTCGGCACGTTTTGGCAAAACACACTAAAAACTTTTAATTACAAAAACAGTCTTATCAGAAAAATATTAATTAAGATCAGTTTCAATGAAAAATAAAAGCCTTTGTTTGGTTTTTTTGCACAACACAAATGAAAACGCAAGACGTTTGTGCAGGTGTGTTGTTATTTAAATTAACTTTGAAATGAAAGAAGTCCTAGTGACCCTTCACAGGAATTGTTAAGAATGTAAAATAAATGTCTTTTAATTTAGTGATGTTTTTCTACTAACTGTGAGATAGCCGGCTTTTACCACTTACGGCTAAAATATAATCTATCTAAATTGTTTTAAATAATAATATTTTAAAATTTTTTAAATGACTACTCTATGAGACATCTGCGCCTTATTGCCGATTATTAATTTCTTTTTTTTCAATCTCTAATAAATGACGGTTACATACGTCTCAAAATCGAAAAAATTATTTAAAGAACCGTGTTATTACAGAATTAGTTATTACAATCAAATTAATTCCCAAATTATTGGGAAATTGAGAATACGACAGTAATTCAAATTCAAGAAAAACAAGAAAGCATGAAAACAAGCAGCAATAAAATCGTGTTGTAATCTTTGTAAACTTAAAGAAGAGAATAAATTGCCTTAAATCTATGTGAATCCTGTTCGAGTGTATTTGTTTCTTTATTTTGTCCACCAGGCTAAAGAATATTAATTTCTAATATATTTTGTGGACTTTAGAAAATAAATTGAACGATTTGAGCGTTCCCAGGCCAGCCAAATTTAAACCATTTTTTTGGATTAGAATCATATTTTCGGATAATGAAAAAAAAAGAATTAAAACTTCTAATTGTTTTTTTTTTTTTTTTTTTTTTTTGAACCCGGTTTTAATCTCTGAAATTTATTTGTTTAGAAATCCCGTTCTACCTTAAAAAAAATTTCTTTCTGATCACATTATCCCCAACGTATAATGGATAATATTTTGCATTTATTCTACTGCTCATATTACTCATACGCACCGTATGTTTTGAACTACAAACCCTTTAAGAAACTACCAAACGTTAAGCAGTTGCTTAAAAAGTATTTTTTTTTTGTTGTTGCCGATGACTGGCAAAGCTGAAAATATATTTATGCTTTAATTTTATAACGCACCTCGTAACTGAAACTTTTTTACGCACATGTTTTCTTTTATTTAGAAAAAAAAATATTTTTAATGATTTAGGTTATTCAAAAGTTACATATTTCTATGACTAAAAACACTTAACATTTTTTTTTATATACAAATCTTTTGAGACGCTCACGCCTAAGCAACGTGTCTTCCTGGTGTTCTATTTGGAACACCGAAGAGGAAAATTTTTACAAAATTAATATGTAATTATTTTTGCTGTATGCCACGAATACTACCAAAGAAAACCTTTAACATTTAAAGGCCACTTTCAAACAATAACTTTTTTTCTTGCAAGGAAACACCCTTTCATTTTTGTGTTATTTGAATCTTACAAATCCAGTTCAAGTGCTCTTCAAGTCTCCAACTATCACAGTTTCCGGGCTAAAGTTAAGGCAAAATAAAACTCCAGTTCAAATAAAGAAATTTGAAAAACTAGAAGAATGTAATAAACAATCCCTAGAAAATTCTTTGTCGAGAATATATTTTGTTTTTGCCTTAGGAGAATTGTTGTGCTCGAAAACTTTCCAATTTCAAAAAGTGTTCAACAAAGATATTCCCCATAGAAGTTTATTTTAGCTTTCCAAAAATATTATGAAAAATATTTCGATACGTAATTCGTCAATTGACATTTTGCAGATTAAAAAAACTCAAAGCGAAACACTTAAAATTTAAAGAAGAAACCAATTATTTAGTAAAATCTCATTAAAAGTGAAAAATGTAACCTAAGGACATAATTAAGTTCAAACCTTCGTCAAAACTCAAACAAAGTTATCTTAAACTAGACCGAGGTATAACTGCTCCATATTCTTGCAAACTTTTGCTACACAAACGTCATTAAAACTTCTCCTATTTTATTGTACATAAAAGAACATTTTCATGGCACTTTTTTAAGCTGAGGAGAGTTATGCCCATCCTTTGAAATAAATTTCAATAAAACATAAATTAATTTGCACAATTTGTGGCAAAATTTATCTTGCCTTAGAATAGCAAACTTAACTAAGCACAATATAATAACAAAATTTCCAGGCTTGACAACGTTCTGATACTTTAATACCTTCTACAAAAAGGATCTGTACACAGCAAAAAAAAAATTATTAAAACAATTCTTATGATTTCACAATAGATTGAAATTTTGCAGAACACAAATGTTTGCTGGTTTAGAGGGAAACTATAATTGCGGATGAATGGGTAATAAACACTACTATTGTTCATCGGCCCCAAACGGCCCTTCTTCTGTTTGCAGATATGCAGGCAATTCAAAAAAATTCATAGATTCAATGATTCAATTAAAAAAAAATACAAATTAAGAACACAAAAATTATTTTTTATTCAACTATATTGAATTAGTCATCAGATCAACCATATTATAATAACTCTTAAACCATAATATTGTTGAAACTAACTATATTACCATCATGTTATTGCCAGGGGAAAACATTTTACTGTCATTTTATAATTAGAAACGTAAAAATTCCCAAAAAAAAATGATACCAAAATTATTGTCACCAAAATTGACCAATTTGATAGCCCGATTTTTCACTAAGAATAAATGATACTATATCACATAATTCTGTACAACACCCTCTTGACTTTGAGCACCTCATTTAAAAAAAATTGTCAGTTGTTCCTTCACCGTGATATAAAAGACAAAAAAATGCTCATTAGTGAAGTGCGTTAAATAAAATTTTTGCTGATTTGGCGAACTATTTGATTGATTGTATAAAAAATAAATTTAGCTGTCTATATGTGCTTATTCTTTTATCCTTTTCCTTTATAGGTCACTGTTCCTTAATAACTTTAAGAAGCTGTCATTTTGTTTGTAAGAAATAATAACAGAAAAGAAAAAAGCCTTTCTACCGGCATTCTACCCGCATCGGCAACGCATTTTATTCTCCTGCCAAGGCGTACGCCATTGTGTAGCACAGAGTGGAAAAGTTCCAAGACCATGAAACCAATCAGGGAAGCACCTGTGTAACTACAATTTTGATTTAACCTAAAAGCTAAGAGTTGAACTGTTCGCAAACTGATTTTAATCTGGAAAGCGCACGGGCCAGTTACTTCTCCGTTATCAGTATCTTCCTGCCCACAGTTAGCTTCACCTCGGCTTTGGCGGGGACACACGTGAGCCAAACTATTCTCAACCCTTTTGGCATTTGTGGGCTCTCACACAGACGTCCATTAGATTTTTACATAATCTTTCCGCCACCAACACTCACTACATACAGCCCTGGTTAATCAATTTGGTGGTAGTTTTGTTGCCCTTCACTATTTCGGCTCCTGTTTAGTGATGTCCTGATACTGTTCTATCGCACCGTCTTTTGGTCCTTATAAATCTTTGTTACCCACAAGTAATCTTTTGCATCTGCTTGATGGCTTTTGAGAATTTAGGGCACCTTCGGTTGACGGTTTATCTCTGTCCTTAATATTTTTTTCAGTGCATTTCATATTTTCTACAGACTCAGATTTCTGCCAACAATTATGTGGAAAATTTGTGTCTCTTGTGTGTGCGTTTTGTGTTCGTTTTTTTTCGCACACAAAATTAATATGCCAGACATGACATGACAAACTGTAGCGTCCTTGTGTTTGTTTCAAGGATTCAAGGGTCTATTTTCCAAAAGTGTGTCAAAGTGCAAAGAAACTAAATCAAGTTCGCAAAATGAAACAAGTAATTTGGCAGATGTAACGCAATGTTTGATTAAAACAATTTGTTTGTGTGTGTCTTAAAGGGTAAATGAAAAACGTACGTGCGTGTTCATAAATTCTTATTTGCAACCAGTTGTTGCCGTAATTTGGTTACGGCATAAAATTTCCCGAAAAACAATAATTTTTCATAATTATTATTTTAAGAAGAAATTGCCGAAAAAAAAGACATCTAAAATATGGTAATGAAGGAAAAGTCTGTGGAATCTAAATCATTTTAATTTTACAAGTCATTTTATTACTTTAATATAATACAATTTAATTAAATGAATTTTAATTTTATGCAAAAGAAAACCTTTATCAAATATTAAAAAAAAGGCGAATTTATGACAGGTGAAATTTACAGCTGATGATTTTTTTTTTAATTTCAAAAGTAAAGCTTTAGTTTTCGGCAGTGACAGTGATACAAAATACTTGCTATAAGAATTCGGCATGTAGTTCCATGATGTCGAACGAAAAGTTCAAAAGTTCGCCAACATTTCGCCAAAAACAGTAGATTAAAAACAAACTAAGTGTGACATGTCACAAATCACTAAACTGAGTGATGCGTGACAAGCCAGTTGTTTGCCCTTCGAAACGCTGGCCCACATTAATGCTCGATGTTGAAATAGGCGACAGACATCTGGTTGTTGTACTAAAACTTTTACTTGACATAAATTCGTCTAGACCCAGACTTCAAAAAAGAAATATTAGACTCGAAAATAGTCTTGTTCAGGTGTTTAAAAGAGTTTCAAGCCCATATCCTCCAATTAAAGTAAAATAATGTTCAAAATTTAGTATTTAGCTAAATGTTAGTTTAAGACAAAACATATATATTTAAAACTAATCTAAATCTGTAAATATTAAGCTTAAGCAGAGTGTTTTTAAAACTATTTATAAAATATATTTACACAACTAATTCTTCCTTTAAATTATTGCAAATCGTTGAATTGAAAGAAATGGAATTGTTATTAAAATACAAAACAAAAATAATACTATCTGTACTTTTTGCAAAAAAAAAAAAAACAAAAAACAAAAAACAAAAAACTTTAATAAAATTATAATTTTAATTGACTTTAAAGAATTGTTGTTTTATTGCTTATATTTAAAAAAAAACATTTCACGATATCGAACTCGAAACTGTAACCAAAAATTTTAGGACAAAATTAAATATTTGTTAACTTTTCGGTTAACAATTTTTTTCAAAACGAAACCGCCTGACCTGATTCAAAAAGTATTAAAAAGCCCTGTTTGACACACTAGGTGGGTTTTCTGTGCAGGGTCACATATACAGTATATGGTAAATAAAAGTGCCGCTGACCCACTTTGCAACCCCGTCTGATGCCTTGACATACAGGTAGCTCACAGACATTTTTACATCCCTGCAATCAAAAATTACAACTTTATTGAAGAAATTCAAACGGCCAATAATATTTTATTATTATTGATTTTATAACGTTTTTTGCATCTCTTTTCCAAAAAAAAAAAAAAAATAAAAGTATGGTAACGTCCGTTTGCATTTAAGGTGACTCTATAGTTATTTATTAGCTTATAACTCTGTAAAGTAACAAGAATGGACGAAGTAACTAGGGCCATATGCCCATGAGGTTCGCACAATGACTAGTTTGTTAACGCACATAAAACTTTATTTTTGAACGAAGGCCTATATCGAAATATAGATAATACGAGTATTAAAAGCTAAAAGTTGCCGACGGATAACGCGTGAGCGATTGCTGTGTTTGGTTTTATGAGCACCTGCGGGGTCTTCTGAGAATATAAATAATATCAGACAGGCAGGGAACTGCTATGGAGAATGAATTTATAGAATTCACAATGAAAAGTCCATAAGTAAGATGTGAATACAAATTAAGTGCCGATAAAACAAACTTAAATATAATAAGATATAAAATCAAAATTTGAAAGAGCTGCATTCATGTATCTCCTCTCCAAAACAATATCACACTTACAGCAAGTTCTTGAATTTTTATGTTGTAATCAGTGGCCTTAAGAATGTGAAACCATAATCCCTGTTCATTTAAATTGTGCCAATAAAAGTATATTCTAAGATACTGGTCTTAGTTTAAAGTAAGAGTAATAACAAGCTGCTGGAAAAAAAAACACAGAACGATAATGACAGCTGCTCGTCAATCTTTCAGTTCAGTCAATCAGTTCAGTTCAAGTACTTACACATACACACATACGTACAGAGTATATCCGTCTTTTTACTTTCCTATAAAAAAACTCACAAATTCCATAAAATTTGTCAACAGTTCGATTTGTTTAACGCAAAAACAAACCAAAAATAGTGAAAATTTTAGCCTAAATTGTTGGTGGTAATTTTTAGCTCCATCGCACCGTTGTCTGGCACATGTTGTTGCGATATTGGCTGGAATATTTTCTCTGTGCCATGGGGCTAATGGCGAACGGCAGCTTCAATGTCCTGTTGGCAACATTAGCGTTAAGATTGTTTAACTCAAAGGAACGGTTGTTAGCAAAATTATGACATTGATACTTTTTTGGTGTGTGGTTTTCGTATGTATAAAAGCATTTATTTTTGGTCATAATCAATAAAAAATATGAACCAATAATGGTTTTGTGAGGGTGTTCAAAAATAGTTGTGGTTCACGGGGCCGGCCATCAAAAATGGTTAAATGTACTCGTGTTATATGAATTTGATTTATCTCATTTTGTAAATTACGCTTTCTGATCGATATTGCTGGACTGGTTTTGTGAAAATAATTAAATGATTATGCATCACTGGCTTCCAATGTCAACCAATTCCAGTTTGTGTTTTGACGCCAGCAACAATAAATAATTTTTAGAAATAAGGTATAAAGTTTGTTGAGTGCACGCAAACAAATAGTTGCCGATAATACTGAAAGAACATATACATATAGGCAAAGACAATCCAATCCAGACCCATTACGGGTTAACGCAAAACTTACATAATTGGCCCAGCAGCTCGTGTTATCATGAAAGCGAACTTCAAGGCCTTAAAGCATGCCTCAGTTTTCGTAATAGTGATGTGCAATAAATGAACTACAACAGTGTTGAACAGTGTTGTATTATGACAAAAAAAAATCAACTCTGAAAAATAACCTAAAAAAAAACTGCTAGATTGCAATAGATATAAATATATAGATCTTTCTAAGATTTTTTTCCAGAAATAAAAGTATTCTTAAATTCTTAATTTCGTTAAAGATCGTACATAAATAATATTCATTTTACTGCACCCTCCGAATTCTACAAAAACTTCAAAAACAATATTTAAAATTTTCTTATGTCTTAGGTCCACCAGTACGTCCGATTCTTAGCACTACTAAAAGGAATGCGTGTGGAAACTGTGTGAAACTTTCTAAACGCCAAATTGTCGGAACCGCAGTTTTTATACGAGACATCTTGAGTTAATCATAGTTGGTCTGCTTACGGGTATCTCGACTGAAGTGTTCTGACAATAGTTACAGCTAATATTCCTGATAGTGGCGGTGGCGTTATTAATCCCGTTAACGGAAATTTAACAATTTGACGTGGTCTCCCAGGCACTTTGTTTTCTGAGTATAAAAATGCACCGGCATGACTTGTTGCCATTCCCGGAAGTGCCGAGCCAAACCTTTACAAAACATTCATTTACAAAAAGGGGGACATATGTAAGAATGTCCTATAAAAGACTTCAGTTTCCCAATCTCATAAGCCCTGCTTTCTCAGCTTTATAGAGAAGTAACCTGCTGAAAGCGGTTAAGTAGGCGAATAAAATTTCGGCATGTAGAAAATTTTACCACATGAGTCTTCTTAGATTTTCATTTTTGGCAAAGATGAAAAATAAATCAGAGCGTATAATTAATTGCCTTTATACGAGGAGGACCATTAAAATGCCTATGATTTCAGCACTAAATATACTATTTTTTCCAACTGGGCAACATGGCAATATGAAGATTGAAAATATATGAAAACATTTTAAGGGCATTGTTTTTTCGGGCTTCACAATTTTTGCTACAACAATAGATATTTTTTCTCTCCGTGTACGTTTGACAACCTTTGGCTGGCAACCAGTAACTTTGCAGAATGTGAGCATTATTTTCTGTTGCCGTTTCAATTATAAACGATATAATTTTTGCTCTTTTTCATTTTGCGCAATTTGTAGGACTTCGAGACGTTAACGTCTGCCCTCCAGCTCAACCCCAAGCTCCAATTTAAGCTTTTTTCTAACGGAATAATATTTCACCAAAATCCTCATCACCAGGCGGCCTGTTGGAAGGAAAATTCCTAAAATTCTTAACACTATTTGTAGGTTCAATTGAAACTACTTAAAGCATTAAGTCGTGCTAACAAATTCGATAAATACTTTCAACACAATTTCTTTATGAATTTAATGATGAAATTTTTTGTTACACTTGGCTTTGGGATATTTCAAGTATTTCAATGAAATGAGCGAACAAATTTCAAGGATATTTGGCCAAAATAACATTAAATATTTCTTTATCGTTTAGTTTAATGTTGCGGAGTTTTTTTCTTCGTCTTATACAAATAAAAAGTTTATCGTTAAATGTTAAACAAGTCTGCTCAACTACAGCGCGTAATAAATTAATGCCAGTTAATGTCATTGACAAATGATTTTTAAACGAGATAGTCAAAAACTCGGCCAAGTGGAAATCATATTGATTTAAATTTTTTGAGACAAAATTAAATTAAATTTAATTACATGGGCTTAACAACGCTCATGTATTTTGTTGAGTGATGCTACAATTTGTACACTTATCAAAATATTTTACTTATATATTAATCACGTTCGACATTCCTTGGGTCTCCAATATACTGCAGAGAGTAACAAACTTTTAACAATTTAGCTGGAAGCTTTAAAGGACAATTAATTAGAAAACAGTCCGTTTTTCCAACGTGACATGACAAGTCGACAGTTCTTACATCCATCACTCACACTCCGCACGTCATGGAGGATATTGAAAAGGCTTCTTTTATAATTAAATAAACACGAAACATTTTTAAGAGCAATTCTCTTGTCAGTTCTTCGGAAAAAATTCAGCCCCAATTTATACCTTGTGTTGTTTAAGGCTCATCTTTTTTTATTATCTTTTAAAATTGATGCCAAAACCATTTTACTTTCACATGACGACCTTTAAGAAATGTCTTTTTTTATTCTTGTTATGAAAAATAATATATAATAGCAGAATTAAAGCTGAGAAAAAGGAAAGAAAAAAACCCAGAACAACTGCAAAGGCGCGCAAAACTTTAAAATAACTGGACATCATTCGAGATGGGGGCGGCTAAACGCGCCTATTGTATCTGTCATAAGATGTCTGGCTCAAAGCAGGGACTGAACCCAAAAATAAACAAAATCTATTACAGTAGATTGTAGTTAAGAAACTGACAAAATATTTAAGGTTAAAACCCCTTTGAGTTGTCGGTACTCTAAAGACAAGGCCTGCGTAGCCCCTAAATATTATGTTATTCCCCACCCAAATAGATTCATTTATTAAGACCAGTTCTGCCAGCTGTGCCGTCTGACTGAAACCATCGTGCCGTTAAAAGTTGGAGATAAAAAATTATGGGCATGTCATCAGTGTCTGTAAAACAGTGCTCTGATTGTTTAATACCGCCCTGGAAATTCGATCATCTCATACCTTCTAGACGTGTCATATCTTCTCTGATGATATCAGCCTAAATAGCCATTAAACACCACCTGACGAATTCAGAACTCCAGCTGAGGCACCTGCTGTTACAGTTCCATTAATATTTTATTCGACAGATATGTTGGCATCCATTGCACCACACAAAACATTATCTCGGATGGTCATCAAACGTAAAGAAGTTCTTTGCATCATGTCTGCCTTGAATAGCTCCTAAGCAGCACCGGTCAGAATACTACTGGGTAGTATTAAAAGCGGAATCAACTAGCCCTAGTACCGAACATCAGGTAAGTTAATTTGTTATTTAAACATAATAACGTTTGATCGTGGAACATACCCAGAATCTTACGAAGCCACCGACAAAGTCTTCTTTTGCCGCAGCTGTCAGACAACAACAACATCAGCTACAAGGTATTTTATTTTGAAGCTATAAATTTGTTAAAGTATTAAATTATTAAGAGTGCCTTGATGACTGAAATGGTGGCGTTTCGGCAATTTGGCAGTTTTAGAAACGAAATTAGAAATATCATAAACGCATATAATAGAAGAAACTGCCTGCTCCCAGCAAAGGTTTGGTAAAAGCAAAGTGTTTCACGCACCACTATTATAAGAAAACTAACGGTGACTAAAAGGTCACCTAAACGCTATTTGCCTTCACGGCTTGTAATTTATTTTCTTGGTAATTATTTAAAATTTGCAATATTTTTTTAATTCGTTCGCTAATTAGTGCAGAAATTTAATGTGAAACCAATTTAAATTGAGAATTTAAGATTGAGATTAAAGATTGCTGGAAAATGTTCCATTCATTTTGTTCTTTTATTGTTAAAACTTCCAGCTCCTTAACTTATAATTTGAATCATTATAAAAACACTTTGTGGCGAAAAGATAATAAACAAAAATTAAATTAGGCGATAAACCACTAGTTAGTTTTTGCTGCTCAAGGCCACAAAACCTCAACAATTTCTTAAGAAAAATACTTTTCACGTCAGTCTTTAATTAAACGAAAATACTGACAAAACATTTAGCGATGGGTTGACTACCAGCCAGCAGAAAACTACAGACGAAGCCCAAATCATACATTTCGGACAAAAGTCTTACTTTAGTAGCAAAATTGAGGCTAAAAACTGCAGCAAAAACACAATCGAGAAAATACTTTGGATTGGTTTGCAGGTGAAAATTTTTCATAAGCATTTAAATTTACCCATCAAAATATATTATAATAAATCACAGAAAAGTAAAATCACACTCTTTACAGAATATAAAGAAATTTGCCCAAAAATTTGTTTAAACAAATTTTAACGTTTAACGAGTGTAAGACAATTTTAATGTCTTGCCTTCTTTAATATATTAAATTTTATCGCGCTGGCGCTTAACTTTTCTGGGTATGAGTCAAGCCATATTGAGAGTCTGGCCCAGAACAGCCGTTCGCACTGTGACCGCTTTGCCCTGAAGTGTGTAGGGCGTCAAGGAACAGGACCAGCTACTTTCCGGACAGTGTTAGTGAGTCCTGTTCACCGGTCGGTAATCAAGTGCTCCATGAACTTGTCCTCTTCACTGCAAGTGTCCGTTTTGGGTATAACCATTCTATGTATAACGGGCATAATGTCTGACAGATAGCACCGACATTATTCTCAGGCTGTTCGCATCCATTCTTATGGCGACTTCCGCCCTCCTGGCGTGAATATTGACAAACTTTTTGGAATGTACAAATCCCAAAGATGGATTTTAAACATTTGTCTGTTTCTCTATTAATCAGACTTGATATATACAGGATAGAAATCTTAAGACGGCTTGTGCAGCTCTCTGGTAATTATGTATATAACAGCACTCAAACAAATGTTTACCTATTCTCATATTGTAAACGGTTGCCGTTTATAAATTTCATTCGTATTTACGAGTATTTACGATGTGTGGGTGAGAACGCGGGGAGAGGTGAAAGGTGAAAGTGAGGAAATCTCTGCGTCACTTCTTAAACAAATGACAGCATTAAATATTCAGTTTTATTTACGCACATGTACGTCTATTTCAAAGGGATGTTGCTTTCATAGATACATACACATTTGCCACAGAATACAGGTCTTGAGCGTAATAAATTGCTTACTTATTATTCTCTTATATTGATAAATTGATTTATTTATTTTGTTTGATGATAGAAAAAAAAAACAACATTTCGTTAGAAATGAACATAAATAAGTACTGAATTGAAAAAAATGGATTTGTTTTTAAATTTTAAAGCAAATATTTGAATGTTTTCAGTTTTTTTTTTTAACTAAATGTGGTTTTTCCTTTTATTTGTGTGGCAAGTGATGGTTTTATTTTGCACACAAATTTATTTAGTTGCACCTGCAACACCAAGTAAATATTTTATTGAATCGTTGCAAAGAAATTATCCGTTTTACACTCGTTGTCGACAACATTATAATGGCATTGACGGACTGTATCTATTGTCTTCGGTCAAGAATATACCAAGTGTCTACTATAATTAGCGAGAATTTTTTACATCGACCTGGTGTGGAGATTTTTTACTATTAATTGCTTTTTACTCAAATTGAACAATTAATTTTTTATTAATTTTTGTAACTTATTCTATTACTGATTATTGAAATCGAACGATTTAGTTTTTTTTATGCCTTCTTAAATTAAGAAGGAATATTTTTGCAAGCTATTTTTTTTAATTACTGATTATTCAACTTGAATAACTTAGTTTTAACACTTCTTAAGTTAAAAAAATACTTTTGTTATTAATTTTTTTTAATTACTGATTATTCAAATTAAATAATTTAGTTTTGCTCCTATATTTTTATATATTTTTTTCTCATTATTCAAATTGAATAATTTAAAAGAAAATACTTTGTTATTAATATTTTTTCACTACTGATTATTCAAATTAATTAATTTAGTTTTATATTTTCTTAAGCTAAAAAGAAATATATTTGTTATTAATTTTTTTTATTACTAATTATTCAATTTGAATAATTTAGTGTTACCCCTATTTTTGTTATATATTTTTTATTACTGATTATTCAAATCGAATAATTTAGCTTTAGCCCTTCTTAAGTTAAGAAGAAATATTTTTGTTATTTATTTTTTATTGTAATTTTTTTTACAGCAGATAAGAAAAAATTGTACAGTTAATTTTTATTAATAATTATTTTTTAATTTTTACAGGAGACAAGAAAATAAATTGTAAAATATTTGACTTGTGGAGGGGACAAGTAACTGTTTCATGGTCCCTACACTACATGTACAGTTTAATTTCTGTTCAGATGCTTCAATTTTGGTTGATCAGCTTTTCAGTTTGTTGGAGAGAGTGATAAGAAAAGTGCTTTTCACCGTCGTAACATCAACTTCACATCAAAATTCAATTGAATCAAGTAGAAATTCAGTGTTAATTTAAAAAGTATCATTTTAATTTAACATGAGCACTAACATTGTTTATAAAAACCTTCAAACTGCATGGTTTCAATTATTTTTTGTTTGTCCAATTTTTCTTTAAGTGGACAGAGTTATTAAGCGGTTTAATTAAAATTAAATCAAAAACGCATAAGATAAATATACAATGAAATACTATTTAATGTTTATATTAAATGGAAGAGATGAATTATTTTAACTATTCTCATACATACACTTCAGTTTTCCATGGATGGGTGCAAAGTTTATCTGAGTGCAAATAATTAAAACCATTTAAGGCTAAATGGTTTTTCTTATTGTTTTTGTCATAAAACCAGGCTAAATGGAACAGATTTTCGCAATTTATTGATTAAAAATACTTCGAAAAAAAGTGTCTTTTATACAATTTACTTAATTTATTACGGCTACCACCGTCAATACCTGCTTTTCGGTCGAAACCATTAAGATATTTGTATAGCTTTATGCGCTGCTGTTACAAACAAATATAAAAAATACAGGTTTTTGTCCGACTCAAGATAAAAAACGGCAAAACAAAATTCTTGTTCGGCAAACGATTGTCAAAGATATAAAATTACTGCGTAAAACGACTTCTGACAAAGAACACAAATCTAATCATTTTAATGATTCCGTTTTTATATTTGTGTTACTATAAGAATAAGAAAAATGAAATAAAACAAATTCGTAGCTAAATAATAATCAATAAAAAATATTCCGCTGTTAAATGAAATTAATTTTATTGGGTCCTTCAGAAAGTGATAAATAGTAAATAATGAAAGAACATTTTCAAAAGTTATTATTCATGTTATTATTCATGTTTTTGTTCATATTTACATTCTTTTACATCAAAGAGACATATTGCGGCCACTGTAATGAAGTTGGGCAAACTATTCGCCTAAGAGGTGAATACTGATTGGCTATCCCGCAGTATTTTAATTAAATTGAAAAAAGTTTAAAAAATTTTGGATCAGCAGTTTTGTGGGCTTGAAATAAATTTAGAAAAATAAGGCATTTTCTTTAAGGAAAAAAATTTATGATTTACAAATTTACAAATTTTTCCTTTAGGAAATTCTTTTTAAAAATACTCTTCTGTTGCACAAAAATAAGAATTCATACTTTTTCCGAATTCATTTAATTTTTCTGCTGCAGAAAATGCATTCGTATGGCCTTTAACCATAAAATAGTTATGAAAGAAAACAATTTAAAAACAGTAGAAAATTGCAGTTTAAAAATCCGCATTAAGGAAACACCGAAATCTGCCAGAAAAAGTGTTAATGTTTCATAACAAAAATAATTATCAGACTAAATGTGACCTTTAACTTTTCAAGACAAGAACAAAAATGCGTAATTATTACAAAAACTTAGTTTTTTTTTGTGCAGACGTTGAGTGTGAATGTTAATTTATATTCAATTTCATATAAACATTAACTTAAAAAAAAAAAACCAACAAGCAAAGGAAATATCTATCAATGATTATTAATTAAAATGGAATCAAGTCAATCACTCCTAAAACGTAATCCATTATTTAACAAATTTATGACACAACACGTACTAGACAGGCAGCAGGAAGACCACCGCACAATGGTTTGTTAAAGAGAATTTGCGAAAAGAAGATAAAACAAGAATGACGAATTTGGACTACATTGTGACGGAGTGTGAGGAATAAATTCGAAATTCAGTATATATTTAATTATGGAACTGAAACTGTAAATTAAATCACTTTTATATTATAGCGAAATTTAGATCAGACGAGATTTCGGGCCAATTCTATTAAATTCTATACTAGACTAGAATCGTACAATAAAATGTATGTATTTCATAAATTGATTTTTAATGCATTTAAAACAAACCCAAATCTAGTTATTAAGATATTTCAGGCAAATCTAGTAAATTTTGATAAGATTTGCCGTACAAATAAATCCAATCGATGAAACTGCGATTTTCTTCATTATCTACTGCAGAGTTGCACCAACACAACTTGACAGTTTGATTGAAAAAAATTTAAGTTCGCAACTTTCATTTTCTGTAAATTTAATGTTGTCCATTTTATCAATTTACTTACCTCTAGGTAAATGTCGGAAAGCAATTTTCGAAAGGATATATGTATGTAGATTGGGAAGTGGATTGCGTTTTGCTGTAACTGCCCTATTGACGGTTTTCAATCTTGGCAGTGATTAGTAATATTAATATAACATTTTTCCAATTTTCCAAAAGAACAACGAAATATTCTAAATCTTTAAATTCTTTATAAAACATCAAAACGACCTCAAGTTTTGAAGAGAATACAATAATTCAATTCAATAAACACCCGTATCGAATGTACCGCAATCTATTAAGGTACATTTATGCAAACGTACACTCAAGATAACGTACGTACGTACGTTGGTTTTTAAACATACCAAGACAATGCAAACCGAAATTAAATGTCACGTTGCCGGAACGTTTCAATCTGTATAAAATAGATTTTGACGGCGCCGTTAAGTGACAGTCGTAAACCAATAACAACGATAATGTATATATTACAGTGTAAAAAACTTTACATCTCTCGAAGCCAGTTTAGTACTTTTTCCGATTTCACACGTACGAAAATACCTTAAAATTGCCCATCATTATGCCGAAAAGTTCGGAAAAAATCCCATACGAATAAATTATGTTAGACAATGTTTTGTTTATTTTATTGACGTCTGTTACGTTTGTAAAGTTTCTTGCACATATATACGACCGTACGTTAAAGTACGTTAAGTTTTTCTTACATCAACGTTCGCATAACGAGGCCTTTAGACAATCGCTTTGACGGTAATACACCAACATATGAAATCTATTACACAATTAGATTAAATTAAACATTAAACATCAAAAATTCTACTGCAGCGTTTTAATATATTAATTATATTGTGAATGTGCTTCAATTTATTGTTAAAAAAGTATTTGTTGAATATTGATAATGTTTAATAATTAATTTTTTATAATAAAAAATACCTGAAGCCGTATGATATTTAAATCACTTGTGAGTGTTCTGATGAAATTTACTTTGTTTTAAAATTACCATATTTTATATCAATTTAAAGTTGTTCGTGTGCAAATGTTTTGACATTTTCCACTTTTTAACATATAATTAAGCTTATTATGAATATATATATATATATATATATATATATATATTATTAAAGTACTCTTGAAAATGTTTATATTAATAAAAAATACAATATTGCTATTTAACATTTTGTTTGCGTAGCAAATTGTTAAAGTGACTTGAATGATGTCACTCAATGTATGCATGTTACGCTGTCAAAGCAACGTAGTCATTTCAGCAACGTAAAATACACACATTTTTCATTTTTACCACCGTAAAGAAACTAATGACTAACTGAATGCAAAAGCGAAAACCTTTAACCAGTAAAAAAATAATTACTTCCTAATCTAAGATCCAAGGACCTTTTACATGGTTTAAAAACGTCATATAATAACGAAAAAGGTATCCTGTAACAGCAAAATATATTCAGCATGAGAGAAATACTAGTAAAAAATATCAATATTGAAGGTGCTGACATTTTCATATAGTTTTTGTAAAAAATGTGATATTGTAACTACAGTTTTTTTTATATTAACTTTTGTTTTTTTTTTTCTCAATTTTCTTCTAATTCTACTATAAAAAATCCTGTAACCAGACCGTTTGGTTCTCCGTTTTTATACAAAAGTCTGTATCATGAAAAGGAAAACTTTGATTGAATATCAGTAAGTACCAACAATCCTACAATAAAAAAAACATGTTTAATTAAAGAAAGAAATAATTGTTTATAATTATAACAGTCTTTTGAGTTCATACTAATTAAATTGTTAGCAAAATAGTTTTTATCTTTATTAGAGCAGATCTCGAAATAATATTTTTTCCTCAATAAAAACAATTTCTAAAATATTTTGTAAATATTGGCGGTACGATGGCTGTCACATCTTGTTTCAGTAGCATCTGTTTAGTGGGCAGCCATGACAAGTTGCCCGATTAAGCAGCAAACGCAACGTTTCGAAGAGAATCCCAATTTTAGGTACAAAATTGGCGAGGTTCACCAGGTACCAAAACTTGCACAAAAAGTTACTGTTTGATACGAATTTTACGCCGACGGCTCCAATTGTAAGTAACTTTCTACTAAGGACTGCGACGACTAACCGTCTGCATCAACAGTTTGAGGGTAGGGTTAGCTCTGTCAGAGGTAATCTAAATTAGCCACCAAAATTCTGTGATTTGACTCGACTAGCCTGTTACTTGCAGGGTTACCTGAAGTTGTGGGTGTATGCCAATATGGCAGTATCGACCGACATCCTTAAAGTCAACTTAACCGAGGCCATTGCTCAAATTGAACTCTATCTTTGCGGACGAGTGATTGAAAAGTACATCACAGGTATTGGTGCCACCGTAAGAAGCCCTACATTTCGCTGCAAAAAAATTAATAGTATAAAAGTTGGAAAAAAATTTGGCAATTTTGCCGTGTATGGGCCTCTTGAACATGACTTGAGTCAGCAATTGCTAAAAGGCAATTAACGACTTTTCGTATAATATAAAATTCATTTAATTCAAAGTGGCAACATTTTCCAGTTAAGAACCCCTTCTCCAGTTTCGTAAAAGCCATAAAAAAGGCTGGTGTCCCTAAAATCTTTGAATTTAAAATTCGTAAAGTTATCTTTGTTTTTTCTGTTTTCAGACCTAATCGTTCATTATAAAATTAACATATTTTTTTACGATTGCAAAATTTTCTGACCCTTTTAGTTAATACTTTCTAAATAGCACTTTTATATTTTAATGGCTTTAAAAATATTTTGCACAAAAGTACAAAAAAGCCCAAAACATTAAGAACGAAAAATGTTTAACATCTTAATTAATATTTTATTTAATTGAAATCAAGCACTAAACAATAAAAAAAACGAAAAAAGCAGCAAATCACCAGACAACGCGTTGTTTTTTACAACAAATAATAAATATTAACTCGCGTTGCTAGACTGATTTTGGGAAAATTTTTAAAAAGGTAACGAAAGTGCAATTTTGCCTATTCAAAGGGCACATGAATAACCAACTCTCTGCAAATGAATGTTGGGCGTAGAGGCCGAGCAAAGGCGCGGCATGCAATTCCACTATACCTAAAGCAATGGCAACGCTGAATAATAAGCCGCACTACCAAATTGCGTTTTAAAAGTGAGTGTTTGTGGTGTAACGAATAGTATTCTTTATTTTTTCGCCACTTTAGAAATGTTTGTGAAACAATAAGATACGAAGGGAAAAAATGAAGAAGCTGGAAAAGGGGTCACAATAAGACACGCACTAAAAACGCAATCATTTGCCGTAAAACATGAAACCTGGTGATTTGATACATGCATTACCAAATTCAAACTGTCACATACTCGTACAGAGGAAAAATATTTGAACTTTTTCGTGGGTTCCCCTGCACGTTTTATTCTAAGCAGAGCTGTTAAGGGATTTCGCCAACTTTATGTGGCAAAGAAAGTTGTTTGTTAGTATAAAGATGGTTGTTGTACGTATTTTTTTACTTATATGGGCATTTCCATCACATCAATCTAGATTATGGCTACGAAAAGGCATAAAAGCACAAGATTTTTCGTTTAAAGCCAAGATATTTTTATTTAATGTTGTTATTTAAAGCTCTAAAATTATTAGTAAATTTTTGCCACATTTGGACCACTAATTTATTTTGACATTTTGTTTGGTGTGAAAATCCTCCTGCTAATGACTTTAATTAATTTAAATTAAGACTGAAACTGAAAATATTTTTACATATATGACAGTCACGTTTGTCACCAATATTATAATTAAAAAAAAAAAAGTAAAAAATTATTTTTAATTACTCGCAGAATCAATAAAATCTGCATCTGTATCTGCAAAGCAATTTACTTATTTTTGTTTGAAATATAAATACATACATACATACATACATACATACTTATATAGATTTCTTTTTTCTGATATATGTATCTTTCTTTAAATTCGACAAATAGAGAGATATTTGCAGGAAAACTTTTGTGCTTAGGATATGAAAAACTCATTGAACATCCGGCCCATGAAAAAGCAACATTGCTGTAACACACAGCGCAACACGCGGCCAAAACGTCTTGGCTATTTTATGTATTTTTATGACGTCCTCCAATTTAAATGTCGCCGAAAGAGTTTATTTTCGCTTCCACTCTCAATTTATAAAATTCAAAGTATTCAAATGCGATGCAAGTCAATCTTCAGAAAAATACATTATATTCGCCCTCACTTTCATTCTTACTCATGCTTATTATGGTGTTCGAAAGTTTGTAATATTTGAAAAAAAAATTATAATTTTCATTGATCTGTTGAGTAATTTGAGAACCGTAATAAGCATAAGTTTCACGCATAAAGTAATTTGAATTCAACTTGTTTTATTTTTCATAGCTGAACAAACCAAAAAACTCAAATTTCTTTTAATCTATTACAAAACTCGCGAGTATTTCGAGACTCGTAAAAAGCATGATTATCACTTGCATGCATGTAATATAATATTTTGAGTAGACACTTCACTTTTGTAACACCGACATTTGAGCAGCAACAGGCTCAAATGTCTTATTTAAAAAACTCTAAAAAAATCCGGAATATCCTTTAATCTATTACAAAACTCTCGAGAATTTCGAGAGCCGTACAAATCATGATTATCACTTTTATTCATATGGTATGATTTATTGAAACAAGTCTCAAATGTCTTATCCATTAAGCTAAAAATTACATATCTGAATATTTGCCATTGGTGGCACACCATCTTCTAATCAATCGCCAATCACATCAACTGTTTTATTCAAAAACATTGTCGCGAACCCATCTAATATTCTTGAAAAATTTCGTGCCCTTTAACTTCCATTTACACATTTAATTTACTGTTTATTTCTTTACCAGATTTTTTATTATTATTTGTTAAAGTAATTCAAATTTAATTGTTTTGCCATTTGCTGACTTTCAAACTTTTATGTAAATAATTTTGCAAACAAATGAAATATTATGGTTAGTTTTTTTGACTTATTTTTAATTTCATTGATTATTTTTCACAAATATTAATAAAGTTTGTGCAACATGAACAAAAACAGAAAAAAAATGGAAAAATGTTGTGCTCTTAATGTGATATAATTTAAGGTGAAAAATTAGCGGGTGTTTAGCCAACTCAAGCAATATGTACTTAAAATACATTTTGTAGAATTACTTACAGGGGCACTATTTAACGTTAATAACCCTGTTCTGAAAAATCCCAAAATGCCAACACTTTTTTATAGAAAAAATCTTAAATTAATTAATTATATTAAGTTTTTAACTCTGAATAAAGCAAAATTTTGCCTTTATTAACAAATACGTGCAAACTTATGGCGTGTAATTGGTTACGAATTATGGGGTTCCCCTTATGAGTATGCAGCATGAGCATTTAGCTATATATTGTACTGTTCTGTTCTCTAATGCTTTTTTGTTCTCTTTCTGTCTTTGCCGTACAGCGTCTCCTGCTATTCAGATTTTAAGTTTGTACAATCATAAGGTTCAGCAAACTGATGAACCTTTTCGAGTGTTCTACAATATATTAGAAATATCTCCATCTTGCGCTTTTATCCCATTACGTTATATACTCGTATATAAAAGAGTAACGATATACAGAATACTGAGACCCCTCAGCAATCGCAACCTCGGCCTGAAGTCTACAAATCACGCCAATCTTTCTTAAGAACGATTGAAATTACAAAATCTATCGTAATATTTACATATGAAAATAAATGAACTTTAAAAACCGAAGTCGAAAGAATCGGAAACTCCTGAAACAAGCTATAGCTTCAGAATAAACAAAACTATTAAATGATTAACAATATACACATAAAATAGTCCATAAACAGAGTAGAGGGACTTCTGGAAATCACAAAAAGGCAGGGCAAATAGCATAGTTCCAAATAATCTCTTCTTTTGATATTGTTTTTCTCATAAAATATTCTAGGGCTCATCCCCCCCCCCCCCCTTACAGGTGGCAACTTCTTGCTATATGTGAAAGTAGGTTATAACACAAGCCGCTGGCTCGAGAGCAGAGGCCAGTAATTGCCTAGATAGTAAAAGGAAAACGAGGTTCGTCGGTTGGTACCCCTGACAATACTCGGTCGTATATTCCTCACCATATAGTACCTTACAACAGCACTTGGAAGATATTTGTACCACCGAGCGTAGACCACTGGTCCGGTATTTAAAACACAGCCACAACATTTTTTCTCATTTAGTTACCTCAACCTATAGCCAACGTCCGGCTACTTGTTTCAAAGCATTCCAGAGACACGTTGCTTTCCGTTCTGGCAATTGATGATTGGTGAAAGCTTCACAAGAACCTGCCCAATTCCTACAGTTTTAGCTGCCGTCTACTAACCAACAGGTATCTACCGCTTTCCATCAATACCCTAAAAAGCAAAGTACCCCAGTTTGGTCATGGCAAAGTCTCTGCTTCGCGGTGGGAAAACTTTCTACACATCGAAAATAAAACAATAATTTTCTACTTTATCACACTTCACATTTACCTTTCTTATATTTCGCAGAAGTTCTTTATATTTCGCAGGCAAATAGTTTTGATAATTTGTTGTACATGTTCGTACGTATAAAAAAATGTTTTTCATAAACATTTTCCCACATGCCACTAATCCTTGAGAATTTATTTTTGTTTTTGCGTTTTTGTCATATTTACACAGTTGGTTTATGAAACATAATCTCAAAGTTGTTCATAACAGCCAGTCGATATGTTGGAGCTTAAGCGAATTATTTTCTTTTACAAACATACTTACACACCTATATATATATGTATGTGTGTGCTTACAAGTTGTGCGACAGGGAAGTTTTTAGGTATGTGGTTGATTAAGTAGTTGTGTATGTCGATTGCGATTTGCTTTGACACCTCAACATCCTATTGTTGTTAATGAAAGCACAAATTATATTGTAATTTCGAGCAATATGTTGCTATTTCAAGTTATTAGAATTATTTACAGATTTTTCAGGGAAATGTTGGCACTTTCAGTCTTTAAACTAGATTGAATTGAACGACGGCTAACAAGCCACACAGGTGCCAACTTCCTATAAAATATGGTCAAGGCACATCACACACACACCTTGTACGAGAGCTCAGGCTATCTAATTCCTTCTGCCAGTAATACACCAGGCAATTAAAGGCAGACTAAGCTACTGAGTTGGTAAAACGAAATCCTCAAGAAACATCAGGCCTTAACCAGACTCGCTTGTACATTGCCCAACATCTAGTTCCCTAGGAAGAACAGAGTCTGTTGCAAGTCAGCAGCACCTCGAAACTGGGATCAGCAAGGTATCTATCAAGCCGCTTCCAGAATGCCCAAAGACAACTTGATGCATGTGGATCCCCGTTCTTCACAAGAACATGCATAGCCGAAATCATACCTGAATTTCCTAGAGTTTTCGTTGCTGTGCCAAACAAGGTAGGGGTACCCCTTCCACTCTCTACGTCGAAAAGCGTGATCGTGACCGTATTTGATGTACGCCAAGGCAAAACCTGCTACCCCCGGGGGAATAATTTCACCTAGGAAGTTAAAGGCAGACTAGGCTACTGAGTTGGTGGCCCGAAATCCCCGAGGAACATCTGTCTCGCCAAACAGTTCCTTACGAAGTAATCCGCATCTCGAGAATATTTGAATCATCGAGCGTAAATCACTACCAAATTGAACAATATGGATGTAGATGACTCCATGTACATTCTGTAGAAACGATTTGATAGCACGGTTATGTGAATTGGACCCCAAGATCGTACATTTTAAGCCCACTAGGGCTTATAACTATATTAGGTGGTCCGGATATTTCAAATTTAGCCGCATCTGTGCGACAGAGTCCTTGCGCCGGCCATTCCAACGTTCCGACTTATACATTATTCCATAAATAATGGTAATGGCATAAACGAGTCCTTCAAGTAAGACAATGATTTTGTTAATATCTTCCACGTATTTTGTTTTACTCCAGCATCTGACTCCCTTTAATGAAGACCCTGCCAGAAAAGCAATTTTTTTTTAGCTTTAAATAAAATTCTAATACATTTGAATTAATTGCAGCTGGAAGCGTTTTGAATATGAATATTTATAATTATTTCCACCACAATTTACTTACATCCTTGTGCATCTTACCCTGACTGCTGAAGTTGTTGTTCAACGTTACAAGGACCCTGTTGCAGAGACTTTAAAAACATCGTTGTGCTGAACAAACAAAGTTCTTTTATTTCTTTCTGTACCTTAAGAAGTTAGAAATCCGTGTGAAATGATTGGAGTTTTAAAGAAGATTTAGTTCTACTTATCAGAAGATTAAAAATAAATTATTCTTAATGCATGAGTATTTTTTTTTTTAGAAGGCAAATCACTGCAGCTGGCGCAGTAAAAATATATTTATTTCAATTTCTTAAGAAAAAATTATTTAAGGCTTTGGTTTCTTTTCTGCTGCTATTGGAATTAAGATTTTTCAGAAAAAAAGCTGTGCGCTGAAAAAAGTATATCGTAGCTTTCCCCTAGACTTATAGCGGAAAAATCAGCATCATCCCAAACCATTTCAGACACAAACATTCGAATATGGAGTGGAGCCTTTAGTTTTGAGTTTTTTTTACGGAAAATTATGCTCTTAAGCCAGAAAAGAAAAAAAAAGAAACAATTATATACATACGCACATACATATGTATGTATATGTGTGTCGAGAATAATAATTAAATTATTTTCTTTTTTCTTGAAGAAGACAAGCAAAATGACCGGCAGACTTTTACGTGCGTATCTGAACTTTTGCGATTTCCCAGCTTGGCTGGTTAAAGAGTAATATTTTTTTTATTATGCTTTTAACCAAACTTTGTTTCTGCATTGGCGAATTCATCTGCCATGACTTCACCTCGCTTTGTTCTAATATATTTGTTTTTTGTTAAGGAAAGATCTTTCTATTTTGCTCCAGAAAGATTAAGAACACTCGAATTGTTTATTAAACCCGCAAACTATGGCCTAAACCAGGTCCCAGATACGCACATCAAATCAACTCTGCAGCTGCCAAAAACATAAGTAAGTGAAGTGATTAGGAAAATTGTTATAATATATTATATAATTGGATAAAAATTTAAGGGGAACTATAATTCAAATCAAAGTTATTATTACTGTGGTTTTAGTTTCTGTAATAATTTGAGTAGTTTCAGTTTTTTGAGGTCGCGAAAACAACTTTTCAACATTTTAGAGCGCAAAAAGTTAATCTTATATCGTAAGTCGCTCACGCTATAAACTTTTACGTTTATGAAAATATTTATGTAGTGAAGAATTTGTCATCCCTGGCCGACATTGATGTGCCAAGAATACAGCGAGTTCGAAAGTTTCGATGCAATAGCGGAAAATATTGAGTAGAAAAAAACTTTAAAAAGTGTGGCAATCCTGGATATGTGCTGGGAAAGAGGGTGGATATTGGTCGGAAAACTGAAGGCTACTTTGACTAACTTCAGCTGAACTTTTACAATAGTTTAAACATTGTGTGGAAAACAGTTAATATATGTATAAATATTAACAAAAAAGAATTTTTTAATATATATGCAAAAATAAAAAAAAATGAGAAAATATTCAAGTCGTTGTCGCAAAAATTCACCTAAATATATTGACTTTTAATACGAAATCATGTTAAATTAACATGATTCCATGTTGTATTAAAAACATTATTTATAACACATCAGATAGTTCATGTTAATTTGATAGTAAACTCAGTTGTTTTTCCATCATCAATTTTGTTCAAAACTAAATAGTTTAAAATGTATTACATATAATGTACAAAAGTCGTTTAAAATTGCACTGACAGCAATAATTAGCAAAAGAAGATGAAAATTCCTCATACAATAATTTGTGCTAAACTTTTATTACACAAAAAAAAAACATTTAAAAAGCAACCCCTTTTTTGTTTTCCAAAATAATCTGAAAACTTTTATGTTTTAAACAAAAATAAAATCTCAAAATTTAAACGCTTCACATTTGCAAATTAAATCATATCTTTACACTGTTAACCGGAAAATTAGATTCTTGGTTAAACAAATTGTTTCTCTTTCAATTCGGCAAAAAAAAAACGGATTCCAACCAGAATTTTCTCAATTGCTTATGACTTAAAATTGTGTTAAATTCAGTGAAAGAAAGAAACATGCAAAACATTTCAAGAATCTTTCCTTTCTTCCCAGGCAATTCCTTTGAAGTTTTTTTTTCTGATTATTGTTTATTAGCAAACGAACGAGAGCTAAACGCTTAAAGCCTGATAATCAACGTACGTACGACTATAAAATTTTGTTTATTTGCGAATTAGAAACTCCCACAAAATGACTCCCACAACTGCAACTTGAAAACAACGATGCCGCCCGCGCCCGTTTGCGGAAAACATCATAAATTATGAGTTAAATGAAGTGTAAGTGTGAATTGCCGATATGCCGGTAAATACATATAGCATTTTGTGCTTGGGCTGAGTTTGTGTGTGTGTGTGTGTGTGCGTTTATATATGAGAGATAATAAGAAAGCAAAGTTAAATAATATATAAATAAAAAGTGAAAAGCAAACACTATATACCAAAAGCTCTGATTGACAAGTCTGTTTCCCAGTTTCATTCCCTTCTCCTCATTCTACCAACAACTCAAGACTTGATGCGTCAAACCTGATGTGCAGGAATTTTTGAAAAGTCATACAAAAGATAATTAGAAACAAGTAAATTCCCCCAAAAAGGCTTTTGAGCAAATAAAAGTCGCACATCTTTTACCCCCCATATGCCAACAATAAATGACACAACCATAGCAAAATATCGCGATGGCACTGCTATTAAGGTTTCGCAGGATTCTTCCTGCGACGCTTCTAACATATTACAAATCGTTTTAAAATTAATACAAGAATGGTTCAATAAATCGAATTTTAAGCTCAATATTGAAGATTCAGTTCAAGTAACGTTTACACTTCGCCAAAAGGTCTGTCCACCAGTGTTGAGTATGTAGGACTTCAGCTTGATAGAAGATTAACTGGCTGTGACATACCATACGACATTTTCAGTTTTAAAAACTTTTTCCAAGCGATAGGATTTTTCATTTTTGATCAGGGTTGATTGCATTTTTCTAAAGAATAATTTGACCAGTCTTGCAATTCGCAATCGCTAGCGTGACACCGTATATGGTATGGACTTTTCGTTATATACAGATTCAAAATTTAAAATGTGATTGGCATAGACTATTTTCAGCAGCCGGCACGTCTACTCAGGGTTCTATCAAACTCGTTATATTCCACTCACATTTCGCATTGCCTTTAAGGCGTGATGGGACAAACATGAAATTTAAAATTTTTTACTTTGTTGCATTAGATTCTCTTAAAACTTCATAACAATCTAAACTGTCTTTAAATAAGAAATTTAAGCGACATTTTAAGCAACTTTTTCAAAAATTTCACCCTTCACTATCACACAAAATTACTTATAATGTATTTCAATTCATTTCTCCTTGTGTTTATTGTTGTATTAAATTTGTAGCACACGCGACAAAAAGATAATATCAAAATTGCTCATAAAATAGCCAAAAATGATTATCAATTAAATTATAAATTTAAGGACGGATAACTTTAAGCCATAAAGAAAACATATTAAACACATACATAAGTACTTATGTACATAAATAGTACCTTGTGAATTCAAATAAAACAAAATTAAACGACGCACAAGATCTTAAAGAAAAGAATTATAAAAACCCATGAAAATAAAATATTTTATTATCTTAGAAAATGTCTGTTTCTCTGATTGTTATAACGTGTGGATTTAATGTTTCACATTAAATACTTTTCTTTCAGTTTTCATTATGTGTTTACAGTTGCCAAATGTTAGCATTTATATATTTTACTGTAGTCTGTTATTGTTGCAGGTAGACTCCCACAACAGACAAACATTCGAACCAGTAATTTTATTGTTTATTACATGAAGTTTTCACAGGATCTATACAATTTGTTTTTATTACATGAGATAAAAAAACACGAAAATCTTATCTGACGCCAAAAAACAAATGGTTACACACCATAAATAATAAGTGAATATCTGAGTTGTTGTATGTGGCAATAGCGTGAACAATCTTATTCACAGCTACGATTAGTGATTCGACCACTAAACTATAGGTCCTGGCAGCAAATTTAAGCCTGATCCGAGTGCACTCAATCATCAATGTTTTCAAGCTATTTTAATTGTGTCTCTTCAACTAAAACGAGTACAAGTCATAAACTATCACCGGGTTCATTTTTCACTTTGCAGTAGCAGGTTCAAGATATCTTGATGAAATTGCACGCTCTTAGAGCTGAAGCGCTTTTTAGCTGATGTGGAAAAACAGGATTCCAAAAAAATAAAACCCAAAACTTATTATTTGAAAATCAAGTGTTGAGAAATGCGAGATTTAGATAGAATTTCAAAACATTTTTGTAATTTGTGTTGAGAATCATGGTGGTGAAATTTTAATAATATATTAACTAAAGAGTTATTAATCAAACAAAACTGTAAAAGTTTTGCTGAATTATTTTTTTATGTCAATACCCGAATTCCTAAAACCAAAGTAATAAGATGCAAAAACTCGCTTTTTTCATTACAAAAAACCAATTTCCTGACCTTGTCTTTCGAGTACAAAACATTTTTTTTTATATTTATGTTCGTTGAACATATAAACATATATTTTCATAAGGAATTTTATTTATATTTGTTACAATTAAAATTATAATAAACTAAGTAAAGAAAGTGAAAAGCACTGGCAGCTTGAAATCACTATTTATTTGTGATTCTGATTGATTTGCATTTCCCGAAACATAATATCATATCAAAATTTTGCCGCTGAACTTTGACAAATTCTGATAGGCCTGATGGAAAAAAGGAAGTCTTTAATGACTTGAAATTTTCTATGGATTAGTTTCAAAAATCTAATAAAATATTTGTATGTTATTTAATAAATATTTTGCTTTAAAATTGAAATAAAAACAACTTTCTTCAAAAAAAACAATTTTTCAAAAAAAATGGATATATACAATATATATATACATATAATATGTACATTGTTAAAAATGTATGTATATTCATTTTGTTACAAAGACCGAGTATCACTCAAACGTTGTCGCCATTAACCTTTTGAATGACGACGACGACGAAATAAAACGACTACAGAGATGTCATACAATTGATCGTCCCTTTAGAAAATAAAGATTATTAAACTTAGACACTTTCGCATTTAGTATTAGTTAAATAAAATTATACCAAAAAAAAATTTGTTTTTACAACAATTCGCTTAATATTTCCGTAGCAAATAGATCGCAACTAAAGGAAATAAAAGTAATAAAATAATATTGTATAAAAAAAATATTTTTTAGAAAAATAGTGACTCGATGCAAGGCAGACTATTCGACCAACAGTCCAGTGGTGGTAGTTTCGATGCCTGCCAAAGGTTCTGGTGAAAAAACCGTAGCCAAAATTCTTTATATTCAACTAAAAAAAAACACAATATACCGGGTGTTTTTTATTGAGGTATAGAACTTTAAGTTGGCATCACTTTTTTAACTGGCGGCCATTTTGTCAGCTGTCAAGTGATTAATATTTAGTTTGGTTTGCCATTTCATCATGAACAGGTTGACAAAAGAACAACGCTTGCAAATCGTGCAAATTTATTTCGAAAATAATGGTTCAGTTCGCGAAGTTTACCGCAAGCTCCGTCCATTTTATGGTCATCAGAGAAATTAATTCGGTTAACCATGGATCGTTTTCGCACTACGTTTACTCTATGTGATAATACGCATCCGCAGAGACGTCGAACAGAGCGCACCGAAGAAACAATTGCCGCTGTAGAGCAAAGTGTTGAAGAGGACCCGAATGAATCGATTCGCCACCGTGCACAGCAATTGGAGCTTTGTCCATCAACTTTTGTCCATCAAAAGTTGGACCTGTAGAATTGGCTTTATTCGAGCCAGCCGCGGCGGCCACATGCCCGAAATCATATTTAAACATTAATGGCATAAAATTATCCTTCCAATAAAGCCAAATTGATGGACATTAAAACGATTTTCTTGTGTTTTATTTCAATTCGAAGTTCTATACCTCTAAAAAAAACACTATGTACAATAATAGATACATAAATACAAGCACGCAGTAACCCCACAAACAAATCCATATTAATACAAGATACAACATAAAAACCGCAGTGTTGCGGATGTTGGGTTAATTGATATTCGACTGTGCATTGCCGAAGGTCTGCACACTGGACACGGAACAGTCGGAACATATTTTTTTTTTAAATTCTGAAGTAAAAATAGCGAAACACTATTACTACTTTTTTTCTGTCCTCCCCTCCCCTCTCCAGGCAAAAAAAAAGGTCTATTACAATAGATCGACTCCCGAATACCAGCCGCAAAAAAATACAAATCGTAGTGATAAATAAAGAATACTTCTTGTATAGAAGACTGCGCTGTGCAATTAATTAAAATTGGGACTTTTTTACTGTTTATTTCTTCATAATATACATATGTATACAGTGAAAGCTCGATATAACAAATACTAACTTCAACGAATTCGCGATACAACAAATGGGTATTTCTTCTTCTTCTTCTTCTTCTTCTTTTGGCGCTACAGTCCGTGGTGAACCTGGGCCTCAACCAACAAAGTTTTCCAGCTGGCACGGTCTTTAGCCAGCGTTCTCCAATTTTGCACACCAAGTTGGTTGAGGTCCCTCTCCACTTGTGTGCGCCATCGGTTCCGTGGGCGTCCTCTACTGCGTTGTCCCACAGGTTCGGAATCGAAGATTCTACGGGTCGGAGCAGTATTCTCCATGCGCTCTACATGGCCCAACCATCTTAGCCGTTGGATCCGTAGGCGCCTGGTTAGGCTCATGTCGTTGTACAACCCGTACAGTTCATGATTGAATCTTCTTCTCCAGAAACCATCAACGCAAACAGGGCCGAAGATTGAACGCAGAACTTTTCTCTCGAAAATACCAAGGACTTCCTCATCCGCCTTCGACACCGTCCATGCTTCTGCGCCATAAAGAAGTACAGGGATTATCAAAGTGGTATATAGTGTCAACTTGGTTTTTCGAGAAAGGGCCTTACTACTCAATTGCCTCTTGAGCCCAAAGAAACAGCGATTGGCAAGAGTTATTCTGCGTTTGATCTCGGTACTGATGTTGTTCATACTGTTGACTTGGGAGCCAAGGTAGACGAAGTCCTTCACTACCTCGAAGTTATAGCTGCCTATGGGGATGTTCTGGCCCAGTCGTCGGTGTTGCGCGTCCTTTTTTGATGACAGCATATACTTCGTTTTGCCCTCGTTCACCGCTAGACCCATTTTTTTATTTCATGGGGTTTTATGTCTATTAATAACTACCTGATATAGCGAATGCCATAATTTTTGACGCTGAATATAACGAACGTCTGAACATATGAATGAAGCGAAGCGAAAAAGATGGCATTATTCATTATAGTACCGTTATTTTTTTACATATCTTTGCACACGCTGATGTTTCCCGTTCTTGTGCTCGTGCGTATGAATTAAAGTTTTTGGAGCTTCAGCAATAGAAAAAGAATTTCTTTAAGTGAAAAAATTTTAATTTTAGAAGAGTGCAAAAGTGGTATACAGATGTCGATAATTGCCAAAAAAAATGGAGGAAATTCCAAAATCTTCGACATACATGTATGTATGTATATTAATAAGTTCGTTCCAAAAATTAAAGTAACCCGTTATTTTTTTTAGTGCTCTTATTTTGTGGCAACTTTCTGGATTCTGGAGGCCAAAAATGATTATAGTTCTTTGCAATTGGTAAATTTCTGTTAAGCTGTTTGACAAAAAAAAAAAAAAAACTATATGTGAGCCTGCTTATGGAAACCCACCTAGTGTGTCAAATTTCATGAACTCACTTTTTTTTTAATTTGGTTGTAAAAAAAAAACTACAGGCCCCCATATATTTAGATGTAGAAGTTTCGATAGTTGAAATTTTGCTTAATTATTTGTGCTGCAACGCAATTACCGGTTCTGGATTAGGAAGCTTTTCGTAAAATGCTGGTTTTTTGTCGTTTTATTAAACTCTTGAATAAAAAATAATTAAAGTCACGGGTTTTTGTTATTTTCTTTTTAAGCTCACACTTTTAAGAACCCCCTTAGAAAAAGTTCAAACATTTTAAAAATCATTTGCAAGTTCATATTTTTTAATCAAATGTTTTCAAAACAGAAACAACATTTTTAATGTTTTATTTATTTATATCGATTTTGTGGTTTTATTTATAAATTCTAACTAGATCTTTTGTCGAGCAGAAAGAAATTCATATTTTTATTTATAAATTTTGCATATTGTAGAAAAGCAGCCATTATTTAGTTACTCGAGTTCCAAGATATACATAAATAAAACAACTCGTGTTCTGCTGACGTCACAGCATCAGCACACACGCGAATATCAATTCGGTGGGAAGTCTTTCTCTTCTGTAATTCCTAGAATTATATGTAAAAATTTCATGTGTAGCAGAAAATTGAATTTCTTCAACTTTTCTTGTATGACAGCGTCAAAGTTTTTGATTGAAGAATCCAAAAATTTCAATACCTATGAATACATATGTATGTATGTAATGGAGTTGCACAGGGCCCTGGCATGGGTTATGTGGCTTTTTCTGAAAATTTCTTGCAATCGATAACAGTTTAAAAAGTTTTCCGAAGCAAATTAAGGCTAATTCACTACTTGTATGAGAAATAAAATGGTAAAAGCAAAACACAAAATATTACCTGATTTCAAATCGAATGTGCCTCTTAAAGCACACGTGTGATTTTCCGTTTTGTGCTTTTCGGAGAGATTTTGAATTTTAGAATACACAACAACTATTTTCTTTATTTTGTCAACAGCAAATAATTTTCCCCAAATTTTTCTTAATTTTAGAGTATTTGTTTTAAATAAAACAACCAATAGCCTAAAAATTAATATTAATTAATTTACTAGGACGTTTATTATTGAAAACTCCAAAAACTAAGTAAATAATTTGGAAAAGTTGTTGACGGAGCTGAACGTTTTAAAATCATAAAACAGTTATACACAAAACACCTTTTTTTGTGATGTGATTTTCACTATAAGCCACTCGAACATATCGATATTTCTCTCGCTTAATTGCTTATTCCCAGTGGGCAGAATAACAGCGTATTGCCTCTGAACGCCGTTAGAAGGACGTTTCAAACGTTTCAAAGATCAAACAAAATGGCGTACTTCTTAACAAAATGTTTCAAAAAAGTAGAAACATTTTCAAAGTTTTATTTAAAAGCTTAAGTTAATATCGATTTTGTTGTTTTATTTCTAACTTTTAATTAAATCTTGTGTCTCATAGAAAGAATTTCATATTTTCATCCATAAATTCTTCGCATACAATTAAAGTGTACAAACTTAGAAGTCACATATTTTATTAATACATATTATAATATCCTAGAATTAAAAAAATAATAACTAAAATTATTCTTTAATGATTATAATATAATAAAAGTAAAAAACAAAAGTGAATGAAACAGTATTAACAAAAATAAAAAAAAAATATCAAATAGAAGACTTAAATTTCAAATTTTTTATTAATATTTTAATTTACAATAGGAAGTTATTAATTACAATTTTAACAATTTTGGAATAAAATGTTTATTTCGAGTGCCATTTGAATTCTTTCTTAAATTAATGCGCCAGCTGGTATACAAATTTTTATGCCGAATTTTTATTAACCTTCCATGCTTTAAGGATTGCACATTTAATTGATTTTAGATAAGAATACTAAGCGTTTTTCTTTTGTTTGAAAAAAATTCAGTACTTTCAATTTTTAAAACGGAAAAACAAAAAATAAGAAACTATTTCGTAATTATACATAGACAGAAAATTGTATAAAATTAAAAGGCATCAGAGTTCTTTTTTATTATAAATTATTCAATTAAAAATCAAAACATTCAACAAAGTCCAAGGTGGACTTAAATCATACTTGCAAGAGAGTTGCGGCAAAGTTTTTCTTGCTTAAAGTGTATCAAAAAATGTTCAATTTCGAGAGATTTAAAATATAACACAACCAAAACTTAAACAAAGATACAAATAAGGAAAGCAAATATTTAAAGGTCTTTTAATTTTATTAAAAGTTGTTTCCACTTCATAGAAAATACCCAACATCTGCTCTTCTTGACTTGTTTTTTTTTATTTGTTTTTTTTTTGTTTTTTTTTTTTTGTTTAAAGAAGTTCATCTCTAAATATATCGTGTACCACTGGCGGATGTTCCTCTTGCCTTCGGCGCCTTTGTAATACCATTTGCTCTACAATATTGGCAATGGGAACATTTTCTACTTCTTCCTGTTCGCGTGCTGCTGCCGCCGCGTTAGCTGCTTCTTGCTGTTTTTTGCGGTGCTCATAATTTACTAAACGTTGTCCAACCAAATACTTATCCACTTTAATAGCAACATATAGCTTTTTAAATTGCCGTATTTGAAAATAAACTAAGCCAATGGCTCCAAGTATCAAAAAGAACACCGGATATACAAAGTAAGCTATTTCCAATTGGACCCACGGATCCTTAAAGAACATTGGCAATATAGAATGAGCTAAGACGTAAGGTATAGCCAAAGCTAAACCAAAACAGGTTATCACTGGAGTGGCCAACTCGGTGATCAAAAACTTTAGATCAACATCCCTTAGGCCGTCGCGATAGGCGCGCTCTAGAGCACGCTTCAAATGCCAATCAGGACCCATTAGTGTCAGAGCAATGGCAATCTTAGTATACAATACTCCCAGGGCCCAATCTTGCCAAATAAAGTAAATGGGTGTCTGACGTATACCAACACGTACCGGTATAACGACTACCAGCTCCAATAACAATCCAAACAGTAGCGGAATGACTCCCAGCATTAAAACTATAATCAAAAACGGCAGAGCATAAGAAGCGCCCACCTTAAGCCATTGTTTGAACTTATCCATAACAACAGCTCTGCCTTGGGGCAGTAAAGTGACTGCCATAGCTACGCCTCTTGTTAGCATCCAGCATAAGTAAGTACCCAAGCCTGCTGTATACAGTTCGTGCGGTCGAGGTGTTGCCTCAGCCACCTGTGTCGCTATCAAGCCGACCGACCACACAGACATAACCTGACGTCCTATCCACACCGGCACTGTCAGTATTAAAATGGACGCTACCACCAAAGAAATGCACATAAAGAAAATTAAACCAAAAACCCTTATTGGAAATACTGAGGGTTTTTCGTACGGCTGGAATGCCACCGGCACATCACGATGGATTATAGCATGACGTACTGCAGCCAAATTACGCTCAACTTGTGGTGCAAGCGGTGGTGGTGGAGGTGGTGGAGGTGGTGGAGGGGCCTGTGCTTGAGGTTGTGCAGGATTTGCTGCATCTATATTTTCCTCTGGTATATTTTCATTTTCTGGATTATTTTCCCCAACATTATTTTCATTGTTCTGTGCCGCATTCTCACCATCATTGTTGTCAGCTTGTTGATTGGTGGGTTCTGGAGGAGCTTCATTGCTTAACAGATAGCTGCGTATGCCTAAAATCCAAGACACGGAAATACACCAGACACGTAAAAGTCGTTTTAGCCAAACCCGAGTATGAGACTGCTCCAAGAAGCCTGGCAATATAATCTGAAAACAGGAGACCAAATCAAGGTGTTAACAATAAAGCATTTTATATATGAATATGCCGCCCTTCTCTTACATGCAAAAGTAACACTTGCAAGCTAAATTCGTTTACTTCTGAGTTGCCGGATAGTGTATACGGTAAGAAAGTCGGCCAAACCGTTTTCAGTATTTTTATTGGCATCCAAAGCATTAGAAGCACAACAGACCCTAAAGTCATAGCTGAAGATATTAAACGATGAACATGTCTTAAAATTGGTAGGTGTATCATTTCCTGGAAACAAATATACAATAAATACAAATAATTTATCTGATAATATTAAAAAATTACAAAACAAAACGAACAATTTCTTACTTGAATAGGACCAAAATCAGGGTCATTAAAATTTCTCAAAAACCACAAAACCCCTGGACGTAATACTTCTCTTAATAGAGAAATGAAAACGGCAAAATAATAAACATAAACCATCCCAATCATCCAATGGACAAACAGCGAAGTACCAGGAGCTGCACTGAAGCTAGCCTTGCGGTCTTTTAGACTAAATGGAAAGTTAATTTTATTGAAAGCCATAAACACACATACATATAATTGAAATGGAAACTTACGTAGCATCAAATAAAGGCAGTGAACAAATATCCAACCACCAACCGCAAACTAGGGGCAAAACGCCGATCTCCACTACAGACAATAAGGAAACCTTTACCACTATGTAACACAAGCCAATTACACTGCGTACTCGCCTCATGTGGAATGCTCTTGCCAAGAAATGTAATACTACCAAAATATGACCAATAATACAATAACCAAATAATGTCGTTAATAGGCCATGAAAATGTAACAGAGGTTTCTCTGGGCTCAATAGATTCATTGACTGCAATATAAAATGACCAATACAGTATGGGCAAAAAGCAAAAACGAAAATTAGCAAGGTGTTCAACGATATTATCCAAAACACATGTTCCAGAAACACCAAGGAACCATCTAATCCTAACAAACGTTCCCATGTCAGTTCTTCAGCGGCACGGTCCCATTCCATTGGATTCCAATTTGGTTCATCGTTGTCATTATCAGCAGCATTAGCACCAGCATTGTTATTTTGATTGTTAATGCCAATACCGGCCAAAGCTGGTGGCAACTGAGGACCAAATTCTAATGGAGGGTCGCCTTCATTTTCTGCCGGATCCGCCACAGCCGGTGCGTTATTATTAATGGGCTCAACAATAGGAGCTTCGTTTGCATTATTTTCATTGGCAGCAGCCGGTGCTACATTCTGATTAATAGGACGGTCAGCTAATACATTCACCGGTTGGGGGGGAATGGCTTCTTCTAAAATATCACCGACTGCCACACCGTTCGCTTCCCCAGCTGCCACTTGAGCTCCATCTACCGCTACCTCATCCGCTAAGGGTACATTATCAACATCATCGTCACCATTATTGTTCCCTCCATCGTCTCCGCCAACTACTGCTGGAGCATCATCACGCTCTAACCAATCCGGGCCCCCTCCCAGCAATATTTGTTCTCTAAGCCACACCAAACCAATAAACGATAATAATGTGCAGGTTACCACAAAACCTCCGCGGAAAATATCAGATGCCAAATTTTCCGTCGAAAACAAATCGAATAGCAACGAAAGAATCATATCGAAGGACGAAGCCCGAAACAAATAACGGTATGTTCGATACGCAGACAACGGCACAATAACAAACCAAGCCAGGCCTACAAGCGAGTAATGAGCCCAAGATTTGGCAGCTTTCATTATGGCTGAAATTAAACCTCCTGCAACATCGCGCAAAGGCAGGACACGAGGCATATCAGGGGAATATATAGGCTGGAAACTGAAGCGGTGGCCGCACAACTCGCAGTACTCTTTATGCGAGTAACGCATCCATTGCATTAAGCAGTCCTGATGTATATACTTTATGCTTCCCGTACATACGCAAGGATAAAAGAGAGGGCGATCAGACTGAGCCTCACAACGACAAACCCGACATATATCGCCTTGTGATAGATCATCCATTGCTGGCAACAATTAGCTTTCACTTTCCGAGATCCTTAGTTGTACATGAGAGTTTTTTAGATTTTATGTCTTTGAAATTTAGTTTTTTTTTGCAAATACAAGCTTCTTTAAATTTTTTACACAATTTTTCTACAATTTTCCTTTATTAATTGCAACACGTCAATTTATAAGCCAGCTGTTTGCTTCTCATGCATACGTACATATGTATGTAAGTATATGTGTGTAAGTATGTATGCATGTAAATTTGTTGATGTTTCTTCAAATGTCAAAGTTCATATTCCGTATTATAATTATAATTTTTAAACTTTGGTGTTATTGCAAAACGACCTCAAGTAAAGTTTTTCAAAGTATTTTATATGTTTTAAAAAATGCACAATGCAGAAGATATACATAAATGATATTAAAATTATTAAAATTGTTGGGAGCGTTACCAGTTGCTGACTAGCATGAAAGTTGCCATACTGCACAATGACAAGGCAATGGTATGACAAAATAAAATTAAGACAAAGTCTTGTTAAAAAAGAGATTAAAAATATTGAAATTTTTCAAGTCCATTAGGGAGTTGACAAATAGACTAAAGAAAACCAATGTCACTGTGAAAAGGTATGATTACTCGAGAAAAAATTCTACAGTTAAAACAAGAGATTGGTGTTATACATATATTTAAAGTTCTTATTGGAAACATTTGGTGTGGCAGCCTTTTATTTATGTGTACAGTATATTCAGTGCTGTAGTAATAAAACATAAATATTTTAATTATAATCAATCACTCAACTTATCCGGAAGAAATTAAACGTTAAAATGTGAGTTTTTCCCCGTTTTGTCGCTACGAGATATTCATTTTTTTTCTTTATATTAGTTAAATTTGAAGTTGACAATGTTGCGCCATATAGTCAATAAATCTGGAGAAATAGTTCTGCCTCGATTGTTTCAACGTAGTGTCGCTACAAGTAGCGTTAGAAACGAAATATTTAACGTACAGAGCTCTGAGGACTTCGAAAATAAAGTAAAGAAAAGCGATAAAGTTGTGATTGTTGATTTTTTTGCTACGTAAGTTTAAGCAGTCTTGTGAAATTTTATTTAGAGGTTATATAACCCGCCTTTTCAGCTGGTGCAATCCTTGTAAAATGCTGACACCACGTTTAGAGTCTATAATAGGGGAAAAAGCTGGTGCGGTGGAATTGGCTAAGGTAGATATTGATGAACATAGCGAATTAGCTTTGGACTACGATGTAGCCGCGGTACCCGTACTTATGGCGATGAAAAATGGTAAAGTTGTCAACCGTATGGTTGGGCTACAAGACACCGACAAACTTAGAGCATGGATTGATAAAACTGTCGAAGATAACAAATGATCCCAACAACGTCAATGCTAAATAACACCTAAGCTTTAATTATTACATATATGTGCTTTGCAAACGCTCTTTTCAAATATTTCATTTAGTTTTAAAATATTTAATAAATAATTTCAACCAAAATTGACGATAATTTAAAAGAAAAATAAAATTTCCTATTTTTTGGCTTTCGGAAGTTTTGTATCTCGTTCGCATTGGTGGAGTGATTTGTAGTATTTCGGTTTATTTTAGGGATTTCATATCAGCCGCGCTGCTACTTCCTATGTGAAAGATTCGCGTCATACTAAGTCACAAGCAATTATAAGTCTGGGCATATACATACATACATATATAGTTATATTCCGTCCATTCTGTGCAGTTAAAACTGGTATGAACTAATAAATACTCTTCAATACAAAACGGTGCTGCAAACAATGGAGATTTCGATAACAAATATACCGGAAAAATAGGTGTGCATTCCAATATTAACATTTTTTAATTACATCTATTTTAGATGTCTTCGCTTTCCAATCTAGAACACTGTATACTTACGTGTGTAAGATTTCGTCGAGAACTTGAAAAACAACCGCTTTAAAGTGAGAAAATTTCTTTTATTAACAAATATCTATTTAAATATAACTAAAAAGAATACCATCCCGGTGTGCCAGGTCTCTTTTTATTGCGTTCCAGAAAAGCCTTAAATCCTTTCTTAGAATCTTCAATTGACTTTTCCTCATTCTTTTTTATATCTTCTTTCTTGCAGAACAAGTCGGGGAAAGTAAATTCCACTGTTTTTGGCTGCAATGAATTTGGTAAAACTATTTGTTTTGTTCAATTTTATTATTAAAAACGCTTTCCTTACCATAGTTACATAAGCTACCTTTATATCGTCGTTTTTGGTCACATAGCCGTAGTGTGTATCTCGTTTGGTAGTACCTAATTTAATGCGGGTCCGTACATCTATAACAGGTATTTGGTATATTTTTTCCAAATAGTTTTTCACATCATATTTTGTCATTTCCATTGATACCGAAAATGTGGCGACGTTTTTAGGCTGCTCTTCAAACGGTCGTATTAGTTTCATCCAAAAGTTGGGCAAAAATACACGCAGTTGTGGATTACCACGTTGATATATTGGATACCAACGACTAGACATAGCTTTTCCAAAAATCAAAATAACTTTTAACTGATCAACTATAAGTTCTAATATTTTACAGTACGGTATTGTATTGCACCCTAGTGTATCTGATGTCAATAAATATTTTATTTACCTAATTGTCAAATCTAAAATAAACCATTTAATTTGTCGTGACTGACAGCTTATGAACAACTGATGCCAAGAATTGTCATATGTCAAATAATCTTACTCAGCTGTTAGTTCAGAGCGATGTGTGTACACGATGTAATTTATTTTTTAGTACAAGAAAGCTACACACTCTTTTCAGTCTAACAAACGTACATATCTATAGCTACATGTACATATGTTTAGTTACAACAAAATTTTACTTCGTCAAAAACGCGGTGAAAGAGTGCAGTGTTTCTTATTTCCAGTGTATGATCTTTTATCCTGCCATTAGAAGTTGAAACTTTATTTGATAATGCCAATCTTAGTAAAAACGTGAGTTACAAATAATATTTTCTTAAGTGCTGGTTAGACCGAGTTGCCGCTTTCCCAACTCAATGTTTTTATTTGCACCAGGAATAAATTAGGGCTTTCGAATCAGTTTATTAACCGATATTCATGCCTGACATAAATACACACAAAACTACTGGTTTTGCAACTCTGTAAAAAAGTTTAGTATTCATTAACGTTTGAGTTCTTTGATGAGAAATTGTAATTTGGTTTGTGGTCTGTGATTTTATTAAAAAATTTATGGAAACAAAAAATGGGGCCACCAAAAAAATCCAAAAAAGACAGATTTAGCGGAGATAAATTCGGTAGGTTAGTTGAGAGTTTATAAAACAACGTAATTAACATATAATTTAAACAAAGGAAAAAAAAGGCGTGCTGAAGATGAGGCCTATACGCAGCTTGCTGATGATAACGAAACAGTAGATATTAGTGATTCTGATGGAGTGCCGGGTGCTGCATCGAAAAACGCCGAGAAAAACGATGATGATGTAAATACTGATGAATATGGCGCGAAAGACTATCGTTCTCAAATGGAACTTAAGCCTGATCACAAAAACAGACCATTGTGGGTGGCACCGAATGGTCACATATTCTTGGAGTCATTTTCACCTGTTTACAAACATGCTCACGATTTTTTAATAGCTATTTCTGAACCCGTTTGCCGTCCGGAACACATACACGAATATAAATTAACAGCTTACAGTTTATACGCTGCTGTATCTGTTGGCCTACAAACCCACGACATAGTAGAATACTTGAAAAGATTAAGTAAAACCACAATACCGGAAGGAATCATAGAATTCATTAAATTGTGTACCTTGTCGTATGGAAAGGTCAAATTAGTTTTAAAACACAATCGTTACTTTATTGAATCGCCACATCCAGATATTTTACAAAAGCTGCTAAAAGATCCCGTAATACAAACGTGTCGCCTAAAACGTGAAGAAGAAGACGGATTTATACAAGGAACCTTAGAGGCAAAAGCTATAACTCAGTTTGGCACAAAACTACCAGAGGGTGCTGTTAAAAGTGTAGATGGAAAGCCCGACCCGAACTCCAGTGTTAATCCTGATGGTACGACTTCGGTGCCAGATGATATTACAAATTTCTATGACAAAATTGACAATGAAGAGGAAGATGAGGACGAGGCGAATTTAAAAACAGTATCCTTCGAAGTGAATCAAGAAAAAATAGAGGTCATACAAAAGCGATGCATTGAAATAGAGCATCCACTGCTGGCCGAGTATGATTTTCGTAATGACACCCACAATCCCGACATCAACATTGATTTGAAACCAGCTGCTGTTCTGAGACCATACCAGGAGAAGAGTTTGCGTAAAATGTTTGGTAATGGGCGTGCTAGGTCTGGAGTGATTGTTCTTCCGTGTGGTGCAGGTATGTATTTTCTTTAAAATCATTGGTTTCGTTTTTAGTTTAATATGGAAACTTTCAGGTAAATCATTGGTTGGTGTAACTGCATGTTGTACGGTACGCAAACGTGCTTTAGTTTTGTGCAACAGTGGAGTATCTGTAGAACAGTGGAAACAACAATTCAAAATGTGGTCAACAGCTGACGATAGCATGATTTGTCGCTTTACTTCCGAGGCCAAAGACAAGCCCATGGGCTGTGGCATTCTTGTAACAACTTATTCTATGATAACTCACACTCAGAAACGTTCCTGGGAGGCAGAACAAACAATGCGTTGGCTGCAGGAACAAGAATGGGGCATAATGGTGTTAGATGAGGTGCACACCATTCCTGCAAAAATGTTCCGTAGAGTTTTGACAATAGTTCAATCGCACTGCAAGCTTGGTCTGACAGCAACTTTATTGCGTGAGGACGATAAAATCGCTGATTTGAATTTTCTTATTGGTCCCAAATTATATGAAGCCAATTGGTTAGAGCTCCAAAAGAAGGGCTACATTGCACGCGTACAGTGTGCAGAAGTGTGGTGTCCCATGTCGCCAGATTTCTACCGCGAATACTTAACAGTCAAGACTTCAAAGAAAATGTTACTTTATGTTATGAACCCCTCAAAATTTCGCAGTTGCCAATTTCTTATTAAGTATCATGAGCAAAGAGGTGATAAAACAATAGTGTTTTCGGACAATGTATTTGCTTTGAAACACTACGCCATTAAAATGAACAAGCCATTTATTTACGGACCCACCTCACAAAATGAACGTATACAAATTTTGCAAAATTTCAAATTTAATCAAAAAGTTAATACAATTTTTGTGTCGAAAGTGGCGGACACAAGTTTCGATCTTCCTGAGGCTAACGTTTTGATACAAATTTCCTCACATGGAGGCTCCCGACGACAAGAAGCTCAGCGTTTAGGTCGTATATTGCGTGCGAAAAAAGGCGCTATAGCAGAAGAATATAATGCCTTCTTCTATACGCTTGTCTCACAGGACACCATGGAAATGAGCTATTCCCGAAAACGTCAGCGCTTTTTAGTGAACCAAGGTTACAGCTATAAGGTTATTACGCACTTAAGTGGCATGGATACAGATCCTGATTTATTTTACAAAAATAGAGAAGAACAAGCCCAACTACTACAGCAAGTTTTATCTGCCTCCGATTTGGACTGTGAAGATGAAAAAATTCCCGGTGAAGCAGGATATCGACCAGGCGGCTCTGGTACGACAAAACGGGGCGGTTTGAGTTCTATGTCTGGCGGAGATGACGCCATTTACTATGAACACCGCAAAAAGAACGCCGGAAATGTACATCCTCTGTTTAAGAAATTCAGAGGTGTTTAGCTGGAAAAATTTTTTTAAAATGTTGATTTATTTATTTCACATTTAGTTATACAATAAATAAACATATTATATAATAATAAAAAAATCTAAATTCCTTTAATTTATACCTCTATCATACATATTTGAAAACCTATTCCTCAGTTAATTGCAAAACTATCGTTCAAAGTCCACAAACAACGCATTAGTTTTCCAATTTAGTCAATTGTCAGGCAAGTTTTTCAAGGTTTGCCTGTGGAAAACGACAAAAATTTATGCATGAACAATCAGAAATTGTATTAATGCAAAAGAAAAACACCAAAAATTAATGAAACGCAATTAAGGTCTTTTTAAATATTACTTGTACAATTTGGTTAAAGAATTCCTGGCTTATTTCTTTTTTCTAGATATTTAACTTTCAACATATTATGTTGGCTTTCAAATTCACACAACTTTCCGCATTAAATATTTTTACCTTAATTTATCACTTGTTTTTTTTTTAGTGCATCTTCGAGTGGCTTAAAAGAGTGGGCAATTATGGAGCTACAAGGAGACTTAGAGGTCAGATCGAATGAGGATATGCACGATCAGTTTGTTGGTGATCTTTACTATAATAAGTACGGACAACCAGTAAGTTGATTTTTTTTATAATTTAGCCCAAAAAATATAACATGGCGTTCTTGAACAGATTTTAATTATCGGGCATCACATTTTGCAAGGCAGAGAACAAAAGCTGGATAAACCATTTGCTGTATTGGAAAAATCGAAAACGAATGAGGGCCAACACTTGCTAAATGAAACTGCCAGCAATTTAAACGATAGTATAATGAATCGCACAGTAGACAAAACGGTTCTGGATAGCACTGTGGCCTTGGAGAATAAATCTAGGCAGAAAAGTGAATACACCGTCCAAGCCGTTATAACAAAAAAGTTAATTTTTAAATCAAGACCAAAACCAATAATAGCAAACGTAGCAAAAAGTGTTTAGATTAAAAACAATGTTAATTTTTATTTTATATCATAAATATCAAAACATTCAAAATTTGTTTAGACAATTTCCATTTCTCGTTCAATGCCAACAAATTTAAGTTGTTCTGTTGGACCGTATCTATAGTCAAAGAATAGTTCTTCGCCTGGCTGTATAGCACGCTTGGCAAATATTCCAATGCGATGATCGCCTGTGACCATCATTACTTTAGCATAACAGTTTGGATTGATGGAATGATTGGCAAAACGTATTTTATTGCCCTTACGTGTAGCATCAACAACAAAATCGTTATTTAAGTTGAAGAGAAACGAACACATATATTTGTCGTAGACCTTGCCCCGGCGATCTGCTTCATCTTGTGATATTATTTCACCACAGTATTCGGAAATGAATTCATTCTTTTGTGCACCCTCCTTTAGGAAAATGCCCCAGCCCGCTACATCCGAAGGAGCCATTAGCAAATGCTTATCTGCTTGAGTAGATAAAAACGCTCAAATTATATTTTGAAATTTTTTGATACGAAAATGGCAATAACTTACGTAGACCTCTTTGTACACAAACATTTTTGCAAGTAATTTTCGTTAATTTGAACTGATCTGCTCCACATGCCTGACATAAATCCGGATCGCATTCGCGCACTGCCAAATAGCAAGGACATTGCTTGGTATTGCATTGGGCTTTGCAGCGACAACCCGGGAAACGGTTCTGACAATCGCTACTGCAATTACAAAACTTTTCGCAAAAGTTTTGTGTTTGAATGCAAGAACAATTCATGTCGCAGGGACCCGGATGATCGCAGGGCGTATAATTGTAAACATGATTGGATGTAGAGTCCTTTTTCAATTGAATTTTGCGGCAGTGCAGAGACCATAGGCGTTGCTTCTTTTTCTTCTTGCGCGGGGGTGTATAATCTTGACGCAACTCTTCAATACAAAACTCGGCGGCCTCTTTTTGTGCAAACTCATATACCTTGACAAAATACAAACATATGAATTCATATTTATTTCTGTTTCTGATTTCTGATAATTTACTTGTTGGCAAGTTTTGGTTAACATGGTTTGCGCTATTGCACAATAGTTCTTAAGAAATACTTTATGCAATGTACGAAACAACGATTGATCTGCTCCAGTCCAATCGCACTTAGCATTGGATGTATTCATCATACCAGCTGTAGACCACATAGACAGAAATAATTTTATGAGGGCTCTTTTTTTAAAATAATTTCTCACCCATTATAGAACTGATTTCAGCTGAAGCAGCACTAGTAACAGTTCCATTTTCCTTAGTCTGATCATGATTAAACTCTTTGTTGCTAAATTGACTGTTGCTATCATTACTGTCTTCAGAACTAGCCTCGTTACAGGAATCAATGGGCGGCGTTTTAATATCTGCCGCCAGTTTTTCCTTCATACCATCCTTTAATGTAAAAACAGTGCAACTGTTTATAATTTGACGAAAGTCGAATTACTCTTACGATACTTACCAGCAGCATATAACAATTATTACTGCAGGTTTCCGTAAATGGTTTGATTTCGGGGAAGCGACGTTTTTGTAGGTTGGGACCAGCATGACCGACTTGTAAGCCTGTGAACGGAAACATTTTTAATGGGAAATGATTGAAGTATTTTATTGCAAATAAATCTTAATTTGGATGATTCTAATTGAAATGCCATAGAGTTTGTTATTTGTGTGATCGATTGCATAAAAATGAAGATATTCAATGCCTCGTTTTATCGGGTTTCTTTAAATAGTGCTAAGCTGTATGGAGTCGCATATACATGATTAGATTCATAACAAACACACACAAATTGCCAATTTAATTTAAAAAAGGGAGAAATTAATAACACACAAACAATAACTGCCCTTTTGCTGTGGTAAAAGTTAGTTTTCGAAAATTATATTAAATCTAAAGACAAACTAAAAAGAAAATGTATGCGAAAATGATGTTGCACAGAAATATCTGGTAAATATTAATTTATATATGTAGCTGGTAAGGATGTATTTAATACATTGAGTTATTGTAAATGTTAATTGATGCTCGAATATTTGAAGAATGAAACATCGAAGATGAACGAAATGGGTGGTCATGATATGCAGCAACATTCAATAAAAACATAGAACAACAGCTACAACTCACCGTGAGTTGGATGACCTAAATTTGAAGTTAATTTTAAAGTACAATATCATTGTTTTTTCACAATTTGTTTTCAAACGGCATTAATTTAATTTTGAACACAACAAATTTTAATCAAATCAAAAGAGATAAAAATAGTGTTATAGTTTCATAATATTCGAATAGAACAATTAAATATAGCAACTTACGATGCAAAAAACAGTCATATTTGAAACAACGTCGACAGAATAAAGTATGAAATGAATGCAAAGTTCTTTCGCGCGATACACTTTCCGCCTTTTCGCCATCTATGTTAGGTGTGCATTCTTGCGGTCGTTCCGGATCCTGATGTTCCGTAAGTTCAATATATCTAAAAGATGGACAAATAGAAATATATGTATATATTTTTTTCTATCACTATTTCTTTCTAATCACTAAATTAAATTATTAAGAAACTCATTATTATTGAACAGATCTTACAGATATATAAAGAGTTTCGGTCGATTTAAGAATTAAATCTTTTTAAAGATTTTTTAGTTTTTGTCGATGTCATAATCCATTTTTTGTTTCATTCGAATATAAAAATAAAAAAAACTGTTGCCGAAAATTAAAAACAGAAAGTTGAAAAATATAAATTTAAAATTAATATAAAGGTTGAGACAGTTTTTATTTAATATTTTACTTACATATGTATGTATGTATATCAAAGCTTGTTTAATTATTGTTTCATATGTATATTGAAAAAGTATATACATACGTACGTACATACATACATACATATTCCGGTTTTGCTTTTGATACAAGAAAAATATTGTACAGACAAAAATGCCTGTTGTTTTTGTATTCTTGTGTTTATTATACTCTTGCTTTTTGTTGGTGCAGTTTCTATAATTGATTTTGAAAATATTATGCTTTTCTTGGAAAAACAGCTTTTTCCAATTTTTGCAAATTTTTTCTTCCTCATACCTATTCCTTGTTGTACCGATATTTTTCGTTAAAGTAACAAGCACCGATATAAAAATGAGTTTTAGCTGACATCATCGAAATGCTTCATCTGTTAAAATCGTCTTTTTTTTAAATAAAACAAAGTGGATTATGAAATCGTTACAACAAATCGACGAAAACGGATTTCGTCATATATGTATGTATATACATTACGAGTACATACATACATGATTAATGGAGAAAAATAAATAAAGCAACAACAAACTTACTTCTCTTTTAACTCTTGAGGTGTTCCTTTATCGGGAAAATTTGAGCTGACCGCTTGAAAAACAATTGGCGGTGGGAATGGCATCTTTTCTTTTACAGGATCCAATTTGGGATCTTCTGAGTTGGGCAGTACAAGTTTTTCATCCTTAAACTTTTCGCAATTTTCTTCCTTTTTGTCTTCCAATTTTTGGTTGTTTCCTGAATGGTCTTCTTCTGCCGTTTCCATTTTCAAAACTTCAGATACATTTTGATTTTCTTTTTCGTCAATAGATTCTACGTCTTTAGACGCTGTGTCCTTCTCCTCACTCTTTACATTTTCATTTATTTCCTTGTCATCTTTTAATGATTCTATTATTAGGGGAACTCCTGTTATTTCTTCAATTTCCTTGGAATAATTACGCATTAATGCATGAACTAACTCCACGAATATTGCATCGTCCATAAATGATGGATCCTTGTCGCCATGAACTTTGCCATCATAGTTCTTAATGAGCTCTTCAATAAATTTACCATCCTTGTCCAGAACTTCGTCTCCCATGTAGGGTATGTTATGCAATACAGTTTCGTCTTCCACCATAAAGTTTTGTTGGGTAGGGGCCCAAGTGTACATGGTGGGTATCGGCGTCACCGCATTTATGACACATATGGGAACATGTTGCGTTCCAGAACCGTTGTACGTGGTAACTTCAGCCCGTTTAACACAGTCTACGTGCGGCGGATCATACGGTTGGACCTGCCAAACCTTCGGCTCACAATACAAGTCTTGCACATTATAGTTGTGTTCATCCCTTAATACATTTCATAATATGAATGGATGCTTTTTTAATGCAGTGCACACTGAGGTACTTACCAATTTTTTATCCATGCTTCCTTTATTTCATCGGCCCTCTTGTAGCGTTTTTGCTGTCTTATCTTTATGTATTCCTTTTTCACGCGTCGTTTCCATTCAAGCGTAACTTTAACGTTATTTGGCATTATGAGTTATTAGAATTTCATTAAACTCATACCAGCAATTTCCATCAATTTGAGTTAAATTCACAGAGCAAATGCGATTAAAATGCTTGCAGGAAAATACAAATAACAATCTGCATAAATTGTTGCACAAATGCCAGCGCAAAAGAAAATCGAAAGGCGCCATCAAGAAAATGTCTTGAGTAGTCGGTTACTTTGTACTTTCTTTGCGTATTTATGGGTATTCATGTCAAGCTTTAATCGGTGTTGTTGTTGTTGTTGTGCCTTGTCAAAGTTTTCTTGTGTATTTTATTTAGCTTGCATTTATTTTATATAAACAAATCGCTATAATTTTCAATTAAATTGTGTGTGTTTGTGTTTTTTTAAATTGGTGAATATGTAACAATAACAGACACAATCAAATAGGCTTCCTTTGCCGGGCGCCAATTCACTTTCTATTGACCAGCCGCCGCCGAAATAATCTGAGATAACTACGCGCTCTTCTCGTTTGCTACGAATGTCAGACAAAACGAACTAAAAAGAACCTTTATTAAAATGTATGCATGTTTGTGTGTGAATGTTTTTCAACAAAATTAATCTAGTCGTTATTAGCAAATTTAGATAATATCAGTTTAAGTTGATGGACTGTTCTTTTGCAAGTAAAATATCTAAATTAAAAATAGTTGGAGAATTTATTTATGCATATAAAATACAGATTAAACAATAAATTGATGAATTCGAAACATGGAACCATCGGCCTGTGAAGGTATTACCTCTTGACAGCTTTATGTGCCAGTTATATGTAATTCAAAAACCAATTTAACTTTTATGTAATTTATAGATTTAAAAGCTTTTGAAAGACGACTTACGGAAGTTGTGTCTTCTTATAAACCTTCCACCGTACGCTGGAGAAGTAAGTGTTGGAGTTTCTGTTGGAATGTTGTATTTCATTTTTAATAATAATCCTTTTGTTTGCCCAAAACGACAAGTTGTTCTAGCAGTAATTTCACTGCTAACGGCAGTCAGCGCCTGGTACTGGCTCAGAGATCCACGCACCTCCGTTGTGCCCCTAACGGAATCGCTGCTAATACATCCTGTCTTCACATTTGCCACCTTAATATTAGGTTTGTTTGATAACAGTTTACACTCGTACGTATTTAAAAATAAGTTAACTAAACCATTTACGTATGTACTTTTAGTTATTCTGTTTGTTTTTGGTATACATAAATTGGTAATTGCTCCACAAATAATAACATCCCGTATGCGGAGCGTTCTAAGTGATTTTAACATGAGTTGCGATGATACTGGTAAACTGATACTTAAACCTCGACCGAATAATAATTAAGCGCCATTTATATATATATTTTTAATAAGTTACTTTATAATAGTTGTCATGCAAATAAAACTTTAGTTGACAACATACCTCTTACAGTTTCTATACAAAGAAAGACATCATGATTTCTTATAATGTAAAAGTAGCCCTTAAGGTCTGATTTAAATAATTGTAATAAATGTGAATATATCATTGAAATGACAAATTTTAAAACATTTGTTTAAATAAAATGCATTAATTTAAAAGCTGTAATGAGGAAAAGTCGTTTGTTTTTATTTTTTTTGTTTTTTGGGAAACTTAAAAATGTTTTGCCTTTAATTTGAAATTTTTTCTTGGAATATCTCCCGTTAGTCCCTGCTTTAATAACTTAATACACCTACTTTTTTTAATCTATTACAAAATGATCGTCATTGTTTTATAAATTCACGCCAAATAACTTAATTATAAAGCCACCACAATTGATAGACTTGTCCGAAAGTTTTACCTTTTTGGAAGGTAAGTTTATCATTTTTACACCCTTTAAATTCTATTTATTTCTATATCAAAGTTATTTTTGTAAATGTTTTTCGCAACGGACATTTATGCATACAATTTGAAAGTACTGTGCTGTTAATGTATTAATTTTTCGATATATTGCCATATAGGACACTCACGATAATATAAACTAAATAAAACAGCCAATTTATATTCGCAGAATTGTTCAAATTTGCGGCTGGCATTGGCAAATCATTTACTTACCGCATGTAGTTCCTTTCTAAACAATTGCATTTTTTAAGCTCCCGTTTTATTTTATTTTTCGTTTTTATTTACATTATTAAACTTTTTTTTAGTTTTGATAAAAAATCTGTCCATTCGAAAACAAAAATATCAATTTTCCACTTCTTCCGTTCAGTTTTCATCTGATAATTATTTACCATTTTTCAGATAAGTTTTTGTCCAATGCCTGCCACTTAGTAGGTGAAAATATATTGCTCAGTTCCAGCAAAATTTATACATGGAATTATCGGGGATAATTTTTGAAAAGTGACAATTAAAAGAAACACTAAAACACGGACGCGTAAGAATGATGAAATGAACGGTTTTATTTGATGTCATCTCCATTAGCCCAAATTTATAGTATAATAGAAAAAGGAATTATTTTCGTATTTGGTGAGACAATTGTGAAGGTTAAACAGGTTTGTACTAGAACAAAGTGTTTAACAAGCGGTTGTGAATCATGTAAATTTTTAAGTATAAACACGAAATTGCCGAACTGTTTTGCTTTTCTACAGCATTAGCCAGAAACTGTGATAGGAATCGGATCTACAAACCTTTGTGCTGCTGGTCGTACACTATAACAACTCTTTGACCCAGACGCTCAACGAGTACAGTGCAGCTGTTTACTTTCTATGCACATATTTTTCAATTACGTGGGTGCAAAAAAGTTCCTATTTTTAAAGAATTTGATTTTCAAATAATTTTGAGAATAGTTTTCAAAGGCATGCAGCCATCAAATGCTTTCATACTCCGAAGGTTGTTGTCGTCCCATCACTGCGACCTCCAACAATTAATGCCCTTGACAAAAGTCATGTTATCTAAATCGATACCTGGGCATATTCTAAACTTAAGGCAGTAGATACAGACTGTTGATAGCATTTTATTGTTGTTGTCCACAATCCTTATACTAATGACTACGATGGTGGCTCTTGAAATAAGGGAAACATTTTTGACTGTGTTGGTAGTTTTGAGTTGTCAAAAAAAAAAAAAGAAATAAACTATATTTACCTTTTCTTGTTTTCTTTACAAACTTGAATAAACGATTTTTTTACATAATTTTATTTTCTAATAAAATTTATTTTTATTTATTTTTTTTTTGTTGTAAATTTCTTATACATATTCACTATGTATGTATGTATATTTAAATACATAATTTAGTTTAATTATTTTAAGTTTTTAGTTGTAATATTTTTGTTATTAAAATTTTTGGTACAAACATTATTAAATATTTTTCTTATTGATCTTAAATATAAATTTATAAATTTAATAAAATACAAAAAGGAAAATGCAGAACAAAAGCACTTAAATTTTCGTTACTTTTGGAGATTTTGGGATTTGGGAAAAACCAACTAAATGCAATTTGAAGGGGTTTCATATTAATACATTCTCAAGGACATATAGTAAATACACACACACACACACAAATACGTATGTATGTTTGTGTAACGTTAATTAAAAGGTGTATAAAATTTTGATTAAACTCATTCGTAAAGAAGAAATATACTTAATACTTGATTAGACATATAAAAGTTTAAAAATGAAAGCACTTGATTATTCATTTATATGTGTATGAAAATTACCTTGAACAAGTTGCACAAACTGACAAGGTTTTTTGCATATTAATTAATGATTTGTTGTTTAAGCCACGATAAGAGTTTTTATTTTAAATACATATGTACGTTTATTGGTAAAAGTATTTGAATACAAACAAAATTAAAATAAAAAAAAATCAGAAAATGTAGGGGTTGTGCTCAAAAGTTTCTGCACTTAAGAATATTTTTTCTCGCACATTCTATTGCAGTTTGAAAACTTGTGGGTGGGAAGCAAGAAAAGATAGTTCGGTTTTGTTTGGTAACTGATGCAAAAGTACATACATATATTGTTTAAGAACAAGTCCAATCATGCTGATTACGGTTCTCGAAATCTGCGCGAGTTCACAATATTACAAAATTTCCGAAGATTTCGAGTTTTTTTTTTTGAAAAATTGTCAGTAAATTGAATGATAATTTTTCTAAAATTTCCAATCTTTTGCCAAGTTAATGGCTGTACAAGTTTATTTGCCCACTTTATATTTTTTTCCCTATATTTTAGGAATCATTATCTCTATATTTGTGCAAGTATCGGTATATTGAAATACTTGTTGAACAATTTTGAGGAGCGGATAATGAATCTTATAGGTCCTTGTTGTATGGTTGGATTGATGTTTCAAATTTTTGGTAAACACTTTTTTTTGAATGAATTATAGAGACTTTTATGAACACTGGTGGAGGGTCTGTGTACAAGTTTCCTTTACGAAGAAGGTGCGTTCATTTGAAATTTGAAGAAATCTTATTTTCGATTTTTTTTTAAATCTTTTTCGATTTTTTTTTGTATTACGGGAGGGAGGTGTGCACTATGCACATTTCGGATGATACCGATGCACTGGAAACTCTTTTGTTTGGAAAAAGTTTGCAAGAAAAACCACTCATGAGACGAAAAAAGAGGACTCCGCAATGGGCAAAAGCCTACAAAAGCTTCAACATTACCCTGGAGTCGTTTACAAACCCACCACCATTTCTCCAAATAGATAAAATTTTTTAAAGGTTTTGTTTCACTGTCTTCTATAGGATTCAAATGTTTCGACAAACATGCAATACTTTTTAATTCTTACACGCAGACAAGTATTTTTTAAGAACCTAGAGGTGGTCCGTATACCTGTTTTTAATTGTTATACATTTGTTTGGGTTGGGCGAGAAAACTTATGGTCAATCGGCTCAAAACTTGTGCACAGAACCAACTGTTGTGGCAAAAGTTGAAGAAGTATATTCGCTTAAGTCTGTATTGAAATCAACAGTATTTTGATCTGTAACTCGACTTGAAAGCCAGATTATTCTGCAATTCGTTTCGAATTTCAGTTCTAGTCTCTAGGAGCGATGTATGATGTGTTATTTATTGCCTGTTAAGCTGACGTTCTTTTTAGCAGTTTTAAACGCACGAGTTTTAAGTTATATAGGAAAAGAAAGGAAAATCCCTCTTTTTAAACCGTTTATAATCACGTACAAGAGTAGTTTTTGAATGCACATGACTAAAATAAAGTTTAAATAGATATTTTTGAAGCCCACACGGACTCGTGTGCGTGGCCGCTTTAAGAGAAGGTTGATTTTAACTCAACATGAAAACAAAATAGTACAAATGAAAATCTTTTAGTTTTTTTTTCGCTTTACGGATTCTGTGGTACAAAATAAGAAAGACATTTTTATTACAAATAAAACATTTAGCCAAATTATACAATCCTCGAAAACGATTTGTTTTATATTATGAGAATACTTGGGGCTTGTTTCACGAACTCACGAACGTTAACGTTTGCATTTTAAAAGCGTTCCGGTTTTAAATGTAAGCGCAAAATAATGTTAGAAAATACATACATATGTATAACAAATGGCGCACTAAGTGGTTAAAACGTTAGAGAGCGTGAAACTGGCCGCTAATTTTCAACACAACGCGTTTACACGCACTACATTTTAAGTTACAATTGTGTGTTTTGATTTTTATAATCAATTCTTTGCTTATATTTTATGCTATTTATTGTATTTAAATTACATCAATTTTATGTGATTTATTTTTTAATTTTAGTTTTTAGGAAATTTTAAATCTTGCTTTTAAGACTATTAAATTTTACAATAAATCTGTTTTAGTAAAAGAAAAGAAAAACAAAAAATAATAAAGTATTATACATTGTTTGTTTTTTTTTTAAATTTTATTTTCATAAAAACCAATTGAAAATCTGTATATTAACATTATTTTTTTTTAAATATTTAACTAGGATTTTGTTTTGTTAATTTATTTAGAGCGTTTTTGTTGTAGAAAGGATATGGACTTTTTTTATTGTTGCAATTATTAAATGCTTGTTGCAGGTTAATGTAATTGACACCAGCAAAGTGCAAACAAAAATTATGAAAGCAAATAAAAAAACAAGAAAACAAAAACAAAAATAAAAGAAATGTAAAGAAAATGCAAGACGAATTCGTAGCATACAAGTTCGTCGGTACAACAACACAACACCGTTGTTTGTTGTTTGTGTTTGTTAAATAATTTTGAAATTTTACTTCGCAACTTATGACATCTGATCGAGACTGGAACATAAAAGTCGATCGATCATTTAATCGCCCACAAATGACAGGTGAAATTGTCATCTCAGTTGATTACTTTTTATAAATTTAAGTCTTCTTCGAATGTCTTACTTTTTCAGAAGTAAAAATAATTGCAATTTGACATTTTACAAACATTTAACAGCAACAAAGCACCTACTTTGGAATCCACCAAGTTTTTTGTTTTTTAACCGCGACTTAAGCTGATTGGAATTCGTCTTGTGTATTTTATATATTTGCAAAGACAGGGTGAATTTACTACAATACAACAACAAAGCACCAAATACATATATCAGAAACAAATTTTTACACTTCACACCCCCGAGACAGACTTAGAACATTTCAATTTCACTTGTTATCCAGTCGCCTTGGACATGTTTTCATAAAACAAACAAAAACAAAACATATATATTACTTTTTTCTACATCATCTACATACATTGATAAACTGTTGCACTATTATTTAACAATTTAACAAAAACGAAGAAACTAACAAATATAATTTTTTTCCTACCCTTCAATGACTTGAGTCTTGAGCAAAATATATACATACAAACCTACATACATGTCTTGGTTAAAACATCAGCTCCGTACTTGTAAAATGGTATCGGATCCATCAATCGGATCATTCAGTACAAGATTCGATTAGAAAGAAAATATTTATAAATATCGCAAGCTCGTAAACTTTATTTGGAGTCGTCGTCATTTGATACACCAAAAATCTCAAAATCTTTTACACAAATACTTATATGTAAATTCATATCGTTTGATAGTCGCGCTTAGACTTGTTATGCCGTAGAAGTTGCTATTCAAGATCTGGTGGGCAAATAAAAGCGGGGAATTGCCGTTACCTGCATATTCTATTCAGACTAATTGTTATGTCTGTTACATTCTACTAAAAATATATAAAACACAAAAATATTGTCTTTTGTATAAAATTCGCCGATTTTATATTTACATACATATATATTTTCCGCCGATTTTTCTTGTTGAATTTGTGTGCCTTTTTCCGTATATTTGGATAAGTTTTCTTTGGGTGATTTTTGTTACAAAATTTTATCACTCAAATAAGTATAATATTTTCAACAATTTAATAACTCAGTGAAAAGGGCACGTTTTAAGACTTTCTAGTAGTTTAATGTAAATTTTTGGCTTATGGCAAAACTCTAGAGAAGTAAAAAAGGAGCACCACACAAACGAAATGGCGATTAACCCTTTAAGATGCAGCATATAAAATTTAATTATTCTTTTGAAATTCTGGTTGCTTTTATTTAAAATTAGTTTTTTTTTTGTATTTAATTTAAATATTAAATATATTAAGGGAAATGCAAATAAAAATGACACGTGAGATTTAAAAACTACAAGTGATTTAAAAATCATTAATGTGACTTAAAAACCTCACGTGATTTAAAAATCATTCATGTAATTTGATAACCGCATACATGATTGATTCAAAAACCACATGTGCTTTAAAAATCACACAAGTGACTTAAAAACTACATAAGTCACTTATAAACCACACATGTGATTTGAAAACCACATGTGATTTGAAAACCACATGTGATTTGAAAACCACATGTGATTTGAAAACCACATGTGATTTGAAAACCACATGTGGTTAAAAAACCGCACAAGTATCTTAAAAATTACACTTGTGATTGAAAAACTACGCGTGATTTAAATATCTCACAAGTGACTCACAAATCACACAAGTGATTTTAAAATTATACAAGTGACTTAAAAATCGTTACAGGTAACTCAAAAACCACACATGTAGTTTAAAAATCATACAAGTGATTTAAAAATCACAAATGTGATTCACAAACCACACATGGAATTTTAAAATCACTGAATGTATTTAAAAATCATACATGGCAATCCGAAATCACAAATGTCATTTAAATAGTGCGGTGTTTAGTTCTTAAAAGTTAAGAGAAGATCTGAAACAAATCCTGTAGCAGGTTCCGCAAGGGATGGATGTATTGGCTCCTAAATATGTATCAGCTAACACCATTTTATTGGAACACGAGAAATGTTGATGATGTCTTTAGAATGAACCCGAATTTAAATTGTTTATTATAGGAGAAAATAAGTCGTCCTTCTGCCAAAGCCCCCCGGTAATTTTAAAATGCCAGAGAAGGCGGCAAGTCATAAACAGTCGTATGTAAATATAGAAAAACCCTTTTAGTTTATTGCAACAAATGACTAATTTAAGAGTTTTGTTTAAATACTTTGGTATTTTAATGAACAGTTTCAATTATAAAGTGTTTAATAACAAGCATTTTTTTTACAAAAATAATAACAAATATTCTTTTGCAATAAAAAAATTCAGGCTACGAGAGAAAGTCAAAAGGCGGTGGGTGATTTGTGAAAATAGTCGCATGAAAGTTGGCGGATTGAATGCTTGTGTTGCTTGTAAAACCTCAACTTTTAAACTAAAATTAAACCTTAAACGATCTAAAAAATAATAAACGTTAAAATTAAACAAATATTTGTTTGTATGTACTCGTATGTATATGGAAGTTTAAAATGAAGATTTTAATACACATAGAAAAGCAGGATGCTTTTTAGTTTAAAAATGCTAACAACAGCATACTTCATCTGTGTGCTTCGAAAGGCTGCTCCACCACCCGGTGTATTATGCTGCCAATAAATTTCGTATATTTTTGGGCGTATTTTCCTCATTTAAGTGCTTCGTTGTATATCGCAGAGCATTCAGCAGTGGTTCCGCTTTAATGGCTGGCTGGGCCTGCAGTAGTCGTACACAGCCCTTGACATCGACGTGAGCACCACGTGCAAACGCCCCCACCGGATGGACGTGATCGTACAGAATAACCAAACCGACCATAACGCGTAAGACGAGCAGGTGGGTTTCTTCGCGTTCGATTTGCTGTAGGAGTTTACTGCAAAATGCCATAAAATTTACATGAATTGATTAAATATTCATAAAGAGAGAAATTTCAGATTAACGAGCATGTGCTTTGCGGCACACCAAGATAAACGACAATTGAAGCATTCGCAATCTTTTTCGTTGCTGACCACGTCAATTATATACGAGTATGTATGAATTTTCGGTGAATCGTGAATTGTACTTACGGATTTTCCAACATTCTGAGACACACTTTGGCCATTGTGCCCAGTGTTTCTGTAGTGTTTTCCACATCGTCAGCATTATCGTGCACAAATTTCGAGGTAGCTTCACTTAAGACTTTCAACATCGGCGTGGCATGGGCATAAAACAATGACATACGATTCGCTAATTCTGTTGGTACCAACATGTTGTTTGTGGCATCAATACGTTGTCGACTGACGATACGCCTGTAATAGCTGAAATCATTTTGTATCGCAGGTGTTTTCATCTGAAATGACAAAAATTAAATACATATAACAGCAATTCTTACAATTCGTTGGAATTTCACATTCACACAAACATTAAAAATAAATTTAGTTTGACACATCAGGGATGGCCTTAAAACCTTGAACGAACATTTTTGGCTTGAAAGATTGTACTTTTCTGACCCCAACATACATATTTTTTAATCTACATATATTATTTTTATTACATAGATTTATTAACAATATAACAAAAAAGCTGCAATTACTTTTATTTGTACTATAATATACAAAAGAAAAAAAAAAATTAGGATTGAATTGACTACTTCGAGCTCGTTATTTACAATATTGATAATAACTTATATTATTTATAGCATAACAATTGCAATTTTCTGAATTCAGTGGGTCATTTGTTCGGTTTCCCAGTAAAGTTGCTGCAATGATGAGTTGCCATATAAAACTCCTTAGTTGTACTAAATATGCCATTGGCGTCCAATTGTACTTTCGAGTTTGAATAGTACCAAAACCAATATGATTATATATTGTTTTATACATATTCTGGCAGATGCATAAACGCTTTAACGCTTTAACATTAGGCGACAATAAATTTTATTTGTTCATTTCTCAAGTTTAAAGTATGAAAGAAGAACTGAGAGAAACGCTTAAAAATGTCTTGTCCGATAAAACTATTTAAGCAAAATATCAAATTTATGCTGGAGGATGTACAATACAAAATGAAGCCAACAAACGCACACGACGTGTTTGAGATAATCGTAAATAAAATTTACGTGATGTGACAAGTTAAGAGCATTTAATACCAAAACCCCAATTAACGGCAAAAATAATACAACGATATTTATTTACTTCGTAGTTATTTGAGAGAAACTCATTTGTTTTTTTAATTTACAAACAACTGATGATGCAAACTTGAGGATGATTACAAATACAAATAATATATTTTAGTTAGAAATAGTACAAAACCAAACAGTTTTAACATAAATTGTAATTAATTTTCTATATCAAATAACAAAAATAATTTTTGTGTTCAGGGAAAAACGTGAGGTTTTTAACGAAACAACTCCTCGGCCGTGCGAACCAACAAACGGCTCACCAGACGCGACGCCACCTCACAATTGACAAGGTTCTTGTTAAATTTTTATGATTTCGTGTTTTTTTTTTTTGTTTTGTACCAAATCTCTTATATAAATAGTGATGTCAATTAAAATATTTCTATAGTTATGAAGCGCTATTCATTACAGCAACAACATGTCAAAGGCAAGTTATAAACTGAATTGTTATGCAGTTTTTTAAATTTAATTTTGTAATTCTTTTTCTTTACTTTTTTCTAGATAAACTTGCAGCATTTCTGTTTCGGTTTATTGTGTATATTTAACTTTTTGTGTAATGGGGCAGCTGTAGATTATAATCCATATGATTATAAACAACAACAGCACCTGTTACACGCCGCAAACACCGCTAATGAGGGCTACAATGCACAACAAGCTGCGTTCAATGTAAACACTGTTTACCGGCCGAATCCGCAAGTAAATTCTAATTATCAACAATTGTATCGTTACTATTATACGCCACCGTACCAACAACAACAACAACAACAGCAGCAGCAACAACAATCGTTGCTGCCACAGCAATCTACACAATTATGGTCCAGTCCACCCATAGTGGTTGAAGATGACAGACGGCATTCATCACTCACAGACATGCCAGCAACATTCTATCAGCAACATTCCACCGGCAGCAGCAGCGTATCGTCGCTACCAGTTTTGCCCACTACTCGTACTCGCCAGGCTTATTTTACCCACAACAATAACAATAATAACATTATTTATCACAGAGATTTCAGACATGGAATTTATGCCATTCCCGCCCAGTCATCTGAGAACACACGACAACAGGGCAATACGAATTCTTGGCACAATCAAAACCAACAGCAGCAGCACCAGCACCAGCCGCAACAATTTTATTCATCCGATACAAATTTGAGTTACAACGGAATTTCTAATGAATTGCAAGCAGCCGCATCATTGAGAGAAGTTGCTGTGCCCGACTATAGAGATCATTTTAAACGGTATTTAGAAAACAATCCACATAGAATTAAGCCAATTTATTAAATAATGCGATTTGAAATATGTAAGTAAAAGAAGAAATTTATGTTATAAATAATTATATAACATTCAGTTCTTCTATTAAGAAGATGTCTAAATATATGAGAAACATTCATTTGTGCTTAAATGGTTTGATTATGTTTTCTAGTCGACGCAATTGAGTGTGCGACACAATGTGCACATTGGGGCCATGAAATCCAAAACTAATGGTACCCAATTTGGACAACGCCAATAAGCTCTAGCAGATGCCAGCAAAGTAATAGAAAAATATTGAAAACTTCTCCATTTTGATATTCCACGATTCCTTTTGAGTTTCATCCATCACATCTTATGGCAATTCCATATTTTTGTTACATCTTAAAGTAACCCCCTTCTTTTGTTGAAAATACCAGTTTTAACTAAAGGGTTTCTCAACAAGGGCCGTTAGATGGTGGTATAAGACAAGTTATTCTGCGAGTTATTGTATTTAATGAATTAATGTTTTTATTGGTTTATAGAATATATAAAATCGCCCAAATGTCGAGTGCAGTTTTTGCCGTGGCACGAATCTAAGTGAGGCAATTTTCAGTGACTTTGGCTGGACAGATCAGACTGACAATTGCACAGTTTTGGTTATGTTGACTTTAAGGACATCGGTCGATTGCATGGATCAGAGATTTCAAGAAGCCCTCCAAGAAAAAAGTGGCCAACTATCGTTACATCTATATGAAACAGCTGTGTGGCGTCATATATGAGACACCAAGCGCCATCCTGTTGGAATTACATGTCGTCTACGACCATATCGTTTGATTTTATACAAAATAAATCGGTTGACGTTATTTTGTAGCTCTTGAACACAGGAGAGCAGATTTTGCCTTAGCGTATATTAAATTGGGACACTGTGACTTTCGGGATGTTGAGGTGAAGAGGTCTCTCAATTTGCACGGCATAACGCCTTCACTACCAGTCAATTCGCAGAACGGGAGCCAACGTGGACCTGGGATGCTTTAAGAGAGGGATTCAGTTGTTGCAGGGATCCTGTTCAGTGATCCAAATGTCCTAGAGTTGCAGTTGTCTTGCAACAGATTTATGTTCTTCGCAACTAATGGTAGAACGGAGTAGGTACCTCGAGCTGTGGAGCAAGAAGTTTGTGTTGTGCGCCTAACCACAAAATACAAGAAGTTGGCACCTGCTAATGGGCTAAGTCGCTAACAAGTTCATCAAATGGAATTGCAGTTGCTCCCCCATCAGATTAGATCATATTCCCCGGGATTGATGTAGCCCTCGCCGTTGGAGCTGATGGCCTCACTAACGTCGTTTTTTAACAAAGTAAGCATTGATGAAGTCCCAGGCGCGAAATCTGTGGATGCTCTTCCAACAGGTGTTTGACATCGTTTTAATTTGTACCTCACGCACAGCCTGTTTAATTCCGTGGCAACATCTACCTGTTCCAACGCAAAAACCCTTAGAATATGGCAAATTCTAACAACAGTCTACTGTCCACACAGTCTGCATAGCACCGAAATAATTACTTTGTAATTATTAACGGCGGTTAGAAGAATTGGGGGATGATACTAAACAATTTTTAAATGCTACAGATTGACTTCTCAGCAATTGTTTGCTCTGACTATTTCTGTACCTAAAATTATTTTGAAATACATATTTTGATATTAAATTGAAGGTCGTCGCAGACGTGTTCGATTGTTGTGACTTTTTTCTGTTAAATCAGAGCAACTACAACTTGACTTCTGCTCAATAGGCACTTCAGTAGTTTTACAATGACTTCAAAATAACAGAAATTTCACACGAATAGTCAGTCGTATGCCTTAAGCTAAACTGAAAAGACCTCGCAGGTTGTAGTTGTTGCCGATCATGATCTTGATGTGTTTAAGCAATTTGTTTAAAATATTTGTTTATTGCGCTGTTATAAAACATTTAATAATATAATAAGTGGCGAATCACAGTCACCCCATTTAGTGCTACAGAATGTAAAATTCCAGCATGCCCAACAAACACAACGTAGCGAGTTCATTATTTGATTACGATTTTAAAATCCTTCCTGCTATTAAAAAGGAATTTTAGACGAATTCTGTGTCAACTAAACTGAATTGTATAAGTATTGTTAAGTTTTACACTCAACGAAAAAATAATGGCAAAATGTTAGTAAATTTTTGTACAGGAATATATAGATTAAATTTTTGTTAGATCAAACTGTGTGCTATTGGTGAGCGGGGGGATGTGGAGGAAAATTTATGGAAATTTTTCGTTTCGATATCATCGTATTCGATATAGGACTAAATGTATCGATGATAGCATTCGATATGAAGTAATCAATGAGATAGCAGCAATCGATCGGTTGTTCGATACGTTACTGTGTCTGGTGAGGAGAAAAAATAATGTATTTATTCGCCAAAAAATTAATAAACTTTTGTCGGAAACATAAATTCCATTTCCTTCATATTATGACTATAAAATGCTGGAGCCTTCCATTCGGCAAAAGTAAAAGTTTTCCAGCTTTTGCTAGAGAATTATAAGCCCAATAAACTTTAACTGGCATAGAGCGTAACTGAACACCTGTTTCTTAGTCTAAATCTAGTTTAAGCCTGAAAATGTACACACACACACGCACACATATATATATATATATATATATATATATTGTATATATGTACATGAAAACATATAGATGGATTTATTATTTTTACATTTTAATTGGACTAAAACATTTTTCCTTATAGCACGCTACGCTACCCCTGTGCTTATTAACAAAGATTTGTCTATAAATGGATTATTTGAAGGTTTTGTAGGACCAACTTTTTTTCTATCTCTTATTTGAAACGTTTTGCGCCCAGTCCTAAATTTTCTTTTCAAATTAACCGATTACGGTCCATCCAAATTATTGATTATATTTGTGGAGCGATAACCAAAAATGGGATAGATTGATATGGAATCTTATTTTCGGTGGTGATAGTACCGGCAAAATTTACTGCTGACAATTCTATATTTATTTTCAATATTTATGAAATGATTACTTTAGATTGACAATATATGGATATGAGGTTTGTGTGTTTGTTGGGTTAGAGCTGATATAAAATTTGTGTGAATCTATTTGTGCATAAAGACCGCATGAATTAAATTAAAATATAAACAATATTTATAATCATCGAATGATGTGATACACATGGTTTTAAATGAGTAACTAAATTTCATTGTTGTTGCTTTTTATTAATGTAAAACTGCCAGATAAAGAATCTGCTAAATACTTTTACATGGCAATTCGATTCATTGTGTTTGTTTTATATTTTTTTTCTCCATGTTTATAATAAAAGCAAAAAAATGTGTCATTTTTTTATTTTTAATTTTTTTATTCTTCCTTTTACGAAGCAATTTTTTTCAGATAAAAGCACAGCATAAAGTATTCAATATATGTATTGTTTTTGATATGAGTTCATGTGTTAAATAGAAAAGCAGAAGCCGAGAGAAAATACTCGTAATTAAGTAAGAAAGAACATGTCTGTAATGGACATTAACGCTGTACCGGATTTGCTTTAGGCAGCTATTCAGTAGCGCGGTAGGCATTAAATCAAAGTCTTACAACATTCATTGACAGAAAATAACATATGTACATACATATAACAGAATAATATTGCTTGTGCACAATGGGAAAGGAAACAAAACAAAAAAATGTTAATTGTTTAACCAAATAAAAGAAAGAATATGTATAAATAATTTTCATTGTTCGATTGAATCAAGAAGCATTTCTAAATGCCGGTTCAACATAAGATTTTGTAATAAGTGCAGTGCCGACACATGGGCACAGGCCAGCTTTGATTTTCCAGGCAAATTTTCCAAATGATTGCATTGCGTTGCAGAACACTCTCAGCACAAAAGTTTTGTTCACGAAATATGGCTGAATTCATCTTCAACCTTAAAAATTTCATTTGTAACCTCAAATTCGAATGTCATAGTTCTATCTAGTGTTTGCAAGATTTTGTTTCTTTTTACTAAAATGTTACCTCAAGCTGTCCGCCAAGGGCCTGGAAGAAACAGATTAAACCTCTGCTCACGAAATGCTTGATATTGGATTTACTGCAAGCCCCTGAACAAACCAAGAAATACAATTGAAACAAGATATTCATCAGATTTTGCCATAATTTACAGTTTTGGCTGAACTTCACTTTGAATTTTTGCGCGTTTAGCCATTTTAAATTGACGATAGATATTTGAAAACGGTTTTAATGCAAACAAAATAAAACTTTTCACGTCTTCCAATATGGAACTTTTCGGTTTTACGAGTACATACATTTGTGGTATATCGTCGCCATTTAATATTAACCAGCTAAAAAATTAGCTTAAAATTGGCTGCTATGATATTAGTCGGCCAATATTAAGATCTAAATGCCGCTTACGGTATTGCGCGGCAATTCCTCTCCGACTGAAAATAACGCAAACTTTTCAATTAATTTCCTTAATTTTACTTTTCGTATTTAATATTGTAATTTTTTAATTTAACATAAAATTCTGTATTTTGGATCCGTTTCATGGAAGGACTATCTTTATTGCGGCACAATTTATTACAGTTAAAATATGACGAATAAAAATTTAGTAAAACGAAAATTATTTATGAAATTTTTTCAAAATTACAATATTTGTAAAACTTATTGCATTTCAAATAATAGACACAATGTTTAAATATCTGCTAAAATCTTTATGTATTACTTTAAGCTGCTTATACTTCTTAAACTGAATACTTACAGTGGCAAGCAGAAGTGTGCGAATGCGTTCAACTTAATGTTATTATAATATATACGCTAAACAGATTTCATGCGTTTAAAAATTTGAGCCTGATAAGGGCGGAGAATATTTTATAAGGGATTTCTTTTTTAAAATAATTTAATTTAGAGTGTAAACAAATTGTTAATGATTCAAATATTGAGAAAATTTACTTATATTTATTGTAAGTTCAACCTCAAAATCTCTGTAGAAAAAATGTCCTCAGTTTGAGCTGAGCTTTTATTGCAACCCTAATGTGATATAATATTTATTTCTTTAAGAAAGTTGAACGTAAATGAAACCGATATTAAAAAAATCATATTTGTTTTCAATGAGAACTTTCTAAACAACTAAAAGTTTTAATAATTTTGTTTATGTCGATTTTATAGTAAAAATTTCTTTAAAAAAGTGCATGCAAGTATTTTAAAGATAATTTATTTAATTAATTTAAGTACATTGAATGAAAATGTTTCCTCGTTTTGCCTACAGCCCTCACAAAACTTGGCGTAATCAAAATATTGCGAAAAATTCAAACACGTTGTTTTATAAAGTCTTTCTCTTAGAAATAAATCATTTTTTTATAACTTATTGTTCGGGTCGTAATATATAAGAAACTGCGGCAACTCATGTCTAAATTTTTATTTATAACTAATTAAAGAATCATCAGCTAAAGTTTTTGCTTGCCATTCTATGGCGTTCACTTTTGTGGTAAAATATTTATTAAATTCGTTTTCTGTGCAAGAAATCAGCTGTTATTATAACTTTTATCATAACAGCTTAAGTCAAGATAAGATGAAAATAAATTTTTGGCCGATATTGCAATAAAAAACTGTACTTAACAATAATTATGTTATTAAACCAAAATTACAAACAAACAAAAATATTCATCAATAATAGGAAAAAGAACTTTGCCAAACAAAATATTTCCTCAATTTAATCGAATTAGATGCACTTTTTCGATCACGAACTGTACGGATTGTACAGCGACATGAGTCTAGCCAGACGTCTACGGATCCAACGGCTAAGATGGTTGGGCCATGTAGAGCGCTTGGAGAATACTGCTCCGACCCGTAGAATCTTCGACTCTGAACCAGTGGGACAACGCAACAGAGGACGCGTGCGTCTTTAGCCCCTATACGATCCAATATACCTTTCAATACTACAACACCTTTCTATACCTATTTGCTTAGCGAACTTCCAATTAAGATACTTCTGTTAGCATCTGCTTTACACAGATGTGCAGTACTGTAATTGCAACTATTAGCTGGTCAAATCTCATCAAGCTGTCCTGAACACTGTGCACTGTTTGGCAGAAAACATTCCGGCAGTTTCGTGCGCCACTGTTTACATGAATGTGCACAGTTGAGCTGTTAGAATTTCGATAGAAGTTCGTGTTAAGAACCTACAACTTATTTCCTGTTTTCTATTCTGTTCTTTCTGCAGCAGATTTTATGTTCATGTTTGCACATCTTTAAATTGTTCTTGGTACTTAAATTGTCGTGATATTCACCAGACTATTATTTTACTGCAAAGCCGTACAACAAAACGGCCACCTACTCGTACATACATACATACGTACGCTGGTATGCAAATGCGAAAGTGCGACCAGCTTTCAGTGCAAGTTTCGAAAAATCAATAACGATTATGTTCATAAATTCTAATATGTTTCATTTGCAACTTTTCACACAGACTCTACATGAAACTCATATTAATTCAAAATATGCAACATTTGCAATTAATGAAAGCAATTGCTGGTCTAACATGGAAATTAGAGGCACACACGAAATGTATTTGGGAAATTGAAGTCTATGCATGGCTTTAAGTCCAAGTGGGCAAATGTAGACCTTAATTATTGTGTAAATATATGTAAAGGGTGTTTTTTATAAAGGTGTAGAACTTTGAAACGGAATAAAACAAATATGAATTCTTTAAATTGACATGATATTTACTTTATTCAAAAGATAAGCTTCTGGTTGTTATAATTTAAAGCTGACGTTTGGCATGTGACCGCCACGGCTGACACGGACATAATCTAATCTGGAGTTTAAATTTTCGATGACTTTTTTCAACATTTGTGGCCGTATATCGGCCATAAGGCGGCGAATGTTGTCCTCCAAGTGGTCAATCGTTTCCGGCTTATCGGCTTAGACTAGACTAGCGATGTCACCTATTCACACAGAAAATAGTCTAGCGGCGTTAAATCGCACGATGTTAGAGAACAATACACGGATCCGAAATGTGAAATTATGCGGTTAGCAAACGTTTCCTTCAATAAATCAATTGTGGCACGTGCTGTGTGACATCTTGCGCCGTCTTTTTGAAACCGCGAAAAAGTCAGCAAACGTGGCTCTATAGCGGTCATCGTAACACCCCCGTCAGTTTTCTGGACGTAACGGTGTCTCAATATACATTTAAGGATAATCATCTCTCCAAATGCGGCAGTTTTGTTTATTGACGTGTTCATTCAAACAAAAGTGAACTTCATCGCTAAACAAAATTCGCTTACGAAAATCGGGATCAACGACAATCTGCGGTTTCCTCAGTGATCGTGTGGCCAAATGCCAAACCAAACTAAACACAAATCACTGGACAGCTGACAAAATGGCCGCCAGTTAAAAACGTGTTGCCAACTTTAAGTTTTATACCTCCACAAAAAACACCCTTTACATATCATCACCTCAAATGCAAAATAACGTAACATCCATCGCTTCTCATAAACTTACAAAAGAAGCAACTATCAGCCCAATTATAAACGGAATTTCCTCAAGAAATTTCTCACTTTTCCCTTTATTTCTATTTTAATTAAATTTTCTGTAAGAGTTTTTTTACCCTGTCACTGTTTTAGTAATCACGAAAGTTAAAAATATACCTAAAAATATATGTTTTTTTTACTTTTAGGCAAAAAAAAAAAAAAATCACGAAAAATATTAAAGTTTTGAAAAAAAAAGTAAATATTTTTATTAAAACATAAATTAAATAAGTAAAAAACTTTCTGTAAAGATCAAAAGGGACAAATAAGCAGCAAAGTGAGCATTTGCTCGACATTGCGTGTGGCTTTCATAAAAGAGGCAAGGCGATACCCGGGCGATTAAAAATATTGAATTTCCAAAACAACAAACGATTTACGTGCAAATACAATTTTTAAAATCGTTTAACGAAATTGGTTTAGATTTTAATTTTTTTTTAAATTTTAAAAACAAATTTCTTTTCTTTCTTTGAAGTTGGTCAAGAGTTGTTGTTATTATGCCTCTAATAGATTGAGCTGGGGATTGGTATGGGCTTAAAACTTGGCGGCCTTTTCATGAGAATAATGCATCTCCAACGATTCTTAAGTACTCCGTTAGTGCTCTCAATTATGTGGCGTCATTTTAAATGCAAATGCATTAAATTTTATATCCGAAGAACCATGTACGGGAACCCGGTGTGGGGTCAACAGCAATGATGCTCAGCAATACAGTGAGGGACCATGACTTTCAAAGAAGCAGCATTTAACTTAGGCCTTATTTGCAGAGTTACAAATAACAAATATTCTGATATTTCTTCGTCGTTTGGTCCCCTCTGAAAAATACATTATGCTGCTCTATACAAAAGAATCGTGGCACATTCCAGGATGTGATGGATCCACATTCCATATTTTAAGTGCATGGTCTCAAACCTGTCAAAATATTTTACAATGATGTGGTTTTTTCTCGAGAAAAGTATTTACTTTAGGAATGAAATTCCATGGCAATATTTATGATGGGGCTGTATATAAAATGGAAACTATTTAAGATATTGAGTCAAATTTTGAAGTCTTGACTTAAATGTAACAAGAAATTCATTTTGTACAAATATTATCCGTTTTTCAAACTACGCCTAATGTATCTTAGGTTATTTTGAATTATTGTTTTGTGAAGCAAAATAATGGCAACTTTATGAAAAATTGAACATACAAGAGTCTATTTACAGTGTAAGAAACTTTTGGTGTCTTTTATTTATTTTTGTATTATTATCTTGAAACATTTAAAAAAAAAGGAATTTCATTAACTTTTTTCTTAATTTTAATTTATTAAGAAAATAATAAGTTAATAAGAAAAAGAAGATAATGAACCCTCAATTAATTAGTTACTCAATTCGATCATAGAAAAAATTACGGTCTGCTGGAAGCAAATATTTTCGGTCTTACAAATTGATAAAAAGTTGAACTAAAACTAAAATGAAAGTAAATTAAACGTAAATCAGCCAAAAAGTCAATACTTATTTTAATTACAAAAAAGAAGAAAATTATTATTTATTTATTTATATTTCATCGGCATGAGAGATGGATGGATGACACGCTATATTTTTTAAGGAAATCATGCACTTGAATGGCACGTTATTTTGAATTTCGCTATAACTTGGATATTATTTATGGTAGACGTTTAAAATTTTTCACACATACGAGTATGTATGTAATTTAGAGTAATGAATGGTGGTAATCTATAAAAAAAAATGTATTTTTGTATATGTAAGTGACGATATATACTTATATATGTAGTATATCGTTACCTTAATATAGAAAGGCTCTAACTCGTTTTTTTCTCAAATAGATTTTTTTTTTTTGTAAATTTCGAAAGATGCTCTTCCAACACATCATTGGCAAAAAAAAAAGTGACATGATCCGACTTAATATAACAAAAATATAAGTAGTTAAAAAAAAGGTTCGCAACTACAAAACTTAAATTTTTATTAAGTTTTTTTCTCTCTCCTGAAAAGTTAGGAAAACGTTACTTAGGACCTTTCGATATTAAGGTAGAGGTATGTATGGAAAAATTCCAATGTAAAATCAAAATGAAATAGCGTTAGTTTTAAGTTGTTGGCAAGAGTAGTTTTTCATGCAACAAACTTAATATTAAGCTGATAACTACGTAGGGTTGTATTTAGAGCAAAATCTTTATATTTGAAGGAAAATCCAAAACAAAGAAAAAAATTTACTCAAAATTCACTCATAACAAACCCTGTATTTTAACTCAGTTGTCAGTTCAAAAAGCCGAAGGACAACACATGACGGATTCTTAAGATAATAAATTGTTTTTGAAATCGTGTCATTATTAGTATTCGTTTACGAATATCTTGCGTCGTCCCCATCCTACACTTATGTGTTTTACACTGTGACAACGTTGTTGTAGGAAAAAAAAAAGAAACAAAAGAAACTAAAATATTTTATTTTAAAATATGTATTCCTCTTTTAAAGGTTGGCAAATAAGTCGAATTTGATTTAGATGTTGGGTTGCATTGCCTTGCAATCGGCCTCGGGCTTGTTTAATTGTCGCACCTACAATTGTCAAACAAGCCTAGAAATTTGTATTGGTTTTGAGGTCTGAAAAAAAAGCAAAACAAATTTCAATTGCTGATGGCAGATAACGATAAACTTTTAAAGCGGATATAGAGCGAAAAATAAAAATTTAAATCAAAAAGAATTAGATCAAAGCATGTATGAACAAGCAAAAGTAAGTACGCAGCGGTAAAACTGTGTGGGCCACCAAATCTTTAGGCTTCTTATAGGCAACTTTTTCCGTATTTCATGCTTGTTGTGTTTTTACAGTATTTTTGTCTGAAAAACAAAATAATATCCATTTTCCATTTCTTGCCACTGACTTTTATTTATTGTAATTTTCTACTCTTTACTATTTATTTAGTTGGTCAAATAAATCTTATTAATCACATGTTTATTGTTGCTCAGAAGTGATTGAAATCGCACAACATTTTCTCAAATTATAGACTGATTAGTGATACAATTTCTTAAATGAAACTAAAACTTAAGCCAATGTGACAGTGAAATAAGAGTTTGTAAAAAAAAAAGTATATATGTATATATTTAAAATTAAACATTATGTAATTCTTTATGACAATTAATTAAAAAACATCAATATGATATTTCCACCACATAATCAAATGACTTTTCGAGAAATTTTACCTGAAAAGCATTGAATTTTTTCGTCCAATCGAAAAGTGACATTAATGTTTGTAAATTAAATATTTTATAGAACTAATGTTTTTAAGAATTAATTACTTATAAGAGCAAATTTAAAGTTTTTAAGATGGCAAAATCAAAATTAAGAACACAATATTCCAGCTAGACAAATTGCTGAAAATTAACCCTGAAAACAAAATTATTTAAAATATTTCCTATAGTAAAGCTTTAACGTAGACCTGCTCAAATAGATCTTTTATTAATAAATCTTTTTTCTTTTAATAAAAATAAATGCCGGCGAATGCAGAAGTTTGCTCGGATAAGGCAACACATTAAGCAAATGTATATAAAATGGGAATACGGTAACCTTGTGGCTGAAAAAGCTTAATATGTATTCTGAAAATCACGTGTTTTCAAATCACCAAATTTTTAAAACCAAAATTATTATTACTTCAAAGCATCATAAAATTTTATATTATACATTAAGTGTTAAATAACATTTCAAATAAATGTCTTACGGTGATTTACACAAAGTCCGATTAAATGTTAGTTGCGACTTTAAGCACCAGTTAGACAAAAATTTACGATTAACTCTTAACCGCCATTATTTAATAGAAAAGTGAGTGTTAAAATTTGCTGATTAAAATCGTAATCAGAGCTGAAAGGAATGAAAATAACCAAAACCAAAAAAATAATAACAAAATAGACACAAATAGAAACTAAGATTTATATTTGCGCAATACTTTTAATTTTAAGTCAAGCTGGTCAAGCTGGTTTAAGAGGGAATCTTAAAAGTTAGGTCGGCCCAAAGATAAGTATACGGAAAAGTTAAGCGATTTTCAGTCACCAAAAGGTGATACAAAAAGTTAATTGCTTTTTTGAGTTATTTAATTTTTCTGATATCATTTTGACTGTTTGTGTACATGAAATGCCGTCAAGATGGTGGCACTACCCGAAGTTCTCCCAAGAACATAATTATTTATATAACATATTTCACAGCTTTTTGAAATACGAAAGGATATAGAAAAATCGCCTTAGGATACCAGGATCCACCAGAATAAAGTTGCTGATTAGTTCACCGTAAAAAGCACCATAAACGTGTTTAGTTGACCATGTCTTTCAGACATCTTGCAAAACATTTGTTCGACAATGTTGAAGCGTGGAAGACCTGTTGATTCAAACCCAAACAAATGCCCACCAAGTTCCAATATAACTAAAATAAACCGAAATTTTCCTGGCTCCAGTTGGGCCAACAACTTCGTTGATGATCATATTAACGACCACATAATCGTGAACGTTTTTCCATATCACGGGAAAGTAAAGAATTCAAAAAAAATTTTAATTAGCCAGAATAAACTAACGAGGCTGTACTGTATTTGCCATCGTCTTATATAATATGGAATTAAATCAAAGATATAGACTGCCAAAGCCTGCAACATCTATATGAGATCTCCTATATACTAATAGCGTACAGTAAAAAGACCCTTGTCATGTATTCGTCATTACACCAAAAGCAAATACAAGCAATATTGCCAGACTTTTCACCACTTTTAGCTGCCAAGTAGGTGAATGGTGATATGCAAATCGGTAATCTGTCCACCTAACCGGCTGTTAGCTAATCATTTTTCACTAAATACTTAATTCCAGATTGTGAAAAAGCTCATTTCCGATGCCATTTGTTTTCAGAGATCATGTGGTTTGAAGCAACGGGATTTTTAATGACGTTTTAATGGCCTTGCAAGTCCCACATTTTACCACTGGGTACACACGTTGCTACACGAGTATGGCTGAGTGTTTAGAAGCTGAAAACAAACAAACTAATGATTGAATGTACATCAGCGAAAAATATGACGATTATTTATCGTAAAAAGAGTGGGAAATAACTAAAACTATATACATACAAATAGAGAAAAAAATCCCTTATGATTATACAAGTTTTAATGTTGGTTGTGTGCATGACTTGTGAGAGGTTTGAATTAATAAAACAACAGAAAGTTATAGTGCAACCACGCGATACTGCCCACCATTATCGAAATGAAAACAAAAGAATTTAAATAACTTTTAACGCCTTGAAAACACGCAACAGATAACAGCCAAATTTTCGAAACGAAATATAAAGTCAAAAACCTACACAGAATTTAAAGTTATAGCTGCAGTGGCAGCAGCAACAGCAGGTTGAAATCTATTAAGTTGGATTTCATAAGATAATTTTAAAAATTTACAATATAAAAAATAGTGCCGCAATCAATGACGGCTAAGGGTGAAATGTAATATAAGTTAAATAAACTCTGTTATATGTAAACAATTCGGATATATATACTTTAACAGAAATATAAATATATATATAGTTGGTACTTGTGCGTTTTTAAGTTGTCTATATGCTGGCATTTCGTAGTTGCTGTTCTATTCGTCAGTAGACCTGAATAACTTTGAAAAATATGTTGAAACATTAAACTTTATATTCCACTTTCTTAAAAAAAAACAAAGAGAATTAAAAGCAAAACGTTCTGGTCATATTTAAGAAAAAAAACAGACAAGTCTTCTTTCTAATAATAAATATTTGAAATTTTGTCATGAGCACTATAACATTATTAATTTGTAAAATGTATTAGAAATTACCTTTCCCAGCAAGCGCTTTAGAAACATGTACGTTTAACGCATAAGTTTTGCACCTTTTCCAGTTGTAGTTTATAAAGATCGTAATTAATCGTAAATCAGAAAGCGACAATTGTAATTCAAACAAGTCAATTATAATTCAGAAAGCGCTAACTGTAATTCAAATTACTCACTTGTAATTGAGAATGTGTCAACAGCAATTCGGAAAGGAAGAATTGTAATTGAGATTAGAGTCAATTGCAATTTAGAAAATATCAATTGTAATTCAAATTAATCAATGGTAATCCACAAAGTATCAATTAAGTAATTAAGAAAGTGTCAGTGGTAATTTAAAAAAAGAGTTAATAGCAAATCCGACTAGTCGATTGTAATTCAGAAAGAGTCAATTGTAATTCCTAAAATGACAACTAAAAATCAGATTACAGAATTGTAATTTGGAAAATATTCAAAAATCAGTCAATTGTACTTCAGAAAGCATCAATTGAAATTTAGAAAGTGAAAGTTGTAAGTAAATTAGAAAGAGTCAATTGTGATTTAAATTAGTTAATTGTCATTCAGAAAATTTCAAGGACAATTCACAAAGTGTTTATTTTAATGCCGGAAGCGACAATTATAGTTTGGGACTAGTCAATTGTAATTCGGACTATTCAATTGTAATTCAGAAAGTTTATGTTGCAATTCAGAAAGCGTTCACTATAATTGATAAAGAATACAAGTTTCTTTTAACTGTTTTGATGGACCCTTTCGGATTTACTACTGACACGTTGTGAACTACAATCGATACTTCCTGTATTCAGTATATAAAAATCTGAATAATCCGAATTAGAATTAACGTTTTTGTCATTTTCACTGGAAAAGATGCAACAAGTGGCACTTTTTTATATTGAATTCTACATAAAAACTCCATCAACAAAAACAATTAAAAGTTCATTAGATATAGAGTTAGAGGCCCGGTATCGTTTGGTGCCAAAACAACGACTGGGCGGTCTTAAGAAAAACAACAAAAATATGCACTAACTCTAGCGTAACACGGTTTTTACTAAGTGATCTCCATAATATGTGGCATGATTTCTTCTTGGATGTTGAAAACATCAAATCATTAAAAATACAACAATTTAGATTTTTTTTTTGTTTCAGGCGGATGAAATTATGTATGTAAATGTTTGTAACACTTTTTTTTTGGGGCGAAAGTAAAAAGTGCCTAAATTAATCGATAGTTTTTGAAACTATTGTATTTTTTTTTTTCTGTCTCTTAAAAGTTAACATTTGTCAGTTCGCAGCCATCATCTGTTCACTTACCTTGTGTTCGTCGAATTTCAAAACAAACTCTAAAATTTCGGCCAACTGTTTAACCAGCGCCTGTTGTGTTTCTAAATGCTGTGTAGGATTTAATTTACCGCCCACCAACTGACCCAGCAGTTTTGGTACAATTTTTTCTAGTTCCAGCGAATGTTCATAGCAACGTTTTAATTTTATAACTAAAGGCAGGACGGCAGACCAGGCTTTTTCCTGTAGTGAGGGATCGGCGATGGCTTCACGAATTTCTTTGCCAGCACCCTGCAATCAAAGAAAATAAATAAATATGTTAAAGTCAATAAAGAAATAAAACTACATTTGTACAGAAATAAGATCCAGCTTTATTTAGTGTAGTGTTAAGCTGTTACAGCAATTTCTGAAGGGGGGGGGGGGGAGGGGAAAAAACCAGAACTCCAAAAGCCTGTTGCAAAACCATGAAAAAGAATTAAACGGTATTTTCAACAAAAAAAAAATACACATGTATATATATTATATACTGACGTTTATATTACATACTACATACATACATATGTATGTAGTTATATATCGTTACCTGAAATGCAAAAGGGCGTAACAACCAAAAATTCAAAATGGGTTTTTTCATTTATTATTGTAGAGCAAATCGAATTACATGTCCTCCTACATTTTTACAGCCCTACTGTCAATAACAACCATTTTATTAAAGAAAATCAAAAGGTCGTAACAACAAAGTTGGTTTTTTCTTAAACCAAAAGGGCGCAACCCACATCTAATAAAAATGACGATTAAAGAAATTTTTTTTTCTACGAAATAAATGCATCATCGCAATTTAATGCTGTACTGAAGAAATTGCAACACCAGCTTCGTAATCTTTGATTTTTTGGAGTTTTTTGTCTCTCCTGTAAAATTTTGAAATATGTTGTTACGCCCTTTTGCATTTCAGGTAACGATATGTATGTATGTATATTTATATAAGGAAAAAAAAAATATGTAGGTATTAAAAATACAACCACCGTAAATTTCATATGCATGAGCTCATACGGACATTCGGTCAGGTTTGCCTTTCCAATGGTGCTCCATGCAACTGGTAAATTTAAATTTATGTGCTCATGTTGCATGTCCATATGCCTGTTCGCCTGCCTACACGTACGTACGAGTATTAGAACAGTTGATTTCAAAATAACAAACAAAAAAAAAAAAAAATTCCAGTAAAAAACTGTTAAATCCAACCAACAGACTGGCCAACAAACAAATAAATGCTCGTTTTTTGTTGCTGCTGTTGTTGTTGTTGTTTGTTTTCTTTGCTACAACAAAAGGCCATTGACCATTAGACTGTCCATACAAGTGAAGTGCATGGACGCAACATTTGTTTGCTGATTTGTTATGGGTGATTGTAAAAAATTAATACAATAAAAAAAAAATTAAATTAAATTAACTATGAAATAGAACAGTTTTTTGTTTTGGAACAAAATTGCTACTTTTATAACAGGCATTGAAGCAATTGCAACAATATACGAGTACATATTTCGTAATCAAAACGTACATAAAGAATTTATGCTCCGAGTATTTTTTAAGCTCTATGCGTTCCAGTTTCTTAATTTGTATCATAAAGTGGGCAATTAAACGGTGTAATGATTTGTGATAAATAACATATAATGAAGGCACAAAATTTACATTCATAAATTAACGTTTTAATTGGCCGCTATTAAAACTTGCTACCAAAAATACTGTCTTGGATACAGCAGCCACATTAAGGACGAATCAAAGTTGTACAAATCAGTAGTATTCCGCAACATTCATGTGGCTACAACTTTATTTTTAAATCACAAGACTATACGCGTACATACATTCATATGTATACATTTTTCTTTAAATGCTTAATCATGCGATTAAAATATCTGCTACTGCCACTTTTACAAACATACAAGTCTCAAATATCTACAATTATTTTATATAATGTACAGTGTTGTATTTTTACAACCACCCCTTAAGCAATTACAAAACACAAATCCAATTGCAAAGAGTATGACCTTGTTCTACTCGTACAACATCTAGTTAAAACTATAAGGGAATGTTTGCGAATGTCTTGCCGTCAAAACAAAATAAGAAAAACATTAACTTTGACGGAATGTTAAGGAGAATCCTTGAGACAGGTTATACACTCTTTATGGTGGCAAGTAATAATATTCCAGTTTACATACAAAAACACAAAAGTAAAAACAAAAAAAGAATTACAAGTGTAGAAAGACAAGGAGAACAAAACAAAGAAAACACATGGATATTTAAATTATTCAGCAACAAAATCACCTGTCTGGTGAGAACAACTCTGTAAATAACCTGAAAGAAAACAATGTTCGTTCGTCTTGCGAACAAAACATTTTCTAAATAAAATAGAAAATGAATACAACAAAAAGGACACACCACTTGTTTATGCTGGTATTGTGTGCTGTTGTTGTTGTTGTTGTTGGTTTGTGTTAGTGACATTATCAGGATACTTGTTTTGAAGCCGTGGCTGCAGCAGCATCCGTTAGAAGAGCACAAAACAAGAAAAACAAAAATAAAGGACCGTGTACATGTTATCTTTTTTTGTTTGTTTCTGCTGTATTTTCTCTTTTCAATTCATTTGTTACGGCAGGCAGGAAAATGATGCATTACAACCTCTTTAGACTGGCTGGCTAAGTGTCATTGTGTTGGCGCGTTGCCGTTTACTTTCTTGCATTTAAACAGTGTGAACAGTCTGAACACCATAAAATTGTATAATTTGCAAATGTTATGCATCATTGCAACTGCAGCTGTAGAATTACGTACACACTTACATACATAAATATGTGATATGTATGTATAAATTCTGGATACAGAGTTGCAAAGTATTTGTACAATTTCTCATGCAGCATATGTTGCAATTGAAAAAATCAAATGATCAAATAACTACAAATACATATAAATTACGAAATTGACAACCGATTAAATACAATAACTGAAATCAGTTTAAGTGATAAAAAAATCGAATTAATTTCTGGCAAAAATTTAAATCAAAAATCGAAATTTTTTATTTTCAATTTTTTTGTTTATGAAAAATGGGAATTAAATTTTTGTTTTTGGGTGCAGCAACATGTTCAGAAAAAAGTGTTGTCAATGCAGGCGCATAGTGAAGTGTTGCTTGGCGCAAAGTAGCATCAACGTTTTAAAATCGCGCGCATCATAATCCTATAGGGAACCTTTGGAACGATGAAGAACAACACATAACTGCTGTTAAGCCCAAAAACTGGAACGATTTATGGTCAGAAATACAAAAGGCATGGCATACATGACGTAGTAGGTGTGGTTGAAAGTAACCCCAGCAGATGTGCAGCTATTGTAAAGAACAAGGGCTTGGTCGGACAAGTATTAAAAAGTTGTATTTGTAGAATTATTACGAGTACTTTAGTTTTTTGTTGTTGTTAATTTGTGCTTATTTACTCTCCACTCTAACTTAACTTTTTGTCGAAAAATAATTTTCTATTGATTAAATATTTTTGTTGATTGAACGAAAAAAAGACGGATCTTAGTTTCTTAAAAAAAAATGGTAAAAAAATATATTTATTGAAACATCAAGAAACATGAAGTTAGAAACGATATATAAAATGCAATATTTTTTTATTGAAAGAATTGGGATTTATCGTTTAACAACATTTCTTACAAACTTATTATTTGCATTCACAATTTGCTGTACAGCGGCGTATTCAAACAATTTATTAATTGATTCAGCAAATTTAATATTTAATATGAAAAAAAAGTCTGTGAAACGCCGATTCCGCGAGAATGTCGCTAGCAATATATTTTCCAGAAAAAAAAATTTTTTTCCCAACCAGCTGAGCAGAATTTCCAAAAATTTTAATAAAAATATTTGCTGACGGACAATATTTAACGAAATATTTATTTATATTTATATTTTCTGTAGGTAACAATATAGTAGTTTTGATGAAAAAATAAACTTTAAACAACATGTCGATGTTTAGAACGGAGCTCCGTCAAACGCCATGACGTTTGAAATATTTGAGTTATTTGAGGAAAATTGCATTTTTTAATTGAAAAACTTTTGTGACGGCCATGGCTGTGCTCCAATGTCTTTGAAATTTACAAAACAGAAAGTAAAACCAAATTATTTATTTTAAACATTTTTATTTATACGTTTAATTTTAATATCCATTTTTGCCCGCATTCCAGTAAAAGTAATTTATATTTAAAAAAGAATAAAAATTCAAAAGCCCCAGGTTTGTGTGAAAAATTTCAGAACTGAATCAGAACTATTAATCACACATACCTGCATTTATTGCATAATTAAGTGAATGTTAGTAAAACCGTAACGTATCGTTACGCATCAGCTGTTAAAAGCTGTGACTTGACAAAAAGTTTAGCCGGTTATACGCAATTGACATGTAGAAATCTGCATAAAGTTTATTCTTACATTGCAAGTGTCAAGAACTACTTATATTTCTTTGAACAAAATATGCAAGAAATCAATTAATTGTTGACAAGTTCATTCTACATCAACACGGTGAAATTTTACTAACTCTGCCATAAACAAGGCACATCAAGTTCATCAACATCGGATCTGGATCTTCGTAATATCTACCAAAATTGAAAAAATATATTTGCTAAAAATCAGGTGCAGGCAAATCAACAGCGAGCGCACAGAAAGAAGAAAAACCTTCATATACAGATATACAGGTTTATTGGTGAAATATTTATATCACTTAATTGTTTAAACTCTTTAATAACTCGTGCCTCAGCTGGTTTTTTGCGATGCTACAGGATATGCTGGTATCGGTGGCAATGATTCCAGCCGTTCAGTTGAGGAAAAATCTGTGCATGCAACAGAGCAGGAAAGAAGCTGATTGGGAGGTGTGTAACTTGCAACAACAACACAATATGCCTCATTTAATGTATTTTTTAAGATGTTGCAATTTGTTTGCTTGTTTCTTTTTCTTTCCCCTAATGATGTGGCATTTAAAAGAGGTGTTAATTATTACACACTTCTTAAAGGTTGCAAATGTTTGCAATGTTGCACTTAATGGAGTAATTTATATTGTTTTTTTTTTGCGTAGTAAAGTTTATTGAACTTTGAACATATGAACACAATTTTTTAGAGTTTGGGAATATGATTTTAATAAAAAGAGTACATGATTTAAAGCAGAGTAACCAGATACACATACGATTTCGTATAGGAATGGGCTTAACGGTATCAAGGGATTTTTCATTTCGAAAAATACATACATACAGATAATTAATAATGATTACAAAACTTAGCAGTGTTTTCACAAGCACTAGTGCAATTTTCTTTCAAAGTCGATTCATGTTAATTTTATATTGTAGTTTTTGCATGTCCAAACTACATTGAATTCATATAAAATCAAACGGATATGCAATCAAAATAATATTGCAAAATATCAAAATATTAAAAAAAAAGAATAAAAACGTGATTACAAAACTATGATAGTTTAAAAGTCCTTAAGTATCTATTTTTCCACACATGTGACCACCTTTGGTCTAAGACGAGGTGATTGCCTAACAATATACATACATGTAACGTTTAACATGGAAAGCTCACATAAAAGCAAAAAGAACACAATTGGATTATAAATTCAAAAAACTGTATTGGTTAGTTGGCGCTAAGTCTGAACTAAGTTTAGAAAATAAGCTACGTCTCTATAAGAGTATTATAAAACCCATATGGACTTAGGGCATTGAACTTTGGGCTACAGCGAGTAACTCAAATATTGAAATTCTCCAAAGATTTCAGTCAAAAACTATACGAACGATAGTTCGTACACCTAGACCTAGATATTACCTATGTTAAGGACGAAATAAATAAGTATAGCAGTCGATACCTACAAAGCTAAAGCGCTCATATTAATCCATTGGCCATCTCTGTATTAGATGAAAGTAAAGAAATAAGAAGATTGAAAAGAGTTCATATTGTAGATCGCACATTCAGATCATAAATTGTTATTAAAAATACCTTTTTATTTCCTTTTTTTTATTATTACTATTTTTCTCTTTACTTTTGTAAAAAAAGGCAAGTTTATGTACATACAATATATACATATATAAGAACTAAAATAATTATGTAACAATATATCGATATTGTTGAACAGTTTGTATGTCATAGTACTAATTTTGAGCACATTTGCTTAATATCTTAAGATTCTGCAATCTAAGGAATAAATTTAAAAAAAAGGATCTATTTGCATTTTTTTCTTTTCAAGAAACTATTATAAACATTATTCTTTAATCTATATAAAATTCGTCAACAAATACCTTTTGTCTCTTATCATTTTTTATACATTTTTCAATATAGGCCTCTACTGATCTACGAACTTATTTCTAACAGCGAATACAAAACTGCAAAGCTTTTTGCCTTGTCTGGTAGGAATCGAAGCTACAACCTTGGAATTGGTCTATCACTCTACCAACTTAGCCATGGTGGCATTTGCTGGTGATATGCGTCATGGCCATGAGGATGCTTTATTTGCAATGATGACGTAAAATGTTCTTTTACTTTCTGTCTATAATCATTTTATTAAAAGCAGAAAACTCACGGGTTGAGCCATAACAGCAAAACATGTTTACCTGAGTTCATAAAGCGAGGACGAATTATTGTACCCGATTAGGAAACCACTACAATATTTGAGCCCGGCTTAAAAATTGTAAAAAGTGTGTTCTTTTTTGCCTTCTTTAAAAATAACAATTACAGCAATAAGTTATAAACAGAGATCTTCCTGTTAAGCTCAATTGATATGTATAATTATTATATTATTCTTATTTTTAATTATTTATTGATTTATGCTGGTATGTGTGTGTTGGCTTTCGTAATAGTGAGTGGCTATTAGTACTCCTTACGGACCATCTTCAGGATCTTTGTTATAAACACTTTTTTACATTGAACTATATTTAAAAGATCCAGTACCTCTTTCAATTCAACCTCATTGGAAATCTGCTCGATTGTCTGAACTCAGCCACCTTTCAGGTCTACAAAATGTCTAGAGAAATTCTAGTATTTCTGTCGCTTCTGATAAAACAAAAATAACAGGAAGTCGCTTCATTACAAGTACAATCCATGGTAGGGTTTAGTGCGTAAGTTTCAAATTCATAACTGTTGCTTCGTTTCCAGCACTTCTTTCGTCATTAAACGGCGCCTCATGTGTAAATTGTTAAAAATGGGTACGGCAAGAAATGGCGTTGGATACAGTGGAGTCCGCTTACTGAGACTCTCCTACTTTGCCCCCAAATATTATTGCGTTCTTACAAAACTCTATTTATGCAAACATGCATGTTTTTATACCAGACAAAAATCGATTACAATCTATGACAACAGACGTATTTCATATTAATTTCAATTTCGTTTTTTCCACATAAATTACATTAAATTATGTAGAAAATGTAATTTACAAATTGTGATCACATGTCGTGGAAGGAAAAATGTCACGTTTACGTTAACAGCTTCTGGTAAAATTTGCCATATCTTTGCAAAATGTCTATGAATTATGACAAATCATGCATGACTTTGCAAGAATGAAAGTTTTGCGTAAAATTGTGACAGCTCTGTTTGCATCATTTATAAATGCACATACAGACATACTACGTACTCGTATAAACGAATGTAAGTGGAAGTGTTTAATGGGTTTTTTTAGAACGTTTAAATAAAGTTTGGGTGTATGATGTGACATTTTTAAGTCGAGTTTTCTTAAGTCTAAGGGCATGCAATGTCTGAATATGAACCTGTTGGCTAAACAAGTAACAACATTTTTTATGTTCATAACACACACATACAACACATATATCTTTTGGTAACTTATTTACTTAAGAAAATAATATATGTATGTATGTGTGTACATACGAGGTGGGTTTGAAAAAATAACATTTTCTTGTTAAAAAATTCCTAATAAAAATAAAAATAAAAAAATATCTTAAGAGCATCACAAAATTGTTGTTGTCTTTCTTATAAAATGCACTGTTAACTGGAGATAGAAAAACGCATCTTAACAACACGAGTTCGTATAAGTGCTTGGATGCATGACAAGCAATAATAAAGTGTCACTATTTTCTTCTTATTTTTCATCTAAAAATTCGGTTTTCGACACGTGTTTATGCTGTCACGCCTACAGTTATTTTTCAATCGAAATCAATTTTTCTGCGGCAGAACGAACTTAGAATCACTTGAATTAAAAATGATTTTCAGAAAAGCGGGAAGAGAAATGCTCTTAAAAAGGCGGCAAAAAAATCATATGCTCTAATAACCAAATACGGAATTGATTTATGGCAGTTTATGTCAAAAACCCATACAGGTGGCAACTTCTTATAAAATATGGCGACGGCATAAATCACAAACCCCTTGCTCGAGTGCTCGGGCCATCTAATGCCTTCTGTTTAGCAAATCACCAGACAGTTAAGGGTTGACAGGACACCGGAGCTGGTATATCACAGTCCTGAAGGAATTTCAAGCCTTAACACTTTATATTCCTCTCTGTCTTAGCTTCTGACATAAACGGTGACAGTTGCACAACACAAAAGCACTTCGAAGCAACTTCTTCCTCTTCTTTTAGGTTTAATCCACAACCAGAACGTTTCACCTAAGGATAGGCTTCTCAAGCCACGGTCTAATGGCATTCTGGCGGCTTGTTGGTCCCCGTTCTGCCAACTGACCTTTGATGAAGGTTTCAGAAAAACACGTTTAAACAAAATCATACTAATCGAGGTACCTCTTCCCCTTTATACGCGGAAAAGCAGAGTGGCGTGATGCTGTGTTCGTCAACGCAAAACCTGCCCCCTCTAGTGTACAGTTACCTTGTGTTCACAATAACAGAAGTAGAGGTTGCAAATAAGTTGTCAAGGGAAAGTTATTAGTCTGGCAACTTTCAGCCAAGGCGTGTTTTACAGTAAGTACACACTATAGAATACATGTAAATTGCATTGCTTATATTCGTGTTTATGATACATACATATATGTATGTATGGTTTATGATATTTCGGATTGCATTCGAGATTTCAGGAACATCAAAATATTTCGAAATTTGCCTGTATGATTTCATCGTTGATTGTCAAAACATGCATAGAATGTGTGAACCGCGCAACGGCTATTTTTTACGGTACGTCTATCACAGTCCACAAAATATTGTACAAGACAACACTGCTCGTATTTTTAACACAACTGTATTTTAGTATTTTGTTTCTCTGTAGAGCGTTTTAAAAGAAAAACAGCACGAGAATAAATAGGTACGTGCATACATACACACATACATACACACATACATACGTACATACATTTTGTAAATAGAGAAAATGTAAACAAATATAATCAGATTTTATTATTTTTATTACGTTTTTAATGATTCCGTATGTGTGTACATTTTTTTATTGTTATATTCAGTGTCATATTAATTGTGATAAAACCCCAATCACAACAACAAGACAACTTTTAAAATTCAGTCCATTGGCCGGTGCCAGCTATTTTCTTTATTTATTTTCGCTTGTTATTTTTTGGGGGAATGCACAATTCTTTTGTTGATCTTTCTTTGTGTGATAAAAAAAAAATACAAAAAAAACAAAAACAAGGTGAAATTAATCTAAATATGAGCGAACAATCGCACATTGTTGAATTTTCCTTTTGATTGGCGGTAAAAAAAAAATTATAATAGCATTAAAAAACAGATTTTAAAAACATAAATTTAAGTTTCATGAACGTTTGCACGGATTTGGGGAAAGAGCTTAATTTGTTTTCACTTTTTCATTTCAAGTATTTGTTATGTAAAATATATGTATAAGCAAAACTGTGGAACAAATCATCTAGGATTGTAAAAGAAAACTTATATGTAAATACAATATATGAAAACAAATTGTACATGAAATAAACAAAAATTGCTAAGCGATCAGTTCTGTAAACCGATTTTGTTTTTAACTACCAAAACTCTACATTTTGTTTGACAAACTATTCGTTTGGGCAACATTTGAAATAAAGTTTGAATCAAAAATTCGAACGTCAAAGTCGTCTCACTGTTAGACGAAGAAATCTACAAGTACAGATTTTTAAATTGAAACAGCAGCGCTTTTCAGTTTGGATAAAACATACCTCGATAGACCTTGTAGACTTACTGCGCTGTAGCAACAAAGTTTACTAACCTTCCTTTACTAGGCTGTGAAAAAAGCAGTGGTAAAAACTCGCGCTATATATACCAGAGTAAATAGTCAAACTATTCTATTTATTTTCTTATATATTTAAACATTTAAATAGATCAAAATGTAAAGAGAAAAATGTGCAACAGAATGTAGACGGATAAATAAAAGCAAATTGACGAAAAATACACAAAACTCCGTTGAATTGATAATTTTTAATACGTAAAGAAATCATTCGTGCTTTGTAGTAAAACTCCTAGTTAATATAAGAGAATAGTAAATACAAGGTGGCGCAAAAATAACTGTCCGATGTTTTTTGGCTGTAATTAAAAAAAAAAAATGAAAAACTTTGATTCTTCTTGTGGATTAGTTTTATTTGGTCTTTTAATTTTTTTTTACATCAAGTCGAGAATATGATGTCATGTAAATGGCCGCCGCCACAGTTGATTGTCATTTGAGCCCTTTTTATGGCATTTTCCATCACTTTGTCCAAAACTTCCGGCGATAGGTCCTCACATTCTTGACGGATATTGTCTTTAAGAGCTGCAAGAGTCTGAGGCTTGTTGACATAAACCCGCGACTTCAAAAAGCCCCACAAAAAGAAGTCTGGAGCGGTCAAATCAGGCGATCTTGCTGGCCAGTGCAAATCGCCAAAACGGGAGATTAGGCGCCCGGGAAATGCATCCTTCAGCATATCGGTTGTGGCACGTGCAGTGTGTGCCGTTGCACCGTCCTGTTGGAACCACATGTTTTCCAATCCCAATTCATTAAGTTGCGTCAAAAAGAACTCGTTGATCATTGCTCTGTAGCGCTCACCATTCACAGTAACCGTTTGGCCCGCGACATCTTCGAAGAAAAAAGGTCCGATGACTCCTCCAGCGAAAACAGCCCACCGTACAGTGACTTTGAGCGGGTTTAATGGCTCTTCGTGGGTTACACGCGGATTTTCAGTGCCCCAGAAGCGTAAATTTTGTTTATCATCTTCCTCTTGGTGGTGATTAAGGATGGCTTGAGCGTATGTTAGACGCGATTGGCGGTCAACAGCTAACAGCTGATGCACCGTCTGGACTTTGTACGGAAACATCTTCAAATCTTGTACCAAAATTCGGTGTAAAGACCGTCGACTGACACCCATTTGCGTGGCACGTCGTCTGGTCGCTGTCGACGGCGCTTCCATGACATCTCTTTGAGGCGAGCGGCTAAACGTCGCAGTGTTTCACCAGTAGGCGTTGGACGGCTAGGAAATCTGCGACGAAATTCACGTTGTGCCAAAGTCACCGACCGATTATTGGTCAAATAAATAGTCACCAATATTCCGCGTTCTGCAGCAGTGTAGCGTAACATTGTTTATTAACGTCTATTTCGCATGTGTTTACTACACAAATGTCAAAACAGAACTGACATTAGGGGCCAATCGCAAAATTTATAGCATTTTCTGATAGGAGGATGATTTTTGCGCCATGTATAACAAGAGGCTGACAACCTCTACTAGTCATTTAGAATGCCTGAAGCATTCACATTAAATTGGAATTATATTGAAAATATTCTTCCACTTTCTTGCTTAAAAATATAAAACTGCAAATAGTTTTATTTGAAAAAAAAAGGTTTCAAATCTTAATTGTTTTATTCATATTTCTTCAGTGATTTGGTGGAAATTAGCGGAGATCTAATCCGATTTAAAATCGAGTAAAACTACATATGTACATACATATATGAGTTCGGTTTACAGAGCACAAAGTACAAAAAATAATTTTGAAAACAAGAAGTTATCGTCGTATTCGGTTTACAGAACAAGACTGAATATTTCGAACAGACACTTCGTTTAGGGCAATATTTTGGATGGAAGCTTTTGACAAACAAACTTTTTCGAATGGAAAAAGTGTTCAAGAGGTTGTTTCGCAAACGGCAAAGCTACACGGAAAAAATAATATTAAAAAATTGATTACAGCCTCCGGTTTCTGCGAGCGGAAATTCAATCTTTTAAGTTTTTCTGCTCCAAATTCTTACAACATTTCATTCTTTATTTATTTATTTTATTTTACTTGTTATTAATTTGTTTAATGAAATACAATATGAACAAACCAAAAATACTGGTGCATGTCGTGGTATTTTTAGCTGTCAAGTTAATTGCTTACACACGTGACAAGTTTGGTCGCGTCGAAAAAGGAAAAGCACACACACGCACACTGCGCTTTCGCTATCACCATCACCAAGCATTTTATCTCATCGTAAGTGTTTGTGCAACTTGTGTATAAATAAAACTTGAAACTTGCGGCATGTAAAGCAACCGTAAAAATTATATTGAAACTGGGTTACGACTACATACACATACGCGACTATACAAACACATCTATATGTACACATGTATGTATGTATCTACATATTTTATTTGTTATTTTAATTTTGTCCGTCAAGTATCTAGAACGAAAACAGTTTCTTTAAGAATTAAACAAAATTTGCAGCTGTCTAAAGAGGCTTTTTTTAAAATGATTTTAAATAAAACACCAAGAGTATGTTGGTAAGAAATTACCAATACAAAAAATTACCCAATTGATCAAACAGTTGCATAAAAATGTTATCCACATTTAATTCAGACAAAGACTATATTTTATAGTAGAGATACAAAGCGGGTACCAGAGGATGACGCACCAAATATTTCTATAGCTACAAGGTGGCGCAAAAGTAATCCTCCTATCAGAAAATGCTATAAATTTTGCGATTGGCCCCTAATGTCAGTTCTGTTTTGACATTTGTGTAGTAAACACATGCGAAATACACGTTAATAAACAATGTTACGCTACACTGCTGCAGAACGCGGAATATTGCTGACTATTTATTTGACCAATAATCGGTCGGTGACTTTGGCACAACGTGAATTTCGTCGCAGATTTCGTAGCCGTCCAACGCCTACTGGTGAAACACTGCGAGGTTTAGCCGCTCGCCTCGAAGAGACTGGCACAACACGAGATGCTGCCAGGCGTGGCAGACCCCGAAGTAGCCGTTCTGCAGAGAATATTGCTGCTGTAGCTGAGGATGTCATGGAAGCGCCGTCGACATCGACCAGACGACGTGCCACGCAAATAGGTGTCAGTCGACGGTCTTTACAGCGAATTTTGGTACAAGATTTGAAGATGTTTCCGTACAAATTCCAGACGGTGCATCAGCTGTTAGCTGCTGTCTAACATACACTCAAGCCATCCTTAATCACCACCAAGAGGAAGATGATTTTTCATCAAAAATAATAATGAGTGATGCGGCCCATTTCCATCTGAGCGGGTACGTAAATAAGCAAAATTTACGCTTCTGGGGCACTGAAAATCCGCGTGTAACCCACGAAGAGCCATTACACCCGCTCAAAGTCACTGTATGGTGGGCTGTTTTCGCTGGAGGAGTCATCGGACCTTTTTTCTTCGAAGATGTCGCGGGCCAAACGGTTACTGTGAATGGTGAGCGCTACAGAGCAATGATCAACGAGTTCTTTTTGACGCAACTTAATGAATTGGGATTGGAAAACATGTGGTTCCAACAGGACGGTGCAACGGCACACACTGCACGTGCCACAACCGATATGCTGAAGGATGCATTTCCCGGGCGCCTAATCTCCCGTTTTGGCGATTTGCACTGGCCAGCAAGATCGCCTGATTTGACCGCTCCAGACTTCTTTTTGTGGGGCTTTTTGAAGTCGCGGGTTTATGTCAACAAGCCTCAGACTCTTGCAGCTCTTAAAGACAATATCCGTCAAGAATGTGAGGACCTATCGCCGGAAGTTTTGGACAAAGTGATGGAAAATGCCATAAAAAGGGCTCAAATGACAATCAACTGTGGCGGCGGCCATTTACATGACATCATATTCTCGACTTGATGTAAAAAAAAATTAAAAGACCAAATAAAACTAATCCACAAGAAGAATCAAAGTTTTTCATTTTTTTTTTAATTACAGCCAAAAAACACCGGAAGGTTATTTTTGCGCCACCTTGTGTACATACATCGTAATGTCTATACCACATATTTAAAAAGAGATTTGTTACGAACCATTCGGTATCGCCAAGAGAGAGGATTTACGTAGGTCTTAATCTGTTGCGCTATCTCAAATACCAGTCTAAGATAAATATGACGAACGCAACAGGAACATGGAGCCATAATCACTTATAATCCGCATGTTCAAAGTGTCAAAAGTGTTTGTTAAGTAGAGTCAATTGAATTGAGCTGATATTGATAAGAGATAAGTCCCCAGATACCATCACTTCACTTTACGTTGGAGCCACATACAGTACGAACGAGGTCCTTATGTGCATTCAAAAGGAAATCGAAAAATTTCAATAACCGACCGACCACTATTTAACTCAAATTTATTAAGTTTTGTTATTTTAACAAATACCAAGTTATTTATTAAACAAAGTTATGAATTTAATGTGTTATGCATAAATAATAACCAAAAATAAAAATATCTACATCTATATGAATTCTACTTATAGGTTAAAATCCTTACATTAGGAGAAATAATATGGAAATTTTTTATTTTAGCCTTTTTTCAAATCGCTGGTTCCTTGATTTCTTGAATAGCAATTCAATTTTCGTACGCCTTTTTAGCCTTTTTTCAAATCCCTGCTTCCTTGATTTCTTGAATAGCAATTCAATTTTCGTACGAAATTGCAATAGAAATGAATAAAAAGTATCAACACTGACGTGTGGAAAACACTCTGAAGATGGGTTCTACGTTTCCGAACAAATGAACAAAAATTGTTTTAAATTTAATAAAACAGAAAGAGTTACACTTATAAGGACGGTAATGTATAAAAAATTCCACGGGTGTTAATCGGGACCTTGCAACAATCGGTGGTTGTGCAAATCGAGCTCGCACTGTACATGTATACAAATACTTATCTTGATATTAAATTCTTTCTGGTAAATGGACACCAGAATGACCATTAAGAGTGCCTTAAAGAGATGGCCAGCTGGGTATGCACATTCACGCACAAATTATTCGATGGTAAAAAACAAACAAAAAACATTTAAAAAACGAAGACATATCACATCATTATATTGGCAACTTTTTTTTGTACATGTCTGCGCTAATTGTTAAATGAAATTAAATGAAAGTGCTTTTGATAATCAAGTAGATAAAGAAAAAAAAAAGAATGCTCTACATGCCGCACAACCCGTTGCAACATTGTGTTAATCAGATCAATTAATGGAAAAATGAGAGAAAGGTTTTAAAAAAAATTGCAAATTTTTTTTTTTTTTAATTTTTAACTAATTTCCGATACAATTTGTTTCAGTTTTAGAAGTTTAAAATCGCGAAAGTGTCCTATAAACCTCTTTTTGTTTACATTAGAGATAAACCAAATGAAAAATTTTAACAAAAGAGGAAAATTGGGAAGGGGGAAAATTGGTCCACATCAACCTAATCTATAAATATATATCGAAAATTAATTCCGAGTCGAAAGCCTCTGCTGCTATAACTCCTTCATTTCTCTTTAATATTTATTATTATATTGTATTATATTAATAAATAAATAATAATAATAGAATACAGTGTATTTTCTGGAGCTGGTACTTTTGGCATTCTATTCTCTTCATATCTTTAATATACAGGTTTACTTTAATAGCTGCCAGCTACGTTTAGTGAATGGGTACACACTACTCATGTTATGGCATCGTACGCATTTAAAATGAGAAGACACAACTAATATTTTAAATTAAATGTTTCATTAATATTAGAGTTTATAACACTACTGTAATCTATATTAAAGTTGATAGTAGGCGAAGTTCCGACTCGAAGGAACCAAATTAAGCGATTCGAACGTGACACAAATGAAAGTAGTTTTCGTGGCGTCCTATAAACTGCGATATATCAGCAAAATTTAACATAATTTTGTAGTAGCTTTAGAATTTTATATAGCAAGGAAAATGTCTTTACTTGGATAGAAAAAATTTCTTGCTCTTTTGTGTTTCTTGGAAAACCATAATCTGAGCCGATGTGCGATATTTCGAACGTGACATTATTTCTATTACGTTTGAACACTGGTAATAAGTAAGATTAAAGGAAATTTTTGGCGGAAAATAGATATAGTTAAGAGAAATTAAATGAATTTCCAAGCTGATTTCACAGAAATGTTCGCATTTGCTTTTCTTTAAATCTTACTTCGAATTTCAAGTAATCAAAGTTACCGATAACAGCCGGTTTCAAGTGAAGTGATTTTTTTTATATTTTGGGAACTACGCATTTGAAAATTTGGACTGACATTAGTTTGAACATTTCTTTGCCTCATTGAGTAACATCCGCAGCTAAATTTAAGTAGGCAAAGTTTTGCATATTTTATAGATTTTACTGAATAAAAATTATACCAATAATTATCATTAATTGTTTTAAAGCAGGCAATTCAATATTATGTTAATAGTATTGAAACTAGCGGAAACATAAAAACATATTAATTCATATTAATCAATGAAAAAAAAGAGAAAATTAATAAAATCTAAACTTAATTGTCTACAAATTGTATTCGGTACGGAATGCTACACAATAAGTAATTTATAAATATAATTACAGCTTAAATGGTTAAATTATTTAAGACATTTAAAGCCATTTTTAATTTGTAAAACGGTGACAAGCAAAAAATATTGTCATTTGAAAAACAAACAAATAGAAAAATAAATATGTATGTATGTATTTCGACATGTTTAAACAAGACACAACATAAGGAAAATCGTTTTGGTTAAAGAGGGTGTCAGTGTTTAATTTTTTTTTCACTTTTGTTAGGCATAAAATGTATTTCAAATTAAAAATAAAATTTATTTAAAACTCATACTATTCCGTCGTTTAGATGTTCCCCATATTTGTAGTCTAACTGTGATTGTCTACCCGCTGGAAATTGATGGTCAGTTTTATGGCAGCTCTTCTGTTTCGGTTGTTTACAAATGAAATGTTCAACACTTCTTAGTCAGTATTTAAAACCCTGCATAAAAATTTAAGCGACCAGAGTTTAATAACCGGAAGTTTAACAATTTTTCTACATGAACACAGAAACACAGACATACAAAAAAGCACTATTATTGTTTGTGTATATTTCGCACCATATTTGAGCCAATTTTATTAGATTTGTAAACAAAATTTGAATTTGCTTTGCTGGGGGAGAGAAAAAAACTGGAAAATCGCAATACACCGACCGACAAGTTGCTTCAGTGTTCATGGGGTTTTTTTTTTTTTTTTGTTTAAATTCGATTTTAAACGCAGTCGAAAATTATTCAATTTAAAATGTTTTCGCTTGTTGACCCATGTCTGCACCAACAAGCAGACATTGAAAAGAAAAGTCATTTAAAATTGAACAAAAATGAATTTATTTATTTAATTAAGCCATAAGCAAAACATTTATTCAAAGTTATTTGCTGACAAAAAGCCATTAGTGATTTTTTTCCTTAAAATCAAAAATTAATGACTTTTATAGCCCGGCACGGCAGATATTTTTCCTTCTGATTCTGTTTGAAAAATCCACATATGTATGTATTGTATAAATACATACATACATACTCGTACATACATACATACACTTATGTGTAGTTATATCGAAGAAGCAAATTGGGAAAAAGTTGTTTCATGTGATTTTAATTGGGCATTTAAAAATTAAGACTACACGGAGACAAAAATTATAGTTAAAATAAGAAAACTATACAGTGAAATGTGTGTAATGAATGTATCATTGAGTCTCCTGAAAACACCACCCTTTAATTCAAAGTTTATTAGACAAAAATACACTCAAGTTGACGCTCGGAAATTAGATTTCGCGAAATTTCAATCTGTCGAAAGTTACAACCAACGTTTTTAATTAATTACATTTTTATTTTTCGTTTGTATTTAACACTGGAAAATTATTCTTTTAGCTTTTGTTTGCCTTCTACATGGCAAAATAGGGGAGTCCCATGTTATTTATGTACTTTTTAATGTTCGCGCAGATTTTATCATTTGTGAAAGAAATAAAATATGTTTAGTGGTCCTTTATATTCATATGTACATACATATATAAATAAAATTGCAAATTTTCTGATCTAAGATGTACTTTTATATTGTTTATATTTAAAAAAACATGTGGAAAGTAGAATGTCTCGTGTATTAGAACCACCTCCGTATTGCTTTACCGAAAAATATTCTAAGCCATAAAGCCTCTATATACGGAAACGCCTCTTCGCAATGAAATCAGAATTCAGTCAAACTGGGGAAGTCCCTTTATAAAAAAAAAAGTAGTCTAAACGTGTTAGCAAATGAATATGTAAAGCCTTTATACCGAGAACTACTCGTGCAAGCCTCTCTACACATCGAAATAAGAATAAATTATATAGCAAAAAGGTAAAGTGCAGTCATAAAAAATTTGAAATCTTAATGTGTGTACAAATGCAAATGTAATGCGTTACAGTTACAGTCGGTATTTACTAGATTCTTATATAAAATCAAGAAAACCTTAGTTATAACAATATTTTTCGTATTTCGTTATCGTTAACAAGATTCTACTGACATACATACATATATACATACACAACAAATCAGTAGATATAACACGTTTTTTTAGATTCCCTACATCGAAGTTTCGCTGGACTTGTATTTACCAGTTTTTCGTAACTATAGGCTGTTCCAATGTGTTCTATAAGTAGAAAGTTTTGCTTATCTTCTTGGAATTTGTCCAGCTCCGAAGAATCGTCGTCCTAGACATTTGTTTGAACAAAGCATCAGTTTCTTTACGGAAGTATAAATGATGAATCTGGACTACGTAATAGCAAATGGCAGGAGGCATCCAATGCGCAGAATGATAACGCCACATATTACTCTACTTATCCTTTACTGCATGAAGCGAAACACTAAAGCTCCTCCCCGCTTCTTTTTCTTTTCTTTTGCAAATGAAGACGAAGGTAGCTGGACAATCTATCGTGTGCGATACCACCCCAAAATAAAAACCGTAACCTAATCTAACACCTGTACATAGAAAATCGTGAAATTTATTTATATTAGATAAACTGATGGTGGACCAACTGCGCTGGGTGAACTTGTCAACTGTACATAAGAAATGAACCTCTTGTTTGATAATAAAATGCAAAAATGCAAAACAAAATCTACTTCCCTGGAAGGCGGTACAATGAATATCATAACACCTAATGAAAACGTCGCTGATGTCCGTCAGTGTTTGCAGATGAAGCAGAAGCGATCTGTTTCGTAACTCTCAAATTGCTCATTTGGCAGATTGTGATTTGATGAGTTTTGCCTCGTTGTGAGTGAGCCGTCAACCCTACAACATTCAACTGTCCCTGTATCTAAAGTTGAGGAACTGTAGACGCTTTATGCATCCTGCCGTATATTGAGAAGTCATTTTCAGCTTTAAGGCCCATTTCTGGATGAATATGTATGATAAAAATCTCCATGGAATCCAAGAGCGTCCAATGCTTCGCAACATCGACTATCTTTTCGGACTTAAAGTGTTTTCTTTATGGCAAATTTTACCTTTTTATGATCAGACACAATAAAGTAACGAAATAGCGAAATTTATGTATAAAACTTCTACAAGAGTACCGTCATGCAGCACAAAGAACATATATAAAATTATTTTAGAGTCCCAAATAATTTTTTATATACATATTTTTAAGTTCGGCTCTAGGTCAAATAATAAAATATATCTATACAATGATTTTTCTTAGTTTAGTCATTTATTTCCCAATATTTCGAAAGAGAAAATATTAAACTACAAAAAGACATTGAGAGCTGCGCGCAAACAGGCAAACAAAACGACAATGAATAAGTTTTTAGCAACTGGACACAAGCCTGGAAACGTAAACACCGGTAGGAGTATTTATTTCATCTATTGATGTTGTGTTAAATTCCATATTACAATCATTGCAACTTGTGTAATTTTGTGTTCTTTTTGTAGAAACTCTGAAGATGATCAACGAACGATGTTGATCGAATTATTGGGAAATAAATTAAAACTAAGAAAAATTATGGAAAAATTATGATCTAGAGCTGAACTTAAAAATATATATAAAAAAAATATAATATATATATATATATATATAAAAATATAAACATAAAAGGTCAACAAATAAACGAATTTTCCCCAATATTTCCCAAATAATATCGAAACAGAATCTTAAAGACTTAAAATAAGAGAAACTTGTCCGACTAGTACAAAAAAAAATCTCACATAAATACGACTTCGTATGTGTTTATCAAAATAATATATATATGTACATATATACATACATATATTAATAAAAATGTCAATAATGTTTACAGATTTGTTTTTCAACTTAGAAAAAAATAAACATTTAAGAAAATGTTAACAAATTTATTCAAATACGACCTCAGGTTATACGAAAAATGAAAATAAACCCCAGGCAGCGGTTGCAAACAAATTGAAATGAAACTGTGAAAAAACAACGAATGAAAAACGAAAAGATTCGGTAAAAAATCAATGTTTAAGGCAAGACCAAATAAATGTAAAGACGAGGGCGCCACTCTCCACAAAGAAGACGGAAAAAGTTGTTTTACTTTTTGGCAAAATTGTTTTGGATTTTTGCACATTTTATTTGTCTGTTGAAAAACAACTTCTTTGCAAAAATAACTCCTTTACTATATAATTATATGTATATGATTGTTTTCGTTATAAAAATCTTTGTAAATTTGCCTGTCACATGCCAGCCGACAAATGACAACCGACAATCAAGCCGAATAAATGAACCAGCAAATGACTTCACACTGGTTTTTGCTTCTGACCTAAAAAACCAAAACCAAAGCAGTTGCAACTTTAGTAAACGACACGTTTGGCTGGATGTTTTGTGGTAAAACAATTTATAGTTGTACAACAACCAACAACAAAAAGAAGAACCCTTAAAAACCGACGCACCCTAAAGCGCAAAAGTCTTGCATTCATTTACACAGTTTGTGAAGTGCGTCGTAGGATACGAATAAAAATAAAAGTAAAAAATGAAAGAACACTTAAAAAGCAGTCAATCCGAAGGCAAATATAGTTTTGAAAGTGAAAGACTAACAAATATTTCTATCGAAATAGGATTTTACGTGGTCATGTGAATGCCAGCTTGGGCTTCCCAAATTAGCCTGTAGAGCGTGACTTGTTTGCGCTACAACTTCCAAAGCAACGTGGTACAAACACACGCCATCTACAAGGCAGCCAAATGTCATCGCCCAAAACCGTTGACAGCACGATTCACTAATGACAAAATTTCAGTAGTTATTCGAAGATTACCCAGACCGCTGGACCGATCTTCTTGAAATTTTCGATTTAACTGGCCCTCCTGCCCCATAGTGTTTAACAGATTTCATAATGTAAACGGGCATAACTTCGTCATTTGTGGGCGAATTTTAAAAATGGTTTCTACATATGACAGAGGTGAAGTAATTGTTTGTATAAATAGCGGGTAAGGGGGGCGGTAGTAAAGGCCACCGGGTTAAGCGAGTATCCTCTAAATATTAATATTTTCCAAGACCTTTAAAATAGGCGTTTGTGTTTGTGAGAACTTCTTTTTTACTGATCCAGATCTCATGACACATGAACAAGCGTGTTCTTTTCACTAGATGCAGTCGTTTTTTATTTAAAACAAAAAACTTTCTATAATATTCGCTGATAATCGATTTACTCTGTCTAAATTAAGCGCTATGAATTCTACACTGTGTATCCAGAGGGACTTCTTGCATGCAGGTTCATTCAAAAATATCAATTATTTTAATTGCTCTGTAGTCTTCAACGTATTGCGATGTATCCAGGCTATCTGCTGAATTACAAAAAATTCGAATTACGTGCAAATATTGCCCACAGGATTGCCATAACAAGTCCATGTGAGCTTTAGCGAGAGCCATCGCGCCCATACCTTTTTCATATCAAAATGTGATATATTCGTACGCGCTCAATTAAATTGCCAGCTCACCAGCCATTTCAATTTTTATCGACTGTGTCTTGGCATAACGACCTCTTCCAGTCGACCCGCATATTTGCCCATATTTTTACTGGTACAACCACAAAGAAACTCAGCAAAAGCAGGTTGTGAATCACTGAAATTTATAGTACAAAATCTTGATAGTTTTTATCCAGCCTTCCATTGATTTCGGTGATAACTATTTTGCGAAAAAAGCTACTTTTTTAAATTCGTTCCATTTTCAAGACCTGCTGAAGGGAAACACAACTGCCTTAACACTGGACAATAGCCTGGTAATAGATTGCAGGACCAATGCTGAATTTAAAGTTCCTACTCTGGATGTGGAGGTTGGCCCAATTTCCAGTGGTTGTAATTTAATAAAATTTGATTATCTTTCCGCACGATTAAAGAAAATATCGTCAACATTTAAATAGTGCAAGAGTTGCCAGTGTAAACATGAATTTTAATTAACATCAAACAGCGCCGTCTAAATAATTCATGGATACGAGTATAGAATTCGATCAGTCTAAAGTTTTTTTTTTCAAGATTTAAGAATTTTGTTCAAGCAAAATTACAACATTTCAGATGCACGAGGAGCAGTAACCGTCTGAGGTGGGCTTTTTTAAGGGGCTATTACTCAGGGATCGACCTCTACATATGCAGTGCATTGTACCAGAAAAGGAGGGGTGTATCGTTTTTTTGTTTGTTTTATTTTATATTGCAGGCATGCGAGAGGATGTCAGAATTTTAACTGATACTGTTCTGACTGTTCAGTGCCCAGTGGCACCGAATATTCTTTGTTTATGGATTTTGATTGTTGAGTCATGGAGTGTTTGTATTTCTGTATTGTGTGTTTTTTGTTATTGCTTTTAAGTTGAAAAAAATTCTTACTATTGTTTGTTGAGCAGGGTCTTTGGTAGCAATCGAACCTACGACCGCTGGACTATTGATCGAATAGTCTACCAACTCATCCATCGAGGCAGTCAATTGCTATTCTGCAACAATCAATCAGTCGAAATGATCCCATCCTGTATACAACCCCGCATTTATCAAACTCCCCTCGTACTCCATGACATTTATTTAAATCACTCTATAGTTTTGTTTAATTCTTAAGAATTTACTTCATTCTTTTTTTTTTTGGGAGTTTTTTTTAAAATGTTCGTTTTTTGCAAAAACAACTTATAACATTTATTTATTTAGTCCTTATCTTAGCGATCCTAAATACGTAAGGAATCTACTTTGTAAGTGTATACCAGACAGTTGGTTGTACGATTTGCAAGAATTTGGAAAATAAATTGTATTTAAAGATTGAATTTTACTGCTGGTAAAACTTTAAATTTCAAACGTATTTTTGTGGAGAAAAATTGTTTGATTTGCCTTTTGCTACTTCTGGGTTAAGTGATTAAAAATAATGGCTGCCTGAACGACACACCTGATTTGGTAAAAGCGCCAGAAAGACTAGACACCCTTTATTGCAGTTTTACTGCCAGTCGGGTATTTGTGGAAATGTTGATGTTTTTTTTTTATATAAAATAGTTGTACCTGATTGAAAACTGGTGTTTGATAAGTGAGTGTGAATACAGCCAACCAGACCACAAGTACTGGTGACACAGTTTTGTTTATTCAGAATTAATGTGTTCGTAGCATTTACAAACACATCGTGCAGTGCGAGTCCTTAATGTTTCACAAATGTGTTTTTTTTTTAAATACTAAATGAATAGGAGGGCCTGCTAAAGAGGAGTAGAAATCATTAGTTTGTAAATCAAAGTTAATTTTCATTTCACTTAAAGCCTTAAAAAACAACAACAAAACAAAAGAAACAAAACTTTTTGCACCAGTTAAGCTACAAAAACATAAATTCATACGTATGAATTTATGTTTGGGGTAACATACTACCAGTAAAACATAAATTATTTCTATTTTATGCACAAGTTAAAGTAAAGGAATGGCAAAATACTGGCAGCCAGAAAAAAGAAATTAGAAAAAAAATGCCATTAAACGAAAACTTCTTTATTCATCATTAAAAATGTTTTCTCAGTTTGCCTTTTGATAGATCCTCGTGAGCCAAATTGGAATCAGTGGGTGAAGTTGGCAGAAGTTGCAGCAAAAACCTGGTTACTAGCTCGCAGACATGTTGTTGTTGTTAGATTTTCCTTTTTCTCGTTTTGTTTGTTTGTTTTCCTTTAATTCATCCTGTTTTTTGTTTTCACTAGAATTGGAAGTGCGCCAAGAGGAAAAAAAAAATAAAGCAAAATCAAATAACCGGGACAACAGCGGCAAGTAACTGAAATGTAACACAAACTATAATTCCTCTATTTTCAGTATTCGCGGCATCAATTTCAGTACTTGGTTTTTCTGAAACTGAACTCTTAAACAAATGTTGGTTTAATTTTAATGCCTTAATGGGGTGACGTTTAAATTTGTTTAAAGAAGCAAAATATTTAAACAAAATAATTCATATGAGGCGAATGCAAAAAGAAAGTGGGCCCAAAACTTACATCCCTTTAAATACAATAAATAAATAATAAATTAATTAATTAATTCAGGTTCCCGGTTTATGGTCTACGGCAACATACAGTGTACGTTTTGTGACTGCAAGCACCTTTTAATGCTCTAACAAACAATTTAATGTCAATCGTTATCCTATTCCCAAATTTGCCGAATTCTAAAGTATTTTTCAAATTAATCACTTAATTTTAGATACCTAAAACGTGCTGCAGTTACCCTTCTGGAAACTTATTTTTATGGGTGAATTGCTTTGCTATTAAACATCAATTAAAAACACATAAATCATTAGACCTGTTAAACGCATCAGCTGTCTGTCGAATATCAGTGAATTTGTTTAACCTGTTTCTGAGGCCCATAAGTTGCCCCTCTTGTGCTAATCGTATGATTTGATGAGTTGAATGAAGTTAAGGATTTTCTAAGGTTCGCTAAACGAACCTTGTGAAAAAAGCAAAATATCAAAAGTTATAATTTCTTAAATGGTTCTCTTTCTATTACAGTTTAAAAGTTACAATCCTTCCAATTCCTCCAATAAATGGGGACAGCCATGAGTTTTCAACCTGTTTTGTGTTTGGATTGTAAAAGTTGTTGCAGCGTCAGGTTTACTATTTGTTTTGTCCTAATCTTATGGTTCTGCAGAGTAGGCACTGCCACAGACGGCCGATCATGAACGTATGTAGCAGAAAAAGCTAAAAAAAATGCTCTTTACTATCTTTTTTTTTGTGCCAAAATTTAATAACAGGCCAGGCCATAAACTTTGTAGCGGGACAAGGATTTATTTTCTACTCTTTTATTGAGGACGCTTAAAAATACAGTTGAACCACGCAACCGTCTACATCTAATAATGCCTTATTTTGCTTTTAAATTTTTTCCAGTTAAGTATATTTAGAGAATGAAATCGTTAGTCGAAGATGACTCCATCTTTGGTAGAAGTAATTGAGGCCTGCAATGTTCGCTTAAAGTTCTTGGAAAATTATGGTTTCAAGTATCTCGCATACAAAACTTATTTGATTAAGGAACAAGCAAACTACTTTAAAGGAATATTTTAATTTAAATACATAAACGAATTACACACAATAATGTATTATGTACGCCTGTAATAGACAGGACACTTCTGTTAAATGTACTCCAAAACTTCCTTTTTAAATAAAACTACTACGTACTTTTTGTGTTTCTATACGACCTATATTAATCGTGTTTTACGATTAGCCGTGCTAAGGCTGGCACCGTTGCGGCAGGATAATCTAGGCCATCATTGCAATTTAAAATCATGTATTATTTGCTTTTAAAACAACTAGGAATCATGTTAAAAGTACTTTGCAGAAAAAATGTTGTTTAAATGTGTAAAAGTCAATGAATTTCAGAACCTACAATAATAAGAAAGAAGCAGCTCAACAGCAGTAGTTTAGCTAAAGAATAGCTGCTTTCAAAGTTTCAAATCAGCTTGATTTTTAAGTTATTTCCTTTCAACACAACTAGCAATCATGTTAAAAAAACAGTACAGGCAAACAAACTAGTGTTTAGATTCGAGTCAATGAAGTTGTTCGCTTTGACTAAAATTTTGACTATTTAATAAAAAGAAAGAAACAGCTCAACAGTGGTCGTCTAGCCAAAGAATACAACTCAGGGGACCAAAGTTGCATTTAAAATTAATGGAAATAAAAAGGTGTCACTTAATTAACTTGTTTTTTATACCCCTAGTAGCCCCTCGCCTGAATTAGCATCTAGTCAAAAATCAGTTCGAGGGACAACCAAAACTTCATAGTAATTTTATTTTAAATTCTTTGACTTAGTCATGCGAACATTATTTATGTTTTTTGTTGTTGTTGTTTTTTTCTTAAATTTGGATTATTTCATTTATGTATAAAATAACAATTTAAAAACGATAGTAAGAGATAATAAAAGTTCAAAACAAAAAACATAAAAAGTGTCATTAACTTATCAACTCTTTTAGTGAAATAAAATTTAATTCAAATTTAACCTTTAATGTCAACGAATGAATGGGAATCGTATACAAACTTGCATACATACATACATACATACATACATTCAGACGATTACATACAGAGAGCGCAAGTTGTAAAGAATAAATACGGACGCAAGTATTTGTGTTTGATAATAAATAATTCTCTTACTGATAATTTTTTAAGAGAAGCTGATATTATGACGTAGAAAGTGATTATAAGTTTGGCATCTACAACAAATAAATATGTAGGCAATCGTACGATAGTGGTGAAATTTAAAGTCAGGATTTATAACGAACTGTGAAATCCACTACTATTATTGTACTATTAAGTCGTTTCAGAATTATTAAACATTGATTTTTTCAATTGAAATTAATTGTTATCAGAATTAATTTTTAAATTTATTTGAAAGGAAATATTTGGACAGATTCATAAGTGCCCTTTTTACATTAAAAAAAATAGAGATGAAATAGAAAATGGAGCTGAGACTAAAAGAATATAATCCAAAAGGTCACAAACTTGTTGGTATGAAGACCCTTTTACAATTCCTATATTAAAAATGCAACTCTCAAAGAGTCCACAGGTATGTTACAACGCCTTAAATTAATTCGTATTAATTCATATAACGCGATTAACAGAAACTTTAAAAAGTAAATTTTTTCTTGCTAAAATCATTACAGAGCAGCTCAAATACTTTTTTTTTCAAATTTAGGATTAGGGCGAAAACTGTTCAAGTGATTTGTTGTGATTATAAAAGGTTCTCAATTTTGAAATCAAAGAGTTTAACACAAAATTTTACTTAATTCAAAATCGCAACAGAAGAAATTTTTAAAAGAGGCCTTAAAACTTCGTTGTCGTGCAACGGCTGGTAGGGTACCATTAACCAAATAAGCTGTTAACACGTGAGTCACACTTTGAAATGAAGAAATAACGTCACCATCAATACCAGAAAAAAATAAAATGTGTATAATTAAAAACCAACAACAACAACAACAAGATGACTTATTAAAATACTGAAATAAGAATTAAAAGACCAAATAATCTTTTAAAAATAAAATTTCCTAGGAACAAGGTGCCTCTTGTGTGATCGCTGCATGGAAGTTAAGGAACTTTTGCTCTGACAGATGCAAAATTTATTTTCAACTAAAAATATCAACAACAAACAAAACCAAAAAAAACTCTATCGGTGTTGGCTTTTCGCATATTTTCTTGGTGTTTTCCTCTATTTTTTGAATGAAAGAAAAAATGATTTGTATAAAAGTGTTCCACTTACCTTGTACACTTGTATTTCTTCTAAAACAGCTTCTGATTCTCTGAGTACACGTTCCACCTCTTCATAAACTTCGCGTTCTGTTTCCGTGGGTGCTGCATTTTCGAAATCCAAAAACACGTCGTAAGATTTGGCGGTGCAACAGTTTGAATCATCACGAGCCAATAAACTCAGTAATTTGCCCATTTTAAATTCGTTTTGCTTTTGTTTACAAGATTGTTAATTTTAAGAACAGTTTCAGATTGTGTGTTCACTTTTTTTCAATTCACTATTGATTTTGTACTTTAAACACTTTTTTAGTTTATTTTTTTTATGTAATTAATTAATTTTGTTTTATTCAGGTTTTTATATTTTGTAAAGAAAGATAATTGATTGCTATAAATTAAAAAAAATTATAATAAATTAGCTTTTGTTTGTATGTATTAAAGTAAAATAACACATTTAATTTTCTACTTCTGATATAAAGAATATAAAAAATAAAAATGCAAAAACTATCGGAAAAGTTTTAAATTTTAAACTTCTTTTAAATTTACTCGGTTTTTAAACTTCAAAATTTTTTAGCCACTCATGTGATGTTCATTTTTAAGTTTGTATAAGTACAAAAATATAATTCAGAATTCTAAATTAAAATTGTTCCACATTTATTTGCAATGTGTTCAGCATTTCTTTAAATGAGTCTTGTAAGTTTACTTTGCCTTGAAAGCTGTGGTAAATTTACCAAATCTAAAACTGAGAAAGGCTGTTATCAGTTCGAAAATGATAAATGGAGATTATTAGCGTGTGCAAGCATTGACAAATTAAGTCCGAAATGTAATCAGATTAAGAAAGAAAAATGGAAAAGCTCCGTACGTTAACAAGTGAAGAAGGAATTGTTCAAAAAACAAGAACTTTAATTAGTGATCTTGTCTACTATGCGTGCTCAAAAGGAGAACGTCGGTTTTTCCAAGTATAAACGCACTGCTCTTAAATTGAGCTCAATGTGACCTTCACCAGGCCAGGCCTTCACTTAATCAGACATTTTGGTGGCAAAATAATAACGAATTGTTGTTAACATCGGATGTTGAAGGATGTTAGACTTTATTTATGTAAAAGCCCTCAGCAATTATGAATTATTAAGAATTTCTCTACAGTATGACTTTCGGGAGAAGCAAAATATGAAGTAGTAAAGCCTGGTTTACGAGTCTCTCAAAACGAACAAATGCACACAACCCTTAAATTTTGGCTTTAGAAAATTAAAATTTTTGCTGGAATGATTTCCAAAAAAAAAGAAACTTAACTTCGATATCTGGCTATTATTTTTGCAAAGATACGACGTAACCTTTACTCCGGATATAGTGGCATTACACGATTAGGCTACTACGCCAAAAAAAAAAAATACCCTACAGGGATTTGGTTTGTCCTACGCCATATGACGACATAATCTAGTAACAATACTGGCATTGCTACTACAATCAAAATACCTCACATGGCCATTCAAATACCCAAATTCCACTTAAATTCATACATTTTTACGAATTTTCAGAAACTCAATTTCGATATAATTATAAAAAAGTATCTATAGCGGAAATTTTTCAAACATAGAGACACATTTATGGTGATAATATCATTATTACTGGTACTTTTATTGGTATATTTGCTCGTCTTCGTGGTAAAAAGCATTTTTCAATAACTTTTGAACATTGATGAAATAACGATTACTTTGAAAAAGAGGATTCTTGATACTTTTGTTCTCTCTGGCGAAATTAATGCCTTAAAATTGGTTTCCTGTACACTAAAAATATGGAAATTGCGTTCGAAATACAACATTTATATTCGTCATGGCATTCTTTACAATGGTGTTGTAAGTACATGCAATTTTTTATTGCAAAAACAAAAAGAAACCCCCAGCTTGGGCCAAATCAAATTAAAATGTTATAATTTCTCTCTGAACAAGTGTTTATATGTATCTATTTCAATAACAATAGAAAATTGTACAATAGACATTATCTTCTTAAAAGTTGAATGAACAATAATTTCAGTCGCTTTGAATGCATTTTCTGTTTAACTTATGGGTCAAGTAGAACAGTGGCAAACATTTAAGCAACATTGAGAATAAATTACATGTGTCTTTATTGCATCGCAGACAGAGTGAAACTTCTTTACTACTTCAACGATGGTGTTTATACAATGACTGACTGCAGAGGAATATCCAAATATTAAAAATAGAGTCCACTGGTACATTTTCCCATAGAATTCCAACAATTTAGATAAGACTTATTAACTAGTTATAGCAATTACTGATATAAAACATCTTATTTTGCATTTTGTAATAAAAACTGTATATTAATTTCCGGTTAGTTGTTCCATTGATAATTAATTAATAATTAAAAACTGCCAAAAAACTTTTATTTTTTTATTTTATTTTATTTATTAAGTCTATGGGACAATTCCTTACAGACTGTTTGAGGGACATACAATTTAATAAAACATAAATTCAATACAATTATATAGCATTCAAACTAGATGAAAAATTTAATGAAATGGGACTTTTCATTAAAATAGCAGCATAATCTGCTCTAAGGATCATTCATAGCAAGTTAAATGAACAATTTCAATAAAAACTAGCGGACAAATTCCCCCTTTAATGGGCTTTGTTTAATTGCAGTACCCCTTCGGCTCTTAAACTTAAGCAAATTTTAACAATATAACTTGCAAAAGCGATGCTTGAGTGTCATTTGCAAATTCCCAAAAATAGAAGAAAATTTACACAGCCAAATAAAAGTATATACATATATCGCACCCTAAATACAAAAGGGACACAACTCAAAATACTAAAATTTTCAGGAAGCAACACACTTAATATAACTGTATTTTACCAGTTAAAGAAGATAGTGATGTGAAAGAAATTTTTGCAGTAGTTAGAGATGTGTATTCTGAATTAATTTATGGAAAAAAGTCAGTTTTGGAAAATTTTGAGTTGTGCCCCTTTTGTATTTAGGGTGCGATATGGCAACTTTCAAAATTATGTGTTTTTATTTATTTTGTAATGGTTGTTCGTTTTAATGATTGCGCTGTTCAATTAAGGGAGTTCTTATTTAATGGAGTCAACGGATCAATTAAAAGAGTATAGCGTAAAAGATTTTCCACTCCAGGTCCAAAAACAAGAAATAAATAGAACTAAATTCGGGGTGTTAAACCATAGTCCCCTTTTCTCCTGTATACTTTCAAAGGTTCAAAGTATATTTAAATTAAACTTCTACACAATATGTACTAGGAAAAGATCGGTAATTAAATATATTTATATATGTATGTATATGTGTCAATTACCCGAAAGAAACATTTTCTATTGTATTTATTATATTTAAATGTAACAAAGAGAGGGAATTCGGCTGCATAAAAACCGTTCAAAATGAAAAAAATTCATTGACATTCTTGTCGGTACGAGAAAGTTTGATCCCATAATACCTAAAATTTTTTGTGGTTTTATTAGCACTTAAAAGCGATGCGAAAAAAAGTTCTGTAGAGAAAAGCTGGTCAAGTTTCAAGGCGAATCAGTATGATTCGGGCAGTTTGCGACTCTGACCTATTGGAATTTGGACTATATGGAATTTTTACATTCGCATGCTGCAACAAACCCAATAATGTTAACGACTTGTATTTCTTCCGAGTTTGTGTAAGTCACTCTAAATGTTTTTTGTTCAAAACAATGCCACAGGCAAATACACAACAATACAAAGAAGTGTGTGTCCTTTTTTCCGTCTGTTTCTTATGCTGCACCCAGCATACATATTTAAAAGCCCGGTGTCACAAAACTCGTATAAAAAATACATACATACATATATGATGCTACAGCTGTTTTATAAAATTTCTACAATTTTCTCAGAATTCATGTTTGCATGTACTCGTACATAAATACATACTACATACATATATGTATGTATGTATGATCATTTGTAAGGATATTGTTGAAATCTCTGAAGAGACCAGAAAAATAAATCCCTTTCAAAATACCGTTCGAAAGAAAAAAGAGAAACGTGTAACAGAATTGAAGACATACATACATACATATACATATATGGTGGTGTTCTAATGAACTAATTACTGTGTTTAAAAGAAACACTGTACGCACAATTTCAAATACATGTACATATGGAAAGTAAAGGAAAGAATAGACGCCAATAATCGATAACTATCAACAACACACATGCTTTAATTTCTGGCTGGCACATACACACTGAAGTGTAAAACTGCAGCCAGAGAGAAAAACTATATACAAACACATGTATGTATGTATATTTGTGTACATACATAAACGATTTAACTGTTTAAAAGTGTGATGTAACAGTTTATTATCAACAGGAAGATACTGAAGGTAGCAGCAATAAAAATAAACATTTACATACATAAATAAAGCAGAAAGAGTGAAAATTACTTGAAAACTACTACACGAATGCATGCCAACATACTTATGTCTGTATATTTTCAAAGGATACAGAAGAGGTCTAAAGACTGTTTATAAGGAGAAGGAGAAAGTAAAACAAACAAAAAATTATCCAATTTTATGTACCGAAAACAAACGATCAGTATCTATAGTTAGCAATTTAGTTCTCTGGCTCAAAACAAGAGCTGCGCTTTATGGGGTGATTTGTTTCTGTTTTTTTTAAGTTTTTAATTGCTTTTGTGTATTTAGTTTGTTGTACAGTGAGACCTCGATCTCGATCTGTGGTTGGATTAACCAGGAAAGCACTATAGATAGACTTTTTTGTTTACATCGACTTCATTTCTTTCTTTTGTTTTGTATCGTTTAATTCTGAGTTTTCTATTAGTCGGGAGTACAAAAATTTTTTATAAATATTGTTTGAACATTTAAATATAACTCGAATAACAACACTTGAAATTTAATAAGTGAATACAAAAAACTACACAAAATTATTTCTTGATTATCCGCAATGTTCCAACGATGATCCTGGCGTCGTTGTAAATTTTATTGAGAATGTGATGCTCTATATACTCACAGCTACTTTCACACTTCATATCAAAGGCTTAATTAAGCCTTCATCCGTAGTGAAAATTTCACTCATTTATTCTAATACTCAATGCTTGTTGAACCAAAAACATTACCTGGTCTTAATGTTTTTTCCGGTTTTGTTATATTTATGTTCCTATTTCTTTACAGAGAAGATTTTTATTTTATATTTAAATGATGTTCAATTCTCATTTTATATAAACGATTACTATAATAAATTTACCTTGATTCTAGTTTTTTAGCTTCTTAATAAAATTATTTATAATTATGTTTCAGCTTGAGGGTTTTTTTTTTTTGGTAATTTATAAAAAATTAAGAAAACTGTATCGTTTTTCTTTGGAAAACTTGTTAAGGAATAGTTTCACCAAAATACAGAATTGTTAATTTTAAAGTTGATAAAACTCAGATTTATTCGGCAATCTCAGTGGTTTCTGTCCTCAAGATATATTCTATTACTCAACGTTTTTTATTCTACATAAATGACGGACCAAGTCCAGTTCATAGTTGGTAAAATTTGCTGAAATTGGTGTAATGTCAAAAAACAATAAAATTTTACTTCTTGACAGCCAAGGGTGGATACACCATAAAAAGTGTAATCAGTTGCGCCTTCAAATCCTATTATAAAGTTCACTTTAACGTTCCATATCGGACGATAGGCGTTTAGCAACTAATGCTATTCCACAATCATCTAAACTGCATACACATTCCAAAACTACGCCACTGTTGTGTTAATATGTACGCACACACACATATAAGTATGTATGTACATACATACATACATATATCAAATTAAATAAATATTTACATACATACTACATACACTTCATATAAACCAGCATTAATTTTGTACAACTTTGATTCCATGTGATGCGTTATAGAGACACTTTGCGGGAGGCTAAAACAACAAACTATTCAAAAAACTATGAAATAAAAATAATCTTTATTATATTTAAATTGCCCTTTAATATTATTTCTTCAAACTAAATTGCAAATAAAACCACAAAACACATGAGCTGCACACATGTAACTTGTTAGAATCATGTAGAAAAACACGTAAAAATAAAATTGAGCGGTTTTATCATGAAATTTAATCATATTCTTATCTTTAGTAATTCTATAAAATTTTCTTTGTATTTATTCATTGCAAAACTCTCTTATCGTTGTCCACAAAAAAAAAAAAAGGAAACAACAACAACAGCAATAACAAACACACAAAATATCATCTGCTAGATAGCACAACAACATAACTTTTAGTATGGGAATGTTTTTTCCATATTTGTTTTGTTTGCCTGGCGAACTTCTAGCATTAATTCAAAGCACGTTTCCCTGTGTCCATATTGAAGAACAAAAATAAGGCAAGACCATAATATCGAAAACGAATAAAAAACATTCACATCGTTTACGTTGTTTTCCTACATTTTTGTTTCTATTACAAAAAACAAAACATGTTTTTGAGAGGGTTGTTTGCATCGCTTTTCCAGATAGTGGCATTTTTTCCTTTACAATTTAGTTGTATTCTTTAGGTTTTTCTTTTTTTTTATCAAAATATTGGAATTTTGCAATGCCTTCTACACAAACAAAATGAAAAAAGTGTAAACAACTTTAGTTTTATCACACAGTTTTCATGGTTTACTCGTTATTTCTTATCACCTTTTTTAATTGCAGTTGTTTATTAATTTATTAAAAAGTTGTTTCCTTTCGCTGTTGTATTCTTTGTAAAAAATGTTTTTTTCAGGTTTTCAGATATATTAAAAAGCCGCTTCATAAATACCGTAAAATCACTAAAACGTTCTAATCAAACGGCAGCTAAAATCGAACTAAGAAAATGATGGAATGACAGAAATAAAAAATGATAATAAGTCAGCACCTAAATTTGCAACTATGCAAAAGCAGATGCCAGACTAATGGATTTAAGCTAATTGGCGATTCGATGGTTGATTGGTGGAATTTTCCGTTTAGTGTGTTGTAAAATACATCCATGATGATTATGACATCATCGTCAACACATATTATCAATTATCACGAAGATGCCACGTTTTAAAATTAATTCAACTTGGAATCTATCAAATAGCATTTGTAACCGTTAAGCTATCCGATAGAACAACAAAACTCAGTGAAATTCCCATTTTGAATTTTCAGTCAGGTGACCTATTGCATGTTTAATAGTTGATAGTTATGTAATAATCTATCAAACTAAGAAAAAGTACATTAAGAATAAGCCATTTTCATTTTTAAACTTACCCAAAGTTGGTAAATTTATCGACGAATTCAGAACATGGCTATATTCTGCCATAATAATTTTTTGATTGATAATTTTTTATTGTTTAAGAAGTCAACATTTCATTGACATTTGACATATGACAATGATTTAATTAAGAGCAATGTACATACTGGACACTTTAATTAGACTTGTGGTTGTACTCAAAATGTTAGCATTATTGTTATATTAAAAATAGTCTGGCAGCACCGCCAAATGTTGTTCGCATTACCCATCTCTCAGTTTAAAAAGTTGTGCAAGAAAAAAATACTACAAGTACATATTGCCCGAAAATCTTATTTGCTTGAATTTTCGATAGATTGAAAATTAATAGATTTAAAGAAAAGAAATATTAGCAAATAACTTAATTTAAAATATGGCAGATGAAAATAAAATTCAGGATGAGATACAGAAACACATTTTTGATAAAATTGCTGCCAACGATAAGCATGGGTTCAAGCTACTGCTCGCACAATTCAAAGGAGGTGTGAATTTTGTAGACGATAATGGCATGACACCGCTGCAACATGCCTGTTGCAAAGGATACAAGGAGGCTGTGCAAACGTTACTGGACATGGTATGTTACGCGTCGATAAGATTGTTATCATATTGTAACAATTACAACTATACTCTTAATCATATACTATGTATGTATGTATGTATGTAGACACATTTAGGCGCTTTAAGGCCACGTGCTTTAATAAATACATACGTATGTCTGTAAATACAATTAAACTTGTTTGGGTCCTTTATTAACATTGTCTGTTTTTAGGGTGCTGATGTAAACTTTAGTCAACATGGTGCGGGTTACACGCCCTTACACTTTGCCGCTCTGTGTGGCAATACGGAAATTTGCACTTTGCTTTTGGATGCGGGTATAAGTCCGAATGCGCTGAACAGTGTTAACCGAACCGCTTCACAAATGGCTGCTTTTGTCGGCAATCACTCCTGCGTAGAGACAATCAATAATTATGTGTCCAAGTCACAACTTGAGTGTTATACACAGCCACAAGGTTTTCAAAAAGAGCCGCACATACCACCTGCATTGCTAAATGCCTTCCACAAGTTTGTTGTAGACACCAATTTGCATCCCGTCCGTATTGTTTTAAACCTGCAAAACTTTGGCTTGCTGAAAAATCTGCTAGGATTGCGCAAAGCTTTGGAGCTGATGTGTGAAAAAGAAATGAAAAAGCCCAGCGATGTAAATGAGTTGATGGCATTCAAGTACCATTATTTACGTTACATAGTATCAGAGTTGATGCGTTGTGAAGAACAGTGCAAGGCCCAGCGCAAGGAAAAGTCGAGTACCAGCCCTGAGGAAACTAGCAAACATGACTTTGTTGAAATGTTCATTAAGCGGGTGCTGAAAGAAAACAAATTGGGTCAATTGGAATATGTCGAATTCAAAATACGCGATTGTGTACGAGAGTTTCCGTTTAGAGAGTGCACAATATTCAGACAGGTGGTCTCACAATTGGCTGCTAAGGATGCTCCCCCTGCATTGAGTATTCTACGTTCAGCAATCAATGGTCTTCGCGGCTTTGTCGAGGAATTTTCCTATTGCAGTTCCTGTGGCAATGAAAAACCCGATAAAAAATGTTCTAAATGCAGAGCTGTGCAATATTGCGACCGCGAATGTCAAAGGTTGCACTGGTTTATGCACAAGAAGTCATGTAATCGACCCACATCAAACGCCACTAGTTCGACGACAGCTGCCACAAAAGATCCCATTGACGAAAATGAGTTGCGCGAAGAATTGTCTCGAATGACAGCAAGTTAAATAAATGTAAAATTTAACTTTAAAATTGAGGGCGTCAAATGATAGTTTTAAATATTTTTAAGTATATGATTTGCATTTTAAATGTGTGTATTGATTCTTTTTCAATTTGCTGAAATAAATTAAATCTAAAACATAAAACTTGTTAGTTTTTATTAAATTTATATAATATTTATATAATTTCTTATGGACTTATTTTGCTAATAGTTAGTCAACGAATGTAGTATATATGAAGCTTAAATTTTTTTATTTTCTTTAATAACAAATTTTCAAATAGTAAACTGAAATGGAAATGACGTTACGTATATTATTATAATTTTCTTTTGTATGGTTTGAAGCAAAATTTCGGTTCATATTTTATTTGTGGACTAAGATTTAAAAGGAGGTAAAAAAAACGGTCTTCTCGAAAAGAATATGTACCGCTAAATGCCGGAATCAAATTTAACACAATCTTAATGTGTACCAGGATTTTGCATTTTTTTTCGATAAAACAATTTTTCCCTTAAGTTTTTTTCTTTAATTTATTTAAGATCCTATGAGGATTAAACAGTTTAAACACAGCCTTAAATCCCCCCGATGTTATTGTACTCAAGCTGTAATTTGTTTCAAAAACAAAACTACTTTTATACATATGAATTTTAAATCTGGTTATCAAGAAAATGAAGGCATAAAAATTGAGTCCTAAAGCTGGCAGCTGTTTGTCTTTTCTTACGTTAACAATTCATAATATTTTATGTAAAGATCGGTGGTCTTGCATCATTTTTCACGCTTGTTTTTATTTTACTTAATTTCTGGCAACTTTATACAACGAGGGGAGTTTTCTTGTTTAAATCACCACAAGTGTTGGGTTTAACATGCAGGCTCAACATTTCTGTGGTCTCAATCACAGACACACACCAGGCGAAAGAATTTAGCAGAGCTATTGTGAATAGAGTAGTTCTATTGAAACGGGCATTGAATTATTAAACCTGCGCTCAATGCCAAACAGCAACCGTTATTTAAGTGCTGTTATTTAAGAAAAGGTAAACAAATTCTGACAAAAAGCAACACGTTTCCCACATACATTCTACATTTCTATGCAACACTCATTGAACGGAAATGAAATCCAATACAAACACATTTGGGTTTTTATTCCAAAGGATCAGCGTGGCCATTTTTTATTACATGAGAAACTTTTTCGTGAGTTCTGTTCATTCGCACTGCGGTTTTTGGTTTTGCCGTTTAGTGGAACAGATTTTTAGTGGAATGAATCTTATAAAATCAAAAAAAAAAAATTGAATGAATTTAAACACCATAAATAGCCTTCTTTACATAAGATGCGGCTCAAAAAGGCTGAACGTGCGTTGTCATAAAAAAAGTATATTATATTGATAATATTAATAGAATCTCATCAAGAATATTCATTCGATGATATATTTAATATATATATTTTTATATTCAATTTTATAGTATTTGCGTATTTGATATTTAATTTAATGTTTTCCACAAAATAAGAAACATATTAACTTCTAAACGTTTGTGTTCAGTAGGACTGAATTATTATTTTTGTTTTGTTTTAAAACCTTTTCAGGATCAATAAGTAATCCGTAATTTTTTGAAGAAATTTCGTTTCATTCAAGGGAAACTAAAATTTCTGAAGCAATCAACAATATATTAGCAGAAATGTTAAAACTGAGCACTTTCAAAAAAAAAAATACTTTCTTACTAAGAAATAGTATTAAGTTTTAGCACTCAAATATTTTTTTAGCACTATTTAGTCGGTTTTTGGTGTCAATTTAGCTGCGAACATTTTTGGGATTTGGTCACGCTGACAGTGGTATCAGAAATAAAGTGGTTAAAATACCCTTTAAATTAAGCAAAATACCAGTTCTTTTATAACAATTGTTGCGCAATTTTTGGGCCGTATTAATACCCGGCAAGTTGGGGAAAAACTGCAAAATTTCTTGCTTCTGTGCAGAATTCTCACCCACGACCTCTAAACTGTTGATCGAACACTCAGCCATCGCGCCACTGAAGCAAAAAAGTGAAACGCGTCACCATTTTGCTTGTTATTCTCTGTATCATGGCAATTTTGGCACATGTTCTGCTGAAGCTACAGCAACCTGACAAACACACACAGAATTTTTTGTTGGCGGCATAAATGAAAATTCCTTATACCAATTTTGACCAAAACAAAATGTCCTGATGTTTGCCAAAGTTGAGCGGTTAATGGTGGTCTTCATGGTCTGCTTCTTCATATTCGCCGTCTTGAAATTTCTTTTGAACTGAATCTTTCTATGTAAAATTTTTAAATCTAATTGATTAACTTTGCAGCCTTCTTCATTGCGTTCTGTTTCTTTACTGGCACAGTTCCCATGGATTTTGGTTCTTACTTTTAGCTGAACCGTTTTAAAATTTTAATTAACATATTTGTAGATACATAAATATTTAAAAATACATACATACGTACGTAGTTTGGCTTTTGCTTCTTAACTACACAAAACTTATTATTAAACTGTAAAGTAGCGTTTTTGCCGAATTATTTTTATGTTTTTATTATCAGGCATTTTTACGACTGTTTTAACGACGTTAAGTTTGAATAAATAACACATGTTATCAATATGCTTATTAGTGGTAATAAAGGTAAATTGGTTTATTTCTTTTATTTAAATAAATTGGCTAAATAAATTAGATACATACAAAACATATATATTTCGAAAACCAGTTTTTACATCGAAATATTTTTTTTTACTTCCTTCACATACAGAAATATTTTCTATTTCACTCTTCGACATGTTTGTAAATCTGAATGTTTGTCACTACATACATACATACATGTACGTAAGTGTGTGTGTGTGTGTGTGGATATATCGGTGGGGTTTTATCATAACAGCTCAAGTCGGATTTTAAAATTAAAAAAAAATGCATTTAATTTCATTAAACTGAGGAACTGCCTATTACGTATTTTGCTTGGCAAAATTCTTATTCCTATTATTCAAGGATTTTTATTTTTGTTAGTGGTTTTGGTTTAATAAAAATTTATTTTCGTCTTATCTTGACTTAAGCTGTTGTATAATAAAACTGCACAGATATACTTATAATTAAAAAATGTTTCTATTTTATATCGGACAGTGAGTGGATGATCTTTAGATCCCGCCGATTGCCTTCAGCTCTTCATTTTAACACCGCAGTTTAAGGTCGCTTAATAAATCTAAAACAACATACCTACATATTTGTATGTATGTATTAAAAATTTCAAATAGGGTTCAAAGAATTAAAAAAAAATATATATGTATAATCTAGTCACTTCGGGCCCCGTCTGGGGCGCCCAAGAACGATTGACGACCGAACTGGACGTCATCTGGCAAATTCAGTTTGAAGTGATAATGCTGTGAGCCCAGCAGCCCTCTAAAACTCTCGAAATTGCTGCTGGTGAAGGGACTGCTCGACGTTGTCTCAAAAGATTGGCTGCTAAAGCTGCAGTCAAGAAAAAGAAGCCCTGCTTATCCAAACAGAATATAAAGCTACGCAAAGAAGGTGCTAAAGTGTACGAACACTGGACGGAAGCTGACTTGGAGCAAGGTATCAATTTTTCTTAATTAAAACCTTAATTGATTGATCTTTTTAAATTATATGGTCGCGCTGAGACAAAGCTAAAACGTTTTGAGAGTGAGGGTCGAGCTGGGTACTTATAATACTTATACCGCCGAAGCTGTAACTCAGACCATGAAACACGGTGGTGGCTCGCTACTGGTATGGGGATGCATAACAAAAAATGGAGCAGGTCCTTTAGTTAAAATTGAAGGTATTATGGAAAAGTTATTTTGCCGCAGAATTTGCCTGGAGCGCTAAAGAAAACAGGTCTTGCTGCTGAAAACGTGTGGTTTCGGCATAACAATGACCCCAAACACTCGTCCAAAATAGTAAAAAATTGGCTGAATAATCAATCAGTCACCATTATGAAATGGCCATGAATCGAATGGAAAATTTTTGAAGTCATGCAAAAGCTCAGCTGGCGAAGTAGCCTGATCCTTCAAGTGGAACTACCGACCAGCGGGTTAGAGTGAAAAAGGTTTGGGAGAGTTTTGCCACAGAATGCCCCATCGTGCGGCAGCTCTCAAAACATCCAACTGCCTTAAATGGGAAAGTAGTAGGTGCAAAACAGTGGGCTGCAAATGTGTAGCATTTTTTTTTCGTTTTACAAAGTGACTTGTTTTACACTGTGAGAAAAATTTCATTAGTTTGTTTTATATATATTTTTTGATAATAAAAGAAGCGTAATTATGCCAAGCAAATTAATTGTTTTGTTTTATTTGGATATAAGCAAAATATAGAGGCTTGTTTCCCATCTCTGTGTATCCTGTTACATCGTCGTCTAACCGGCCAAAAACACATGAAAATAAAACGGCAACAATTAAATGTTACAAATAGAAAACTGGCAAAATCTCAACTACATTTGGAAAATAAATTGAAACTGTCTAAAGCTATTTTAAAGCCCATATGGACTTATGGAGTTCAACTTTGGGGAATAGCAAGTGCCTCAAGGCCTATTGTACAATCTCCTTGGTATATTTCCCATGAAAGATCTGACTGTACAAACTGTTAAGGATGGAACAAGTTCATACAGCGAAACATATTTCGAAATACTAAGCGATCATGTAGAGCCCTCTGGCTATAGTGTTATTGTACGATGCTGATGAAATTCGAAGACTCGAAAGATACCCGGTGTAAGATCTGCCTCTGCCTCTGCCCTGCAGAAGTTAATTTTTGTTTGTTATTTTTTTATGTCTTTTGTTTTAATTCATCTTTTTATTATTATTTTTTTATTGTTTGCTTTTAACTCAATGCTAAAAACTTTAAAACTAATAATTAATTATTTATTTTTATTGTAAATACAAAATAGACAAAAAATTTATGTATCGTTTTTTGTTTGTTTGTTAAATTTGGAATATTTCTCTAGTTATAGGTATTTTATAAAGGATTTTCCAAGAAGAGTGATATGATTTCTTTAAAAAAAAGACACACTTGCTGTTAAGGAAATTCAAAAGTATTTTATTTAGTGTGAAGTAAAATCGATACAATTGAGTTCAAATGGCCTCCACGACTTCTTCTGCAGGAACGAATTCGATGCACTTTTTCCACTAGATCAAGTCTTCTGTCTGTCATGAATGGCTTGTACAGCTGGAAGAGAGTCTGGTTTATTTCGAAAGACCAATGACTTCAAATACCCCCCACAAGAAATAGTCTAATGGTGTTAAATCACAACTTCTGGGAGGCCATTCAATATCACAATTTCTTGAAATAATCGAATCTCCAAACTTTTCTCGCAATAATTCAAGTGTTGCATTTGCTGTGTGGCACGTAGCCCCGTCCTGTTGCAACCAAATGTTGTCAAGATCAACTTGGGAATCATATTGGGAAGACCCAATATGTGTAACGCTAAATGTCAAATGTCAAGAGTGTTTCATTTTGCTGATTATCTTAATATGAAAAAAAAGAATTATATAAAAAATCAATAAATTTATTTCTTTTCATTTCAAAAAAAACAAAACAAAATAATTTTAATTAAGTTGCTATAATTAAAACTATTCCATTGGAAAAATACAACAACTTCGAGTTTGAAATTCGTTGTGTGATAAAACAAAAATCCTACACATTTCCCTTTCCGTTGCGCCAATCATTTGGATCATGTGCTTTTAAACGATATTTATTTTTTGTTGGTGCTCATCTGAGTAGAAGAGAATTATTTTTTAATTAAATTTGTTTTTTCAATTCGTTTGCGTTTAAATAGCGAATCATATCTGAAGTGGTCTAATGATGGCGCCAGAAATTCCACGCTTAATGCCGCGATTTGAATGCATTGATGACCGATCGACCGCACACAGTGGAGCATTTCTCAATACACACACACACACACACACACTTAGGGAACAGACGGGAGCAGCAATAAGTTTTCGCTGGCAGTGGCATCACGGAGGCAACAGTGAAAAGCAAAAAAAAAAATGCTTAATTGTGATGCATTTTAATGCGTTTGTTTTTGTGCAACCACGAAATAAAGGCACAGCAACAGCGAGGAGGGAACGTGTTGCAGCAGTTATTTTACATGTTATTTTACCACTTTGATTTGTTGTTTTGTTCGGCTGGCAGCGAGGGTTTTCTAGGGTCGGAAGTGTTGCCAGGCTGCCCTTATAAATTGTGGTTTTCTTGGGCTTTTAGTTCGAGCATAGAAAACTTTAGTGCTTTCAAAGATGTGATGGAATTTTTCTCATACGCAACTGAAAAGTTATTCGGTACTGCTTTAATGGGCCACTATTAATGACAGTGCATTCGCAACAGCAGCGAAATCTGGTAGATTTCAATTAAAATCTAACTCAAAATCTATATCGTTTAAATCTGACATTTATCAAGATTTAGTTTCATAACGAAAGCGGCCGATTAAAATTGCACAATTATTTTCGTTGGCGTGTGCTGGTGGAATTTGTTCAGCAAATCCCAGTTTTATTCCAATTGCAGTCTTCAGCATTTCAATTAATTATTTCATTAAGTGAATTTCTAATAATATAAATTCTTTATTAGATGCTAATAATAATTTGTTATGCCTGTTGGATCATACTGATCCAACAAATGTATGTTTAGGGCATGAACTTATTATGGTTATCGTTTGCAATGTTATTGTTGAAGTCATTGACTGTTTCGTTGAAAGCAAACGAATATTTTGTTAATAATTCAAGCTTAAACAAAACAATTAAGCAATTTTAGTTGCGTTGAACGGCAACGCTGGCGACGAGTCAGCTGCACGAAACGGGTTGTTATCACTTTAAAAGCGACAAATCTGTCTCCCGCGTAACCAGCACATCACCTTAAATAACACATGTGTTAAAAGCAACTTCTTTTAAATACTTAATTCCACTCCAATGGCCGGCTCTCTGGCTGGCCAACGTTTGCATTACAAAAAAGTAAAGATCAAGAAGCAGAAAAAAAAGGAAAAGCAACTCCGAAGCGTCATTTCGGTTTCTGTTACATTATTTGTATTTTAGTGTGGCTGCGTTAATCAGCCAAATACGCTCTTAGCAGGCGGCGAACTTAAAACAATCTTAAAAGCCGTCAAACTGCTGTTCATAATGGACGTCTTATCACCAGAAATTGTTTTAACTACTGGACTTTGTTAAGAGCAGTTAAAAGCCAGAATACCGCACATTGTTCCATCTATGGCCCCGTTTTTTTTTTCGTTCTGCGTTTGTAAATGTCTCCGTCTACCCCTTTTGCTATAATTGCCTTTGTTTAAAGGTGTTTTAAGCCAAATAATAAAAAAAAAAAAAAACGAAAGAAAGACAGAAAGACAGGAAAAAAAACGATGCTCTTGCCAACAAATAATAACACATTTCAAAATGTGATACCACATCCAGCACCAGAGCAAATTCATTAGGCAGCCTAAATACATGAGTCTAAGTTTGACAAATTTTTATGCTGGCCGCCCTAAATTGATTTTCAAGTCCAAGTATTTTTGACTTCGATCGAGGCCTATAAACATCATTAGCGTACGCGGGACAAAAACTGGAAGTTGTCGTTTTTCTTAGAGCGGAAAAGAACTCATTTCGATGAACCAAACAGTTCATTGAAACTAAAACAGGGCTAATGCATGGAACAGGTTCACAGCGTATGAGCCTGTTAAGTGATATCGACGTCTTTGCACATTTATTTACAGCCAGAGACACATTGAGACACAGATTTATGGCCAATTATGCACTAAATGTCATATACCAGATATAGCAAATTGCCTTGAATGATCTGATGCGCTGCCTCAACTTCACAGCAATCATTTTTATAAACGATATTAAAGATTCGGCAGGAGCATAAATCGATTATAATGTTACAAAAAAAAACCCAAAAAAAAAAAAACACCACAAAAGCTTTAAAACCGTTTCCGTTGTGTGATCCGGTTTGCAGGCAGGGCAAACTGACTTTGTAAGGCGAATTCGGGCTTTGCTGACGGAGTGCAACTGCGACGAACGACGAAATTTTCGTTGCCAAATATAAAACGTCGAAATTCGTTCTACCCGCGGAACGCCGAACAAAACAGTATCATCTGACCAGGTTTCTTACATATATGGAAACCAGCCTATTTTATAGAATAATACTGTTTATTATTATATTACCCCATGTAGTAAGAAATGACGATATCAAAATACTTAGATTCACCCCTTCAAATAATTTGCACACACATTTTTTTAATTTTTGTCTTTGCACAATATGTGAACAACTTTATCAATTGTAAACAAAAGTTTACAAAAAAAGAATTTTTTATGATTTCGACTTCTTTGGATGTCAGCGGCTCAAGGATGAAGTTTTTGTTTACACAAATTTAACGGTACTAACAAGCGTATTAGTACCGGAATTTAGTCTTTAGTGTGTTACTGTACTGACAAGCTTAGCTGGGATGAAATTTTATTTCAGCTCGTTGTTAAAATGCATCATTATCAGCTGGTGCAGTGATGCCAGGCTGTTAAATGAACTGGCCATGACTTGCAATCTAGTGTAAAGCTAAGAAAAGATAATATTTTGGTGCGGCTCAGAGTGCATTGTAAATCGGCATATGAACCAAAAAGTATTGCAAACATTGTCTGCTGGCGCAGTGATGCCAGGCTGTTAAATGAATTCGCCGTGATTTACCTACCAGCAGGTGACGTTTTCATTCACCTTCGCGTTTTTTGGCATATCTGAAGGGGTAGCCGAATTAAAACAGTGTAACAAGAGATTATAAGCAGGTGCCAGTGATGCCAGGCTGTAGAATTAATTCCCATAATTTGCAGTCTTATCTAAAATTACAAGCAAAAACGGTCAAATTGCGCGTGTAAATATGTAGGTAAGCGAGCCAAGAACATATTGCAAACATTCTCCGCTGGTGCAGTGATGCCAGACTGTCAAATGAATGCACCATCATATACAACCTTGGCCACAGTTACACGTATTGTTCTAAAAGGACAAACTTTTTTTGTTTGAAAAAATTTATTTCTTAATTGAGGAAAAAAGAAACAACACTAACAAATCTTTATAAATAGACCTTTAAGCCATCTGGGCTTAGTGAGTAAACATCGGTTTGTCAGTGTCGGCCAGTCTTTACACTATCGCGGTCTGTCCGTTTCAATTTTATCAACAAATATAACGATTTTGGAGAATTTATGGCGTTGTCTTATAACAAGTCGTAGTGCCACCGTTGCTCGGTTCGCCATTCGTTTTTTATACAATATTTATGCAGAACAACTTTCTGTTACCATTAAATGTGTATCTGTATAATAATTAAGAGTCGTGCGTTGATAGTGGAGTTTATGGGACGCGGCTACAACAAAAAGAAAGGGCCCATTTAACATTTCGGCGGTAGCTGTGCGGTGTCTAATGAAATGTCAAAACCACCACGAAATTTGCATATGAAAGCACTAATTTGATATTTTTCCAAAATTTATATGAATTTATTGTTTTTATTTCTCTTAAGTCTAAAAATATACACCAAATTATTGTATTTAAAACTATGAATTTTTAGTGAAAATTAAAAATCCTATGAATTTTCGTTTCGCATAATTTGTTTGCCTAAAATATGGAATTTAGTTTTAAGTCACAACCCAGCAATTAATGCATAATCGAGGTTAATAAACTTAAAGTTTGATGTTCTTTTATTTTTTGCGGTTCGTAAAGGCAAACGCCCATATGCTGGCTATAGCGATTTTTTATTATAGCGGATCAAAATGTATTTAAATAAGTTTTTTGCTTTTTTATAGTTTTAGTTAATATAAAATTTTTGCTTTAAATAATTCTTTGTTAAGGGAATATGAAAAGAAAACTGTGGAGTTTAATGTGAATGCTGATAGGTGGAGTAACGGCCGCGAAACAGCTGGCTGTCCCCCCCGGCTACATCATTATCAATTACGGTATCACTTTAAAATTTTCTTATTAATTAAGGACTGCAAAATAAACTTAAGCCTGGGTAAATAATAAATAAATTTATGATAATCACGAAGAGAGTTTATCGGAACATTGAAATATGGAATCTATTTCTGCGTACGCGTAATTACATTTCAAAGCATTTAAGGAAAGCGGCACTACATATTTATTATAAAGCAAAAACAATCTAAAATGTGGAATTATAAAATTTATATTCAAAGACTTGCAGAAAGTCTTAGACGAGTTCGTCTTAGGAAAAAGTGAATAGCAGCGTAAAAAAATAAAGGGAACCCAAAAACTATTTACGCTGAATATGGGAAAATAATTCAAGTGAGTGGCTTCGTTCGCGACCAGCGCAACTCTAGTTTAGGGACAAACCATGTTGAACAACATTAAATATTGCTATTACTAAAAAGTTAAAACTATTCACCATGTTATCGATAAAGAGACGCATGCGTCAAAAAATATCTAAATATTTGCTTAAAAGGGACATTTGGAGCTTAAAACATGAAAGTGCTGATGACAGAGTTGCAATTGAAATTAGAATTGTTTTATCAATTTGATTGAATGAAATTAATTACAAATTAGTTGAAAAAATATATATATATTTTTTATGGCTCTTTTGCTTTAAGCCCTCAAGCTAATTTTTAAAATATGTGCCCTCTACCTACTGATTTCCCTTTTTCACACGTTTGACGTTATGTTTGTTGGGTAACTTTCTCAGCAATACATCCACATACATATATTTTTACTTTTGGCCATCAATTTTCTAGCACCACCCAAATTGTATAAAAAAAAGGCTTTTAGAAATCCACTTTAACTTTTATTCGAAATATTCATATTTTATTGGAAATAATCATATTTTATTGGAATTAACCATATTTTGATTACAATTGGTTTCTTACATCTAATATAGTTAAAGGTACTTACAAAATTTTAATTAACAATCAAGTTTATAACTTAAAGAAAACGTTGGACAATCACATTCATTAACCTGAACAACCGGCCTATTAAGAGTCACCGGTATCTTAAAATTGCTTCTTCCATCCTTTAACTTTCAATAGGCCAAAATTGCCGATATGCTGAAGTTGTTCCTCTTCTGAGAAGTGGGCTGAGCTGGGGCTGGAGACAAAGCGGAAGACGAAGATTTGTCTGCTGTTGCAGGTGGCGAGTTGAAAGCCGAGACAGATGACGATTCTGTTAATTGGGTGTGTTTCTTCAGGCTTTGGTCATCGTCTATCATCAAAGAAGATGACTGGGTGGGCTGCTGGGACAGACACGATACCAAACCAAGTCCCAAAGGTTGCATTATCAGTGTTTGCAAATGTTGGTGCATAAATTGTGAAGACGCCACAGTTTGAGGGCCATAATATTCGTAGTATGGCGACGAGGGTAACCTGAAAAGTGTCGACTGTAACTGTTGCTTGTGTTGGGCCTGCAGAAACTGGTCGTGATGGGCCGCTAAGGCGTACGGCAAGTAGTCTTCCTCGTTAGTTTCGCTAGATTTGAAACGTTTGTGCTGCGTTGTTGTCGAATCAAAACTCAAAACACTTGAACGATCATCTTCGGACTTCGACAGACAATCGTCACTTTCCTCATGCTGGCTTGAAGTGGACGAGGAGGAGGATGAAGACGATCCAGACGACAGCATTTTTCTTTTACACTTTGATTGACCAGTTTCACGAAAACCTTTCGCAAACGGATTATTGTCGATTTTCAATTTTGTTATGCGATCGTTCTGCGGCCAAAAACACAAACACACGCGCAGAACGGAGGGGGAAGAAAAGTAAAGAAAAACGAACAGACACTATTAATATGTTTTCAAGTGAAAGTGAGCTGAAATATGATAATAATTGTATGAAGTCGTATTTGTTAAAGCACTTGAAAGTGTCAAAATTGTCGTCTGTAATTAGCAAATTCTATTGAGCATCTAACAACAACAACAACAACAACAACAACAACAACAACTGACGCGTCTTGGAAAAGAAACGGAAAATAAAAATTTAGTCGAGACGTTTTAAGTGTCACACTTAACGCTTTGTCTGGAGGCGTGAAATTTTTATTTAAACATTGAGTTTTTTTCTAACTGTGTGATTTCATTGAGCGGCAAAGAGAAGACAACAAGTTGCCAGCACATGAAGACACCCGTTGCTACTTTAAAAACAAAATGATTGGTTTTGAATTTTTTGTTTCTTCTGAGTCTAGACTTTTCAAGTGTTTTATTGAAATATTTAATTTCTTGTATTTTGTTTTCCATACCAACCTGATAAGCAGTAACGGCTATGAATTCGGTTTCTGGAAAGACATAACTTTGCTGAGGTGCCCAGGGCAATTGAGACAGGTCCGTTGTCTGGATTATGTGCAAACGTGGTTGATATTTATGCATACTGGCCAAAACGATCTGAAATAATTGAAATTGAAATGTTTAAAAACAGAGTATCAGTATTTTGAGACCACTGCAACGGTCTGATTTTGCTCTCAAAAAATTCATATACAAGAGGAACGTTTATACGGAGAAGTTGATTAAAAAGGGGAAAAAGTTGCCTTAAAATCTTTTTTTTTTCATTGGGAGGGACTAAAGCTACATGACACGCACAAATTCGAGTATCCTTCGCTTAAGAACTTTAGCTTGACGCGCTTTATAAACCTATTTTCCGTCAGCTGTTTTGTATTTGTTCACTTATTTGTACATGTTTTGTTTTTTAAATTTATTCTTTTTTTATTGTCAGCTGATTACCGATTACTTGTCAAAACCACACAAAGTGGTAAAAAGCTCATAATAGTGAAAGCACTTTTAGTCGCAAACGTAAATGGTTCAATAAAAAAAAAACGCTAGACTAACTTTTTTTGCCGCAACTACAACGTGTCATATACTTCTACCTTAACAGCCATACCTAAATGGGCGCGCCCAGGCTTATCTGGTTGACAACCACTGTCATGTTCATACTTATAAATTGTATGAAACCAACCATAATAGCGCAACATCAAGACAGCTCGCTAGAAACTGAAGTTGGCTGCAATAACTTGAGTAATAACATTTTAGCTATTTTCACTTTGTAATTAGCGCTTTAGGGTCCAGTTTAGTTTTGTATTTAAAGTGTTTTGTTATGAAACTGTACCGATATGTGTAAGTAGAATTTTCCTTTCGCGTATCAACTGCGTTAGCTGGCACCTCGCGCTAGCTTTTAACTAAGTTTCCGAAATAGAAGTGCCAACGCTGTCTCAAACCCACTATCGCTTATTTAAAGGATTAAAAACCTAAATATTATTACTTTTGCAGCCAACTTCATCTGCCTGCACACTGACAAAATCAGATTTTTTCAATTGCATGGCAAATTTCATACAATTAATATGTCCGTAAATGTGTATGTGACAATTTTAGTCAGCCCGACCACGCTTGAGGCTCCAATTAAGGTGCCGTAACAATTTTTTATGGCTGTAAGTAAAATCCTGTTTCACAATCTCGTTCATAAACGTTCGCACACATTTTAAGTGGGAAAAAAATAGATTTGCATTCAAAGAATAAGTTTTTCTTTCTCTCAAATTATAGGTTTCTTCGTACTTCGAATTTTTTGCGCTTATTAACGTTCGAGATGGTGAAACAGGCGCTAACAAAAGTAAAGGAAATTTTCTCTAAAAAGCTTGGTAATCCTGTTAACAATCATGACTAGCAGGGCTTTCGAGAGTTTGTACTAGACTAAAGGCAATTCGACTGTTTTTTCTCTAATCTCTTACAAATTCTTGAAGATATCGAGAACCGTAATAAGCTTGAATGTTGCTTCACTTTCTTTCTTGTTTTTTTGGTCCTAAAAAATACTTAATACTCACGTGACCACAATTATCCATGGTGTTGTTGGTCAGTTTAACTTTATTGAATAATATAGTTTGCGATTGCCAGTGCGATCCAGTCGCCGGACTATCGGGATGCAAAAACATTCTTTGAGGCGATTGCGGTTCCGCACCGCCAGCCGGCACCCATTGAGAGCCAGAAAATTTATAGCGGCAGTCGCCTATTGGCACCATTTCCAGCAGCACGCAGTATTGAGATTCCTCTTCCAGGCCCGCCAACGAAACACGCATCGAAGGAAACATACGTCTGCCAAAAAGGAAAGAACAAAAAATCAACATCGTTAGAGTTCATAAATCATTCCACCAAATATAGAAGAACAAAATAGAGAGCAAAAAAAAAGGCCTAAATGAAATGAAAATTATACCTTCTTTAAACAATTGGGTGTAAACTTTGGTTGATTTGTGGTTTTGATCTGATAAGTAGAGAATATTAACAGAAACGTGGGCCAGAAATCAAATCTCTGCCAACATCAACAAGTGCACAGTAAACATTTTACAAAAACAATAACCACATAAAGGCACTATCAGGCATTTAGGTGTATAATTATCAAACGTCATTGTGGGTCAAGAATAAATTAAAAAAAAAAACAGAAGAGATGAGAAGAGAAGAAAACAAACCAAAAAAGAAGTTAGTGATCATTATAACAGCAGGAGTCTATAAACAGATTGGCGCCATTTACACAATTTAAACTAAGGCACAAATAAATTAAAACCTACAACGGCAACAACAACAACAACAACAACAGCGATATGTTCAACACTTCAACTTACCAAATTTTTAACTCAAGATTTGGCCACTAAATTTATACTTCAATTCTAAAAACATTAATACCAAATAATGATTCATTAACAAGAAGCAACTAACAGCTGATCAGCAGAATGCATTTACTCGTTTGTATATGTGTGTGTGTGTGTATGTAAATAAATGCCTGCTTAGGCATGCAATTAAGAGTGTCAAATTAATTGCTCGGTTTTTTGTGGTTGCTGGCTCGAAAACACACAACTGTCATAATACAAATTAAAACTAAATATATTTATATTCGTTATAGTATATGAAAAAGAAAAACACGAGCATTTAATTAATGTGCTTCTGCGTAGAACATGATAAAATTGTTAATATTGTAAATAAAAAAAAAAAAAAATCTGTGTAAAGTCGGAGGCAACAACAAAAATACATTGATTTCAATTTTACCGGCTGGATTTATTTAATATTTAAAAACGAGGCGACTTCATCGCAGCTGAAATTGAGAGCGCAGTTGATTCTTTCTTTTAATTATGTTTTAGTCACTTTTAGATGTCAACAGTTTGAGGGTAAAAATTTTGCACATACATATTTAACAAAAACAATGTAGAGCCAATTTGCAGTTATCAGTGGTGTTGACAGCGGCTGTTCGTCTTACAATTAGAGCTGCCATAGTACGGCAAACAATTTCTAGACAAGCTACATATCTGCTGATAAGGCACTTAGCTGGCCCTTTCTTTAGAAAATAATTTTTCAAAGTAGCAATATTTGAACTATGAGATATGAACAAAAATATGAAATTGCGATATATAATAAAAAATATGTAAATACAAGTCTGTAAGTGCGATAGATTGCTGCATGCTGGAAAAACTAGCCGTGTGAATAGATTGATGGATGTTTTTAATCGAGCATTATCGTATATCGTACACCGGCAATGATCGAATTACTGAGATCAGGGAAGCAAAATTTTGTGTGAAAATTTCCAAAAAGACTTGAAAAACTCCAAAAGCGAACATAATCAAATGGAAAGTAATGACATTTTGAATCTATATACAATATTGTTTAATATATACATACATTCCGAAAAGGTGATTGTGGCGAATTTTGTATCACTCAAATAAAGTAAAATGCTGAGGACTGCATTTGGATAGGAGACTAAGCAAAAAGACTAGTCTTAAATACGAAAACATGAAATGTATTGGCTACTTGGAACAACATCGACAATACAGTCCTCAAAACCCGTCTGCACACATGTACTACAACTTTGGGATACAACGAATAATGCAAATGTAAAAATTCTTCAGCGGTGCCAGTCAAAAGCCCTGAGGTTGTTAATTGGTGCTTCTTGATACAGAACAAATAACTGTTTGCACAAGGATTTCAAAAAGTATTGGCAAAACTTTCAACTGAATAAATGATGTATTACTTTAGAGGATGGTGGTTGATAATATGTCAGGCTGCGCTCCTGAGAAAAGAGGCTTTCAAAAATTTTTAAAGATTCTTTCGGCCTTATACAAACGGCCATTAAAACGCGTCCGAACCTTTTCGAAAACTTGAAAGCAAAAATGTTCTGTACGCTGGATTAATTATTAACTCAGCAAAAGGACAGGACGAGCAACAATTTTTGTTTTTGGCAAAATCGTACAGCAGACGATTGATTTGACAACTGAGATCTACATATTTTTGAATTTTACGATAAAAAAAAGTACAGTAAAAGTTTAAGTTCCTTAATATTTTTCAAAATTATTTCTATTCGCGATGTGGAAATTTTTAATAAAATGCATTTATTTACAAGAATAAATTTGAAATGTTTTTTTTTTATATTATTGTAGAAAAAATCTAGTTTATTCCATTAATTGTGAAAGCGAATAATATTTTAAAAATATTTTTTATGGAGAAGTCAAAAGAGATTATACTTTCGCATACGACTAAAATTTGGATCGATTCTGAAAAAAGTCGATTTCGAGTTTCGATTGATCGATTTGCAAAATCGCAATTGAAATACTTAACCGAACGTCGATCGTTTGCTGCGGCAGACACTGGCAGATCGAAAATTATATCTTTCGCTTACAACACCTGCAGCGTAGTCTCGGCTAAAACTTTGACACATTATAGAGATTTCGACATTCCTTTAGGTTTTATTGAAAACCACTTTGTATTTAAAATATACATATATATATATATAGTACATGTATATATGCAACTCTGCCCCTCCCAAACATACAACAAATAAGTAGTTTGCGGCTTCTGCAACAAAAATTATGCTTAAACGTTTCTTTGTTTAAACATTTTTAGTCTAATTTAGAGTAGTTATGAATATTTTCTTTTTCTTGGGATCATTTTAATGGGAGCTAAATGAACAACGGCATCAGCTTCCTTAAAAGTCGTACACAATCTGATCACACACACACACACACACACACACGCACGCACGCACACATTCTAATTAACATAAATATTTTAAAACCAAATTATGTAAATTTCTCTAGATAGAAAAGATTAATAATAATAAAAAGTAAGATTTAACACGTTATACTTGTTCCTTGTTTTTCAAATCAATAACTTCCATCTCTGACTACCTAAAACCTGTCTACTAAATTAAAACAAAATATAAAAAAGTAAAAAAGACGAAAACAACAATGAACTTAATGAATTATTAAGAGATGCCGCCGCTTTCATTATATTGTTTTTGTTTTTATTATGGGTATAATTCTTTAATAAGAAAAACTTATCAATATTACAGAAAGACAAAAAAGTGTGAAGTCCCAGGTAGTTCAAGTAGTTACTGGATGATTTGATGGGTGACCCTTTTGTTTCTGGGCTTGTCTGTCTATCCGTCTGTCTGTCAGCCGGTCTGTTTCACATACATACATCGTATTCTCTTTTTGTTTTTTTTCTTCTTCTTTTTGGTAAATAAATGTGGCTTAAACTTTTGTCTTTTGTGTTTAATACTCGTATATTGTCAACACTTTTATTGTGTTGTGAAGGTTTTACACCAAAATACCGTATTTTGGGTATTCTCTGTGTGAACAAATGCGGTATAAAGGGAAAAACTCAACAAATGGAACAAACAAGTGTCTCTCGGTCTGGTTCTGGTTAAATTTTTCAAGCTGCAGTCGTTGGCCAAAGAAAAGTTACATTCGACCAAATGCTGTTTTTACGATTTAAACGGCGCCAGCGGTAATTTTTTGTCTTAATACTCGTTGATTTTATTATGGTTTTTTATTTGTGAAATGAAAATCTGTAAGTTTGATGTCTGCTCGGGTCATTTGTTGGGGTTTCGTGTTAGATTTTAGTCATAATTTTTGAATGATAATATCGAATTTAAAATTTTATTGTGTGTGTCTGCTTGTGTGTGGAATTAGCCAAATGCTTAATAGTATTTTGTTATAAGGTTTTTGTTTAAGTTTTTTATTTCCTTCAATGTTAATTTGCTTTCAATAATTAAAAAATAAAAAAAAAACTATGAATATGTTTTGGATATTGTGTTACGAAATGCTGCGTATTTAAAAAGGTAGAAATTAAGTGTCGGGTTTACACGATTGGCTTAAGTAGAATCAAAACTAAATCAAATAAATAGTGCACAAAAACAAAAAAAAAAAAACGTATAAATTAGCTACTGCTCACAAGTTTTAACTTTTTTACGAAAACTACTCGTATTTGAAATAGTAAATATGTAACTTCAATATATTCTGATAATGCCGCCATTGTTAACTTTAAAACACAACTCTGGTGTGAGAGCGAATTCATCGGTTTCCAAAAGGGTTGGTTCGTGCTGCATCCGTGTTACTCTCCTGCCGTATTACATTTTGCTTTTAAACGATAAGATTTTCTGCATTCTCTACAAATTGCCATGTAAAAGCACCTTAAGCAAATTATGTATTAAATTCTTTTCCTACTAGTGATACTAATTTTGCAAAATTGAGACGCCTAAACATGTTTGAAAGCTGTTTGAAAATGGTAAAATTTTATATCAATAAAAAAGAAGACCGTCTGTCGTCCAGTTCCTTATTTAAATAATTATCTGTTGCTGGACGAAAACACGTCGCGGCCATTGGGCTTTCGAAAATGGGCCGCACACATCACACTATTACTAAGCATTGTAAACAGTCATTTCTAAGACCACAACCATAATGGTTGAGTCCAGATAAACGACCAATCCAGCATCACTCTCACAATGCCTACCGGGGACGTGTTGATGCGCGCTCTGTCATTTAAGTCTCGGTGAAGATTTCAAAAGTTGCATAACCACCGTCATGCATTCTCTTTCTAGCATTTTGGTTACTGTGTCAACATAGGGCCCCTCTTCAAAGGTATACCGGGGACGTTTCATCCTGTTCTTGCTGAAGAATTGTAAAGCTCCGGTATGGCCAAACTTATACATACATTTCCTTGCCATAGTTTTGGTTGCCGTGTCAACCCAGGCACCATTTCCTCTCTCTATCTCTCTCTCTCTCTCTCTTTCACTATACCCCTGAAAACAGAACGCCAAGTTCAATAGTTTAACAGTTCAATATCAATATTTTGTCATATGGAGAGAACCGTTTCCAATATGAGAGGCAAAATAGTTTGCTCAGACAGGATACACTGTTATTAATCGGATAAAGGGCGAAAATTGTATAACTAGATATCATATGAAATGTGAAAGAGCTGTTACTTTGGCGGCACTGTAAATGTCAGAAATTCTCGCTCGTTTTCACACAACTAAAAAACTGTTTTTAAATTTTTGAGTTTTCTTAAAAATGTGTTCAACTTTTCATTGGCCTAAAAAACCTTCAGCGCTTTTAATTAAAGTTTAAAACAATGTCCAGACCACACTCTGAAGATAATTTATAGCTGCCACAAAACTACATACATACATAAATATGTACAATATATACATATTTAATGTATTGCTGTTTTTCGAAATCCTTGAAAATAGTTTTTCTTAATAATTTGAAGTGCTTGTTTCTATTTGTTTAACTTTTATCCTAAACAAACAGCAACATATTAAATTAACAGCCTATTTGTTTAGGATATTTAATAAACGTTTAAAGAAAGTAAATAACTGCGGGAAAATTTCACTCAAAATATTTAACTATACCAATAATGAAACTAAAAGTAAAAAAAAAAACTATAACTGGCGCCATACACTTTACTTTTGCTAAATCTTAAATATTTATTTAGGACTGATAAATAAATATGGTGCAACAAAGTGCTGGATATGTTTTTTTGCGTTTTGTGAAACATACCTTCCGCTTTTGGTGATAATCATTTCGGTACCAATTTTATGAAATTGTTGCCATAAATCATTGTTTTCCAGTTTCGCCTCAACGTTGCCAGGTAAGGATGGCCGTGCAGATGGCGCCATTATATGGTGGGGAAAGCCCAAAGGTAAGATCTGAGGAAACGGATCTAAAACAATCAGAAGAATAAGTTTAATTAAAAATAAATTGGTTGGCTATAAGAAACAATTAATTAAAAAATAAAAAGAACGAAAAATTAAGGCAAAAGGATAGAGTACAATCAAGGCGAATTTGTTTAAAAGGCTGGTAGAATCTAAAAAGAAGTCGTACAGGGAATACCAGCCCATTTTAGCCAAGTTAATCAATTAGCCGTTACTATTATTATATTTTAAGCTGATATAAAATCTGTAGCATTTTATCGCAGCAGCTTAAGTCGAATTTTAAAAGTGCACCTAATTTTATTCATTTGAGGAAATACCTATTACATGTTTTCGTTGGCAAAATTCTTTTTTGTACTCGTATTATTGATGAAATTTTTTGTTTCTTTATAGTTTTGGTTTAATAACATTTATTCTTAAAAGTAGATTTATTTTCGTCTTATCTTGACTTAAGCTGCTACGATAAAAATATAGTGCAGATCATGTGCAAAACGTTTTCTCTGCAAACTTGTTTCATAAACTTTTTATACAGAACAAGTGTCTGCTGAAGGAATGAGTTGTATTTTCACAATTTGTCAAACCCACTTTGTGGGCTTTTTGTGGGCAAGTTGGCATCACTAAGCCAGCTAATTTCTTGCGATTTTTTTTTTGTTGGGGCCATTCTTGACTCACGAGAGAGAAGTGCAAACAAATAAGTGGTTATAGAATGCTACGAACAACAACAAGTTCAAGTTATTATTGAACATAATTAAAATTCTATTTAAGTTGTACAACATTTATACAACTTAAGCGGAACAGTGTGAAAGACAAGGCAATTCGAAAAGAAAGTTTTAAAGAATCCGCCTTAAAGAATTGCATCTTACTTAAAATATATGTATCTCTATATATTGTCACGACATTAAACCTAAAAATTCAAGTATATTGAACTCACCAGTGTAGCCAACTATTGAAATAAATATAGCTATAGTGCTTTGGTGATCCAAAAATTAATATTTCGTTTTATGTACAGACTCCGAATATAAAACAAATTCAAGGCGATTTCATGACAGTTTAAAATAAATTCGCAGCAGATGGATTTCACGAACTTTCAACAAAACCAAATACTTGAGACTGCGCCCTGTTGCGCTTTTAAACTAGTAAGTTTCGAACCAAGTGTTTCAAATACACAAAATTCGCCTTGATCGGTATTGAGTTCAGTTCTGGAATTTAGACGAAAGGCAAGTTGATCTTAAATGCACACAGATCTGGCAGATGCATTTTAGCGTGATTAAGTTTATTCATCTTGGCTGGGAAAGTTCTTTTACTCTTCTTATACCTACATGAATCTAATAGGAAGGTAGGAGAGAGAAAAAAGCATAAAAAACTTGTCCAGTTGCTACCAGCCGTACGAATATAATTTACCTTAGCGGGTAATGGAAAACAAAAACTTGTTGAACGAACTTTGAAAACAAAATTGGGCACAAGTATTTACTTTAGTTATAAAAGGAAAATTTCGTAGAACACGATTTTCATAAACTTTACATATGTATGTATGTAACGTTTTTATAAAAAGGTGTAAGAGTAAATAAAAAAAAAAAATTCCGTTAAGTCGGCATTAATTTTGAATGAAACAAATAACCACTAAAACGTTTCATAATTTAATTTTTTTTATTTGAATATACATACATATATTCCGTCGGCAAATCAATTAAATTTTACTCATACCTATAATTTTTCAAAAGAAAAAAGAAGCAGACAAAACTCACCCGGTATACGTTGCATTATTTGTTGGCGATAAATTTCATGAGCGATTTGTTGCTGCATGCGGTATTCCATTAAGTCGTGCACATTAAACATTTTGCTAAAGCCTTCCTCACTTTTTACTTTAACAAACACCAACACACTTGCTCTTAATTTGTTTTTAATTCGTTTAATCAATAATAATGCTAATTAATAAAAACAAAATATTTTAACACTTTTCTTCTGCTAATTTTAATCGAAATTAATGTTGCTTCCTTAAATTGATCTGCTAAATTAAACACGATCCAAACAACTCAAGGTTTAATTGAAAACTGATCATTTTCTAAACGAGTTGTTCAATAACTATGTCTTTTGGACATCTTCTTACTCAAACGTAACCAACGCAATTTTCTCTCTCACTAAAAAACCGAATATCACTCTCACTCTCTTTTGTAAGAAAATTAGTTTTCAAATACCTGCTCTTGACGGGTAAGAATCGTACACAACCAGTCGTGCTGTGATTGGTCCATTCGTTTAGGTTTTACTCCAACAAAAAAGTAGCAGTGAGTTGTTGTTTGTGTGTGTGCGTGAGTATGGCGTAACTCCATTTTTTATACTCAGCGCTTATACACACACAACACACACACACACACCTTGAGGAAACTGTAGCAATACAGTAGCATTCATTACGAAGTGCTATTGTTGGCGCTTTGTCTTAATGATTTTTCTCACTCTGTCCCTCTTTGTGAAACGTCTTATTCGGCTTAACTCCTCCCCGTTGTTATCACTTCTGATACAATTGTTTTTTGTCATACTTTTTCATAATTGAAAAGTGCTATTTTTTCGACATGCATTCTTAGATGCTTTCGATGTCTATCTTTGTTGCGTGTTGCAGGTAATTAGGATTTGCTGTTCTCCTACAAGTTTGGTAAAGAATTTTTTAATAGCTTCAGTTCTTGTTGTCGCTGATATTTAATTTTATGCTATTTACCTTTTTCGGTTGTGTCTTTAGATGAAAAAGAAACGAAAAACAGAGACATGTAGTAGCATCTGTTTTTTCTTTTGTTTGCAGAGAGATCCTTTTGAGATCCTGTTGCTTTTTTTTTGTATTGAACCACAAACATTTGTATTTAACGGCTGCTGTATCAGCCGTGGTTGCGTCTGATGACAGTATTGTGTTATTTACTTTTATTTATATACACATATACCTATGGAGGTACATATGAATGTATATAAATATATGTATACACATACATACGAGTACACACTATTTACACGTTTACAACTTTTTCAGGCAGGTGTTATATTTCCTTGCTTGAAGGATGTATGCATTTGTTTTATGCACCTGTATATGTATGTATGTATGTACATACATATATGTATGTATGTTCACATATATACCATTAATAATGGCAATTTTAATCATTTTTTAATGAAATGTTTGGCTGCGAAATGTTTTCTGGAATTTTTTATTTCAAAATTTAAGAAATCTCTAAATTTACTAATTCCCATATTAGAAATACAATTTTTAACAATTTTCTATATGTATATGTGTGGAATAAAAATATTTTACAGAACAAAATATTAGAACATGCATAAGAAAAATTCCAGGATCCTGTATGGCAATGCCGTCAAAGCTTGTTGAAAATTGTCGGGAACAGACAGAAATCAATGCCTTAAGGTAAATTTCCGGATCCAATCACTATAGAGGATCTTACGGGAAATTGTAAATTAAAGGATACGAATAAATATTTCGGATTGTGGTAGTAACTCATGTTTTCCTTGTAGATACGTGTTAAAAATACTACTTTTCGTTAAGAATTTTTTGTCATATTATCATCTATTTAGTTGGAATAAAATCTGCTGGATAATATATAATAATATTTTCGTATAATTTGCATCTTGTAGGCAAATTTTCTTTATTACACAGAAACATTGTTTTTATTGAAATACCAACCAAAGTTTTCACACACGGAAACAGAGAGCAAAAATTAGAGCATGATTTAAAAATAAGATAAGTTTCTCCCCCCCCCCAAAAAAAAGACATCTTTTTCCCAATAAATTCAATAAAATAATTCACTGAACTAGAAAATTTTTTGTTTGAATGACAGTTTTTCGAGTAATAATTTTTCAGTATTATGCGAGGAAGACACATAAATTAAATATTGATCTGTTTGAAAACCTGCGAATTCGTTTTCAGATCCGTATTAAAACAAGTTATTAACTGATTCATCGAATATTGGGCTGAAATTGCACTTCTAAATTTTGAGGCATTATCTTAGGTGGGCTAAAATTTTACTGGGAGTGTTTTAGTCATTGCTGAGAGTGTCTTTTGTAACCCCTGATGGGGTTCAAGTCGCGCCTAAGGGATCTGAGGCATTATCTCAGGTAGGCTAAAATTTTACTGGGAGTGTTTTAGTCATTCCTGAGAGTGGCTTTGTGTAACTACTGATGGGGTTCAAATCATGCCTGAGAGTGATTTAGTGACACCTGAGAGTTATTTAGTCACTCGTGAGGTTGTCTTTGCAACTGCTGATGGGATTCTAGACACGCCAAAGGGAGATTTAGTCATTCTTGAGGTTGATTTAGTGGCTTCTGAGGGTAATTTAGTCACTCTTGAGAGTGATTTAGTCACCACTGAGAATGTTCTAGTCACGCCTAAGGGTGATTTAGGCTTTCCCGGCAGTGATTTAGTCACTCCTAGAAATTATGTTGCATATTGCAAAAAACGAAACTGAAGAAATTTTCAAGTGGCTTCTTTTCCAGAAAGAAATTTAACATTCAAATCTACTAATTCATCACTTATTCGATCGAATCAATAAGAAATGTAAATTGATGTAATAGTAAAATTCACTTGGGGTGCAATCTCCACATTCGATCTTCACCTTTTACGAGTCTGTGTAGTTGCCTAATATTTCTCCAACACAATGCACATTAAAAATCTCTGGTATTATCAACTTTAAGCCATCTGCTTAGAAAGTAGACAAATTAGATACTCGTACGAAGTACCAGTCCATGTGCTCGTATCCACATATTCATATGTTGGAAATTTAGATTGTTTTAGAAAGACCGCAATTACAGAAAAGTAATTGTAACTAAAATGTAACAAAACCCTTTTTATGCACAAATTAAAGAAAAAGAAAATTGTTTGAACAAACAACTAATGAAAAGAAATAATAATAAACGGAAGCTGTTAAACAATTACTACAGCGTTTTAGAAAAGATTACGACAAATTCAATATCGTAAATAAAACAAGAAAGGCGGTCGGACAGAGGGAAAAAAATCTCAAATAATTTATGCTGATCGTGTAGAAAGAAAGAAAAAACCCCAACTTTAAAACACATGTCTTTTCGAGTATAAAATACAAAAAACACCCAAAACTTGAATGTTTCCACACACACAGACTCCCAAAATAAATAAGAGAAAAAGTACCAACGAAGATCGGTGACAATAAGATCCGCTGAAAGCGATAACCAAAATTTGGAAAGGAAAAAAATTACAAAAAAAAAAAAACAAAAACCAACAGTAGCAGCATTCAGTGATGAAACAATGCAAATAGCGAGATAAGAAATACTGAAGACTAAGACAAAGAAAATGAGAAACAACAAAACTGGGTTAAAAAATGCACTCGTTTCGAATGCTGTCAGTTATTTACAACATGCCACATTACGAGTATGCAACACGACCGGCACTCACAACAAGTACCACAACAAATTCAACCGAGAACGTAAAGGACATCCTTTGACAACACAGTTTGTGGTGGCGCCAGTAGTTTGTTATTCCTTTGAGGGTGTTTGAAAGGACATTTTCTATCCTTAAACATCATCTTCAACAGCATAATTGTAATAAAATGTTTATTTAGGTGATCCCTTTTTTTAAAATTTTATTGCCACATTTTGAAACAGATTACAAACCGAATGACACTTCTGCCGTAAGAATATAAGTAGAAAAACGGAGAGTGTTTTAAGGTTGCTGCGCCGAAGGAGTTTTTATGTAACGAGTCGGTTGCATGAGATTTCTTTTAATGAAAATTTCTGGTCAAAAGTGAAAAGAATTTTGCTTGGGAATTAATTAGCGGCAGAGGATAAGAAAAGGCGGCAGCATTCGTGCAATGAATTTATAATAGATTAAAGAAAGTAGCGATATTTTTGCCTATAATTCGCATTATTCTATTACAATTTCATTCTAAACCATGAAGTTGTCTTTGTTTAAAAAATCACTCTAGAATCCACTGATTGAATCGGACGCGGATTTGCGTGCACCTGCAACAGCTAAACGTTCTGCCTTCCGGTTTCTTATAGTGTAAATTTTTGATTTAGACGACTTATCTGGTAAATAAATTTGATTCTTCAAGATTGCAGGTATTAAATTTAGAAAATGAGACACAAGACACTGTCATACGCACCGATGATTTCTACGCACTTCGCCGCAGTGCAAATGGAACAACTAATGCCAAAAATTTGCCTGTCACTCGAGTGGAAATTCGTGGAAACGAATCACACATCCAGGGTATATATTTATTGAAATTTAGGTTTTTGGAAACATCTTAAAATCACGCTTATTACGGTTCTGCAATCAATCGAGAGTTTGTAATAGATTAAAGCAAACTCTGTTTTTTTTTCTTCAAACTTTTTGCAATGACGGCCTGTTTGTTTTATGTTTTTTATTTTCCTTATTTTGTTTTGTATATTTTCTTATAAATAAAAATCATCAAGTTGGTGTGCGACTTTTATTCCTATAAACCGATCTTTTGTGCCTCTTTTCCATAATGCTCAACGGCAAGCCTGCACCATCGCTCTGAAATTACATATAAAGAAGAGAGAATCTCGAATGTAATTAGGCGAGTTTTTGATAGGGCTTCACTCGGCGGACGAAGGAGACCGGTTGCTATAGCTCTGCAGTCCTGGGGTATATAATTGATATCTGTTAAAGTTCCAGTTGTTTTTAAAGAGAACCGACTTTAATGCTCGATTATAGCTCGAAATAATTTTAATTTTTATTTGATTTAAGTAAATAAATTTCTAATCTTCTCGTGGGAGCCAAATATATATACATATATCCAGAATTATACGATATGTGAAACTCTAGTGACACTCTACCAATATTGTCACCAGTACTACGGACCTACTACACCCCCTTCCATGTGCTGCATTGTAGATATTTAACATACACATATTCTATATAAATATGTATATTTTTATTATTTCTTTCAAAAAACTTGTTTGTTTTTTATTCGAAAAATTTCAAAAACATTGTCCTACAAATTTTATAATAAAACTTAAGTGATATGCGGACTGTGCAACATTCGGTTGCCGTCATTGAAACTTATTTTCAAATCTAATTAATCAGTGATGTGTTGTGGTATCCAAACTCAAAATATGTGCAAGCTTTAGGATGCAAAATCGATTCCAGCGGAAAGTTTGTATGTAGTTGGTCACTCAGTCACAACGTTTCGTTGTGTGACTAATAGAACCCGGCGACAAAACTAATCATCTCTAATGACCACAAACTGACCGGCAGGCACTTATTACTAAAACGGCGACTAATAAAGACAATTAGTTATTAATATAATGGAACAAAACTGGTTTTAAGTAATTTTTAAACGGAACCACCTTCGAAATCTCAACGCGGCAAACTGCTACCAAACGACAAAATGTAAAACAGAAAAAAATACAACTAGAATCAATTAAGCGCGCCGAAAAATACAGTCTAAAGTCATGACAATCGTGTAAGAAATTATTAAATTTTAAAAGATTTAAAAAAAAAACATATTGATGCCTGTGGTCAGACCATAGAAAACGTTTTCGAACTCAAATTGATGTTGTTTGCGCCGGGGTGTTGCTGAGACGAAACCTCCTCCGTCTCGTCTGTCATGTTGTTTCTACTTTATCGACCATCAAGTGCCTGTAACAAATTTCATGCCACTGCTAACTTGTCACCAAAACACACACCATATCGTGTCACATTCATGCAATTACATGACTGCAGTCTGCAACCGATACAAGAACTTTTGTAGTTTCAAGCGTGCAGGGGTGTAACCCAGACATCTATTAAATTGAAATAATTCTTATGTTATTTTTGTTACAAATAGTGCAGACAGGTCTTATGATTTTTAGTTTTTTTTTTGTTTGTTTTTAATTGTTCAGCCCAAGTTCAAGGTTGTGAAAATTAAGTACAAGTGTGTGTGTCTGAATGTATGTCCATATGCTAAACAATTAACGACAGCGTAACAGATTTTGGCAGACGTTCATACGATGAGGATAAAAAATTAAGCAGCAGAATCGAAAATTAATACAAATTATTTTTTACATTCATTCATTATTACAAATATTTATAAATTTTACTGTCTTTAAATAAGTCAACTTTAAAAATATATGTATGTATGTAGATACATGTACTCAAGTGTACTTATTTATGTATATGACCATTTCCGCCAAAATTTGGCCAGTTTGGCCAAAATATTAATTGTAATTAAGAATCGACTGCTTTATGATATTTTTGTAGATCAACATAAACAAAATAATAAATTTACTAATTCAATCAATTTAACCATAAACTTATGCATGAAGATGGACTAGAAGTAGACTATCAAGTTCCACGAATGCAATACCTTAAAGGTACCATCTTTGATTCGTGATAATCAAAAACTGCACTATTTTCATGTTAAAAAACAGCCTGTACTAAAAAAAATCACTTAATTTATATTAATAAAATGCATTTTTTTATTTTTAACAATAAATCTATTTAAAAGTTGTGTTGAATTGTTATGAGAATAATGTCACGTTCGCAATGTCACGTTTGGAATGTCACGTATGCCATCAAACTAAAAACTTTTTAAATCAATATTGTAACAGCCAGCAACCAACTGCAATTTTGGTCGTTTTCGAATTGCTGCTTGTTTTAATATTTTCTTGGCCACCTGCTATTAGCCTTAGTAGAGATGTCAGTACTTCCTATAACTTTAGTTAAGAATGGAGGCTGAAAATATTATTTTTGCATTTTAAACGAGTTCCAGATAAATTCAAAGGTACAGCACAAGTGCTGGTAGGTAAAAGGCAAAGCATAAGGTTCTCAAAGGAATATTTTTAGTTTAAATATTTACTGTTATATTAAAGATTTTATGATAGAATATAAATTCTAAATTAATAACACAAGAAGTGCTATAGACTCTCCCCCAGCCAAGGAAAATAGTCCAGCTTTACTGGACGTAATTTATAATATAGGAAACAGTGCCAATCAGACTGATGAAAGTGAGGTTTATATTGTCTTTTTAATGAAACATATAAACTTTTTATCGAGCTTGAGGTAATTTATTCTATAACATTCATGAGTCGGCCCATTTTGGCGATTTTGGGCTACCGATTTAGCGATGTGGTCTAAGAAAAAGCTGACAGCTTTAATTGTATGTCGCTAAAGACGCCATCCACAGTTTCCAAAGTGCCGACTCGCACTTAACTAAATGTTGTGGAAAAAGTGTCGGCCATTCTTGTAGATAATTTATGCTTTTTTCAGTTTGGTTTCATTTTTTTAATTTCAGAATTAAACACATTTGCATGAATGTTGTGCCAGTGTTGCTGTGTCTGCCAATAATTGCAGCAAATTACAAAATATTACGCTTCGTTGGCACAAGAAGTGTTGCTTTAAATTGAAATGAAGTCATGCGTAATAAATGAAAGAAGAAAATTTTATTTTAATTTTTGCCACAGTGAACCTAAAACTAATATGTTTGTATGTATGTAAACAGATGCTTTTACCGAATTCAAGGTCATGTTGGAAGTTCAAGATCATGTCAGGATTACAATTTGTTGTACTGCGTACTCTTGTCTCTCACTTTGTTTGGTGTTGTTTCTGGGTCCATGTTTCTTCTAGAGCTTCAGATTTGTCACACATCTGAACTTAAAAGGAGTTTGTTTTTTTCGTTGTTTTTCAAAGGAGTCACTTTTAGTTCTATTTTCGTTATTGAAATCTGATGATTATTTGTGGTTCGATTTGTAGTAAAACAAAGAAAAAAAAAACAGCTTCTTGCACAGCGAACACACCCAATGTTTGTACAAAAATTGTACAAATACGTACATTATTATTATATATAAGTAGATATAAATTTAAGTTGTACGTTCGTTTGTAATTTGTGTTTTAACCAACCGCTAGCGCTGTGTCCTTCGCGAACGACTGGGTTAAATTGAAGGGATGATTTAAATCAACGGAGTGAGCCGGTCATCATCGTTAATCCTGTTATGCTTCCTCTTCACTGTAAAGCCTAAATGCGTCGAGGAATCGGCCTATCTACTTTAATGGAAGTGTTAGCAAATCCTGTAGTAACATGAAGTAGTTTGTATCTCCTGTGTGCCAGTTGCACGTAGTTGGTAATCAAGTCTTTCATTAATTCCTCCTCTTCTCTGCAGAGTCTACAAATGTCTGTGCTAGACATGCCCATTCTGTATAGATGCTGACAACAGATCATAATGTCCCCTGTGAGCGACCCCAACAGCTTCTTTAAGCTTTTCTTAGCCAATTTTAGCGCAAGTTCCGTCCTGCTGGCACAACAAATTTTCACATAAAATTTATTTAAATGTATCACTGTGTGTAAAATGAAAACTTAAAAATAGAAATTTGGCTATTTTATACTTATATTAATTCTAAGGGTCACTACACAGCAACTTATAATAAATTAAATAGGATTACAATTGTAAGGACTTACCGAAATTCATCACTATGGATATAAAAGTAGCTTCAAAAGTGGTAGTTAAGGTGCAATGATATTTTTCTTAACGATATAGATTTCTGATATAATCATAGTCAGGACAAACTGTTCAGTTATATTTTCAAAGCGATGCATAATGTACGCTACGTTACAACGGCTATAAAGTCCATTGGTGGGATACTGCCATGGAAGATTCAAAATCTTTTTAAGCATTTACACCAAAAACTTTTTGGAATGTAAAAATTCATGAATACTGTTCTTATATTTCCACATTATATATTTGTCTATATCTCTTTGATGGAAACTTCGGTTGAAGCCAAAGGCTGGACTTGTTCCTATGTGCGTGCCCGAAGTTAGCTGCAAGTTAATATTTTTGTCATTTCTTTGTTTCGCTGTAAATAAGACTGAATTTTGTGATGAAATTGTCGATGTCGATAGAAATATCTTTTTGCTATGGAAAATAAAAGATTATTTTACTTACATATGTTGGTCTTATTGGTAAACATGATTACATGTGTAAATATGTAATTGAAATGAACTGTCAAAATATATGCAGGTAGTATTTGAAAGCGAAACATAAAGAAAATGATTGCAATAGATTTCTTTGCCTGAACTTTAAGGCAACTTTAAAAGAGAACTGGAAGGAAATAGATCAAGAAGTGAACCGGGAGAAAGCAAACAGATGTTTGTAAACGTCAACAGTCTAAAATGTCAATGTCATTAGTTTACAGGCTTGATTAAAATGGCACTGTTTGACTTAACTCCTATTTCGAACTTTTACATAGACTTTTAGAAAGGCTGGTTATATGATGAAAGTGAATCGGCTTTTTGGAGAGAGACTCATAGAATGGGCTGGTAAATTAAGTTATTCTTAAATTTTTGCTATTAATTGAAAATATTTTGATATTTTGTTAGATATTGTTACTCGCCAGCTCTTCAGTGGAGTGTTGAGTTGCCTCTTGAACTCATTTCGAGTTGGACATTTTGTTTTCTATAATATGTTTTCGACATAATGAGTACTTTAATAGAAAATAGAATTCTCAGTGGATGTGTTTTTGTTTGTTTTCCTTCCTTAATTGTTATGGAATCATTATGTTAATATATTTTAACACCTTTAATAATAAGACAACTCAGCGCAGGAAGAAGTCAAAAAGAAAATAACAAATAAACGGAGTATAACACGATGTACTTTTAATTTAGTTTATTTTGACAAAAATTTTGTTGTTCTCTGAGTTCATGAATAACTTTTCAAAACGAATTATGTATTTATATTAAACGCAATTTGTTTGCCTTGTTGGGTATCTCGAATAGTTTTGAGGAAAAAGGGTTTGAATGAAACGTTAAATGTATTTAACACCTTTTTCTTCTTCTTCTTCTTCTTGTTACTCGTATAACATGATGCATGCACCGTAATGACAAGTACTATGACTACAGCTGCCACTTACTATTTGTCGAATTATTTACATACTAATGCAGGCATCCAAGTGTGTATGAGTATGTATGTATGTGTGTGTGTGTGTGTGTGTGTGTGTGTGTGTAGTATGTGAGTGACTGGCTGGAAAGCTCTGAGCTATTTAAGTGGAAGAGTTTTTTTTCCTTTGAATTGAAAGGGGCCTAAAACTGTTAATGCATAAATTCTACTACTGTTTTGTTGCACAAGACAATGAAGTGAAAAGAAGTTACAACAGCAAGTGCATGGACTTAATGGTTGAGGTCAGAGATTTCAAGGAATTAATTTTTAATTAGCGGACTTCTAAAAGTAGCAAGCAAATAAGGATATAAGGAAAGTGCTCAACAAATAGTATTTTAAGTTTTATTTTTATAGCCTCAATAACTTTAACGTTTGACTTAAATTTAAATCTGTGCTCTTATTATTTAGAAAACTTTTTACTGAACAGAAATTCTGCCAGAGAGTAAGTACTGCTTGGTGTGCTCTACTCGCCTGCGGTATAGAGGAGTAGATATGACTTCCGTTGGGCAGGTTCTACCGAAACCTTTACCAAAGGTCAATTCGCAGAATGGAGATCAATTTGCCTATGCCAAATCTCCATAATCGTCTTGATTATAGCAGTGACTTCGAAAAAAAATTGCAATAAAAGATGGCTCTTCAAGGTATAGCAATAGTTTTTACAAAGTCTAAAATCTGTTCTGTAAAGCCTTCAAAAAAAAAAATATTTCTAAGTATTGCGTTCTTTTATTTTACTGGCTGCATTAAAATTATGTAAATAAATAATAAATATTGTAGTAATGGAGAAAAAAGGAAAAACAAAACATCGAGAATAAATACCACCACCACATCATCCGGGCAAATCGTGAGGCGTAAATTAATTCAATTCAATTGAAGCGTTGATAAAATTCCAAGAAACTCATTTTTGTTGTTTTCACATGCACTTACAGTCGGCCGCATAATTAAAACGCCAGTTGAAATCTTAATGGTGGCTAAGACGCAACAGCAACAGCAACAGCAGCATCAACAACAAACAATTAACTGAAGCTATAACCAGTACAACAAACAAACAAACAAACAAAAAGCACGACAATGGGATGATGCTGTTGCTGGTTAATGGCATTCAATTCGAAAGCAATGGAACCGTTTGGCATGACTCGATGACTCGATGGCTGGAATGACTTGATGAATGTGTCGCTACGGTGTTTTTAGTCACTCATTATACAATTGCGTTAAGCTGTGAAATTTGCTGTTTATTTATTTGCCTTTGGGAAGATGCAGAAGTACAATAACAACAAATAAAAAGTTAATTTTCTTAATATTAACAAGCTGTTAAAATGTTTGCTTGAAGATATTTTTGTGACTGCTTTGACATGCTTGAACGTGCAAGCGTTGGTGTGTGTGTGTGTGTGTGTATGCATGTGTGTCTTGTTCATTTCTCACTGTTCTTGTGGGGGCCTTAAAATATATAACAGAGACTTCCTGTAGTAACTTGTAATTTATAATAATTTAATTTTGACGTCCGTTGGCTTTAGCCTTGACAGTGATGACTTTTCATCATAATGACGTTATTTAGTTTGTTTTGAATTCATGATAATTTAATTTATTTAAAAAAAAAAAAGTTTTCACAGTCTAGGTAAACAATTAATTCCAGTAGTTGGCAGAAAAGTTTTTCGGAATTGATAAGTAAGTTTTGTAGAAGGCTGGCAGCGATAACGACAAATAAATAAAGCCAAAACTCGTTCACCAGAAGAATTCTTTTAAAATAATCATAAACCTGTGCAACTATTTTACATACATACATACATACATACATACTTCTTGTCGTCATTAAATGAAAATATTTTTTTTTAAATTTATATACAAAATTGTTAAGTTTTTTAGAAAAATTATAATATTTTACAAAATATTGGAAATTTATTAGAAATCTAAAAGAAATAAAAGTTATTTTGTGTCGCATATCAATTTTTCATTTATACATATTGGTATAGGCGACCAATTAGTCCAGCTGACACCGTGGCGTCATATCATTAAGCCTCGAAAAATGACATGACAAGACTAGGCTAGAAAAATGTCCTACACTGGCAACTCTTAAGGTGTCATTAAGTCTCCAAGGTACGTACTACACGCACGTGACATTTTTTTTGCTGTTCTTATTGTCGCCTTGCGCTTAGCAGGTTTTGTCTAGTCGGGAAGGCTCGGTTGACACGACTACCCCGGTGATTCCACTCCTCTACCTGTTGCTGTCTTGCCACAAGCTCTGTTATATCATGACCTAGATAGTGGTGAAAGTAGAGGCGAGTTGTTTGAGGCCTGATGTTTCATAAGGATTTCGGGCCACCAACTCGGTAGCTTAGCCTTCATTGTCCTGTCTGGGAAATTACTGGCAGAAGGGATAAGATATGCCGAGTTCTAAAGCAAGGGGCTTGTGCTATATGCCGTGACTATATTTTACAAGAAATTGACAGCCACATGGGGGTGTCGCCAAGCCGTCGACCAGTTTACTCCCGTGGAGTTGGTCAAACGTCAGATAAGGCCACAAGTCTGGTGCTGATGTAAATAAATAAATTTCACAATTTGCTCTTATTTTCGTGGGCAACGAAAGTGACTAGAATACCCACATCCATTATTATTTTTTATATATTTATTTATATTTAGGATTATAACTAATGAATATCGGCTGTCCCATCCACAAACATTTAAAAAATGTTTGTTATGTAGAATAACTTGTTGCTGTATTGTTGTAATTATAGACGTAATTGTTATTTAAGCCACTATGAGAATTAGTCTCACTTAGGGCACACATAACGGTAATGAAGTGCAGGTATGTATGCACTGGCCACCTGCTTAAATTCTAACATATGCTTTCGTTTGCTTTGCTAATGATCCGCAAAGCTTTTTCTAAACATGCGGCTACAAGAGCTTAAACAAACATCTGTAGCTGGTTGCGATCTGTTTAACCTAAATCTAGGACTTTTTCTAGTACTGGCACTATTTAATTTTTGTTGTTGCAGTAACTCTTTCAACCCTAATTAAAATTTCTGGCTAACAGATTTTCTAATAATTTATTTATTCCCCAGCTTAAGCAACAATTAATAATAAATAATTGTAAATGCAACTCCCAGCCTAACAAACACAAATCATTTAAGAGTTCAAGACACAAACCAGAGCAAAAATCATAAAAAAAAATCGTATTTTTAATGTAGAATTCACTTCGTCATACAGGAACTTCCACTGCAAAAGCAACAAGTGAGCAAAGAAAAAAAAACTTTCAAGTCTGTCTGCCCATAATGTATGTAGAAGTATGTGTGTGCATGTGTGTGTGTATGTGTGTGTGTGTGTGTGTGGCTGAGTAAAAAGATTGTGTAAAAATGTGCCATGGGAGCTTTAAAGAATGAATCAACCTGTCAAAAGGCTCGTTAACGCCAACAGCATTTTTACGGTTGCAACCTTAAAACTCGAAAACGATCGCCCCCCGACATATTTAACGTTTTAGGAGAAACCATTGCGGCAGCGACCATAACAAAAACAACAACAACATAAGCAGCAGCAGCAGCAGTTAATAAAACAACCAAAAACATTTAAACGGACACAAACTAACAAATGTATCTTCAAGCCCGAGGAATGCTGGAGGGCCACCAAAAAGTATTCATTCTTTTTGATTTTCGCTTAAACACAAATAAAACAAAACCAAATAAAACGAAATGAAACGAAACAAAAAAACCAACCAAAACGAAAATTAAAACTCTAAATTCATGGTAGAAGCCCCAACAAATGAATATTTAACAATATGGGAAAAGAATTAAGAAGTTTAAAGGCAAAAAAAAAAAAAAAAGAAAAACGACAACAACACCAAAAACAACCAACAATAAGTTAAGAAACATGTTAACAAATTTAAACGTATGAAATTTTCATTAAATATTATTATACTTCTACTCTGTTCTCAAGTTTATTGTTTGTTGTAGAGCTGCTGACCTGGCGCCAACAAATTCAAATTGTTGTTCCTTTTGGTTTCTGATTTTGTGTGTTTTTTCCTTCAGCCAACAGATTTCGTTGTTGCAAATGCACATTCGAATGTGTGCCAAGTCATTGAGTTTTATTTTGCCACCACCAACTGACTGGGGGAAAAAGAACTACTGCCGGCCGTTTGTTTGTCGAACGATGCTGGCTCGTACAACTCCTTCAATTAACCGCTGCTGCTGCTGCTGCTGCTCTTCAGCTTTTTTTAAGTTTTTTCCTGTGTCCTCATAAATCTGGTCGCTGTGAAGTTGCAGCTCCAATTCTTATCGGGGCGAGATTGTTGGTCTCTTTGATTGCTTTTGTTCCTTTTGCCTGCTTTTCATATTGGGCACATTTTTGCGAATGGTATGTGGGTACCACACACGCCACATATGATAAGAAGCCGTCGTTTTCAATGCTATAATACCTGAGCATTAGTGAAGCTAAAAAAGCAGTCACAGTGGGCTAGACCAAAAGTGAGAGTAATATGGAGATGGGTGCGTTGAGAATGCGTAAGAGTAAAAAGTTGTTGTCTTGGAGAACTGCTCAAACCCAGTCATTCTGTTTTTCTGGATTATAGAGAGGAAGGGACTTTCTGGTTAGCAGGGCAACGAAAACTTTAGAAGGCTCTCCAGGCTCATCCGCAGCCACTACCAAAGTTTGGGTGTTGGGAGGGGCAGCAGTATTCCCCTGGGATGCCTTGCAAGAAGTATGCTTTTGTTAATCACTTAATTGAGTTGTCTAATTGGGCTTATATTTTCTGCTTGTGGTTTAAGCCCATCAACGCAGGACAGGGCGTTGACTTATTCCTGATAATAGAGATGTGGTCAATGGCCTTACTTTCAGACCACCAAATGTGCCCGAGCAGCTGTTGTATCTCTTTTGAGCTACCGTAGCTTTCATCTAAGGTTCACTGGTATTGGCCATAGATTGAGGTACCCGCCCTAACTGAAACGTTGGCGAAGTGGTTTAAACTTAAAATCACAGGCTGAGGCACTGGTAGTTCTTGGTGGTGGATGTTTCTTATTTTTGGGGCATCTAAATACCCTCTCTGAGCTGCTGTCAAATACCTGTTTTGATAAGGAACAAATGAAATGAATTGGTTTCAAGAATAATGTCTTCATTTTCACAATCTTGTGTACCCCGTAAAGGAAATACTTATAGGGATTTCTAATGCAAGCTCCCGCGCAGATTATCCCACTACCACAGTGTGGCACTGAACCGACAAGAAATACATCCATGATTGTGTCCACCATCAGATTAGGGCATAATGGCAGTTGGCGATATAAATTAAGTCCATACATAGTGAATTACATGGTCGAGAGCAATCATATACTATGTTTGCGGGCAACCATAAAAACCTATTTTTCCTGTTATCAAGACGTGCAAAAAATGAGTTCTTTGTTCCTAAAAGTCATCACGGTCAGCAAAACGAATACGTTGCCGTGCAAGTCTCCCATCATGCCAAATGATTGGAGACTTTTTTCATTGAAGAGCGGCTAAAACGAAATCCTTACCAAGATGTATTTAGTTTAAAACTTCGTTAAAGCCAAAAATTTGCAAGCAACAATTTTTGTCTATATAGTATTTCCGGATGTGCTCGTTGTCCCACTGTAAATCGTAGTTGAAATATTTAAAAGCGTGCAGAAAAAAAAAACACAGAAAACGAAAAGAAATAAACGCCAACTGATAATATATGAACAAATCTGTACCACACCGAAATTCAGAGGTGCAAATATGTACGAACTGGTACTATAATTTTGGGCTTCAAATGTGATCACTCATACACAAACATTGAAACGAATTTAAAATCAAACATAATTAAACCGTCGCTGGCATAGTGGGATATTCAAACACTCTATTTTACAAAGTTTGTAGTTTTAAACAAATTCACTGGCAACCGAGATATTTAAACAATTGATCGGTTTAGTGTTACGAAATTTGTAGTGCTGTTAATATCTTTGATTTTATGGACATACAAATATTAAATCGAGGTCAGTTCTTTTAAGGTTTTCAAGTATATTGACGAGCAGGATGGCGCCTATGAAAATGAAATAATATCAGTTGTTTAATGTGATATTGAATAGGCCTTGATATTTCAAATCTGAAACTTTGGCAATTTATTCTCTCTCTTTGGTTTATCTATACACGATAGTGCCACGGGCAGGAGCTGGCTGACTTAATCGAAATTTGCTAACATTTGAAACAAAATAGCATTCACATTATTGTCGAGAAAACAGAGTTTCCAATTGAAGTGCCTAAAATAATCGTTGAGGCCAGCCCAGCGACACTTTGCTTAAAAATATTTTGAACGCTTCGTTGCTGTTCGCGAAACATTGCGGTGTTCAGAGAACGAAAAGGAAGCAGAACTTGTACAATGATTCGAGTTTCCGAGAGGTGCATTGACAAGCACGTCATACTTTTGTGGCTGTGAAGTTAAGAAGAGGTCTATGATATTATTTTGGTGTCCTTTAACATACGAAATGTGAGTCGGTTTATTTATTTATTTTCTATCGCAGGGGCACTCCGTTTTCCAGGTTATCCAGCAGAAACTTTCACCAAAAGTCAATTGGCAGAGCGGTGACGAACATACCACTGAAATGGCTTGAAGGATGGAGATTGGCGTGTTGGTCATAGGTTGAGGTCTGTTGGTCTACCTTAACACCTTCCTTGACTGGTATATTCTTAGTGATACAAATGCCCTCGAGGTGCTGGTTTCTTGCAACAGACTCCTGTTATTCTCAAGATCTGGATAGTTGGTAGTTTTCAGACTAATCTGGTTAAAATCTGACATTGTTTTGGACTTTCAGGCTCTTCCAACTCAGGTATCTACACTGTTCAGGGGCTAGATAGCCAGAATCCGGGGCTTATTTAACAGCCGCTTACCAGGCAAAATCAAAACAAAAAGTTAAAATGTTTTTAGATTCAGGGAAAATTCTTCATAAATTCACATTCGCACAAAAATTGTTCTGATTTGATGAATTATTTGTGTGAAAACATTTGTTTAAGAAAAAGAAAACAAAACGAGTGCTTTTGTTGTAAGTCTGATTTTAAAATGTTTAATGTCCCAGTGAACATTTGGGCTCTTTGAGGCGAAAAATTTGTTGATTCTTGTGCATTAAAAATGTTTGCAATAAATGATAAAAATCCGTTGAAATGTCTTTACAAATTCGCAATCCATAAAATGCAAACCACAAAAACGAATTATTGTTTCTGTGAATCAACGCAGCGCGAACGTTACAACGTTCGAAATATTAAAAGTTTTTGTTGTTGCAGCGATCGCGAGGTACAAAGAGACTCCATCCCAGCGAAGCCAAAGCCGATAAAAGTTTGATTTCCAATAATAAAGTACATGTTCAGTCTTTTACTTTTTTCCAACGATATTTCTGTTGTTGTTTTTATTCTTTTAATTTTCGATATTAAAATGAAAGGAAATGAAATATTTGTCTGGCTTGCATGATCACACAAAGTTATCATTTCATTTGAAACATGTTGCACAGCAAAAGATTCCAAAAAGTAAAAGTTTTTGTTCTGTTTTTTTTTGGTTGAAGATTTCCTAAAAGCAAAAATAAAAAGCAATCAATGCATTCATGTATGAAAATATCAACAAAAAAAAAAAAAAACTGAAAGCCACAACAACAAAATTATTCCCTTTCGGAGGGAACGCAGCAGATGTAGAGAAAATTAAAACAACCTGAATGAATGAGTTGTACAGAAATACACACAAACACACACATTTCATTGCGGTGGCTTAAAGATTCATATCTTAAAGTTCCGAAAATATTTGAATTTGTTTTTGTGCAGAAGACGCTGTTAAAAATCATTGGATTTAAACATGCTTAAGGTGGCCACTGATTAAGTTCGTTGGTTGCATCTCCGATGATGATCAATGGTTTTATTAGTTGCGTTCGCTTCCCAACAACAACAACAACAACAACAACAACAAAAAAGAAGCAGTCCCTTCACGTGTGTGTTTGGTGAAACTAACGAAGTGTGCCTTGCAACAACGTGCCTTTGCTTGACGATGCCTTGAAACCTTTAGCTTAAGGAGACAGGGGCGTATTTGATGATTTAACAGCGTCGCGCCGGACGTCTGCAATGCTGGGAAATCGAAGTTTGTAACTGTTCCTGTTCTCTACAAACGCTGGCGGGCAAATCGTTTATATTTTTTTACCTATTTATGATTTTACGGCTTAAAATTATCAGCCTCACATATTTACGCACTTGTTTTTTGATTTTTTTTCTTTTTAATAGACTCACCAAAAATTTTAATAGTTTTATTTCTTAAAGCCCCACAACAAGTTCCAGAGATTTCATTTCTTTTGAAATTCAAACTCATCAATTAATGATTCCTTTTTTGCTCTCCAGCTTGTTCTTGTCTGCCTTTTTTCCTTAATTTAAAAAAGAAACATTTTTCAGACCTTCTTCAAAAATTACAATAAATGATGTTTGTTAGTTGTTAGTTTGGTGCCATCAAACATTTTGGTCACATCTTTAAGAGGCTAATTAAAATAAATGCCTCGAAAGCACTGGCTCTTAAATACACATGTCTTGTCCTATTCTTTGGGGATGGGCCAGCTCAAATAATTGTTTCAGAAAACAAAAAACCCTAAATGTTTATAAATGCGAGAAAAATGTCAATAAATGCAACAGTTTCATGACGAAGTCGTTGCGACAAAAAAACCGACCCACCCAATTTTGTCAGTATTTTGGTTGGACAGCAGGCAAGACGTTGTTGCAGGTTTTTCAAACCATCAGGGTGACCAGCTGTTAATTTTTAGTGTGGTTTGAATGGTTTGAGAAGCATAAAAAGAAATTCTTGGCGAGCGAAATAAAGTAATTTTTTTAATAAAATTTTTTGAAAATTCATGGCAGGCGTTGTCGCCTAAATATGGTTCCAAAAAATCACAGTTTTACAGCAAAGCGCTATATAATAGACATAAAATCATTTTATTATTAGAAAAACTGCACAATTGAAAATATTAATTTAAACAATTAGTAGATGTTTTACAAACTTTAGTACTTCTCACTTAGCAAATTAAATAACGCCAGACCTTATTTGTAACATATAATATATAAAATATATATGTAATAATATATAGAATATAATAAATTTTGACATATTAAGTGCAAGCAGCACAAAAGGCAGTCATCTGAGCTGTCAATACCACCTGTTAATAGTTCCCCTTGCATATTAATTCATATACGTTAACAAAATCATGTGTTTTGGAATCATTTCGAATTAATTTTGAGGCAAACAAATAATGCGAATCTGTAGAATAGCCGACTATGGGGTTTAGGCAAGAAGAAGAGAATTTAGTCAGGCAAAAGCTTTAGTAAAGGGATTCTCTCTCTCTTGAAGTAGCCCTAAAAGAAACAGAAAAAAAAACAAAACGACTCCAAACCGAATATATGACATTTAATATATTTCTCATCGGGTGTTTCCCAAAAGAGGAGCTCATCGAGGTGTTTAAATTTTTTTTTTTTTTAAATAAGAATGAAATGAAATTTGTTCGTTGTCATAAAAAAATATATGTATGTACATGAGGTTCTTATAATGAGCTGCACTCGAACTCTGACTGGCTGTCGAACATCGACTGTCGTATGCTGAATTCTTCTAATAAGTTGGCAGCACTGACGAAAATTTAGTTTCGACAGAACGACTGCTTTCGCTTTTGGAGACAAACTGTTTTGTCAAATGCCAGTTATCGGTTTTTTGTTAGAATTTTCAAATAATTTTCAATTCTGTGAAAGATGATCAAATTGAAACTGGGGAATATAGTAAAAAAAAAGTCTATTACATATCTGGTGTTCTAAACGTCGTAGAAATAGAAAAAACATTAAATTATTAAAATTAAAAAATTCAATTTTTATATTTATTATAAAAATCTGCGAAAATTGTCCTATCACGAGAGAAGCTATTCTGTAAAATGTCCTTAGATATGCATTTATGTATGTCACGAAATTAAAATTGGAGATTAAAAAAGACCAAGAAAATGGCCACCTCGCTGGCCGCTTTCAATTGCATTTGTGCCCAGACATCAACCCCTCTTTTAAAACTCAAATCATCATTGCACTTGAAAGGTTATTTGGTGTTTTTTATTTTAGCCTTTTTGTTGTGTGAGAGAGTGTTTCTTGCCCGTTGGTTTGATTTTGCACACACACAATTAAAAATGTGCATTATTAATTAGTTGTTATAATTACATTTAGAAAAATTCATTAATATTTATAGAATTCATAATAAATAATGAGACGCCGCTGAATTCTCTTTTTTTTTGGTCTTATCATTGGATTCCAAAATGCCACATAAAACATCACTCAATATTTGTGGCATTAAAAACGCTGCCTTCGAGCCTTAGTTGCATAGTGTGTGCATGTGCATGTGCATGTGTATGTGTGTGTGTGTGCCACAACGAAAATTTCTTGCTCATTGGTAACCACCCGGTTAACTGTCTGTTAATTTTTGTATAAAATTTTGTCTGTTTGTTTGTTTGTTTGTTGCCAGTTTAGCTGCCAAGTTAACATTATTATTCCAGCAGCCAAGCGAACAGCCATCCATCGAAAAGTCGATGTATCATCATCGTCGCTGATTCAGTCCAGTTCGTGGTTATGTTTTTGTGTCCATTTTCAGAGCGTGTGTGTGGCATATTTGAAATGCCACTATTGAGTATTGAGTTTGTTTGACAAATTCTTGAAATTTGTGAATTTGTTAAAATTCAGTCATGCTCTACGATTTTTGTTTGTGGTTGTGTTGTTGTTGTTCTTGTTCTTTTTTTTTATGTATGAATTGTTTTTTTTGAAAGGAGGCGATTTTTTTTCCGTTTGCCTTCAATATTCAATATTTTGTAGCGGCCAACGTCAAGTTGTTTAAAATGTGTGACTGCTGACATTTGTTCATCCCAAAAATGTTCTGATAGCTGGTAGTTGTTGTTGTTGTTGTTGTTGTTGTTTTATTTATTACTTAGTTCTTTATATTTTCTTTTAATTTTTAATTTAATGACGTTCTTTGTTTGGTGATTTAGTATTTAATTATACATAATTATAGTAAAATATGTAAGTAAATACATTCATCTGCGCGCATGTAAGACGTTTTATTAATATTGATTAATATTTAATTATGTTTCTTATTTATATTGAGAGCCGACCCAGTATTTATAATGTATGTTTTTGTTTTCAATATGGTCTTTAGGTTTTAAACAAATATGGTAAAAAGCATATTTTTCAATGGAAATTTATGTTTTGCTGCTTCTTAAGGGCAAATAACGAACAGCCTGTGAGAACTGTTAGAAATGAGCGACATGTTGCGCGACTGCTAAAGTGCAAAATAACGTCTTTTAAGTGAAGCTGGTCCTAAATAGTATTAAAATATTTTAATGAAATGGGAGTTGATATTCTACTTAAAGAAAGTAACAGTTATAAAATAAACTGAATAATTATTAGCAGGCCTGTCGAAAACATAAACATGATTAAAAATCACAAGAGCTTTTGAAATCGCACACGTGCGATTTTCTGGTGTTCTATAACTAATTTGGGTTTTTCGGTGCGATTTTGATTTGCCGAAAACGCAAGTAAACGGAAAACAGCGTCAGCAGACAATGAACCACAGGCCTGAATTCACAACAAAAATCACAAAATCAAAGAAAATTTTTGTGGCAGAAGAAGTCTTTTGGAATTTCTTTAATTTGAAAGTATTTGTTTGAAACAAAATCACCAATTGCATAAAATATGTCGAAAAAACAACAAAGCGATTTGAAATATTAAAATCACAAAGTTTAATGCAGAAAACACCTTTCCTGTGATTTCAAAATCACTTACATATATTTTACTCTGTTTTTATTTTATTTATCAAGTCCCTGGAACAATTCTTTACAGATTGCTATAGGACGTACAAATAATACAAAAGGGGATTTTCAGAGCGGTCCTGTTTGTTTGTTTTTCAGATCGAGCATGAAATCGTATTCTGAAATAAATATTAGAAATTTATAAAACCGTCTTTTATTTTCAAATAAATGTTTTGCTTATGTCCGTAGGCAGGTGTCCCGCAATGCGGCGCGGTACTACATTGGAACAGCAGTTACATGCGAGTTTTTCTTTTAAACCTCAAGGATGTTATGAATTGTCTTTCAGGTTTTAGGTGTTTGTTTAATTGCGGATGTTTTGCAATCATATGAAGTTGCTGTCTCTGTCGCCATAGAGATGATGTTAAATGATATTGTAATAACAGTGAAACCTGTCCTAATGGACACAGCCATAAAAGTAAATATTTGGAGATACAAAATTGAACTAAAAGAAAATCTATTTATCTCATCGGCGGATACCTGAGGTTTCACTATATTCAACATAATTGAACTTTCCTTGAATTATAACCATTAATCATATAAGTTTTATAATAGTCTCTAGAATGGTTTTATCAAATAGAACAAATTGTTTTAAGTACTATATCGCAACTGCTCAACTTGAGACGTTAATATCGTTTGGGCGGTACCAGTGATGTGAATTTCTTTTACATTAAATTATCTTTTTTTTAATTGTCCTGTTGATTATTAGTGCAAATATTATAATTTCAAATGTATTTTCATATAATTCATTTTACCAATTTATTAAAGCTGTGCCGAGTAATTGAGTTCAGTGATCGATGTCTTTCGTTCAATTACCGAAGACGAATGCGTTCCTTCAATTCGTTCAAGTACGACAAAATTTCTTGCTGCTTGTCTTTTATCAAATCAGCTGTTTAATACAAAAATATCTATTACTTTTCATATATTTAAGTTCGCCTCTAGGTCAAATAATTAAGAATACAATGATTTTTCTTAGTTTTCATATATTTTGCAATATTTCCAGCAACATCGTTGATCATCTTCAGGGTTTATCAAAATATTTAAATTTATGTCAAAATTAAAACACATGTTTTTATATATAAAAAATTGCCGCTGAAATTTACCTTCCCCGAATTGTTGTGCAGTTGCTAAAAACTTATATAACGTTGATTGTAATATTGGAAAATAAATGAAAAATAAAAAAAATATAAAAGGTCAACAAATAAACGAATTTTTATAAAGCAAAACTATTCAATAAAAAAAAAACTTTGTCAACGAAGAACAATAAAAACTGAGATCTTGTTTTTAATAAAATCGGTAATTAGCCAGATCACTAGTTTCACTTAAGTGCTTCGTTCACTTTAAGACACTCATTCACGGACAACTCACTTCTACAATTATATGACTAATTGTCAACTTACTTTTTCAAGCAAAATAAAAAACTGCTCAAAATTCTTGACAAATTCGAACGGGGGTACTTGAATTTTTTTTTGCGGCAAAATAATTGAACAGCGGCCTTTCAAAGTGTTTAATTAAAAACGTAAAAATTATATTTGTGTGTGGGCATGTTGTTTTTAGTACTGTAATTTATTTATCATAATTTAAGATTGAGGCAAAAGCATAAACTGTTCACACAAGGATTCAATAAAATATTTAATTAATCTTGGCAACATCACACGCAAGCAAACAAAACTGAAACCAACAAAAAAGCACTTGAGAAAGAAACCAATTTTGGGCTAAACAAACAAAAAAGAGAAAATGTGAAAACAAAACCCTTGAAATCCTGCACATGCGAGAGGAGTAGTCGCCTCCATAATAATAATGATGGCATTCTCAGTCAAGACGAACAAGCATTTAATCACAAAATTGTTCAATAATCTTAAGTCTGGGAAGGAAGAGATAACAAAGAATTTGCTTAAAAACTAAACGATTGCATTTTCTAATGTTTATCCGAAAAAGAAACAGGATTATTCAATTGTTATTATCCTTATGCTCGTCAGCGAAATAAAAGGATTCCCCTTGTGTTTTAACAAATGCCCACATACATTAATGTTTACATATGTATGTATGTATGTATGTATGTATGTATGTATGTATGTATGTATGTATGTATGTATGTATGTATGTATGTATGTATGTATGTATGTATGTATGTATGTGTGTATGTATGTATCTACATTTGTGCATACTTTTTGTCCTTAAGGCAATTGTATCATCGTCACTTCTTCGTACATGTGTCATCTTATCTTGTAGTTTGTGTTTTTCTTCAAGTTTGTTTTCATTTTGCTGTTGAAAAAAGATCTTTTGTCATTTTTATTTGGGGGGGGGGGGGGGGGGGGGGGGGAAATTGGATTAAGGTTTACCGCATTTAGCATTTACAAATAAAATTCATAATAGTTTTTGCTATTTGATGTTGTACGTATGTATTTCAATTAACAGATTTTCTGACAAATACCCAATTTGTTTGCTCTGGCATGTTTTTCTATACATTTTAATCCAGGAAACCAAAACATGTACATTTGTGTACAGATATATACATACATACATATATATATATATATCAGTTGCTTTTGTTTACCTTGTACATTTGTCAATATGTCGTCTGCTTCTTACTGGTGATCGGCGCGACCAGATCCTATAAAAAATTTTGCGGCACCAAAAAATTGCCAAAAAGTGCTAAAATATTTAAGTGCTAAAACATAGTGCCAAAATTTAAGATTTCTTCTCTTTAAGCAAATATTTTCTTAGTTTTACCATTTCTGCGAATATATTGTTTGCCTTAGAAATTTTAATTTCCATTGAATGAAACAAAATTTCGTGAAAACATGACAAACTATTAGCAAAGCCCCACCGGGTTTATGTAGTTCAATATAAAAAGAACCAAAAAAATTGAAATTCTTCTATACAATATAAATAAATAAATATTCTTCATCAGATTCTGAATGGTTACTAAAATTGCCGTTATGATATACATACATTTCTACATGCATATGTTTTTATCAGGGCTGTTGGCTGAGCTGTCAAACAGCCGTTTTCCAGAAAAGAAACTGTCTATGGCTGTGGCTGTACACAGTTTAACAGCTCAAATGTTAGATCACATTTTGATGCTTTTACAGTGGCTGCGGCTGTGAAAAGCCAACAGCTACTGTTAAGACAGCACCAATAACGGAGAAAACAAAACAGTAAAATTGCTGATTTAAGAAATGAAATGAATAAGTAAACAAAATAACCATTTACTTTCATAAAAGTATTTATATGTTTGTAAAAAAAATATTCAAACGATCTTCGCGTTGCAACATGTGTGTGGCAAGTAGCTTCTGTAAAATATAAGGAAATATTCCAATTATTTTAAAAGCAAAAAAGCAGTTAAACAGAATCCATCTAGTGGCTGCAGACAATAAATTTACATATTGCAGCTCAAGCAGTTTGAATGGAAAACAGACAGACGGCTTTTTTGAACGCTGCTATTGACATTTCAGGGAGACTAAAACTTAAAAAAATAATCAGTTGAGCTGTCAATTTCCTCTCTGGTGAAAACGCTTTGATTTTGTGTTTGTTAAATATTCGTGAAATGTCAAAAAATAAGTTTTTACTATTGAATTGTTAACATCCAAGCCAGGCCAAAACAAAGAAAAGCTATGAATTATCCATTACTTCACAAACATACACATGTATATCTTCAATTCAAATACATATATACATACATACATTTATAGTATTTGAAAAATATATTTTTATTTCATTTTACTTATAAATTCTCTTTATAGTATAAATTATACTATAAAGAATAATATTTTTAATAATTTCGAATCTTATCTGTGATCATAAACGTTTTGTGATAGAACAATTTAATACAGCTGAATTCGAGTTGATAAGAATATTATGTATTTATACATGTATGTATATAGATCTATATTATATTTTTGTTGTGTATGTGGATAAATTAGAAGATAGATAAATTAATATAAATTAAAAGCATAATTGATTTAATTTGATTAATATTTCCATTACTCATGACGAATTAATTACTTCAAATCAAACTTTGATTAGCAAATTAATCAAGCGTGATTTTTTTTCATACGTTTGTTGTGAAAACGCGTCAGTCGTTTAAATAAAGTGTGAACAAATTTCATTATACAGTATTTAAAAAAAAAGAATAAAAAAGTTAAGAACGCACCTCACAGTATATCGACTAATAATGTAATCAATCAAAAATCAGATTAAAAATGTTTCAATTCGTTGGGGCTTTTTAGATCTTAGAGGATTAAGTTGTCGGGATTATTTGGGTGCGTGGGTGACAAATATCTTAGTGGAGGGATATGCTGCTGCCCAAGAAAATGTACTCGTAGAAGGTTTGAGATAAGCTGCAAAATATATACATATTAAAAAAATTTCAAGTACTTATAAATTTGCTTAAAATATACTCGCATATCAGAATAACAAGACAATTTTTGGAATAATCCTTGTGCTATTTTCTCTACTCAGAGGTTGAGCAGTAACCAAAGGAAATGCATAGCAAGTTAAGAGCACATATCGGGTGAAATTTAGAACGCAGTTGAATGATTTTATTTATTTTTGTTGTTATTTCAATGTCCCATAAGATTTTAAATCTCATATTGTAGGGCGGAACCAGTGATGCCAAGTGGAGGGATTTTTCCCTTTTTGTAGGGATTTTTCTCAAAAATTTCACATGTAGGGAAAAAGGGAAAGATTTCTTACTTTTGTCGAATTGTAGGGATTTTTTTAAATTGCAGATTTTTTCTTTTTTTAACTACTTAAAAAATATATTTTTCAGTTGTAAACTTAAAAATAAAAAATATATATACTTTTCTTTAAGTGTATCATTAGAAATTCTTAAATCTGGTAATACCTCTATAATATGTAGTAAGTAAATATGTGGCATCTTTAATAACAATGACGAGCAAACGCAAGGCCAATTCATAATTCGCCTTGAGTAAACACTTGTTTGATTTTGTGTAGTTTACATGTTTTGTGCAATTTGTTTTTTATATGTACATACGTACGCCATCCTTGCAAGTCTCTTCGATTTTAAATTTTTTAATAAGCAAGTTTTAAGTAATATATACACAGTATTAAAATATTATAAATTAAAACATAATAAAACTAATTTGAAACATAATAAAAATAAATTGAAAAAAAATAGTGTAGGGAAAAATGAAGAGAAAACAAATTGGGTGTAGTGAAAAAAAGGGATTTTTTTCCATAAGCGGAGGGATTTATGCAAAAATCTCCTGGCATCACTGGGCGGAACCCACTACAATATATATATCATAGATAGTCATAAAATTTCCAAACACTGAATAGATATATAAATAACGTTGAGGAAAGTTGTCATGCAATAAAAAAAACATGTGTAAATGTCAAATAGGATTGACTGAATAATTGCCAGATATTTTTCTTGAATTGATGTGCATCACAAATGACTTGAGAGCTGTGAGGAATATCGTTCCAGAGAACGATTGCATGTATAAACAATTGGTATTTAGATATTTGGCTGCTGTATCTAAACGAAATTAACCGTTTACCCCTATTATGTTTGTATCCCTTTTCCGACACTAACAGCTCACGAATAATAATTTAGGTTTTGACATTTCAAGAACATTTGACAAAAATAAAATAACTACTACTGGCGAATTCATCTTGGCCCAGCTAATGAAACTCTTTTATGTTTTATGTCAAAATTTCATAAGCCAAATTTTTGTTTTCAACATTTCACAATAATTTAATAAAACACGACGAAACGCCCAGACTCGTGTTAATGTACTGGCGAGCTCAATTATCATACCCTGTTAGTGAACCAAGTGTCAAACGCTGGGTCGGGGCTATAAAACATATTCATGTTTGCCGATAAGAAATCCGCTCTCTGGACTTGATCACTGCCCCCTTTAGGTGTTTCTAAGCCTTGCTCCTCTCTTTACTCTGAGTGCCTTAATGGAAGAGTTGGTAGAGCGTTTGACTAACAGTGCAGAGTTCGTAGGTTTGTCGTCAAGTTTTTAGTTTTGTGTTTGTTGTAAGAAACTAGTAGCGCACAGGCAGTATTTCCCGTGAATTTCAACAATATATCAATAAATAAAATAAAAAAGGGCCTTGAACGATGAATTATTGCAAGTCAATGAAGTCAAACGATTCGTGAACTGGTCGAATATGGCGGTGCTGACCAACATTCTTACAACTCAGCCGATCTTATGATGTATGTCATTAAAATTGTTTGAAAAAACTTACTTGTGAGCTGCACACTTATGCGTCATGGCATACGAGTATTTCTGCAGGTAGCGTCTGTTCAATGCAACTCAATTTTCCTTTATGGCTTTCAATGTTAATGGCTCCAAACTCTATTCTCATTTATAGTCGTGCACTGGAAATTTTTTGTTATCAAAATATATGTATTTTTGGCGACATTAAATAGATGCGTCTTGACTTCGATTTTTCTTATACGAGTTCAAAAAACACTCAAGACAATTTTGCCACTTCAAGTTTGGTTCTTTAGTCTTTTGATTTGCGCTTTCAATTAAATGAGAAATTTTCTTTTATTTGTACAAGAAGAAAAACAATTTTTGGATAATTTTTTAAACTGTTAAAATTGTTCATTTAAGTGCATTTTAAAAAATGTGCAAATATAAGCAAAATCAAATACCCGCATACGAATATTGCGCACTAAGCAGTTTGATCTCTCGATATTGTGCCCAAAAGTGGTCATAAACTCGAAAAGTACCAGGTTACACAAATGGCATATTTAGTACCATTAACGCATCTCCTCAGTTTTAGTAAAATGTTGATAACAAATAAATTTGCAGGCGAGAGCTCTTGCTGATGTTGAAATATTAAAATCTTATTAAGATTCGAATATTAGCGATTTGTGGGCAATAGTTTCTGAAGTAAAAATATGAGGCCAATGAATTTATGTTTCAAAAACTTTCACAAAAATCATCAGAGGAATTTGATCTGTTGCACATTTATCAGCAAATTTGGCAAGAATATTTTCTTTTTCAAAATATAATCAAAAGCAAAAAGGCTTAATCCAAACAAAAGATTTACTGAATTCACAAAATTTGCAATTGTTATGATATAAATATTTTATATAATTATTTGCATTATAATTTACTAATTAATTAAAATTTTATAACAAGTTGTTTATTTGTTGACTGTTTCTGTTTTTTATTGTAATATTCTTTTTATAGTTTTCAGTCCGGCTTTAGGGCGAATAGTTAAGAAAATATTTACTTTGAAAAATTATAATAAATAATTAAAGCACTCAAGACTATCGGCTGCCGATATAAATATATCAATATCAGTTATTATCAAAATTGTTGTGATCTCGAAAACGATGTTAAAGCCAGTTAATATTTTAATTTTCTTTATATGTATGTAAATCGTTTATACATCTTCAATATTGTTATTATTGTTGTTATAGTAGAAATGAAATTTAATGTACGATTTCTGTTATATTCTGAATAAATCTGTGTCATAAAAATAATTTAAATTAAACACAACTGGGTCTTAGTACAACTAAAGCCAGAAAAGTAGAATCTTGCAAGATATTTTGGTACCATTTGCAAATTTTTCAATGCCATCCCTGGCTCACATGAAATGCGGCAAAAATCGTTACACTGTTCCGCTGCGTTCACTTTATGCTAATACGATTTTTAAACTCCATACGAGTATAATTCAATTAAATTCATTTTTTAAATTAGTTTGTAATAATTCAAGAATATTTCACATAAATCCCGATCTGATCAATTGAGGAGTCCTTTTCTTTGTATTGCCTGCGACCAGGACAAGTTTTGTTTTGCTTGAATAATATTTTGGCGAGTTGTTGTGCTAATGGTGCGATATTGTTAAAGTTTTGCGTTGTTTTTAAAGGAAAATCTTTGCACCGCCTAAAGACATTTCAGTATTGAAGTTATCACTACAGGCACATATTTATAAAACCTTTCGGCCTGAACTTGTTTACGATACAAGCACTTGCTTGCCTTCCACTTATTGATTGATCGATTGAGAATATTTTGGGAATGTCTTAAATTATGTTTAATTCTTACAGAATTCTATAAATACACATCCATATGTAGATGCCTTCAGGCTTGAATGCTGTGTTGGGCCCCTTTCTGGTTGCTCATAATTCTGGCAGCTAATAAAAACATTAATCGCCGCTAAATGAGCATAATTAAACGCATTTTTACCAGGAACTATCACCAGCTTAATAAGCAGCCATTCGGCCAGTCCCCATTGTAATAACTAGTCGTATGTTAGTGCAGGCTGTTGATGTTACATTTTCATTGACCATTTAAATGGAATTGAAAGCAGTTTTTGTTTTTGGTATGTCCGCCTCTAAGACGCATACAAAACGTCTTGAAACATGGAAAAAACAAAACACGTAACACACACAAACACACACACACACAAAAGCATGATGATGAATAGTTATAATTTAAAATATGCTCATACGTAAAATGATCACAAACATGCATGTGCGTGTACAGACATGCATGTGTGTAATTTTGTGCCTGAGCGAATGTGTTTAAATTTTTTTTCTGCTTTTCTTATGGTGTGTGGATTTAATTTAGGTCAAGTGGCCGTAAACATGGACTTGTTGTGCCTGGCTTGGCGTTAAAAACACTAAACAACCATGACGTTGTACTACAGGTACAACACGATCAGGGCGTCAGGGTTTTGTGACGATCACAAGAGGTGTGTCCATCGCATGATGAACTAATAATTTCAGCTAAATTTTTATAAAAAATTTTATTAGAATATAGTAAACATTTTGTTTTTATTACAATTAATTAGATAGCAAAAGGAATTTAGCTGGCAAGTCTAATTATTTATAATTATAAGAGTTAAAAATTTTTCTTATTTTTTTTTCTATACAAAATTAGTGCAGTTGGTTCTTTGCTTTAAAGTCTTAAGCATAATTTAGTTGAATTTTATATCTTACACTTGTAAATAAAATAAATATTTTATTTATTGTGGAAAGTTGTTATGGCCGGAGGGAGGAGTGTCGTGATTCCTACTACCGCACAAAATGCATTTTTTTCCTCTATCATTTTAATAAATTTTTTTTTATAGCTCTGTGACTCCGAAACAGTGGGACAAGCCAATAGAGGGACCTCTACCAATTTGGTTTGCGCAAGTGGAGGCTGCTGGCTAAAGATTGTGCCAGCTGGAGTAACTTGTTGATTGAGGCCCGGCTCCAACACCGACTGTAGGGCCCGAAAAAGAAGTTCTTTATTTAGTGTAACGTCAAGTAAAATGGCAGATCTAAGACTAAATTATAAATTATTTGTTAACTTTAAGTCTTACATTTTCTCGTTAGTACCTGTTGCATGAGCCTAAATTTTATTGGCTAAATTCATGCAAATTTGGTACGAATGTCAAATTACCAGTTTTGTTTTATTTTATTTCAAAACCTTCTTATGGTATATAGATTTCCGGATTTGCAATTTATTGGTAAATAATTCTTTAGAAAATAATTTGTGTGACAGGAAATACATCACATTTACATTTTATTATATCGCGGGTTGCAAGCGTTGAAATGATAAATAAGCCTTAAGTTTTTATTTCACTTACATACATATTCTACAGAGATATGAATAGTTTTAGTCAAACAATTTTTCTAGAAAACTCTTGAAAAACATTTTGCTGCAATTTTGAAAATATATATTTAAAATTCTGTGCAGAAAAAGGACAGGTGCGTCTTCATTTCTCTGGTGATTGATCATTTTGCGAAACTCAGCATTAACGAAGGCCCAACAATTGAAATGAAATCTTGTAAGTGATACAAAAATCTTATCGGCTGATAACAACAAATCAATTAAATGAACTGTTGCAAAAATTTACGCTCGATTTGAGGCGACCGACATTAAAGGCAAAATTGTAGCACAAACATTTCACAAAACAATAAATTTACACATATTTTTATTGTGTTTTTTTTTTTTTGCTTTTAGAAGCAACAAAAACTCAAATACTAAAACTGCTAAATAAAGTGCAAAACAAGCGGCGGTATCGATTACAAACAACTTCTGTTCTGCTAAGAATTCAGCGTTACAAATACGCAGGTTCAAACAAACTGACTCTGACACACACGCACACATTTTTGTTCGCTTGTCGGCCGCTTAAATACCAGGTCAGTCGATTGCTGGCTGGAGAGAACAAAAAAAAAACAACATTTTATTTTATTTGCCTGTTTGGATATTAATTTTTTTTCCCTTTAGTTGTTTTGTAATCGATATGCAGTGTTAACTTTAAAAGATTTTAAAGATGCGATCGGTAGTAAAAGTCTTTTGTCGAAATATCTACATATTTACGTATTTACTTACATATAAAACAGTCGTGGGGAAGGCAAAAAAGAAGAACAGAACGAAAAGGAAGGGATTTCGTTCAGATAATGCAAGAAAAGCATAGAACTTTTAAAAAGTCGACATAATGAAGCATTTATGGGGCAGAAGCAGCAATCGGAAGACGATCGATGAAGAGATGGTTGTTGAGATGCCGTTGAGCTGATAGTATTTAAATTGAAAATTAACAATCAATATTACTAATACCTGCATACAGACACACATACACACACACACACACACACACATAATTTATATGTTGTTTTATTTGGAATTTTCTGTTTTAAACGGGCGCCAAGTAGAATCGCTAAGATCAGCATCATCATTATCAGGACCAGCAGCAGCAGCAGCAGCAGCAGCAGCAGCAACAACATCAGCATCTCTACCAAATTGAAACAATTAGTGTATATTCTGCTAAATACGAGTACATGTGTAAATGTGTATGTGTCTGTAGGTTTGCATGTGTGTGTGTGTGTTTGTGTGTGTGTGTTTGTATGTACATTCTTCATGATATATGTAAAATGGAAAATTATTGGTTGTGTTAAAAACAGAAGCTAGAAAAGGTCGATTATACAAAACATATAAAATGATAGAGTTAATTGCTGCGAACGACCAAGTGAATTGCCCAGACGGCGGCTGTGGTCGACTAAGACTTCTATATATTGAGAACTAAATATACACATATGTATGTATGTATATCAGAAAGATTGCTTATAATTTATATATCGGTGGAGTTGTCTGGGTGACGTTTTTACAGCCAGTCAGGGCACTCTGTTTTACGGAAAATAGAGGGGAAGGGGAAGCAACCAAAACTCTAGGAAGTTCGTGTATGATTTTCTTTAAACATGTTCTCGAGGAAAAAGCCTCCAGGATGCCGCTTGGTCATTGGTTGAGCAGCGTGTTCTTGACTGACGCATTCTGATTGGGGTTTAAGCTTAAAAACGCAGGAAGGAGCTGGACAAGATAATGGGGTAGCAAATCACCCTGGTGGTGCTTGTCTTCGAGATGCTGTTGTCCTGCAACAGGTTCAGTTTGTGTAAGCAGTGAACATCGGTATGATGTTCTTGAAGGATTTCGGTCTACCAACTCAGATGCCTTGGCCTCTCATTCCGTTCTGGCGAATTGCAACACAGAGGGGATTAGATAGCCCGAGCTCGTTAGCAAGCGGTTTGTGATTTGTGCCGTGAAACATATTATAAGAATTTGCCACCTGTGTGAGCCTTGCAAGCCACATGATAGGTTTAGTCAAGCGGAATTGGGCCACTGCCAGATAAGTCCGACGTGGCAGGTGCCGGCATAAATCAATTCCCAAAATCTGCGCAGTTTTATCATAACAATTTAACTCGAGATAAGATAAAAAGAAATTTTTGCCAAATATTTCAATGAAGAATAAATATTAGAAAAATAACTCCTCAATAATACGAAAAAGAATTTCGCCAAAACAAAAATGAAATACATATTTCCTCAAATTAATAATATTATTTTCACTTTTTGCAGGTCTAAAATTCCAATTACTTGACATGTGAAATTCAACATTTTATTGATAAAATTGTACCTTAAAGTTTATTATCGGTTTTGAATTCACCTTTACCAAACGAATCAATATAAATTTTATCTGACAATCGTGATCGATCTTAATACTATTCTTATAGAATGGAGAGGCCTATAAAACAAATTAAATCACGTTCTCTGTGAAAAATTAAGAAGGTCTTGTCGCCCGTTTTAGTGTGCCGGCCATTCTCGTTCGTTTCCCAAATACTGATCCGATCAAAATAACTTTATTTAATAAAATTGTAATGAATAACGTTTGAGGTTTAACTGAGTTTTTGGGAAAACAAAAAAAAATGACTTCAAAAGAACGAAAGAAAATTTGATATGAAACGCGCTCAGTTAAATGACCGGCTCGAAATCGTTCACTTACATGATTCATGATACTCCTATTGAAGCAGCTGGTCGAACGTATTAAACCCTTGAGGGGAAGGGGAAACGCAATAGCTCAACAAGATTGGCAGTGCGAAGGACCATTCTGGGACAGACTTCCACTATTTATCATTCATTTATAGATGTGATGGATAATGATGATAGTGAAATTAAACTTTATCTGCCGAGAAATGTTCTCTCTTAATTTCCGCCGGCTTTAATAATATGGACACGATTTAGAAAATATTGACAACAAAATTCGTACAGTTTTAGGTAATTTAAAAATTTAATTAACACTTAAAAAATGTAATAGATATTTTCACTGCATTTATTTACAAGAGTGAAACAGCTGACATGTTTGGCGCGCTACTGTACATGAGCAGTGAATTCCGCTGTAATAGCTGGTTAGTCCCTGCCTCAGTACACGGCCTGGGCACATTTCATAGACCAGTCTAACATAAAAGTTCAAATAAATCTATGACAGCTGATTGTTTGCAATTATTATTATAAATATTATTCTTTGGAATAATATTTCGGGGCAACTGCCCGCCATGAAGGTGATTTTTATGACTACAACATTATCGTAAACAAGGCCTAGTGTAGGGTGAAATTGGAGGCAAGGAAAACTGCAACCGGTTAAAAAAAAGTGATAAGTGCTGATTAGGGTTTTTAAAAACAATATTTATTGGTGTCTTGATAAAATTCCGTCAATAACAGCTTTGACTAACACCATTTACTAATCGTACCATTCGATATGAAATTCGAACATTTAAAAAATAAACAAAAATTAACTAAAAGTGGAAGCAGTAGAAGTGCTGGCTGCTGCTGCTGCTGCTGTTGATGATGATGACGACGATGATCAATGAAATGCAGAAACCCCAAGAAAAGAAAAAGAAAGAAAAAAATACACACAATAGCAGAATAAAATCGTGAGAATTCTTAAATACCAGCCAAACCGAGATGCATTCATAGATAAGCCACAATTAAAGAATTCAAAATTGTTAACCAAAAAAAATCTAGACATTTCAAATAACTGACAATGATGAAGTATGCAACACCAAAACTAAGCAAATCCAAGCCACAAAATAACAATTGGAAACTTTTCAGAACGGCAGCCAAATAATTTCCATAATTTCGTCGACACTCAATTGACTTTCCAAAAGAAAACCATGAAGTTTGGAACAAAAACTGATACAAATCAACACAAAAATATAGAATAGAATAGAAGCATCGTTCAGCTGACAGTGGGCCTTCGCATTTCTAGGCAATAAATGGAATAAGTTTTAAGTGCCAGTCGTTTGTGTTACAGCCTCCAACATACATGAAGCGCCTTGTCGAGTTTAAGTCTTAGTTAAAACTTCGCCAGGATCACAGCAATCAGTAGTAGTTTGGAGTCGAAATTTATAAGTTGTTTTCTGCCTGTGAGTCTTTTTAGGACTTTAAAAGTTAAGAAAAATCCTGAAAACAAAGTTATTCAATAAAAACCTGGCCCCCGAAAATCACATATTGTACATATATTAATGACACATGAGTACATTTTATATGTCAACATTTTCCTTTTATTTGAATAATAGTGGTTGTCCAACTTCGCGTTATGCCCACGACTCTGGTAAATTTACTACGATGTTTACCACAAAACGCGAATGACTTGTGCTTGAATTGAAGTTCATCAATTTACCAGACTTTTGTTTATCTTTGTCAATTCGTTGTCTGTTCAGCTTTTGTGGCAGAACAGCAGAACAGGGTGTTTTTTGCTTTCTTCACGTTCAACATAATTATATGCGTAAATATGCAAATCATCGTAAATATACAAAACAAAAATAATTCACTCCATTTGCCAGACTCTGGTATTTTTAATACAAGTAATTAATATTTTTTGTATTCTTTCTTAACCACAGTCTAGCAAACAAATATGTACGTAGGTTTTACGGCTGCGGTACTGGAAACACTAGACCTTTAACCAGATCTACCACCAAATTTGAAAACCACTAATGAGTCGAATGTGCACATTTTTGCCAAAACCAACAATCATCGAAATGTTGACGGGGATATATTTTATTGTGAGTGTTAGATGCAGACATTTTGAGGTACAATAAAATAGATGTTTAATTTTTCTCACTGCAACCAACCACATGAAAATCTTGTGATCATATCAGTAATAAAACTTAGATTTATTGGTTTTTCAAAGCTTCTTTTATTGAACGCTGAAAGCAAACCATCTATTAACGATAATTTATTTAGTTTAACTTTTGTGTTGGTCGGGTAGTCAGTCACTCGTATTTTGTTATATGTAGTCGAAACTGCTTCAAGACTAAAATTCTGAACTCTAAAAAGATAATTTGTTAATTAAAACGTGACTTTATTTCGTTTTTATTAAACATGAAACATAAAAACAATTTTTGACATACACACACACACTTTGAAGGATCGTTGTGTTAAGCACGTTTCTCACCGGCCAACACTGAGGCTTGATCGTGTGACTCTTTTGGATTATATTGAGTGTTGAAATATTAGCCTGAATGGCTGAGAATGATTTCATTTGAATGGACCACCTATAGCATAGTTGGGGCCAACATTTATCTTAGAGGGTATTCTGCGTCTGGGTAATAAATTTTTTCCATTTAGAATTACAAAAAGTTCTAAATGGATCAAGTCCACAAGAAAATATGTATGTATTTGTAAGTATAAGAGCGCTGCAGGAGCGTATATTTTTGTGCAAATTTCTTGATTTTTTTTGTTTGTTTATAAATAGTGTTTTTTTATAGAGGTATAGAAATTTGAAATGGAATAAAACAAAGATGAATTTTTTAAACTGACATCAAATTTACTTTATTCGAAAGATAATCTTCTGGAATTATATTTAAAATATGACTTTCGACATGTGACCGTCACGGCTGGCTCGGACGTAGTGTGATCTGGAGGTCCAATTTTCGATCACTTTGGCCAACATTTGTGGCCGTGTGGATTATAATCACTGCAAATACGCCAGTTTTGTTTATTGCCGCATCCTTTCAAACAAGAGGGAGCTTCATCGCTAAACAGTATTCGCTTATGAAAATCGGGATCAGCTGCAATATATATATTATGCCCACAAATAATTGACATCTGATGCTCCAACATATACAATCTTTTGCATTTTCTTTCTCCAATTATTTTCTTCACAATCAAAAATTGTGTTCCCACTTTGTATAATAAAATTCTCCAAAATTCTTTATGTAATAAAAATTATTTTTATAAAAATGTCAATAATAATAATAATAACAATTAAGTAGTTAGTGGCGGTAGAATTTTCAATTTCAACAATTATACGGTTGCAATATCAATCAGTTTGCAACATAATGATATTAATATTTGTTTTTTATTTAATATATTTATATATGTCCTAAAAAGGGAATAATCCCGGCTTATAAGACTCATTGTGCTTAGAATTAGAACAATAGACTACAAATAGATTAAACATTGAATTTCATTATTCTTACAGCAGAAGTCTCCCGAAAAGCAATAGCACGGGGTCTGCAAAAGCGATGCTGAGGAAGCGCGTGAAGTACTCGAATGTAGAAAGTTGCTTCTGCAGAACAAATTTCATTATTTGAAATAGTATCAGTAATTGAGGAAATCAATGCCTTCGATGAGCCTCTTAGCCTTGTTCTGCTTACAAATCAATAAGTCCATTCAAGGCACCGAGACATTATTTTTACAACCGATTAAGTCCATAATAAACTTTGAGGCACTGGCGCATCAATATTGCAAATTATTGATTTGTTTTGTGGGTTTTTTTTTGGGATCATTGTACCAGAACTGATTATGGTGGAGATTTATTATATTGCAGGGATGAGTAAGTCAGAATTTTAACTGAGGCAGTGCTGACTGTTGCCCAGTGCCCATTGCACAGTCAAATATCAATTAACCCAACCTCCCCACCAACATTGTGCTCAGCGTTTTTGTTGTTGTTGTATTTAAATGGATTTGTTTGTTGGGTTGGTATTTATGTATGTATCAATGTGTATTGTGTGTTTTTTGTTATTGTTTTTACGTGAAATTTTGTTTTGTTTTTTCACGCGAGTCTTTCTGGCAGGAATCGAACCACTGACCTCTGGACTGTTGGTCGAATACTCCACTAACTGCACCAGCGGGATAGTATTTATGTAACCAGTATCACTAATTTAGGGAAATTATTTTCTTAATTTTTTTTGTAACACAAAATATCAAGTTTTATTAATTTTTTTTAGTGTTTGCTACCTACTTATGGTTGTGGCTTTCGTGCAGTTCTCTGGTAGGCAGCACATACTACTACTCAAATACATTTGTTTCTCACATCGGCATTTAAGCGAACGACAGCGATCGTTATCTGCTTATTTAACTCGTTTTGGCATTTAGTAAACAGGCGCCTAAATCACTTCGTTATCGCAATCCATGATCTCTTTTTATACTGTTTTCCACTATATTTTAAAAAATATGAAAAACGTTTAATTTTACTATTGTACGATCCTTTTACTCCGGGTGCTGTTGCCTGTTTGATTTTCGATTTCGATTTTTTTTTTTAATAATTTTTTTCGTAAAATTTCCATGTGTATCGGCAGAACTGTAGGCAGGCGAGTGCGTGTCATTTAAAATAAATTTATATAAAAATATTCATATAGAAATTTCTGACAGATGTTTAATAAATGACTTGAAGTATTTTCAAGGTATTTGTGTCAATGAGAGATTTTGAGGCATCACTATTATGAAAAATAAAAGTGGAGATAATAGAATTACAGGTGGCAAAGTTTTTTTGTTGCAACACATTTCGTTATGATTCATGAATGTGTTTATATAGATTTATGTATGTGGTTACAGGATACAAATTTTCCTCTGGCGCTTAATTTTCATTCAGTTATTAATAATCACTTTAGTATAAAACAATATATTTTAAATAAAGATAAAGATACAATAAATAACAGCACATTTTTCTTTTGTATTATTCAGTATTTGGAATATGTATAATCGGTTCGATTTTCATATAGTGTTTGCCTGAAGTTGCTTTCTTGCGATTAGTTTGAAGGACTTCAAATAGTTAGTTTTTATTTCTTTCCAATTCAGTCCAATTCAGAAAACTTTAGGAATTGTACAAACAGATGAAAAGTTTGAAAGTTGCTTTATTTGCCGCCATGTACTCTTATATATTGATCTAAGTTTATATATCCTGCAATTGGAAACAATTTGCAACCATAAAGCAGGGTTGGAACTTTTTTCCAACGTGACAACTTATTTAATTTTGCAAAAGTGGAATGGCAAACAGTTGTTGTCCATAAAAGTACACATTAGACGGCCATAACACTGGCTGGCAGCTCTAAAGACCCCAGAAACGATATTAAACTTGTCTCAGTAAAGGGCCCCGTTTTGTTTAACAAAAAATAGTTACTGGGAGAAGAATGTCCAGCCTTGCAAGTCAAGAGACACATAATTTCCAGCCTTGGAGAGCTATTCGGGTGTAGACATAATGACATATTGAGATATTTCATGGCTACAGGCTGCATCTAATGACTTCATCATAAAAACTACGATTTGAATGATAATACAAGCATCGAATCAGGAAGTAGTTCTTTGAACTCTACTTGATTGTTTCAACACGAAAACCAGTTCCAACCACATTCCAGCAAAGCTATAGCAGACCAAATTGTAGTCCTATCCCTCCGCCCTTGTTTGCTTGACTTTCATAAATACGAGCGAATATCGTTGGAAAACGAGGGACATCGTCTGTGACTTTGATGTTATGAAATGACTTTTTTGTGGCACTTAAACACATGGATCGTGGAAGGCCTTGATAATTGGCTAGAATAATGGCTACAGCTCTTCGGGTCTATACTTTAGCTGTGCTTCATATATGTGATTTCTGAGTATATATTATATATGTAGTTGTCTTTGGCTTTGTCGACAACAACCCACTTACCTGATAACAAATATAATTTATAAGCAAAAGTGAAATAATTCGTTTTTACTTTTTACACAATACAGACACTCACAAAATATGTCCTTTGGCAAATGGGTCATGTTTTGTTCACACACTTATAGAATGAGGTGAAAGTACTGGTAGAAGAAAATCGAAAATCATTCACAATAAGTTAAAACAAAAATTAAACATTTACAGTGTATATAACCCCTAATTAGGATTTTCGACTTCTTATGAATATGAGCATCAATAGGATTTTCGATAGTTACGAATTTTCGTATTGTTTCGTTGACGTACTTGCTAAATTAGGTGAAAAATAGAAAAAAATCATTCACAATAACCAAAAATATATCTTTATTCGTTGTTACGAACGCCGCAATTAATCATAGATCTTTTGATCGATAACGCATGCGGCAAACGTTTGCAAAAAAGTGTCGCTAATCTTTGGCTCTACAGTCTACAGTAAAATATCGGGTTGCAAAGTCTTAAGTTTGAATTTTATGGCAAATATTTGTTCAAGAATGTTGTGCTGTCGCAACGCTTCAACTTGTTGGGTCTTTTGGGGCACAGCATCTTCTTGTTGCTGGTATATCAGACGGCTGCTCTATTTTTTATGTTTAATGGCTTTTTTTTTATTCTTATATTTAATTAAAAGATCAAAGATATCGTTCAGCACTGGCCCTAAATCATAGATTAGGGGAAGTGATCTTTTATGTTTTAATTTAAAATTAATTTCGTTATTTGGCTGTCAAGAAATATTAAATTAATTTTATATTTGTGTTTGCGTTTGTGTTTGAATTTAGCCAAAGAGAAGAACGAGAAGAATTAAAACATTAAATATGCAACAGTTTTGTGATATATTCTTTTTATGGTTATTTTTAAACTGTCAAAAATACTGATATTTCTTAAAAGAAAAAAATCAACAGTCACAGAAACACGATTGAAGAAAATTAAAGCTGGTAACCTTTAATGTCGCTGTAACAGCTTAAGAAAGAGACTAATTAAAATGGCAATTAATTTTTCTGGTGCGTTTGGACGATGTGATTTAATAATTTAAGGCCAAAAATGTTAAATTTAACAAAAAAAAAGCTTTACAAATTTAAAGATTCTTCAAAAAACCTGTTGATATTGTAGTTACGCATTAAACAGATAGACCGCAGAAGGCTACACAACTGCACGACTACAAATGCGGCTGACTACCATCGTCGCCCTGCCGTCAGCTATTTAATTATTGATGATTGATTTGCCCCTATTTTCCCAGATTTCTTATCCTCGTCTAATTACAAACTTCTCGTTGTTGGCCAAATTTGACTAATTTTAACAGACACCAGGAATATTCTAGACATAAAGACAATAACGCCCTCGTGCCAACCACATTCAATTGTAAGCGACACTGGTGGCAAATGCTGTACGCCGCCTTAATATGACTGTGACCACAAGTCTCGGAATAAAGGATAATAATCTATTCCATTTTATGTTGTTAGCGGCGGCACAAGATGGCGCTAAAATCTAATAATTTGTATTGTTTTAAGAAATTGGCAGTTTTATTTTCATAATTACTTAAAGCACTTAAAATAACGCTGACGATAAAATTACAAACGAGTTTTGAAAACGCTGCTTCATACAAAAAGGAAATTCTGTCAGGGCCAAATGACTCAACACCGATTATTGAAAAGAAAACTAAATAAATTTATAGAAATTTTTCTGTGAAAAAACTTCCAAAATTCCAAGAGTTTGAAAGGGTTGAATTAAATCCTGTCTAAAACGCCTGCAATGATCGCATCAAACGGATAATTCCTTTTGAACGTTTCGCTTATGAAAACTAAAATATTAACAAAACAAAGAGATAAAACATGTGATCATGCGTGATGCAGTGGCGCCAATAGACCCCTGCTGATTTTCACAACCTTAACAAAAACCAAAAAATATAAAACTTTGAAAAAGACACAATTCTAAACAAAATGCGTACCAGCAGTCACAAACCAAATTAACATTTATCAAATAGCATTTTCTGTTTTTATACTCAAATAAAACATTAGGCTGCAATAAAAACTGAAGAAAAAATTTCCAATTTTATGATACATTTTCTCATAAAAGACAAGAAAAACAACGAAAAAATGTGTCTTAAATTTCACAAGAGGACATCAATCAAATCAAACATTTTCAGTTTGATTTTATAAAATATTGTTGTCTGGCGAGTGACTTTACAGATGCATCATAATTTAGAGAAAATCGTTTTTAAATCGCACAATAAACGAACAACTGGTTTGTTATTCGATACAGTGAACAAGAGGCCAACAAGTGTAAGTTTTGACAAGACACGAAACAAAATCAATGCGGGTACAAGGAATCGAATCGATTAATTTGATTTGCCCGTCAAGAGATGTTGAAAGTTGGGGTCAGGGTTTGTCTGTTTGTTTGTGTTCGGTTTGTCAAAATTTAATGGTTTTTAACAAGTTTCTGTTCTTTTTTTCATGTCTCATTTTAATGGCATTATAATGGTTTTTTGTTTGCATTGTATTACGAATAAGAATATTGTTGTAATAGGCAGGTTTTTTGTTTGTTGAGCTGGTCTATTAATTTTTCGAAGTTGTTTCCAATTTCTAGGGAATTCTTTGTTGTTGTCTTGTTAGAAAACTTCAAATATCCGGGTTATTAAATTGTCATTTCTTGTTTGTACAACAAATACTCTATTATTGGTTTCATAATTAAATGTCATGTCAAAATATATAATTCCTCGGTAATTTACGGTTGTAAATTTTTTGAATGTGTTTCAAAAGTGTCATAGAATCTGCGCAAGCTTTGCCTTGGAATATGGATGATATATTGTCTAGACGCATTAAATTAAGTTGTTTTATGGAAAATAAAATAAAATTGACGGAGTGTTCATCAAAGCTGAGCATCGTTTAAGAGGTTTAATGCCAGACGATTGATTGTCCATCCAGAGAATTATCCGTCTTAAAAGTTTAGAGATATAGGCCCTGCTTTACGGTAACGTTCGAGAGCATGAAACAGGGCCGATAATTTCTTTTAAACTGCTCTCGTTAAAAATTATTTATTTTTTATTTATATTCTGTGAAAACTTTAAAATTCAAAATCAAAGTAGGTTTTTTTTGGAGGACTGGCTGGGTGGACTGAGACCCAGTGATAAAAAAAAAACGAAAAGAGAGGGAAACCCCCCTTTATTATTTAGTCAAGTTTATTTCGTTTTTGCGAGAATATCAGTCCAGCAGCACTAAAAGTAAATTTTTCTTAATGAAAAACTAATAGTTTTAACACAAAAATGTTCAAAATCACGGAAATTCCGTAAGAAATATTCTGGGCATTATATGAGTCCAAATTTAAAGCAACTTTTCTATTTTAAGAGTGCATTTTTTCTTCCATATTTATGTAGAGTATAAGACGGTACAAATAACTGCCCAATGAACCAACGCCCAGAAATCTTCTTCTTCTTCTTTTGGCGCTACAGTCCGTGGTGAACCTGGGCCTCAACCAACAAACTTTTCCAGCTGGCAACGCCCAGAAATACTGAAGGTTTTTTAGCCAACAAGTCACGGTAAATGATTTGTTGGACAGTTTTCGATTTATCTTTTCAGAATCTTTTATTTTGGACGTACGGACTTTCGATTTAATTTAGCTACAATTTTGTTTACGAATAAGAATTTTAAAAAGAATTTCTAAGCAAATTATTGCTGGAAACGGTTTTATTCTACTGTCCCACGCTGTCGAACGCTAACGTTTGCCAGCATTTTGTAGGCCAAAAAAACAGATTTGGAAGCAGCTCTTTTATCAAGTTTAGCAGCAGGTTGCTTTAATGAAGGCTGGCATGTGGCAATTAGATCAGTTAGATTGATTTTAAGGGGTTGTGACCTTTAATGTGCCACATCCTGAGATAGTCTTTATATAACTACACCAAATCATTTGTCCACACTTAGTTTCTATTCCGTGAACATTGTTTTTTGGGGCTCCATTCATAAATCACGATGGCACAATCCTTTCTCTATAATATAAGTAAAATATTTCACTATTAAAGTTGTATTAAAAATATGGTTTGAAATAAAAAGAGATTTAAAATGTGTACAATAAGAAAATCATTTTAAAACAACATGAGATTTCATATTATTTTAATATGTTTTACAGCATTTCTCTGCAGAATAAAATGATTGGCAATTCATCGTTTTTCTACAAGAGAATTCGGTTGATTTTTGTGGAAATTGAGCTCTTTGTTGCCGCACGACACTTATCAGTACCGTTACATATTGTCATGTGCTGCCCGCAAGCCAGACCTATTTTCTCAGTGTATATTCTAAAGCACCGTATTTTTTTTTTTAGTTTTTAATATGTTTTCATACTTTTCTCTACTGAAGAAAAATATTTAAATTCAATCTGCAGCTTTTTTTCTTGGGAAGAAACCGGATGCTATTTCAAAATGAAACAAAGTTGTTTCGAAATGAAGCAGCGTTGTTTGCTGAAATCATGTTAATTTAGCGTGAAAACTGATAAATAAATACATATATTTTAATTTACTGGGTGTGAACACGCTTTGCAATTGCTTGAAGAACATCCGCCTACAATTTAGGCTTTTGTTTTATGTAACAGTTCGTTCGCTTGGCATCATTTGTTCAGTGCAAACCTACTGTTTTTCTGCGCCTAAGGAATGCAATAGGGCCAGCATGAACAAGCCAATAATCCGCTTCTCGACAATCTTCACTTTATGTGATATTTCGATGTTTTTTCTTCAACATTGAAGCGGCATTTTTCAAACGATGGATCACTTACAACATTATTTGTTTGTTGCTTTAGTAAAGCAATTTCGTGTTTGTATCTAGATTATTTTTTTATCGCAGGACTTTTAATGTCATCAGCGCTTTATCTGTTCCTGGGTTTATGGTCATCCCAACTAACTTTCGGAGGATTAAAAAATCACCATCACCGCTACGCAATTTTTGTTGCATCTTCTAGAGCCTCCGCGGCCGGCAACTGGTAGCACCAACAAACGATCATACGCATCGGCGATCTGGCAAAAGAAACAAGCCGACAGCCAGCAACAATAGCAACGGTCAAAGAACAAAGAGATCCACTTTATTAACTACTTGAGATTAGGACTGATAAGGAGATAATCTCTGAAGAGAAAGAACTGCAGAACTTCAAACAAATTTTCCAAATGAAAGACGACGACTATTCGGTAGCCGTGCACGTGTAAGAGGCATAACCACCCCAATTCGTAAACTCACACATTCCATTTTTCTATTACTTGTGCTTCTCTTTCTCCAAGAGCCCAACACAAACGCTGGATCGCTGGATCGCTGGCTGCGATCGCTGTGGAAAAGCATTTGTGTGAGTGTAACAGATCACAGGTAAATATGTCAGAGTTGTGTCAAGGGATGATAATGATAACAATAATTATTGGCTGTAGAGCGTGATGAGGCGATGTGTCGGTCGGTATGTTTTATTTTTTTTACTCGTCGTATTCGTACACAGAGTTCGAGTATTTCGTATCGTTATTATTTTAAAACGAGGTGAGATCAATAGCCGGCTTATCTCAGTTAAAAAAAAAAGGCCGACGACTTGTACTCGTTCATACATCTTGTGTTTTCTTTTGTAGTATCAAATTCCATTACATGCCTTCACAGTGATCAAAGCGCAATCCTCTGAAACGCGAAATAGATCACTTGCCGTATTAAAATCTTGAGTTTGAAATAGGCCCCTCAACTGTTTTTGTTTTTCTGCTTGCGAGTCATTGAAGCGAATTTTTAATCCAAATTGGTATTGGCTTTCTTCATTATATATTAAATACTTTTCTCTTGTTTCATCTGGTTCACGATGAAAGAGTGCCGCCTCTAAAGGCGATATGATGAGAGCCCGCACTCCAACACACAAATGCTGCCCGCGCGGGCTTTTCCGTCGTCATCCCAAGCGCTGGCTGACGCTCATGTCACTGTGCAGCACTTTTACAAAAGATCAGTGTGAAGTTGTAATGTTTTATTTGTGAGAATTTTACGCTTTTCACAAATAATTGAGACTTTTGTTTTTGTTCTGTGTGTGTTTGAAGACCGCTGTAAATATTCGAAAAATTGAAAAACTTGCGCAGGCTTCTGTACGATAATAAGATTTGCTTGAAAGCCATCAAATTCCGTTTTGAAATCGTTTGATGTTGCCGAGCAACAGATGGAGTACATGACAATCTCAGGGCTTCTAAGGAAATTGTGATTAGAATGTAGGAAATTTTCTTGTTTTTTTTTTGCTAAAGGATTGAGGTTACGGTGAACAGTTTGAATTTTTTTTTTGTAAAACTTTTAAGTTCCAACATATTAATACAATATAAAAAAATGTACAATGTTGGAGATGTCATCAGTAAAATTCTGGCAGCCTGATGCCTGCAAATGGAATAAACCTAAAAAAGAACCAATTAAAACATGTAGTTTTCAAAACTACTGAAAGAACAACCAACTATTTTTGAAAAGTTTGACCTTTTCAGGGCCTTTATGGGCCCATACTTCCGTACAGATTCATAATCAATCAATTTATTTACTGATATAGCGAAATTGCATTGTTGAACTCCCTTACAAATTCATATTCATATTCAATCAATTTTCTTTGCTGATTTAATGAATTCTATTGTTGAAGATAAAAAACATAAACTTTGCCTTGGAAGTGCAATTTTAACTGATTCAAAGTTATGCGATTACAGCCAATGCCTCTTTCATTCTCTATAAATTAATTGCATCGCACTACATTTGATTTAGTGACAAAAAAAACTCCTGCCACGATTTCATCATATTAATCCATTAGGGTGAAAAAACTAAGCAGCTAAAAATAATTATTTTTCGCCGACAACTCTTGCACTGTTTCCCGCGAATGTCAATAAATCCGTTGACAGATGAAGACATCCGTCTCAATCACACAACGGACAGTTTTACACACAATTCTAACACCGTTTCGGTTTTATCTCACCGATAAAAACCGAATAAAAACAACCGTTGAATGAAATTCTTAATGCATTTTCCATTACCAAAATAATAAAAACTGGGGAAAAAAAAGACGAAAAATGTTTTTGTGTGTAATTGTGGTACAACTTGTGTTAACGTGTTAACTTGGTCGAATTGTTTGCTGCTGAAGAAATGTGTGAAACGGTCGAGTACTGAGAGCTGAACGAAAATCATGAATGAGTCAGTGGAAGTGAGTGACGTTTGAAAATGCCGCCGCTGATCAAACAACAATCTGATCACTTAAATAAAAGAGTTTAAAACCTTAAAAGCCAAGTCCAGTAGTCAGCCAGAGGAATTACTTGGCTGATAAGCATCCATTAAAGACAGGCCACGATTTTCGGTAATTTGTTGTCTTAATATTAATGACTTCTAGTTTTTGGCTGCCTGGCGGCTGCTTCATGATTGTATGAATGAAACTGTCAGTTGAAATTATTCTGCCGGTTACGCATTTCCCTTGATTAGTAAGATTTTTTTCCTTTGTTTTTTTTTTTTGTTCTTTTAGCTAAAATTTGAAGAGAAAATCAAATCAAATTAAGTTTTAATGCTTTTCAAATCAAAGTTCTTATTGTTTTAAATCTCAGACTTTAGAATGGAAATCAATATTGTTGCTCATTTTATTTTTGCTGCTGGAAGATTTGAGGGGTTTTTTGGAAGCTGCTGTTGGAGATAAATCTGAGCTCAAAACTTGATTAAGAGAAATGGCGCCAAATTTAAAATAAAATACTTAAAATAAATATATAATACATTTAAAATTATTGTTCATTTCATAAACCAAAATCCTGGTCATAAGATTCGACAGATTGTGAAGGTTTTGTTTTAAGAAATTTTATATTATTCAACATCTTAAATAAAAGCAACTAAAATTGCCTGGCGACGTTCTCAAAATTCTCCTATTTTATTATAAATATATATTTGAAAATGATTTATAATCCTTGATGTATGAATTGGCACAGTGTTCGTACGATTCCTATCAAACACTCTGGGTGTTTCTGCAGGCAAGCAAAACGCCACAAAAAAAACCAAATTCATAATCTAGGTTATTTTGACGCATGGAACAAAGCTTGAAGAACTGTTTGCTTTAAATGTGCAGATATCTGGTAAAATTATATTTCATATTTTAGTTCTTAAATATTAACAAAAAGCGAAAGGAATTAAAAGGTATTTTTTTGTGACCCATATCCAATTTTTAATTTTTTTTTATAATATTTTTATATATAAATATGTCCAAATGTGTGAAACTATATTTCATATTTTAGTTCTTAAATATTAACAAAAAGCGAAAGGAATTAAAATGTATTTTTTTGTGACCCATATCCAATTTTTAATTTTTTTTTATAATTTTTTTGAAATAGATTGAATTATAAATAAGTAAAAACACATGAAATTACGTCTTATATTCCAATTCTTTAATATATTAACACAAATCTAAACGAATTCAAAGGTATGTTTTTGTGACCCATATCCAATTTTTCGTTTTTTAAATTTATGTTTGAATAGGTTAAAGAATAAATAAGTACAAATGTGTGACATTACATCTTATATTCTAGTTCTTAAATATTAACATAAAGTTAAAAGAATTCAAACGTATTTTTTTTTTGTGTGACCCATATCCAGTTTAATTTTCTTTACTTTAATTTGTATGAAGTAGGTTGAAGTATAAATAAGTGTAACAGTCTGAAAACACAATTTGAATATAGACGCTGTGTATGTTTTAGAAATATGTAAGAGTTATACATTTGACCAACGGCCTTGGGGCAAAATTTGTTTCAGATTTCTTTTCGATAATGCCAAGACCAACAATATGTGATATAAATTCTTTTGAATTTCTAGTGCTGTGCAGTTAAATACATTATGCTTTAGTGAGTTGAGTGCCCGATGGAATAAGTTTTAGGCAAATAATTTAATGGACCAGGTAGTTTTGCGGGGTTCTTAGTACGAACTTATACAAACCGGCCACAAAATGCTAGACATTCGATATCATGTTCATATCATTTTCCAAACAGCACCGACTGTGCTGGTAAATCAGTTAAATTTGTTCGGGAAACTGACAGTTATTTGATTTAAGGGTAAGAACAGGACACAATTGCACAAAATATAATTTTTCTGTGCCATAGTTTTTCCAATTGTGCCCACAAGTAACTGCATTATAAATATTTATGTATGTAGTTTATGTGTATAAATATTTCAAATAAAATGTCAAATGAAAAGCGAATATTCGAAATTTTGTTTTCCATTGCCAAATCTTGGGAGTTGCTGAATCGAAAGACCAGAAATTAATTTTCTGGACTTTTAAACTCTTAAAGTCAATGGTTCAATGAATTTGTGTTAATTTTATATAAAAAAACTTTTGTTTTGTGGTAACAACTTTACTTTCTTAATAATATTCCATTAAACTGTTATTTTATTCATACGAACCGTTTCTCTATTTCTCGGGCCCCGTAAAGTTTCAATAACACAAACAAAATTATAGCTGTTTTTCCTGGATACAAATGCGAACCTATAAACGGCTTTTCCGCATTCAAGGAAATTTTTCTTTGTTTTATATTGCAATATTTTTACAAAAAACTTTCAGCCACAACTTTTTCATATTCAAAAAATATTTTCAAAAAACAACTTTTTTAGCAAACAAAGTTTTTTTGTTTTTCTGAAAAGAAAACTTTTCTTGGGGATATTTTCCCTCAAATAATTTGATGAATGAGCAAAATATTTATTAGAATACGGACCTACTGGATTTGTTAATTCAGTCAAACCTTTATTATCTAAAACAAAGTTTTGCTGATTCAATGAATTAATTGATTGAAATTTTTTGAAAAAAATAAAATTTTATACAGATAGAAAACAAAAATTTTCGTGGCAGTCAAAGGTTATTGTTGTTGTTCCACAGTGACATAAAACAGTGTTCGTTGGATCGTTTTTGAAATCCTGCCACAAACTGCACTGTAATCCTTGTTTCTGGGTGAAATACCGATTTTATTTTATCTTTATTTCCTAAGAATCCTGAAATTACGGGTACAAAATCTTATCAGACAAATACAAACCTCGTTGTAATATAAAAATAAATTGTTTTGCGGTTCTAATCTTTAAAGTACAAATAAACGAAATTTAATATCAATTTAGCCGGCGAGCTCGAGTTCAACGAAAGCACAAGTGAAGCCCAAATACTTGCACAGAACAAGTTTGTTAACAAATAAATTAATAGAGGAACTGTAACCAAAACAAAATTTATGACAACAGCTGGTGCTGCAGGCAGTAAAACTTTTCGTTTGTGTTCTTTTACTGTGCAGCACCCTGTATATGTATTTATGCTTAAAAACGTGTAAATCATGAGACCTTCTGGCTTGAGAACAGAATGTTTACGAAATTAAACAAATATGTACATACGAAGGTACATACAATATACATACGAAGAAATTAATAAGATTAAAATAGTTTAGATAATAAAAATTCATTTCCATTTTATATTATTATGTACATGTATGTATGTATGTATGTATGTATGTACGTATTTGCCACTGATGGTTAAAACGAGCCATGTTGAAGTGGAATTGTTTGTTGGTTTTCCCCTTTTGTTTTCCTCGAGATAGTGGCAGCCAAATGCCACCAACAAACCTTCCCGGCCAACCAACCAGCCAGACACGCCAGACGTTTTCAATGCAGTAGCCACAAAAAGATGTGAAAAAGCTTAATTTGTTATTAAATATGTAGCAACAAAATACACACAATTTTATATTAAATAAATTAAGTTTTATCTTTATTTTGCTCAAAGTTTGTCATCATGTTTTTGTTGTCGTTTTAGTGTTTTTGTTTTCTGTTTTCTGTTTATGCCTTCCAGCTTAATTAAATATTTAAAAAAGGTTTTTAGTATTTTGTCACCTCCACTTTGCCGCAGTATAACAGTCAGCAGGTCTGAACAACGCAACTATAAAAAAACAAATTAATTATTTCTACATACATACATACATACATACATACATACATACATACATACACGGATGTGTGTATGACGACGAGTTCCTCTCAGCAAAGTTATTTGTTCAACCGCGCAATTTATTCACAAATATTTACAGACATTTTTTGTAAGAAAAAACAAAAGCCCAAAATTAGTAAAATATTGTATGAAAATAATTTGTTAATTGATGAGAAATTAAATTATATATAGAATCCGTCAAGCGGCATCGCTATACAAGTTAATAGTGTCGATATTTTGCTTGAAAAATCCCTTAATTATAATTAATAAGAAAATAAAGTATGGCCCATCGTTTGCCCCCTTTCTCACATCTTTCTGGTAGCGTATGGATTCCGCGCTAAAAGAACTGCTCCGGTTTTGAGGTACAGAATGAGTCAAGCCAATTTCTGATAAACCGATCTGAGCGTAGAACGTATTCCTGTAAGGGCGTTGTGCATCGATCGAAACAAATAGTAGTCAGAAGGGTCAAGTTCTGGGCTATAAGGCGGGTGAGCCACAACTTCCCATCCCCGGTTGCCCTAATAGCTTTTGATGGCTCATAGTCAATATATAGTCAATATATTCCATCATGATGGAAGATTATGGCCTCGAATATTGTGGTAGTTTTTCGGCGATTGCTCTCTTTAAACGAATCTTTGTTACAGGTCCCCTGTGATCGGTTGACCCGATTTCAACAGCTCATAACACAATTTTCTATACATGAAAGACTTCCCCGTGTAACATCTTTTTTAGGCTCCAAATTCAACATTATTATAGCGGCCGAAAAAATGTGTGTTTACACTTTGGCGTCTAACGGATACTCAATTATAATGACACATGTTTATCCTCTAAAATACCATATTGTTTAGTATTGACACAAACCATATGCGATAGTTATGCCAGATGTAGTCTAAGTGGACATTATTAACTTGGATTGATTGAAACGGAGATTGTCCGTCAATTTTTCTTAATGCAGAACGAATACAAACGAGTCTAATTGTATGAAATATCTTGGAATGCAGCTGAATAGAAGATTTACTTGGAAAAACTGTATTAAGACCAAAAAAAGAGAACAGCTTCATAACAAAACTAAAAGGATGTATTAGGCCTTGAACACAAAGTATGGCTTTACGAAGCCATCCTAAAACCAATATGGAAATATGGGATAAGACTATGGAGAACTGCCAGCAATTCCAATATTGAGGTATTGCAGCGATACCAATCTAAGACCTTAAGAACGATAACAATAGCTGCTTGGTACTTGACTAATAATAATATTCATCGATATTTAAAAATACGCCCTATCAAGGACGAAATTAATAGGTCCAGCAAAAGATACGTCGATAGGCTCAGCAATCATATAAATGTCCTGGCCACTGCCTTATGAGATGACAGCGAGGAAACAGGAAGGTTAAAAAAGGGTTCATCGTTTCAGATTTGCCTTTTACAAAATATTGAGGTTAAAAAGGGTTCATCGTTTCAGATTTGCCTTTTACAAAATATTGAGGTTAAAAAGGGTTCATCGATTCAAATTTGCCTTTTAGCAAATATTGAGAATATTTAGAAAATATTAGAAGAATATTTAGAAATTGAGGTTAAAAAAGGTTCATCGTTTCAGATTTGCTTTTACAAAATATTGAGGTTAAAAAAGGTTCACGTTTTAGACTTGCCTTTTACAAAATATTGAGGTTAAAAAGGGTTCATCGTTTCAGATTTGCCTTTTAGCAAATATTGAGAATATTTAGAAAATATTGAGGTTAAAAAAGGTTCACGTTTTAGACTTGCCTGTTACAAAATATTGAGGTTAAAAAAGGTTCACGTTTTAGACTTGCTTTTTCCAAAATATAGAGGTTAAAAAGGGTTCATCGTTTCAGATTTGCCTTTTAGAAAATATTGAGAATATTTAGAAAATATTGAGGTTAAAAAAGGTTCACGTTTTAGACTTGCCTTTTACAAATTATTGAGGTTAAAAAAGGTTCACGTTTTAGACTTGCCTTTTACAAAATACTGATTTGTTAAATATGTAAATTTAAATATTGCTTTTAAGTACTATTAAGTATTAAAAAAAATTAAATCTGTGCATAAATAATAAATTAAAAAATACGGAGACCGCCATGATGGAAAATTAATATGGAATTTCATGTTGCATATAAATATGTAACTTTAAGTTGCAAAAAATCAGAACATGACGTGAAACTAATGAAAACAAATTCGATAGAAACCAAGTGAATCAAAGCAGACGAAACTGAATGAACGGCTCCCTTCGCCCTTTTAGGTTAACCGATCACTTGAATCTATTTACACACACACACATACACATACATAATTTGTAACTAATAAATATATCATAATTTCGAAAAGAAAAACTTAAATACATTTTCAGCTGCTGAAATTTATCGCAATATATTAAATGTTGTCGCAATATTCATTTCATTTTAGGGAAGAATGAAGTGCCTGTGGTTGTGCCCGTGGCCGTGGCCGTGCTTGCGCCATTACAAATAGATATTATCCACCATAATTTAACACATAATTCCGTATCCATTACATCGAAAATTGTTTATGCAAATTTCATTGCAAATGACTTAATCGTAAGTAAATAAAATATAAAAATGTACACAAGCTGATCCCAACAAATGGCCGAGACGAGTGTAAATAAAAATTAAACGATTATTGACAATCAAGTGCGCTTCTGTCTGCCGCACCATCTTCAATGCCACAAATCAGAGCTGGCAAATTTGGTACAATTGTACTTTTTCTGATGTCATCGAACATTTGCAAATTGTATCAACTGTAGATTGCAGGATTGTATTTTTCTGCCTTTAATTGTACTAAGCCCCAGTTTTGTTTAATTTGTATTATTTTTATGACACAGATTTATTAAGAATATAACAGAAATCGTACATTAAATTTCATTTCTGCTATAACAACAATAATAAAAATATTGAAGATGTATAAACGATTTACATACATATAAAGAAAATTAAAATATTAACTGGCTTTAACATCGTTTTCGAGATCACAACAATTTTGATAATAACTGATATTGATATATTTATATCGGCAGCCGATAGTCTTGAGTGCTTTAATTATTTATTATAATTTTTAAAAGTAAATATTTTCTTAACTATTCGACCTAAAGCCGGACTGAAAACTATAAAAAGAATATTACAATAAAAAACAGAAACAGTCAACAAATAAACAACTTGTTATAAAATTTTAATTAATTAGTAAATTAAAATGCAAATAATTATATTAAATATTTATATCATAACAATTGCAAATTTTATGAATTCAGTAACTCTTTTGTTTGGATTAAGCCTTTTTGCTTTTGATTATATTTTGAAAAAGAAAATATTCTTTTTTCCGCCAAATTTGCTGATAAATGTGCAACAGATCACATTCCTCTGATGATTTTTGTGAAAGTTCTTGAAACATAAATTCATTGGCTTTTCTGAAGTAAAACAGAAACTATTGCCCACAAATCGCTAATATTCGAATCTTTGTAAGACTTTAATACTTCAACATCAGCAAGAGCTCTCGCGTGCAAATTTATTTGTTATCAAAATTTTACTAAAACTGAGGAGATGCGTTAATGGTACTAAATATGCCATTTGTGTACCCTGGTACTTTTCGAGTTTGTATCGTATCAATATAAACACAATAGTAGCAATTTTACCGGCGTCCCTGATGTATGTATTTTGCAGTTTCGTTCGACAATTTTTCAATTCAGGACAGCAACAACAACGCACATGAAAAACGATCGGCACATTTAAAACGAACAACCAAATTAAAAATCTTTACAACTATTTATGTACTTGCAGTGCTGTCAATATACATACATATTATGTACATAAAATGTATGTATGCAAGTACATTAAGCCATAAGTCATATGTGTATTATTTGGCCAGCACGAGTGTTGCCGACTTAGAATATAATCGATATAAATTACAGCTGTCGAAGCTGTATAAATTTTTAATATTTGTATTTGAGGTCTTTGGAAAAAATCCTTTCTTTAGTTATTAAACATAATTTTATTGGTTGAAAATTAAAATAGAATTAAACTGTTATTATTTAAAAAACATGAACTGTAACTTGAATTTGTTATTACTTTGTGCTATAAAATGGCCAACAAATAAAAGTTATTAAGCAGAAGCTTAACAAATTGCAATGAGACCATTAAAATGTTTTTAGATATCCGCTTAAATGTTTTTTATATTAACACATATTGCTGTGAACTTGGCAACGCTGGTAAATACTTACTTTTCCGCTGGCTACAAAATCAACAGCATTACTCAGATTTAGACACCACAGGCTGTTTAAAGGTTGGTTTGGATGCCAGGAAAACTTACAGTCTACGCAACGGGTTGTGTAAAGACCATTTAAACAAAAGCTAAACTGTTGAGTTGTTCGAACGTGTCGTGTCGTGTCGTACGGACTAAGTTTGTGGCGAACACTCGTCGACGATTTGGATAGAGATTTTGATTTTGCCACAACGTGGGCGGTAACCGAACTCTTGCATCTCGTTCATAATGTTGAGGAACATCCAGGATCGTCAATTAGTGGGTGATCTCGGCGAATCGACGTCTCCAAAAAGTTTCCTCATCATATAGTTTCTCGAATTGATCACCGGCATCTTGTGTTCTTAACAACATGAGTCATTTTCTTTTAGCTCTTCGTGAAAGGTAAGATCTACCTTAAAAGGCCACCAGCCGGTCCAGGCCTCCTTCTCCTGGAATGCGTGCAGATATCGAAACACAAATATGCGTTTTATTGATGGAAAATTTCGTGTAAAGAAAGCAGATATGGGCAAAACTTGTTTAGTTGTTGTACTGTGTCAATATCAGTCAAATAGGCGCCACGGCAAAGCTTTCCTGTCAGGATCAAAATGTATTTGCCCTGGCCAGACTAAACGCGAAAGTTGTAAACGAAATGAAAAATTGTCTGCAGCTTCGAAATGGGGAGCGTAAAAACTGGGAAATTAAGAGTTCAAATGGAATTTTAGAGGCACAAGTTTTCAATTTGGCATAAAAGTTGAAATCAAAAGGAGAGACCCGGCAAAATCTGGCACCTATTGAAACCAATTAACCGATCAAGTACCACGAAACAGAAGTATTCACAGAAGTTGTCCGGACAAAGTTCAGCTAAATACATATTTTCATATCGAAAAATTTGTGTGGCAACTCAAAGCTGCCGTATACGAAGAAGATCTATTACTTTTGCAAGGTGGCAATACTGCAGCGACTGACTTCTATTTTCTTTGTGTCAAAATGCAATTTCTTAATTATTCCCAAAAGTTTTGTTTTTCCCAGCAACGAATGAAAAAACAAACTTACTGTTGCTTGGGTCTGGTGAAATGCACTATTTTACTCGATTTTTCACTTTATCGATAAGTTTTCGATTAATCGCTTTCTTTAGCTCGATTTTACTTTTACTTTTATTTTTTAAGTTTTTATATATTTTTTTTTTTAACAAATTCTGCAACTTAATTTAACAAACGGCAAATGAATAGATAAATTTTATATAATGAGCAACTCAATGCCAATTTGTGAGAAAAATTATTCTGAAACACATTTCAGCTGAAATATTTACTCTTTCTCTGGGGAAAAGTGTCATCAGACGAGACATAAAAAATATTGCTGGTGGGACGAAAATTTTATGCGAAAATAGCAGGTGGGAAAAACTTTTCTTACAGGTTTTTTTTTTATAAATTTCTTTCTTTTCAGTCACAGATTGACGAGAACTGATTTTATCACAATAAATCGCAGTGTAACCTGTTGGTTTAGCGCAAAACCTGTACAATAATCATATGCATTTTTATCACATTCACTTACAGCATTTGTGGCATGAATGCAAACAGCAAGTACCGCCATTTATGGCAGAAAGCCGGTGCATTTAACAAGAAGTAAAAGTCTGATTTAAGTAAGAAAAAACGCAATAAAAACTGACTGCGCGCAGAAGTTGTTTTTGGAGCTGGTGGATGGATGATGATGTGCCTGCGGTTTCTCTGTTAAATACCGCTGTGCAACGTGTAGACAAATAATTAAAAGGTGTCTTAATCGCACATTTCCTATAACGCTACAAAATGTTATCGCAAATGCATTTCATTTTTATGGGGGCCATTCGCAACTCGCGTACATTAAAGTTCTATAAATTTCATTTGCCAGAGTTGCTAACACTGGTTTTACTTACTTACACACACACTCGTACATATTTTGTTTATTTAATATATGGACTTTTATTATTTTTTTTTTGCTTTGAGAAGGGCTTAAGCAACACAAATCTTTTGGAATCTGTTTAAATTTAATAATTTTCAACAGGCTGTTGGTTCGAAAATTGTTGTTTTAAAGAAAAGTTCTCATGCTGGAAATATTTAACTCTTTTGAAAGTTGCACAATTTACTGGCCTTGCTGTTATTGTTGTTGTTTTTGTGGTTATGTGTAACACCATCCAGCACTTCACATGTTGTTGCACACACACACACACACACACACACGCACACGCACACATGTATTTAAGCCACTGCCGATTATTATAATGCTGATGATAATAATGATGATGATGGCCATCATCTTGAAGCTGTTGAATATAAATAAAATAAATGTTAAGGATTTATTTGCTCTGAAATTATCATAAACAAATAAGTAGAATATGAAGAAGAAAAAAGTCCAACAAAACAAAATCATCTACAAAGTACAAGTACCCCCGGCACAGACAATGGAGACTGAACGCAGCCGCTTAAACAAATTCCAAAATAGATGTTCGTCCGTCCGTCCGTTCGTTCATTCCTGAAGAGGAGCGAGTGTGGCCTTTTAATAACTTCTTAAAACATTTGTACTCTCGTACATTCTAGTACATACAAATTCAGAATTGACTACATCAGGTTTTACACTGGCAGACACTTTTTCATTCTTTTCCAGCGTCTGCCCGATCGCTTGTCTCAATCTTCATCTCGCATCACGCATCTCGCATCTCGCATCACGCATCACGCATCTCTCATCTTTTGTTTAAACAGTCTTAAGTGCTAAACTTGGAAATGAGTGTCTAGTGGCATTAAAATGTGTGCACTTGAATATTTATTTATGTATTTATTTGAGTTTTTCTATTATTCCAACTTGTTGATCTGTGTCCACGTTTAAGTGCTACTGGCGTTTTTATCTGCTGATAATAAGTTTCGTATTATTGTTTCAGTTGTTGTTCGAACGCGAACGCACAAATGCGTTACACTCATTTTAGACATTTTGTAGGCATAATTTAAAATGCGATTAAAGTGTTTCATGCGAACTTGAGTGCGTCCATATTTCTTCTTTATTGTACTTTTATTGCATGATTTGGTTAAACAAGAGGAAAGATTCCAAGAGCTGTTCGATTATATACATATATTTATATGCACAGGCGTTTGGACGTGACAGCGGAACTCTTTAGCGCCGGTGCCACACACATCAAACTGTTTGCTCAAATTTATGGCTGGACTTAGCACAGCCACACACACACACACACACACACATCGAACTCATTGCCTGCGTCTTCAGTCTAAAATTATTCTGAAAAGGAAACAACTTGGGATTTTGTTAGCCGGAAAATGTTTCCTCATTTATCCAAAATTTAGGCTTGCAAGAGGCACGAGAAAAAAGAGGCCAGTGCTGGGAAACTCCTGCCCACTATATACCACATGAAGTTAGCTGCAAGCTAATATTTTTTATATTTCATTTTATTTTTTGCTTCGCTGTAAATAATACAAAATTTTGTAATAAAATTGTTTGTTTTTTCTTCATAATGATTTAAATTTAATCTCAAATTATGAAATAAAATTGTTAGTGAACTCCAATGAGACCAACAAATACAAGAGATTGATAATTTAAATATGTATGTTTAGAATACAGTATTAAAAGATAGTGAATTGAACATTTTGAAAATTTATTTAATTTATAAACGGCAGTCTGCTGAGCTCGCCGCCATCATCGAATATCACCTAAATATCAGCAATAGCTAATAGATAGACATGTTGATGTGTTATCCAGAAGGCGAGAAAAGACAAGGCTTCTGAGTTGGTAGACTCGCCTGTACATTCACCTCAATCTAGTTCCGGGCATAAAGCAGACCTGTGGCAAGGCAACAGCACCTCGAAGATTTTCTTCTTCCTGCGTTTTTAAGTTTCAACCACAACCAGAACGTTGCAGCCAAGGATTAATGACCGAACCGGAACCCCCGATCCGTTCTGCCCACTTGACCTTTGGTGAAGGCTTCGAAAGAACATGCCCAACCGAAGCCATACATGAACTTCCTAGAGTTTTGGCTGCCGTGCCAACCAAGGAACTGTTTCGTCTCTGTTCCCCGGAAAACAAAGTGCCCTCACTGGCCCCGCGGTATATTTCCTGTACAACACGACTGCATCTTATACATATTTAAAGTACAGGACTGGAGGGAAGGTGGTGCATGTACAAGAAACTGCCACTCAGACACTGGACATTGGGGCCGTGGAATAATAAAGTTTCTATTCCTGGATGATTGGAAAAATTGTATTCTTCCATACAGATATGTTGGACTTTTCGAATTAGATACATATTTTGTGGAGAATTCTTATTACGATTAACTTTGGAGATATGGTGAAATCTTCTGAGTCCGTACACGATTTTCTTGTACCGTCGGCGTCACAACTTGCAAACGACTGACATCCATACAACACGGAGGACACCAGTTGAGTTCTGGCCAGTAGTAACTCTAATGCTTAAAGGGTTAAAAAATTGTGTGGACCATAACGTGCGTAGCTTTACAGAAATTTGCCCTCGGCTGTAGGGCTGTTTATGTGATCTTTGAAAATTACTCGTAAATTTTTCGCTTTTGATATGATTTCGATTTCGTATTCGGAATGGGGTTAATACTTTTTTTCACATATTATTAAACATTCTGATTTGCTCTGGGACTTAAGCCCAGTCCATTCGCAATGGCCCAAACATAAATTTTGTAGTTACATGACGAATTGTGCAGCTTAAAGTCAATTGCACATCATCTGCGTACATGTAGATGTGCGTTTACGCTCTGAAAGTTGATTGGGTAAATGGTTCACACTAACAGAAAAATAGCACAAAACAGAATTTATATCAGGCACATCCCGTATAAAACAACGAACAGGATATGAAATAAACAGATTGGTGTGTGAGCGCCTGCAATAAGAACCCACCTAGTGTGTCAAAACAAGTTTTTGAGTAAAACGGAATTTAAGTTTCCCCCCTCTGTGTTACACTTTCACACTGTGCCCGTTCTCATTTCATTGTTAAAGCACACCAAGTGCATTTTTAAATTGCTGAGACTTGCGAATGGTTTCATATGAAAATTGAAGGGGTTTTTTGTCCATAAAAATCGGAAAAAAGTGAGTTCATGAAATTTGACAGGGCCGGTCACTTAACAAAAAACCCTAATTTCAAACTACATACATATATAAAATCAACATGCAGTGCCAGTTCAGGTCGTTTGCTCTGTCTGCCATCAGCTTTATAAAAATTTAAGTTGTTTGTATGGCAAAATCTAAGAATTGTTTTACTTTTGCCTAATAAAGCGAAAATTTAAAAACCCAAAAGATTTCACTCTAAATCACACACTTTTCTCACTTCCTCGCGCAGAAAAACAACGAAATTAATTTACTTTCCCACTATTTAAGCCGCAAGTCCAAACAAACATTAAGAAATGAAATTTTAATTTACCACATCTCCGTAAGTGCATGACGTGACGTTGCATGTTGTGCGCCCAGAAACGGTAATGTACATATATATGTGTGTGTGTGTGTGTGCGCGCGTGTGTGTGTGTGTGTGTGTGTTATGGAAAACGTTAAACGTATTCATGCTCGTAAGCGTTTCACTGCAATTTCACATGTTGATAGAATTTTGTGTTTTATTTAATTTTGGCGCCCATGGCGCCAAAGCCGCACAACTCTTGTGCTTCGAGAGTTTTGCTTCGTTACAGTTGGAAGCACTTGACTTGGAGTGCCAACATTTTCATTAACCTCGTGACGACGATTAGCATGGCAAGCACGCTCGTAAATTGCTGTCTTAAAGTGTGTGTGTGCGTGTGTGTGTGTGTGTATTGCTCATAAGAGAGAAAATTACATACATACATTTACGCATGCGCAAGTGACTAACCTACACATGCATACGTGCCTGCGCTCATATTTCTGGGGACTTGCTGCACAAGCAAAATTATCTAAGTTTTTGTTGTATCTGTTTGGTTTTTATGAGCGCGCCGCGCCGTAAAGATTCACTTCACAATCACGTTCATAATTGTTTATTTATGTGCATTAGATGTTGTTGTTGTTGTTGTTGGTACGTTTGTGTGTGTGTGTTTGTGTGTGTGTGCCAGTGTGGGTTTTTTATGATATCAAGGGAATTGCATTAGAGCGTTAGATAAACTTTGTCCGCATTTAATGGAGTTTATGATCCATATTTGCTCAGTGTCACTTTGAATATTTCGTTAAATTTTTTGTTTGTTTTTAATATGATTTTTTTTCCTTTCTCTGAAATTAAATTTTATGGTTTTGGGTTTTCGCTTTTTATTAGTGGAAATTAGAATTAGTGTCTGGATCAGAAGAGAAGTTCTTTTATATTTTGTCAACAAGCGTTTCATGTCTTCGGCACACATGAGCGACTGCAGCATTTCAGCAGATATTAAGACACGCGCTTTTAAGATGTTTATGGGAAATTGAGGCACTCAGACAGGAACATTTAAACTGGGTCTTAAAGCCATACAAACTGCCTAATTAAATGACTTAAAACAAACACAAAACATGTTTATTTTTACATGTTTAAAGTTTCAATTAAAATCGCATCCTGCCTTTTCTGAGAAACTTGTATTCCCAGTCCTGCGACTTAAACAAGAATAATAAAAAAAATTCAACTCTAGTTTTCTTTTTAAATAATTACAAAGTTTATTTTGTTTTTCGTATTTTCGTTTAAGAACAGCGAACTCAGACTAATTTTATTCTACAATATTTAATTAATTATGCATTTCAATACTTAAATTTAAAACTATTTGTGGCATTGGCGGGAATTTGATTGGCTGAAAGCCCTTAATAATTTTGTTATAAAAAATTTTAATTTTATTTTAAAATATTCCTATAGGTTGAAACCTTTAAAATTATGCATTTTATTAAATTGTCATTCTAAAATTTATGGCCAAACACAAGTTTTTAATAATATTTTCGCTGAGAACGGAAATGAAATGAAATAAAATATTTTTGTGTGTGACCATTTTTTATAAAGTTTATTTTATATTATAAGTTATATGTATGTCTGTATGTATGTATTTAAGAATAAGAATTGTTTCCGATACATTAAAATGAGAATGTTTTGTGCCGTTTTTTTAATTGATGAATTTTTTTGAATTTTTTTATGTATTTATTATGTTTTTCTTTGCGTTGCATTCAATATTTATATAATTTTTATATTAAATTGAATCGAAGCTCAAGCTGTTGGTTTGCTTTCAAAATTCAAATACAAGTTCGATCATAATATAAAATTATTACTTTATAGTCAACTAATTTCAGGCCATTTCAATTATTAAACATTTTGTGGGAACACAAGAAATGCAGTCAACATTAAAAAAAAAAAAACAATGTACCAAAACTGGCAGCTTCTGAATACAATAATTGAACGGTGTCAGCGCTGTAACTTTTTAAATTTTACATACACGAAAAGTGATTCATTAGGTTGGCCATTAAACGGGCGACATAAACAGAGAATTTCAACAGCCCAAAATGCATAAACAATGGACCGAACATATGGTGGAAGGGAGAGAGGGGAAAAAAACATAAGTGCTGGCAAAAGGCAATAAATTATACTCTCATACGAGTACTGGCCACTCGACACTTAACAAAGTCTAGGGCTGAAGTGTAAACTATGGCCCGTCGACGGCGGAAGTGCAGCCTGCAGACACCCTCGAACACAACAACACATATCATTTGGCTGTCCAACAAGGCCCTTAAAGGGCAATTTTTTTTTTTTTTTTTTGTTTAGTGCCTGTTGCGATAACTGAACTGACAAATTGCCAAACGATGAGTGCGATCAGGCGTAACAAAATGGAATCCTGTCTTAGTCCAACAAAACAAAAACAAAAAGAATCTTATGAGTAACCAGAGAAATATGCCGTTCATTGTTCGATGGTACTGTTTTTTTATTGGCAGCAATAAAAAACAAACAGCCAGAAGTGGCCATTTTTAATCGCCTGCTTTGAAAACTGATAGAGGAAAAATTTTGTGTGTTTTTTTTTGTTTTTTTTGGGAAACCGGAAACCCAACGGAAATGCCTGCACTTTAAATTAAATAAATAAATAAAGGTAAAAATTCAACATTTAAACGCAGTTAAGAACAATTAGCATTTTCAGAGCAATTAAATAAAGGTGTTTATTTACCTGTTGGAAATTTTAAAAGGAACAAGAACAAAATTTCTTGCTGAACAAGAACAACTTGTAAAATAATATCAGCGGGTTTTGAATTATTTTTTTTTTTTTTTTTTGGGTAAGTGCTCAACGTTGAAGGAATGAGGATGGAAAATTAGAAAACGAAAGCATAAGACTGCCGGCAGTGGCGCAAAGATTGACTGGTTATTAGCACAATGTTGTAAATTTGCTGTGATGCCGTCTCAACTCTACTATATCCCAGTCAGCCTGAATAGAAATCACCTCGATTACTCTTTTCCGATCCCTGTTCATTATTCAAAAATGATTTATTGTCAGGGCGAATGCAAACTTATGCAACACTGTGACTCATTTCTATGTTCAGTATAATGATTTCTGGATTGAAGAACAATTCCCGTATGCTTCGTCCATATGATCGGAAAATGACTACTTGACTCATACGAGTCATTGAAAAACCATTGATTTATCAGTGCAGCGATTGAAAAGGGACTCCCATAAGATTCGTCCAGATGATGAAAATGTGATTTCTTGTTGTATCGCATGAGCGATTCATATTCGATTCTTTCATTTACATATTATAAAATTCTTGATCTAGCAATCCAGCGATTGAAAGCGTACGATTCATTGATGTGATCGAAAAACAATTTCTTAGCACCGAAACGATGGACAACTGATTCGCATATGACTCATGTATTGGCTGAAATAACGATTTCCTACAGACACATTCCCCAGAAAATTGATTCGTTTCGTAAATAATGCTTTGAAATGATTCATCTGCAGCGTGTCATTTTCTTACAGCAGGAACAGCATTTATGGTGCGGCCAGCAACTATTTCCCAGCATAATCGAACTTCTCATCTATGGCCCACATCAGAAATCAAATGCGATTATTTTGCCTAAGAAACTGTTTCGAATGTGGTACAAAATGTTAACTGTGTTTTTTTTCTTAATCTAAAGTTTCTTTATAGCTTTTGAAAAAAAGGACGACAAGATTTGCCACTGAAGAAAGCAAAAGTAGTCCAGTAGGAGGGACGGAGGGACGGAGTCACTGGGCCAGCGCACTCATGAATAAATCATATTCGTACTTATATAGATATTTGTTATGAAAGCGAACAAAATGAAGAGGTGAAACTTTGAAACCACTTAAAGGCCCCATACGCGGCATCAGGCATGCACAATCATGTACAAGTGGTGCCAACATTTTTCTGCTTTATACGATTGTGCGCTTTGCAGTAGCCATGTCAGGCAGCGTTTGATATTCTGCTGATGGCACCCGCATGCTGGTACGGCGGATGGCTAAAATGAACTCAGTGGAGAAAAGTTTTCAAAGAGTCAGAGTCAACAAAGTCTTATGTATGAAAATATTAATTTTACAACATTCATCTACACATATAATCGAATGCAACGTTGTGCAGATATATTGTGCAATATTCGGGCAAGTTTTATTACTATTCTATTTTCTGCAATATATTTTTAAAGAAATTAGTCTTGTACCAGTTTAATGGTATTTAATGTAGTGCGATGGCGCCTCCATGCTGATGTCGTGTATGGGCTGCTGCAGTGAATGTAAAACTGTGTAGTCAAATTAAGACATTCACATTCATGTGGACCGCGTAAGTTTTTAATTTACAGACATACAAATATAAGTTTAGATTAAACAGTTCGGAGGGAAGAGTCATATTTTGTTGTGTGATTTTGGGACGACGTTTTACGAAATACTTTGAAATTTTCCCAAAGAAATATTTTGCTTTCCACTTTTTTGTTGTTGTGTGTGATAAAGAAGAATTAATAGATTAAAATATATATATATATATTTATTCTATTATCTATTCTTTTACAAACATTGTTTGTTTGTTTGTTTTGTTGTTTTACGGCAACAGTATTATATAAATTTGCAGAGTTTAAAAACGGAAATATTTATTTAAAGAACGTTTGCAAAAGGATTTGAGCTGCAAACAGACATATAATTCAAATGAGCCAACAAAACCGAACGATTCCGTTGGGCTGTGCGTTAAAATTATTATCAGACAAACTTAAGTCGTTGCCAAGATTAGTCCACATATCGTTTATCAAAACGAAAAAACATGCAAGTGCCGAAGAAGTGAAAATCGCATTCTTTGAGTGAAATCAAACAAAATAAATATATCGAAATTTTTAAAATTGTGGATATATCGAGGGTGGCAAATAGGAATATTTTCTCAAATCGTAAAAAATATTGTAAAAACTGTGGATATTTTTCGATATTTAAGGGAACATCATGGTTGCTTTTTATTAGTTATTAATAATAATAATAGTTTAGAAACAAATACAGTTATTATCAACATATGCGGCTATTTTGAATATTACATGTGATTTGAAATCACCAAAAATGTGTTCTGTGTATAAAATTTAGCTTCAACAATAACTTTATTCCATCACTTTGTTACATTTATCTATGACTTTTTTATAAACAATATAAATCATAATAAATTAATTAAACAAATCATAAAATTAATCAAACAAATTTTATTTCAAAGAAATACTTTAAAATTACGAAAATTCCGAAGGACCTTTACGGCTGCAAAAATATCATAATAATTATGAAAAGGAAAACAGCAGTTTGCTTGTGTTCGCTGCCTTTGAAAATCACACCAAAAAAAAAAAACATAGAAAAAATGTGATTTAAAAACACGCGATTTTCAAACCCGGTCTGATAATTTCATTTGAAACAAAAAATTTAATTTTGAACATTGTTCTTGTTTTAAGTGCAACTAAGCGAACGAATGAACACTTTCGATATCCGCAAACCGTTTCTTTGAATCAATATTTTGCAATTATTGTGCAACTGAGTTTCCTTTTTTTTCTTTTGGTTAAGAAATCAAAACACATTTTACAACGGTTTCTAATCAACTGCTGTAATCAGCTGCTGGTTGAGCATATGAAACCGTTTTTTTTATATCCACATCTGTGAAACAATAAAACGAGAGCGATTTGAAAAACGACTACTTCGTTATTTATGCAAATTTATGTTTTATGTATGTTAACACTTTGTTGCAATAAAAACGGTTACTACAGCCATGAAATGGGAAATTAAAACACACAGTTTAGGCTTTAAAAACAGCCATTAATCTATTACACAATATAGTTTAAAACACGATTGCAACAGGGTGTGTTTGACGTTTTTGAATCGGCCACGCACAACAATAACTTGAGAAAGAGAAAGAAAAAACCGGAACGAAACAGATGAGTTCACATCTGACGCACAAATAAAACAACCAGTTGTCAGCGAAAATGTTGTCCTAAAACTGTTAAGACGCACATTTTTACCTTTTAAAGTCTAGTAGGAACGTTTAACTGGAGCTGGACGCTTGTTTGTATGTACGAGCACTTCAAATACAATGAATATGTATTAACATTTCAGTGGGTCAGATTTCGAAGGCTTCTGGCGCCATCAGTTTTATGCACGGGGCGATGCTGCGTCACAAAACGAACTCGAATCACTCGATCATGTTCAGCCCAGATACATTTTGACAGCTGCACTTTTGACACATACCGCAGGCGCTCAAACGCCAAACGCTTGTGAGTCTTGTCGTATGCGGTCAAGCAGATCCTCATTTGCAGCAGCATCACAACGAAAGCGCAACTTAATTGTACGACTGTGCGGTTGATTGTTAATTTGTTGGTTTTATAAAAATATTCAATTTTCATAAGTTGCTGGCGGCGGTTTTCGCAACTTGCAATAATTCGTCTCTTTTGTGGCTGTAAGACATCAGTTAAGGGCGTTGCTATCAGGGGCATCGTCGAGGTGAATACCTACACAGAAACAAATAAATGAATCTTTGATTGTTTGTTAATTTAATTTGTGGAACGTTTCCTTGAGCAGCCATAAATTCGAGGTAGTGAAGGACTTTGTCTAACCCGGCTCCCAAGTGAACAGGACGAACAACATCAGTACCGAAATTAAACGGAGACTAACTTTTGGCAACTGCTGTTTCTTTGGGCTCAAGAGGCATTTAAGTTGTAGAGCCCTTTCACGCAACGCCCAGCTGACACTATATACCACTTTGATCATCCCTGTCTTGCTCTATGGCCAGCTGGAAAAGCTGATTGGTTGAGGCCCAGCTTCAGCCCGGACTGTAGCTGTCTAAGCCCATCTGCCAGCAAATTCGCTATAACGAGTCGCTATAACGGAATGCCAAAGCAACATCAGACCTTAACCAGACTCATCTGGTTTTTATGAAATTATGAACAACTCCTCCTTCTTCAAACTTCAACCAGCAGCCAGACTTAAGCCTGCGACTCGCCCGCTAAAAGCCCACTCATTGCGTGTGTCCGCTGGTTATTTTCTGAAAGTTTTTACACGTTTTTATGCATCGCACCAACAGAATCAGCCAATTATTTACTTGTATTTGCTGCTATTGAAAATAAGCAAAAAAAAAAAGCACAACAACAAAAACAAAATACAACAAATGAAATTCATACCAAAGTGTGAAATTGCATTTACATTTTTAATCATTATAAACATCAAGTGTAAATACGACTACCAAATTCGAACTCCGTTTCACCAGAGTCGGACTCAGCGAAACTGATTTGCATACAAAGATTCACGATGTAGCACGTAACCAGCGCATCCATCCACCCGAACACTCGTTACATCCACTGTAAACAGTTATTCTTGGTATTTATTTATTTGGTTTTTGTTATTTTAATAAATTTTACACCAAAAAAAAAAAAAAAAAAATTAAAAAAAAACACAAAACGAGTGTCCGTCCGTCCGTCCATCACTTTGTTCAATCGTTAACTTTCAAATTAAACGTGTCAATATGTTGCCATTGAATAGGTATTTTTAGTACTTTTCTTTCTCTTTATTTCAGTTCTTTGTTTGCGAATGTTAATGAACTGTAACGCAGTCGAAGTGGTCTGTCATGACATCAAAAAATCATGGTGCCCAACAGATGTTGAATGAGAAAAAAAGTTCATTTCCAAAAAATCCAAATTAAAATGCTGCCACGTAAAACGTGTGAAAATGACACTTGGATCAATCCAGACGATTTTTTTTTTGATTTTACTTCGGCGTAATATACAACAACAACAAAAACCGCTTAACAAAAACATAAACCGACAAAAGAAGCTCAAAATTTTCTCGCCGCAGACTTTTCAAAGCAATTATGCGCAACTTGTCTGTAAGTATTTTGGAAATCATGAATATGTCTATATCTCCATACACTTGAAACTTGAAACTCTCCATTTTACCGCTACGTTACACTTCTGCGGCAAAATGTTGAAAATAAATGTCAAAAATCAATTTTGAAGTTCTAGTTTTTTGTTTTCGTTACATTTGAGAAGTGATCAAATAGCCCCATATTTTGCAAAATGCTTAACAATCGGGCTGGCCTAAGGACTTAAACACATATCCCAACAGAAGTATGACCTGGCGTTAAGTTCTGTTACAAAATAGACTAGAAGTGCGGCCTTCACTTAAGCAACAAAACTGTTTAACTCTGCGTATTGGGCAATTAGATTATTATTGCGCAATTGCTTTTAGGATGGTAAATTGTAGAGAGGAGGTATCGGCCCTTGAAATTCCATATAATAATAGCACCGACCACTTAATTATTTGTAATACATATAAGAAAAGAAAATCTGATCTGTTGGAAATGCTTGTTTTCTTAAATTTAAATATTTCCCACTTAATGAATATAATACATATTTCTGAACTGAATTTCAATTATTTCAGTATTAAATCTGAATTTTTTTCTGTTAAATTTCTATAGTTTTATACGTTTTTATATGTGTAACTCTAAATGTCAACACAAATGTGACTAATTTTGCTCATTATCTCAATATAAAATAGATTGCAAAATAAATAAAATAAATAAAATAGAAAAAAAATTATTTCAGTTCATGTGTTTTTAGTGACACCAGCTGAAATCTGAATAAAACAAAGCAACATATTTCCTATATCAACGAAACGGTTTGTATTGGATACAAAATTTTATAGCATTAAAGTTTAAATATGATTTCGGCCGGGTGGCCGTCAACGGTGGCGCGTAGCAGTCGCTATTTTAACGTTCGCCCATGACGTCAATATTTTGACCATCATCGTTTTTAAAAACATGTGGACTAATGGATGCGCCAGCCCTTAAAATGCACCTAACAGTAATATTCTGCGGATGCAATGGCAAAAGCTGGTGCGGCAACTCTGCTTACTTCTGTAACCACTCAATCAAAAATGGGCTTCACTGGAGAACAAAAATTTTAAATGAAAATTCCCTATCAATTGACGACCAAGACCATTGTTTTGATAAAAAAAAAAAAGAAATTCAAGAATTTGCAACTGTCCAACTGTCAGCTGTCAAATGAAGCAGTGTTGCCAGCTTAACGTTGTGAACCTCTAAAAGAAAAACAGCCGGCCACACATCAAACGTTTTGATCAAATTTGCGTTGCAGCCGCCATCTAAATTGTTTTGATATTTTTCGCTGTCTCATGAGTTTATTTTTCCCCAACGCAATTAAAAAAAAAACTCCTAAACCAAAGTATCTAGTCGGTTTGATGTGTGGCCGGACTGTTTAAGATCAAGCCGCCGTGTTTGTTGGGCATATCACTTTACTATATGTTTGTATGTATGGATGTAGGTTTGTGTGTACATACATCTATCTGAATCCCAAAAGCAAACAATTGCTGGATTAAAACACAAATTGTTGAGGCATTTTCCAAATATGTACATACATGTGTATGTAGGCATGATCGCTTTAATGGAAACCAGACGCGCATTTGTACACCTTTTGCCAAACCACGGAGCACAACATTAACAGCTGCCAATCCAAACTAAAACCGAAACAACAACAAAAAAGTACCATTCGCGCAACATCCACCAAAAGCAAAAGAAAAAACAAAACAACAAAAAATTTGTAATTTTATAGCGTCAAACAATTTGTACACTGTATTAAAAATATATATATAAAGATATATATAAATATGTTTTTTTTTTAACAACAAAAAAGTAGTGGATTTTTAAACACTCTCTTGGATTAATTACCACATTTTGGCTATAAATGTTTATGAATCCACCTGCCAAACATGACGAGGCCAATAAAACATGGAAACAACTCGTAAGAATGTAAAAATGAACACACGCACGCAACACACACACACACTTACACACACACGCTGACACACTCACTTACACCCATTATTAAAGCCGTGTCTATAAAAAGCGCCATTAAATCGATAGCAAGCGGCAGCAATCATATGTTGCATTAAAACGATACTTTTATAAAGTGATGATCATGCACCTCTTCACGGAATAGTTGTAGTATCTGTCTATAATATTTTACGTTTTTTTTTATTTATAGGTACCTATTCCATGTTCTGCCACTTACCACAATCTCGGGAAAGCATAAGTACTTTATTTTTATAGCGAAGCACGATGACGCTTAAAAGGCAGACAAACAAGAAGCAGACCACCATCATTGAAGATGATCATTTTTAAAATTTTTAAAATAAAAATGAAGATTAACAAGCTGCCAGCCAGCCAAAAAAGGAGAAGAACATACATTTACACACACACACACACACACATGTATGTATGTACATGTACATGCACATATGATCATACAAAAACAAACAAAATACCCATAAATCTAAAAAGGGATTCCTCCGATCACATGTGTCGTTATTAAATCTAAAATGAAAGCAAAAAAAAAAACACCAAAACGGAACGAAACAGTCATGCTGTTGGGAAGCCAGGTTAGGGATTGCAAAAAACTGGATGCAGACAGAAACCCAACTAACGCCATTGAGCGTTAAAACTCATTATAGCAGCAGCAGAAGGAGGAGCTAAAAAAAAACAGAAGCGTGTTGAAAGTCAACAGCCACAAGCGTCAAGATCAGCACTTCACAATGAGTGTGATTTCCAAAATGGAGTTTGAAATGAGAAGAAAAACTGCCTTAAAGACAACAGGCAAAGAGAGTGAGAGAGTGAGAGAGAGAGTGAGAGAGCAACTAATGCTTCATAAACTCTTAAATGTCTAGGAGAGAGTATAAATTTGAATTGAGTGAAAGAAAGGGAAATTATACCAGACCCATAAGTGCGTAACTATTTTCTTTAAATTTATAATTATTTTTTAAAATATATAGAAAATATATATATTAATAAAGCAAAGTTTGGCACCAACCAATCCGATGTTGTAACTGTTTGCAGTTAAATGTCTGTGACAACTGGCTATTATTATTCAGCTGGACTGAATAATACTAAGTTGGCAAGTAAAAAGCTTCCTTCCATCATTCTAGGTAATATTTTTTTCACCAAGATCTATAACTCGGAACCCTCAAATCTTAGAAGGAATGCCAAAAAGGGCGCAAAAGACAAAATTTATGCAATAATTTCCGCTTAAGTACACAGGATGAAAATAGGCAGATTTTAGAGCATTCAAATGGTAGAAGCCTTAAAGCGGAGCCTCGTTTAAATGCATAAAGAATAATATTTACTATATAGCGGTTGCCGGCGTAATTGGGTACTTATAAAACTAAACTAAAGGCCAGTTTAAATTAAAACGAAGCTTCGATTTCAGTTACTGATTGAAAATAAAATAATTAAAAATAAAACTTAGATATTTCCATAAAATACTCATTTAAATGGCTGTGCACTTAAAGGGTATGCATTTAAAAGCATTTCAGTATATCTACATCACGATTCAATGTAACTAATGAGCGTTAAGGCGCCTGATCATTAAAGCGAGAATTATTTAAGCAAGAACTACTGCAAAAGAATATAAACAACCAATTGAAAGATTTTTAAATACACAAAACCAAAATGCCTGTTCACAAATAAGTCCCCACAAGGACTATAACGGCAATTTGTGCCCCTTTTAAACATACCTATTCACCGATTTTATACGCGTATCGAGAATCACCTGCATTACAGTGTTCATTTTAAATTGTTAAAAAAGTTATAACTTTCTCGATTTTATTTTAAATATTTTAATAAAACGAAATATTTAAGTTTGTTTGCAATTAAAAATTGTCTTGCCACAAAGTTAAAGTTATCAATTCCAAAATCGAAGAAATAAATGCAATTTTGTTCATTTTATATAAATGATACCAGTTTTCCTTAATAAAAGTAGAAATTGGCGAGGACATGAATGTCTCGCGGTTTTGTATTCCATTTAATAACGAGAGGGTTCAATATTTTTGTTTTCAGAAAAATGGATAATTCGAACTGAATTCTGTTTCCGAACGGAATTGAACATTTTGGCGTAACTGAATACTTTCCCACATTGACACATATTTTAGCTAAAGCAAAAAGTAAATCCGAGTCCAGACTGAGACACGAGTAATACATTTTTTCAATTTACTCTCAATGGAGGTACTTTATAAAATTCGATTTCTAATTCTCATAATATTCGCGGCCAATTTGATATATAAAAACGCATATTTACAATTTTATTTAGACGTTTCTCAGCACAACAGGTTTATTTTTTTAAAAAGGCAGCCACTGTATTATTAATATCAACTTAAAAACACTTTTAAGTGTAACAATTTCAGATCGAATTCAGTTCCACCTGAAATTACCAACAAACAAAAATATTATAATAAAAACAACTGGAGTATCCTTTTTGTTGCTTGTGGTGATTCGTGTGCTAAAGTTTACTTGGAGATTATACATACACACTGTATAAGCACATATCGTTAGCTGAAATACAGAACAATGTAACTAACAAAAAAAATCGTTTTTTAATGACTATGAGCCATATCAACATCATCCATGTGCTATTTCTCTCTCTCTTTCTCTCTCTCTCTCTTTCTCTTTCTCTCTCTATCTGCAATTATTATCCTTATTACAGGCCTTTTTAAGCGAATGTCAAAAGAAATTGCAAGTGGAATTTCTGTAATATGTTGTGGTTTTGCAAAACCCTTAGTTAGATGCCTGATGTTGCATTTCAGCTGACGATATGTAAATATAACATTCGTGCAACCTTATAAGTGAAAATTTAAAGTACCCATTGAACTGGAAGTGGAAGTTCTGTAATATCTGTTTGCTTCTACTGTTAAAATAGCAAAAACATTAGTCATATGGTTTTGTATTTCAGCCGACGATATGTAAGATATGAATATGACAAATGTTTTCAGTTCTGCAGTTTAAAAAACAACAAATTTCATAAAATGCTGGCTGGGTAAGAAAATGGCAACAATTATTTAGCAATTCTCATCACTGACCAAATGCTCAATCAACTCAAGAGAATAAAAAGTATTAAAAAATGCTCTTTCCCATTAAGGTTCTTATGCATTGCGGTGATTTCCACCAATCAGAAGCGTTGCGCCGATCTTGAAAACTCTCCCTTGAGATAAGAGTTTGTGTGTGTGTGTGTGTGTGTGTGTGTGTTGATCTCATAAAACCAGAAAGTGTCTTACACGAGCAACACAACAAATCTTATAAGAGTTGTAGGCCAGCAGGTAGACAGACCCACGTACTCAACAAACAATGAATGATCTTTCTGATCATTCAACAAAAACAAAGATACAAACAAACAACCAGCCTGCCAGACAGTCGAACACACAAAAACAAAAAGAAAAACTTTAAAAAATCGATCGTGTTTTGTGTTCAGTTTCTTGATTTTTTATTTTTCCTTGGTATTTCATTTTACTGCTTCACTACGTTTTTAGCAGATGAGGTTCGTTATAATAATGATCATTTATATATATAAACGAATGAATTTTTGTCGCAAACATTAAAAAAATTTATATTTTCAGTTGAAATACAAACTTTGCTAAGCCAACACCACAGTCGTTTTTTCTTCTCTTTGTACAAACAGTTCGAGCCGTCGGGGTGAATTTGAATCTCTTATTGCCGCTTCAAATGGCCGTTACTGCTGCCGCCCGCCTATTCTACTCGTATTAGCGATTCCAATTAACAATGATCTAACTCAATTAACACCTACTCACACTATTGTAAAAAAAAGAAAACCAAAAAAAAAAAAATATATGTTTATTGTAGTAGCAAATTAAAAAACTTCAAATTCAACAAAAATTGTATTAAATTAATAAAACTGAACGGCTGAGGCGAAAAATCTGGCTGTACAAAAAGTATCTATAAAACGCATGAAAATTATGCAAATTCTGTGAACATAAAATATTTACAAGTTGCTCTCAAAAAGAAGACAATAAAACATACATAACTAATACCATATAAAATTGTAATAATAAATGAAATGATTTCGGGCGAGAAATCAATAAAAAAAGAAAACAAAAACGAAAACAAAAACAAAAACAAAAACGAAGACGAAACAAGTTTGTGATAAATTTAACACTTCCGACGCCAACGTGCTAAAAAGTTGTTAGAAAATTAATGATTTAAGCAAATTCCTGGGATTGGATGACGTTTCGTGTGTTTCGCAATGTTGATTTAAATTAAATGTTTTCACTCTGCTGCCGGCCGCCTGAATAAATAAACAGTTCGAGTACATTGTCATCTGTCACCTGCCATCTGTCACCTGCGCCATCCGTCACCTGCCACCTGCCCGTTGTTAGTGAACAAGAACACGAAATGATTACAATGAATGAATTGGTGGATTTGCGTATGCAGCAGCATATTGCTCACGAAATCTATCGTCAGCAAATCATGCAGAGAATACCAGGTGAGTGATACTATTTCAGCCTTAACATTATTACCTATCCAATTGCTAATATACAAAAATAAAAAAAAGGACCCTGTTTCATTTCACACCTCTTTAGGATGGAAAAACTCAAACTACAAGCCAGCAAAAAACATTTGGTTGACAAAATGCTAAAATCATTGGCCTCATGTTTTCCCCAAATTATAATATTCTTGTTAAAATGATCATTGTATTTTGTCGTTGGGCCCATATTGTGGCTTCGAGTGTCGAGTGTAGTTCAGTTTTTTCAAACTTAACGAGTTGTTGGACAGAATGAAAAATCACAAACCTCAGAAATCTGTTATTTGGTTTCAGATTATATGCCGCATAGACCTTATACGAGTAGGTGTGTTATATGAGGCAATCATTAGAGCTTTTAAAAGAAATACAATATTACCCTATTAAACATTAAAATATGGAAATATTCAATGTGAAAAGTATTTCAATCATTAAATTGTTGGCACAAAAAAAAATGTGTTTGTGCACACATAATATTGTTTTTCCAACCATGTTATGGTTGAAATTATCATATTATTTTATCATTCCGCCTATTCTGCCTTCGAGTGTAGTTCAGTTTTGTAAACTATTTATACATCGAGTTCGTTGAGAGAGAGAAAGAGAGACTAGAAAGCCACAAGGATTAGAAAGTTGTTCTTTGGCTTGAGGTTAAATTTGGGGTTGGTAATTTATGTATGAATGTATGTATGTCAATCTGTAACACAGAGATGTCAAACCCGATTATTTCATTCAATCATAAAATTTCTTAGGCGGCGCATTAGCAGAACCAAATAAATTATAAAAATTATCTGTCATGAATTTTTAGGAAATTTTTTAAAATGTCAATATTTGAAAAACTTAATGTATTGAAGCGGTTTAAAGATTTACAAGTTTAAAACAATATATGTATGTCCAGCTGTCTAAATATGCCGATATTTTTTAGGTGCTACCGTTCTTCTTTTAATTCTCATTATTTTGTTAAAACCAATCGAATATAAAGTTGAATGTTTGAATATGGTTTTTAAGGGTTTACAAGTCCACTGATGCCTAGAGTTGCATCTACGAAATGTCAACATATAGGCAGCTAAAAACAACACACACACACAATTACCAACTATATAAATATATAGCAGAAAACTTAAACCACAAACTGGCGGGCAATATTCAATTATTCCACTTTAAATGATCATCGGAGAAGCCCAGATTTGATGTATTAAAGATGGTGTTCTGCTTCAAATGCATAAAAACCTCCGGCCAGACTCTTAACAGGACTGTCACATTTCGTAACGTGACGCCATGATATTGTCACCAGCCAACACAACATTCTCTGCACCACTGTACCTTCAAGCAGCTGAAGAGAGCCACTGCCGCATGTTGGTTGGACGGTGTGCCGAATAATCGGAGGTAAAACTGGATCAAAGGAACAAGGTTCTATTCCCAGCCACCTATTTTTGTATTAACGATATTCTTTTCTACAAACAACAACAACCATTTGCATAGTTTATGCCTCTAATCATTTCGCTTACCATGTTTGCACAAAATTATAGTTCGAAATATGCCAAGAACATTCATAAAATGGAATAATTCTGCATCTGTAAGTGCAGACCCCAGTTTTCGAGATAAAATGACTTTTCTTTAAGCAGCCGGTAGGGAAAATCATTGACAGAAAAGTCCTGCCCAGGCTGACCACAATTGTTCTCACTCTGGGCCCTTTAATTTTCTTTTGGTAACAATAATAATAAATTTTCAATTTCGCCGCTTTTATATTATTCCTGCATAAATCGGCCTCTAGGGCATATCCTTTGACGCCTATGCCAACTAAATGCATCTGATATCTTAATGGTCTGCCAGAAAAAGTTGTTGTTTTTAAGCATTTTATTTGAAAACCTGCGGACCTTATCAAGAGTTCGGGAAAACGAAAACAGGCCAAAGGCCAGCAAAACTGGAAGAAAAACAGAGAATTTTTTTTCCAAGAATTTTTCTTGTTGAGAACTTTGTGAACAAGTGAACGTTCTGGGTGTGTCATAACATTCACCGACATTTTGATGTTGAACGTTTCATCACGGCACCGCAAAGTATCTCCGGATCTGAACACTATATTCACATCCAGCTGGTGAAGTCCTTTTAAACGGACGAAGGCTGTCAATAGTTGTATTTTAATAAAGAATGGTCCAACCACAAGGCGCGATGTTAATTGTACATAAAACAAAAAGTTGTCCGAGAATTATTTGAATATATTTCATTATTAAGGAAAAATCTATGACAATTATGTGTGACGTGATTTATCGGCCAAATGCTCGCCATACCTCTATCCGATGGTGCATATTTTCAAGGACTCTGAGACATAATTGAGGTTCAATGGCGTTAATGTGACGAGTTATCTCATCCTTTAGCTCTTGAATTGTTCTTGGCGTACATTTTTTCGTTTAAATATCGCCAAAGAAAGAAGTCAAACGGTGTCAAATCATATGATCGTGGCGTCCAACTAATATCGCCACGATGCATCGAGGAATGAAGAATGAACTGGTGTTTTCACTTTTCCTACTCATGCGGCGATTATACTGATCAAAAAAGAAAATTACGAAGTGCACGAAATGTATTTTAATTTGTACGCCCGTTTTTGTAAAAGGCTGCAATAATCCTGGCTTGTGACCCGTCGATTCAATCTTTTTTCTCTTGTGGAATAGTTTGGCAATTTTTAAAGCCAGACTCTAGTTCTCTATTCTCATACAATCTAACTTTTTTATGAATTCAGGTTGCCAGACTTGCAATAGCTTTAAGGAAATTCACTGCTTGCGCGTTCAAATCCTCTTGCACTCAATATCCTGAAATTTGCTGGCCATATTCGGGTGAGAAAAGACGATGTCCTTGCCGCTGTCTGAGCACAAGACAAACGATTCTATCGATATTGCACTGGCAGAAACTTAATTCTTTATCTAGCGCTGGCTGAACAAAGAAATAATATCCCTTTTTAGGTCCTTTCTGGGAAGATTAAATAAATAATAACCTGGAAAAAAAGCGCCCAATTCCATTTAACTGTGAGGCACGTTTTCCATTAAATAGCGATAATGGGACAATAAAACAGATTCTTTTTTCTCCGGTAATGGAGTTGAAAGAAATCTTAATACCGAATAGGCGACGTTGCCGCATCATATTAACAGACTTTTTATTAGAGCCTGTAGTGCCGGACGTCGGTCGCTGTGTCACATAAAGTGCCCGAAACGGTGGCTTTATTAAGACAAGAGTTTCTCTAGTTTCGAACCTGTCTACTTGCCAGACGGCCGTCGATTTTTGATTTCTCTTCAAGACTTAAGGATCAGGCGAAGTCTCATATCTATCGCGAACAAATACGAGGGTCACGTGAGCAACACCACCTGCAATGCTGGAAACACCGCGTAAACGCTCCTAAAATTTGAATAAAATAATTTTTAGAGACAATTATTTTGCTTAAAAGAACAAATTTTAGACATTTAATTCTGATTTAAGTTTCTTTTTTTGCAAGACATCCTGGATTGATCGTGCTGGTGGTGATAAGTTTTAGCTGAGGCCGAAAGCTAAAACTGCACAAGCAAAACAGCGGTGGTGTTGCCAGATGAGGAAGTTGCTATTTATGAGTAACTTTTCTTTTATGTTGCAATAGATGTCGGTCTAAGTTAGACACTGGATGACGACGTTTAAAGACTGATGTTCCGAAGAATTTGTAGACTTTGATTTCACTGTTGTCTAGGGAACAGCTCTGGTGAAAAGGATAGGCAAGAGTCCAAACTTGTAGGCTGCTGTAGGTGTTGTACAACTGTCTAGAGATGGCTCCTCTGGCAAGAACATTTGGATGGCCTCAGCTTTTCTACCAACACAATCTGTTATTCTTTCATTCGAAATAATCATTAAGAAGAAACTGCCACCAGCTGGAGGAGTCTCTTAAACTACAAAAGCCAGACTGTTTGTCATTCAATGTTCGAGCGCGGCGGCTAACGGCAGGTACTGATCCGCACTAAACATGACTCGATTATAAAAATTTTATTTAAAACTAAATTGAACTGTTGTCCGGTCTCCAATTCGACTAATGAACGTTTTACAAATCACCGGTTTTTGTTTTTTCAACGAAATCATCAAAGCAAAATAAAATATGCAAATTTACAAAAGAACCAGTCAGTTTTTGATTTATTTTAGGGATTTTTCAAGGTCTCTTGATTTTAATAATTAATTTTCATATATTTATATAAGTAATTTTTCAACTTGTTTAAGTTGGGATTTTTGTGTAATTTGACTTGGCTAATTTCTATGAATTTGTTGATTTCTGCTTGCAGATCCGTTCCCCTCCATGCTGCCCATGTCCATGCCACGACATGTCATTATGCCGCCGCGAGTAACACTGCCCGGCGTTGAAGTGACCCTGCAAAACGATGATCTCTGGAAGCAGTTTCATCAAATTGGCACAGAAATGATTATAACGAAAAGTGGCAGGTAAGTTTTCTGCCTTGATAATCCCTGATGGTTGTAGGTAGAATACAGGATTTGTTGTTAACGAGGCGCCAGTATCCTTTTGGTTAGTCAACACCCAAGTGAATCTTTTATTTGAAACATGAAAAATATCGCGCCTTTTCAAAAGAAATCAGTTAATTGTTTGCCCGGCTTAGTTTTATACTACATATTGTATATATTTTGCTTTTGCCGAACTGTTCGACAGGACTCGAGTGAGATTTTATGATTAAATTAACACATCCTCAAAAAGAAAACAACAACAACAACAACAACAGCAGCATAGAAATGGAAATGGAAACGGACAAACAAAGACAACATTTACAAGTGCTAAAAATAAAGTGACGACCTTAACGGCGCGGGCCTTATTTTCCTAGATGTTGCTTCTTGCAGTTACAGCCATTAAAATGTTGGTATTTGTGTTCGTACACTCGGCCATTAGACGGCGGCGCCTGCCAAAATGTACAACACAAATATTAACAGTGTCGCGACAAGACTTTTCACACACAAACATCAGATGGAGAGACACCTAAAAACATTAACTCACTGGAAGATTTTCTATTTTTCTGCTGGTGTTGTTGTTGTTGTTGTTAGTTGGAAAACTGTTAAAATGAAAATCTGTAAAACAATCAAGGTTTCGGCAAGTGTCGCAAACAGGAAGAAACAACAAACAGGCAGTTAAAACGAACGAAGAGCATCGGCTAAAATAACAACAACAACAACAACAACAACAACTGCAACAAATTTAATGAAATAAGTTTAATCTAATTTGCATTTCACCTGTTGCTTGCTGCTGCTGCTGCTACTGTTGCTGCCTTACGAAACGCCAACAACATGTGAAAGAAAATTTATGTTCCACAACATTAAAGAAAACTTAAACCGAAAAGATTTCGACGGCCTGATAAGATTTTCTATTGCCTCTTAATCATTACCAGCACAAACAGCCGTAAATTCACTACCACGATCAGATCAGCATCTTGAGTTTTTTGCAAAAAAAAAAAAAAAAAAAAAACCCAACAAACAAAAACGAAATACTTGTCGTATGTATGTGTTTGATGGGATGTGATGTGGCGTCTTTGTTATTTATGAGTTGAAAACCCAGTAGGATACGATATTGAGCGGTGGTGACGTGACTCAACCTGTTACGTGCTCTGCCAGCCAGCCAACAGTTGCCACTGCACTGGCCATCCATCCTTCACTTTGTTGTTGCTTCAGTTGCAGTTTTCAGTTCTTCCTTGAAATTTAAGTTTTTATAAAGCGGTAAATTCGTTTTGAAATCATACGTATTTCTTTTGGCCAGTGGCTCAGCTATCGCTCATAAATCTTGTGGCTCAAGGATGTTTTGGGACATTTATGCTACAAAAAAAATAAATAAACAGAAGAATGGAATGGAAGACACGTTACGTTACGTTAACAATGTAACACCTTTCAAGAAATGTATTAAATATTATCTGGCTTTTAACAGGCACTTACACACACTGTTTCTATCTCTTTCTCTCTCTCCCTCACCCCTCTGTCACACTCTTACTGTGTGTTAAAAAGATTTCCAGTTTTTCACTTCATGCATTTGCAGCCGTGTTTTATGGCCTTCTTTTTTAAGATCGCACAAAAATTTCTGAAATATATGGCGCCTGTTTTAAACTCAAAGTTATTGATGTTCTGAGCAAAAAGAACTGCCAGGTTGTTAAAATTACTTTCTTTAATTTGACAGTTTTTGTTTTCATGTTGACACTTTAACTGGTAACAGCTACACAGAACAACATTTTTGGCGGGCAAGCAGTTTTCAGTAGAATTGCCAAGGGTCTCAGTAGGAGGTACAAAGTTTTATTATTACAGTGAAACTTGTCATAACCGAAGCAGTAGCAATTTTTTGCTGGGCCATTAGAACTGTCCGCTCCATAGTGAAAGGCTACAATTTCAGCCACCCGTTTGCAAACAATTAATTTGTTTTATAAAAATATTCATTAAAATTTCCGTTAAAAGCGGCCGAGCGTTAAAGTTCAATTCAATTTAACTTTTTTCTTTTGACGTCTTAACTTGTCAAACCAAAAAAGTATCTAAACCAAAAATAATGCAGAAAATAGATGACGAAAAATTAATTTTAGAAAGAAAAAAAAATATTAAAATGTATGAAAAGGGGACCGCCCGAGATGAAATAAATGCCCGTTAATACTCATTTTTTAGTTCAACTAGATGCGTTCATTTGCCTACATAAAAAAAAAGATGTTGACTCCGGCATTGCAATTTCTACCCACCACTACAATTCCGAAATTAGTCTTAAATAACCGAAAATTCACCTGATACGCACAAACCGATTATTGGCTCAAAAGCTGATCCTAATCGCCGATCGTGGACAATACAACCACCAACGTAACGAGATACGTTAAATACAAGCAATTTCACACTTAAAACTACACAAACAAAAAAAATTTAATTTTAACAAATTTCTGCGCTCAGGCGCCGCAACAGATAAATAAATACCTGTACAACGTGTTAAATTAACTGCTTTAGCTTCTTCCAACTTGATCATAATGTCACCAAAAGAAGAAGAAGAACAAGAAGAAACAGAACCCCCCCCCCCCCCCCCCCCAAAACACTATTCCTTTGCAGTCGTTTAATTTCAGCCGATTTTCGTTTATCTGATTTTAAGATATAAGACTGAAATTATCTTTAAGGTTTTCTGTTGTTGTGATTTTTCATTTTCAAAATACTTTCTCACACACCAAATAAAGTGGAAAAATCAAAAAAAAAAAAAGAAGAAAACAAAGAAGAAAACAAACTTTAAAAAGCCACCAAAACAACAACAACAACAACAACAACAACAAAAAGCTGTAAAAAAAACGACAGCAACATTTTAAACTCAGTCCAGTTCTGTTGTTTATGATCATGCATTATTCATGATCTCCGCTTTGACTCCGGCTCTCAAATACGAACTAATTCCGTATGTGATTCCATTCAGGGGCGATTCTAATTATAACACATGTATGAGTATGAGCCTGAGTGTGTGTGTGTGTGTGTGTGTGTTGTTTGTGCAGGTTGGTGTCTTCAAACGCATCTTATTGTTGCGATCTTAGAAATAAATCTTCTTTTAGCCATTATTTAGCTGGGAAAGTATCGCTTGCGTTTTGGCTGCCTTCCTAATTTATAACACTTTTTCTTTTAGACATTTTTGTTGTTTTCTGTTTCGCTGGCTGACTGGCAATAGGGCACAAGTGGCTGTTTTAGCAGTTCAAATGGTTTTTTTCTTTGTAATTTGAATTTTTAATTAAACAAATTTGTTATTGACAAGAAAGTCTATATTTCGGCTGCAAATAAAGTCTTTCAAAAAGACCACAAAATCCCAAATAGGCAATTTTTTTTTTTGAGAACACTAAGGTGGCCCGTTCGGCCGCAAAAGGCGCACTGCTTCGCCTAGATTCGTTTGGAGAAAGATTTCTGAGAGAATTTGTTTTTAAATCTTTATTGAAATAATTAATAAAAAGGTTGTTCATGCACATTAAATTCATATCTCGTTTCCTTTGGAAATTCACTTAGAGAAAAATGACGCCTGTTTTACGTGGACTCAGTTCATTTCTCGCATTAAACGAAGTTTTATCTTAGAATTAAATGTTTTTGTGGAAAAAGACTTCAGACAAACAGATTTTACATATTCAATAAAAGTTCTTTACTGAAACAAAGAAAATATTTGATAAAAAGCCAAATACCAAAAAAAGTTTTTCTATAAAAATTTGTTTAGTTGTTGTTGTTTTAGGTTTCTTATTATTTTTCATATTTTTAAGTTCGGCTTTAGGTCAAAATGATGAACAAGGCAATGCTAATATTTCGCTCAACGTCGTTGATCATCTTCAGGATAGAAACCTTTTTCTCAAAAATTTTCAATAAAATAATTCGCTAAATCAGCAAAATTTTTGTTTGCCAACAGACCCATAAAACGATGTTAGTAAATCAACCAACAGTTCTGTTGGCAATAAGAATAATTTATTTGGTTTTGCTTTTACACAATCGCAAGACATAAAACAGTATCGAAAAATATTTTTTTGTTGAGATTTTTTTTTTCGTAGTTCTGTCTTGTGTGAAAATTTTTTGCTGATAGTTTCGTTTTTCGGTGTATTGGAAACTAAAGCTCTGAGAAACAGGAAAGTCCCAAACAACCGGTAAAGTCCGGCATTCTGGATTTGTGTACGTACGCCACCCTAATGAATCGCTTCAGTAATTTATATGATCACACGATTTAGGGAGACAGAATTTGTCTGCTATAAATTTCATTTGTATTTATTAACACTATTTTAAATATTCAAACACCAGTTTGTTGTTTTATTAACAAATTGGAATGGAACACAAAAACTTGCATAAAAAATAAATCATAAAGTTTTTGTGATTTAAATCGATTTATTGATTTTCGAAACGATCAAGTTTTATGTGATTTGCTTTTGTTATCTAGAAACCAACCAAAGTTATTTATGTACTCCTATACGACGATGTTTGTATATACATATATATATATATGCGTGTATGTATGTGTGTGTATGTGTGTGAGTGAGTGTGAAGCGAGTGTTGAAAAAGATACAAATTTGAATTTCTCAAATTATGTTCGTTAATTAAAAGATTAACTTTAATTAAAAGGTATTAATGTTTGTTTCTTTATAATGACTTCAGATTTTGTGGTTGAAGAAATCTGTACCGGGCGATTAATTTTGTTTTTTTTCCATACAAATAAAACACTAAATATGTTGATTCTTTCTTTTACCGAAATTGTTTAAAAATTTGCCATTAATTTTTAGAGGATTGCAAATTCATGTTGGTTCTTTTGTTGATTTTCTTGAGGCGGGAAACAGTTCATGGCTTTCGCATATCGGCTCAAAAATGTATTGGTGATAGAGGTGCGGTGGGGGGGAAATTCCTTTTCCCTCTGGATCACATAAGCCAGAAGGCCCCTGGTTGATATACGCCAAAGGCAAAACCTTCGGCCCGGGAGAATTGTTATTTCATCTAAGAACGTCCGTCACGTGCAAAATGTTGCCAGTTTTGCCGGCGATGCAATTTTTCACACCCCCCCAGTTACATCAACGAGACAGGTAGTGAAGAGTATCAAATAGGTCCTTTAACAGTTTTTGTTTGCGCGTATGTCAAACCAGCTTTCTCTGCCATCTGCCAGAGGCTTGATTTGACACCTAAAACTCTTAGAAAAGGGATGCATGATTATCCAGACCTGCTGAAGCTTCCCTTGGCTTGAGAGCATTTGAAATTTGGAAGGCGACAATTGTCAGCCTCTTCAACTGTCCATTGCCCATTTCATTTACGTAAATTTCTCCTGCTCCCTTAAGCAGCATTTAGACGCTGATGAAATTTGTTTCCAAAAAAAAAACACACTAACGCAACCCATTTGCCCATAACATTTCAATTAATTAATCATTTATGAGTCCTCAAGCGTTAAACTTGCCAAAGGCAAAACAAAAAGAGCCACAAAAGAGAAACAACATCAAGCCCTCAATCAAATATTATTTATGTATTAATAAATATGTTCGTTTGAATGTGTGTATAATTTGTATTGGCGCCAAGACTTGTGGCCACCTGCTGTTCGAAAATGAATCCTTGTTAGCATCGCAAGCCTCAAAAATTTCGAAAATCAAAACCAAAAACAAAAACAACAACAACAACCCTCTCACTCACCCAAAATCTTTTGAGAGACGAGAGCCAAAAACACACGAAACAGAAATTTAAACATTTATTTGTTTTCTTAAAATATTTTGTATCTGGTGTTTTTATTTCAAATTCGTTGGGTTTCGTTGCTGTTTTTCTGGCTGAAGTCTTTTATTTATTTGTTTAGGTCCTTCCATTTCCTTGCAGGCCAGGAATGTTACAATTTTGTTTGAAAAATTCGGCGTTTTTTTTCATATTTTCTTGTTAGACTTTACACAGTGCCCCTAAACGTTTAAATGTGAAGACTAATTTTCAGACTGATAAAGAGGGAAAAGCGCAGCCAACATTAAGAATCTGCTCAAAAACACAGTCCAGCGCCTACGCAACAGCAGAACAGCAGAACAACTGGCGGACTGGCGTTTCGTAAACAAGCGAAAACAAAACAACAAACAAAAAAAGGAAAGTCAAGTTAAATGCACAATTAAATATTTGTTACGCCCCCTCTCTCGGCCTTTGAACAAACATCAGTACGAGCTGAAAAAGCGTTATATCTTGATAAAAGAAAACAAGATTTCATCGTTATGAAATTGTGTTCTTTCAACAACATCTCCGCTATTCAAGGGATCGTTTTATTTTATTTTATTTTCTTTACTTTGTTTTTTGTTCCTTAAAGCATTTTTGTCTATTTAATTGTGCGCTCAACAAATATGTGTCTTAGTTATCAGTTGTGTTGGCTTAACAACAACAACAACAGCCACAATCATAACAGCAAATGTTCTTTATTTAATTGTTACTAAATTGTTTGTTCGTTTTGGGTTGTTTGTTCTGCATTTACAGGCGCATGTTTCCATCGATGCGACTGTCACTGTCTGGCCTGGAAGATGAGAGCAATTATTGTATATTGTTGGAAATGGTGCCCATAGGAGATTGTCGTTATAAGTTTTCTGGCTCCCAGTGGGTACCAGCTGGCGGCGCTGAGCCCCAATCGCCGCAACGCATGTGCCTGCATCCTGACAGTCCGGCCACCGGTGCTCACTGGCAGGCCCAGCCCATACTGTTCAACAAAGTCAAACTGACAAATAATACATTGGATAATAATGGTCATGTAAGTCGCTTGTGGTTTCAGACTCAAAAAAAAAAACACAGTCCAATTTATTTGGCCCCAAACTGAACATGTTCTTAATGTTAAAAAGAAATAAAATCTGATTAAGGCAATTTCCTTGCTGTGGAATTCAGCGCAAAATTAAACAACTCGTAAAGGAAAAATATATAGGAATTAAGATGCACTCGACTTTGTTTTGTGTTTGAGTGTAGACGACCGACAAAACGAAACATGTTTATTTTAAACTGAAAAAAAATTAAAAGTTTTAGTTTTAGATAAAATAAAAAAAACTTATGGTTTCAGATCGTTTTGGCCAGCATGCACAAATATCAGCCGCGGATACATGTGATACGAACATCGGACTTGGCCCAAATACCCTGGGCACCGCAGCAGGCGTTTGTTTTTCCCGAAACCGAGTTCGTGGCAGTCACCGCTTATCAAGTAAGTGAAACACAAACTCTTATAGGGACTGTTAAAGCAGTCGAAAACAAATTGAAATTGAGGCTACAAGTTTCGATACTAAAATTTGCACTACAAAAACAATTACGACAACAAAGAAAAAACGAAAAGGGACAGCAAATTTCAGATAATGGAAAGTTTTGCTTTCTTTGCATAATAAAAATTAGCTACAACAACAACACCCTTCAACTTTGTGCATATGATTTTGTTGTTCTTATTGTGATCCACGAAATTGATTGTAAAAATGTTGCCCTGTTGTATGAAATGGTATTTTGAAAGGGGTTGTATTTTATTGTACGAAATGTTTTTGTCTCACACTGAAACACAAAATTTTTTGTTGAATTGGGTGTAGAGCCACCCCCCCCCCCCCCTGAAATTTAATAAAAACGCAACGCTTATTAATTAAGGACTTTTTCCCGTTTTCGCATCCAAAAAATTTTAAACGCAAAAACCATATTTATTGCGCCGGGATGGTGGCAAGGACATCCCTCCTTGTCGACGGCGGTTATGGATGCCAAATATAAGGATGTTGCATACAAGAGGGTTTAGACGGAACTCCAGCTGGCTGCTGTACTTTGTCGCGTACTTAGAAAATTCCGCCTTTTCTGCGGGTCTTTGTGAATGTATGAATTTTTTACGTACCGCGGAGTTGCAATAATCAGACGGAGTATTTTTTTTTCTTAGAGCCTTTTAATTTTCTCAATTTGTTAAGCCGGGGCGATACCTCATAACTGAAGCCCATAGCAAAAGTTTGCACTCCACTTCATGTAACGCCTTTTTTATTGGTCAAGAACTTCACTGGCAAGCGCTTCTGACCCAAAAATTTTCATAAAAAACTTGAATGACATGAGCCCATCCATGAGATATGCCGAAATACCCCGCAACTGCTCTAACAGTGATACGACGTTTCTGCATCGGATGTGACTGCTGTGCTCGGGCGTTCAGGACGAGCTTCATTATTCACATCATGCCGGCCTACTTCGTTTGCTCGTTAACTTTGTTCCGACTCAGAGTACAATCACCCTACGCCACTGTTCACTTTTCAAGTGCTTTTGACTACTTAGTTCCAGTTTTTACAGAAAAATTTTATGCAAATTGTTTGATCCATTCGTTTCGTCTGCAGAAAATCGCAAAACTCTTCTAATTTTTGTGGCTCCCACCAACAGAACTAAACATGAAACTGTGACCACATGTTGGAGACAATCGGTAATACTTGGCAGGCAATATTTGAAAATTCACCTTATTTTATGAACAGATCTGGTATTTACACTCAGAAGATTTGACCCTTGAAAGCCACACATCGGACTTAAGCCAATAACTTTGTCGGCGGCAGTAGGTTGTCAAAAGTGTCTGATTAGAAATCAGCCACCAGTTGATTGTCTTTGCGCGAAGTGCGCAAAAGCAACAATTAAAACCGGCTTAAAATCAATCAACATGTTTAATAAATAATTTCATTTGGGTTTTTGTTGGTTTTTGGTCTAGTGTAGTAGCAATTAATCATTGTATGAGACATATATAATTTTCCTAGTTTTAGTGTTTACACGATTTCTCTGGGAGTTTTGCAAAAATAAAAAAAACCACTTGTGCCAAGTTAATTATTTAATTTGTGCAGGTCCGTCCATAAAGGAAAAATAAACAACATGAAATGCAAAAAAAAAAACAAGGCAAACACTCAAATATTGGAGGAAAAAAATAAGTTTTCTTAACAAAAACTCAGCAGTTGTTCTAACAGGCAAATTAGCCTGTTACGCCCCATATATCCTGGCCCCTGATGCTGCTTGATAAATGAGACAGACAAAAGACGAAAGAGAATAGTAAAAGGAAGTTGGCTGTTGTTGTTGTGTTGAGTATGACTTTTGCCAAATTAAAATAAATAAAAAATCCTTAGTCATGATGCGGGTTGGTTAAGGTAAATGGAATTTGGTGGTAGTGGTAGACGAGGGACTCCTTCCTCAGTTTGTGATTTTAAAATTCCTTCACAACATTAAACATGTCAAAAATGAATCACTGAAATCAAGAATGAAGTGGCATAATTTGATCTCTTGCTGTTTCTTTGTCTTCTTGCCATAACTTTGTGTAAAAAACTATGTACGAGTGTGTCCGCTTGTCTGTTCGGCCCTTGCCGGAATTTGTGTCTGTCTGTCTGTCTGTCTGTCTGACTGAATGATTATTTAATATGATTTGAATGAATGCGCTTTAAGACGCCAGTCTGCTGCTGATGCTGCTGATGAGGATGATTTTCTTTTTTTGGTTTGTCTAATTAGCAAGATTTGTGTTAAAAACGGAAAAGTATCATGTCGTAGAGTTTGGTTTTTTGGCTTTAACTAAAAGAATTTTGAAATGTCATGTTCAACTGGGAGAGACCAGAACTGACTGCAATTCACAGACTGGTCTTGTGCCTTGACTTCAGCCAATCTTTTGTTTTTTTTTTTTTTTTTTTTGCTCAACAGGGTGTGTAATACAGGAAGGATGGCAGCAGAAATTATTTAAAATTCTGAAGTTTAAGGGCCATTTTTGATGGTCTATGGAAGAACGAAGTACTGCATATTAAAAGCCACCTAGTGTGTCAAAAAAAGTTTTTAAATAAAACCCAATTTAAGTTTCACCTCTCCCGTTCTCATATCATTGTTGGATTTTTACTGTTTTATATAATTGCATTATTACATTATTTTCCGATGTTTTTGAGACTTGCCAGCAGTTTCATATAGGAAATGCAAGTCCATGAGTTCATGAAGTTTGACACACGGCGGGGTCACATAATCACAATCCGATAGCCATCGTATTATGTAGATTTTCCAATTATTGTAAATTTGCTAAACACCCAAAAGGATCTCAATTATCATAATTTCAAAATTTGGAAGAATCGATTAAACTCCTGAAAGTTGTTGTTTTTGTTTGTTTTGTATCTGTAGTTTTGCTTTGAATTTGAAATGTTTTATAAAGACAATTAATTACAGGAAAATTTCTTTTAGTCGTTTTTGTTCTTTGAGTTCATTATTGCCAGGTTTGTATCTTAAGTCTTTTGGATATAAAAGTTTTCTTTGCAGGTTTGGTGCTTAAGTCTTTTTGTGCACACGAAACTTTCTTGTATAGATGTTTTATTTTCAGCCAACGCGCTTTAATAGTGTCCCACTACTTTCATTCAATATTGTGTGACAATTCATAATAAAATAGGCCGCAACAAAACGATGTTTTCAAATTATTCGATTTCGAAAAGAAAATCAGACAACTGCATGATTTTTCTTGCCCCCTTTAAGCTTCACATCTGCACAGAATGTGAAGAAAAGTGATTGTGCCTGGGGATGATTTAAAGTCATGAACAGCATATGGATTAATTAGACGAATTGTTTCGTTACGAAAGATTTTGAAATTCAACTTGTTTAAGAATTGCAGTCTAAAGATAGAATTTATGCTGCAGTCTATCGGAGCAGATGCCATAAGAATTTGATGAAGGGCAGTGACGAATATTGTGCCACGACGCTAGAGCGCATTTCTGGGTAAATTGTAGTGAGCAATACAAAGATATCCTTGAACTAGTATTTTAACAGAAAAAATATTATTTAATTTTGCAGATTATCAAAACTCGTCCAAAGTAACGCAATAGGACAGCTGCAATTTAACATTTGCAGGCCAAAAGTTTCTCAAATATGTCGTGAAAACCCGAACGCAAAAAGCCATCCTTAAACGCAGTCTTTCAAATGTATAAATTATATTTGTACTAAATTAATAACGAGGCACAACTGCCTGCGATTGTCCTTTCATGATATTATATTTAGAATGAGTTTAATTAAAAATTAGGCAAAATAAACGTCTATTTTGCTGTTCTTGAAGGAAGAGAAGCTGTTGCAAGACAAGTTTAGGACAAATTAAAACCATGTTCTAGAAAAGGATACGTTTCTTTTACATCAAATTGTTATTGCCGAAAATTGTGTATATCTATTTGTTAAACTTTAAACTCAATATTTGCGTGAAAAAATATTCATACGCTTTTAATAAAAAGAATTGTTTGAGATTTCACCAAAACCACCTGTTTTTGTGTATGAAATAAAAATAAAAATATTTTTGCTTTGTCAAGGTAACAACTATTGCTGGAAATTATAATTGAATATTTGAACATTTGAATGTTATGCGGTACAGAAAGGCGCTGAATGGCTTAAGGTTTCAGCGCCTTTTTAAATTATTCATGTCACGAATCAACTCATTAAGACCCCTGGCTGTGCAGATTAAACTATTAAAACAAAACTTTCACCATTTTATTTTGAACAAGTTTTGCAACTTTTTCACTCATCACCTTCCTTAAGTAATTCTTTTGTTTGTTTTGTTGTTTTGTTTTACTTGCAGAACGATCGTATAACTAAGTTAAAGATTGATAATAATCCTTTTGCCAAAGGGTTTCGTGAAACCGGTCAGTCACGTTGTAAACGAAAAATGTCTTCATCACCTACTGCTGAGGATCAGAATAATCATCAACAGCAGCAACAACAACAACAACAACAACAACAACTGTTACACCAGCAGCATCAGCCGCAGCATCAGCTGCATCAACAACAACAACTTGACATCTTGTCTCCAACCAAATCACAAAATACCGCAATCAGTGAGTCTGGATCATCAATTTGTTCAGATAAAACTGTGACGGCATATTTTAATGAACATCATTCTCATCATCACAGCCTCCTGGCCACGATGGATGCACCATTACCATCACCGTCAACAGAAACATCGCCACAAATTAAACGATTACGTTCAAACGAAACGCTGTGTTCTTTAGAAATAACAAATGAAACCAGTTCGCCGGGCAACATGTCGTCATTGGATTATGTTAACAGATCGAGCAACATATTTCAACAACAACAACAACAGCAGCAGCAGCAGCAGCAACAGCAACAACAAGCAATTTCTGCAAGTAGCAATGATGCTACTGGTGGCTGTAATGCAACATCCGTTGCTTTCATGCATCACTTCCAGCAAAACATGCAATCGTTATTACGGCCTTCACTGGTCGATTTAGCATGTTCATATTTTGCCCGTCCCCAGCCGCTGTATCCCCAACATGTTTACGCGATGGCAGCCCAACATGAAGCATTGGTTGCGGCCGGCTTGCCCCCCCAGCCACTACCATCCCCATTACAACCGCTGCTGCCAGCTCACAACAATATTAGTGATGTGCCCCAACATTTGTCTTTGGCCAGTAACGATGGCGGTGCCGGTGCCGGTGCCAGTGCCAGTGCGAGTGCAAGTGTTGGTTGCAGCAGAGGTGAATTGCCACATCGTGTTATGGCCATTAACTCAAATACCACCTTAGAATGCATAACAAACGATGCCGATCTTTCCTCATCCGATTCATCATTGATACAAGATGAGGCTACAACAACACCGGTTACAACACCAACACCAACATCAACAATGTCTGCTACTTGCAATTCAAATGACGATACATTATCCCAATCACCATCGGCCAACAACAACACCAAGAACAGAACCAGCAACGCCAACAACACCAACAACACCAACCATAAAAAGAAAGGCTTCAGCATCTCGGCCATTTTAGGTGGTGGCAGTTAGTTGCGAATTAATGTCCATTATGCGATGCGATGCGATGCGAAGCCTACCAACTTGCAACAACATCTAATGGCTTATCTGCCAACGTACAATGTAATTACGGCCTTTTAGCTTTAAACGTTTTGTAATATCATTGTATACTTATTTATTTAATTAAATAGTTTTTCTTTGCTGCCTTTTGTTTAATTAATGCGTCCTTAAGTTGGACTCATAAACTTGATAAATAATTTATTAAATTCATTGAAATAAAATCAAAGAGAAAAAATCGCTGACAAATTTTGACTATTATTATGTTGCCGTTCTAATCGTTAGCCATGGCCTCTTATAGGAGTACGAGTATTCTGGCAACATCTAAATTAATGGCAACGAAATGCCCCCTTTGAGAGTCGTAAGTGGAACATTTTTTTTTTCATTTTGTTTTAAATCGACGTTAAGCCAGAAAGAGAGTTGCATATTTAATAGTTTTTGATAAAAAGGGTTTTTGTTCAAAGTAAAAAGAAGTCATAAGTCATATTAGGTCTGCTTTGCTCAGAAGCTTTCATACTAATTGATGTCCTTGACTTCTGTGTGTTTTTTTTTGTTGGCGAAATCAGGAAAGTGAAATTAAGAGTTTAATTTTTTTTAGCAGCTTTAATTTCAAAGATAAACAGCGTATCACGTTTAAATACCTCACGCTTAAATGCCTTCCACTTTTATTTACCTCGAGCTGAAAATTCCAGTTACTTTCCATCGTTTCTTTTTTTAATTAAGCCACACGTTTAAGTAACCAAGGCTTAACTAACAACCCAAAGGCATGCCAGAAGATAAATATGTCGAGCTTCATTCGAATGTTTTTGACGTTAGGAGAGACTTACGTGGTGCCACGATAAATACGTTTTTAGCGTAACGAGAAGTTGCCTCAAGTTGGCAAAGTTTTTGCATTGCAATTTTTATTTACAACTTTATTTGTTGTTTTTTAATTCATTTTATGAGAATTTTTTTATGAAAAAAATTTAAAAAAATTGGTTATAAAAACACGAAAGTTTTGCACGACCTGAACACGACGTTATTTATAAAATATAAAAATTATTGTTCATCTTCAAAAACGTATTTCTCTAAATTAGTTAATAAATTGTTTGAATGCAGATCTGAACAGAAAATCAAAAAGCATAAAAATGTTGCACGATCTAAAGGTTTGACGTAATTTATAAAATACAAACACAACTTTTTTGTACTGAACAATGAAATTCGCTAAATCAGTTAATAAATTGTTTGAATGCAAACCTGTAAAAGAGGAATTTTTTTGAAAAAAAATTTTACATTCTTCTTCTCTGTATATGGAACAATTTTTTGTTTATATCCAATAACAGAATTCATTAATTTATTTAGTTATTTAATAAGTTGTTTGAATACGGAACTTTGAGGAAATTCACACGTTTTTAAGCAACAAATTTGCAACAACGTTTGTTCAACACAGAATCTATATGAGTAAATAGACAAAATCATTATTTTTAATAATTTTAATTTTCTGTTCTCTCAAATATATATTGTACATATCGATGCCTTAGTAAAGAAAGGCCCTAAGCAACGTTTTCCTATCCTTTCGGGAGAGTGAAAAAACTTAACAAAAATTAAAGTTTTGTAGTCGCGAACTGCTTATATATTTCTTAAATTTTAGTCGGATCACGTCAATTTTTTTTACCAATGATGTAAAATCTTTCGAAATTTACAAACAAACTCGATATGAAAAACGTAACTTTATGTACATTTTTGCTTTTTTTAAACAAACATGAAATATAAAATAATTAATTATTCAATCAGCAGAATTATTTATTTATTTTGTGGATTTTTTTGCAATAATTTTTTTTTTTTTTGCAAACGACAGTCAACAAATCATTTTCTAACTAATAAAATTATTGGTGCAGAGTCCTCCCAGTATTCGGTGAGAATTGTTTAAGGTAAAAAATATTATTTAATCGCTGACATGGAATTTACTTTAACACGTTTCGTTGAAATTATTAATATTAATTGTGTATTTTCAATGGCTGGCGAAAGCAAATCAGTCGCCGCAGGCTTCTCAAAATTTGCCACCAGCCGAACGATTAAAGGGGCTAATGAGGGACTAAAAATGGCTACTTTGGATATATAATAGTTAGCCTGGTCCTCGTATTTATACTAGAATTATATACGAAGTTATATATTTGCAGGTATCGCTTGAGAAACCACTTGCTATAACAACGATATTTGTACTTTGTCGTTAGGAGATTTTGCACCGATTTGAATTACACAAAATATTCCAAGCGTATGTACTTATCTATATATATATATATATATATATATATGTATTTATCTGTATATCTGTGGCAGAGCTTAAGTCGAATTGTTAAGTTGCAAAATTCTTTTTCTTATTATTGATGACTTTTTTATTGTAGTTTTGCTGTAATAACATCTATTCTTGAGGGCATTTTTTCCTTGAAATATCGGTTTAAAATTCAATTTCGTCTTATCTGGACTTGATTTACAAATATATAATATAATATAATATAATATAATATAATATAATATAATATAATATAATATAATATAATATAATATAATATAATATAATATAATATAATATAATATAATATAATATAATATAATATAATATAATATAATATAATATAATATAATATAATATAATATAATATAATATAATATAATATAATATAATATAATATAATATAATATAATATAATATAATATAATATAATATAATATAATATAATATAATATAATATAATATAATATAATATAATATAATATAATATAATATAATATAATATAATATAATATAATATAATATAATATAATATAATATAATATAATATAATATAATATAATATAATATAATATAATATAATATAATATAATATAATATAATATAATATAATATAATATAATATAATATAATATAATATAATATAATATAATATAATATAATATAATATAATATAATATAATATAATATAATATAATATAATATAATATAATATAATATAATATAATATAATATAATATAATATAATATAATATAATATAATATAATATAATATAATATAATATAAAATAATATAATATAATATATTATATATATTATTTATTTCGTTAAATTTTTGTTTGAATGTTCAAATGAAACAGTTTCATTTGAAACTTTTGGGCGACAAAAACAAAACACAAACACCATGTGGCATGTGGCATGCGGCATGTGCGGTTAAGAATTCAACTCATTAACACTTCCCCTGCCCCCTAATTCGAAAACAATTATGTAATTAATTCTTTTCCTGGCTGTTTCTATACATTCATTCATGGTTTTGTGTAACAATTACAGAGTATCTATTAAATGTTCAATGAACGTTTAAGGGGAGGGGGAGCACAAACTTAAAACTAACAAGAAAATAAAAGTTTATGTAGGAATATTTTTCGTTTGTGATCGAATTACGGAACAACAAATTAATGAAAATAGAATAGAAAACAACAACACAGCGACTAATAACAACAAATCAAGCCAGAAAACGTCATATGGATTGATCTGTCTTTCTGTTCGTCTGTCAGTCTGGCAGTTGACTAGTGGTTAAAGGTGGATGCGATCATTAGTCGAGGGTGTTCCCTGCTGCAAAGCCAAAACATTTGTTATCCAAATTGTATGTTGTTGTTATTTTGTTTTCGTTTTTGTTGTTTTTGGCTACAAAAAGAAACATAAAAACTGTCTCAACATGTTAAACGCACATTAAACGAACGCAACTGTCAATTGGCTGCAGCGAATAACGCATTAACCGAAAAAAATTAAGGGCCACCACCATCCCATCCATCCATCCATCCACGACAACAACGCAACCACCAACATCTGTGTTTAGAGGTTCATGTTCCGCCACATGAGAAAGCCATTCCGAAACTCGTACATACGAGTACGACTCGTACATACGCGGCTGCTATTTTAGCTCCCCGCTTCTATTTCTCATGTGTTTCTGTAAGTTAATTTTTTGCCCAAGTAGAGATCATCATAAATTGTTAAAAGAAAATCACTTTTTAACCGAATACTTTATGATCGTTTGTTACTGTATTCAATGTTTTTGTTGTAATTTATGCCATCAGAGTAATAACAGCATCAATATGACTTTGGCATTGGCAGGGGAAAGAAACTAAGCCAGAATGCATTAAAATAAACTAAATTTTAAATTAATTTAACAACGCGAAAGACAAGAAATGAAAGAGCTTTTTTTTAAATGAAACTTTTCGTTTTTCAATAACAAATTGTTCAGTATTTGGTTTAATGACTGATTGGGCTATAACTCGCCTCATTAATGTCCACAGGACGTAAAAGGCACCATTAAAATATTACAACAATTTCGTGCTTTGAATAAAAATTGAACTGCAACGAAAAAAGTATTTCCGCTTGCGGTCAGTGTGACCAACGTTAATATGTACCTCATTGAATATCAGCCCCGAGAGAGATTCGAAAAGCGTAAAATTGTTCATACTGTGATCTAAGGAAAAAACGTCAAATATTCCATAAATACTTTAAGTGCAAAAATCGAATTCGGAATCGGGGAATAATACCAAAAAATGAGCTCAGACTGCCATTAAAAATTGTGACAATTGCCAGGTTGCAATCCTTATTTTATCGTATAACCTGAAGTTAAAAAGAAGAGAAATTTTCAAGTTATCATTATATATTGTTTTTATTTTATTGTGTTATTTCAAAATATCTTTGGTTTCAGTTTTCATATATCAAAAACAAACAGATGGTCCAGGAGAACAAAGTTAAATAAAATCAATTAAAATATAAATAAAAAAATATATTGTGGCATTTTCATGTATAAAATTTATTTCGCTTAATATTGGGTTTATCAAAATAAGGGAAGGGGGATCACTAAGATCCACGGTAGGCTGCAGTGTAAGTGAAAAATATGTCCGATAGCTAAAGGACCAACGATGTACCATCAAATAATGCTGGGCCTGTGTCAATCACATCGGTTTTAAATAGAATAAAACGTAATAAAATATAATCAACAAACTAAAAGTAGGACCACCTACATGATTGCCGCAAAGCATTAATAAATGGCTCATGCGGCAAATATTGCAACCCTGGTGCAGCAATCACATATACACAAAAGTGTATCAACAGTTATTCTGTTTTTGGGCCGCAATTCCATCCAGTTCACAATATAAAATATTCGTTAGAAACTAAAAAGCAAAAGTGAACTTCCCACAATCAAAATTCTTTCGCTGCAACCCTGGTGCAGCAATCACATATACACAAAAGTGTATCAACAGTTATTGTGTTTTTGGGCCGCAATTCCATCCAGTTCACAATATAAAATATTCGTTAGAAACTAAAAAGCAAAAGTGAACTTCCCACAATCAAAATTCTTTCGCTAAATATCGAATTGTTTAATTTGCTGTTGCACCACCACTCATCATCATTATTCCAGGAGAGGAGTTTCTTTTTTTTTTCTTTGGTTGCTTGTCTTCATGTTGCAACACACACATATTCATGTTCAGACAATTTTATTGTTTGTTTGTAATTGCTGGCCCTTGAATGTCCGTCTTTTCATGGGCTATTTTTTCAACGCCTCCAGCTCGTTTCGTTTTCATTTGCTTGGCGTCGCAGGCCAACAACAACTGAAAACTGAATGGAAAAACAAGCAAACATTTCGTCTTGGAAGGTGGTAACGCATGTCATCGTAATTTTGTGTCTGTCTTAACATTTGGTTTTTTTTTTTTATTTTTTGGATCTGTCTGTCCGTCTGTCCACCTAAATAATGTGTGTAAAATAGTAAGAAAACTGACAAAAACTGAGAACGTGTATCAGTTTAGTTGCCTCCACTTCTTCACTGCCATCCCATATCCAACTTATAATTTACATACATACATTTCAACGAATACAACTCTGCTCTGCTGTGCTCTGCTGTGCGGTGCGGTGCTCAACAACTGACAGAAAATTTCTCTTAAACAATTTGTTAACAAAAACATAAAGAAAAATCAGTCTCTAGGGAGTTAAAGACTTTGGCTATAGTGATGTTTTTTTATGTGATTTCATATGTGGTTTTAGTATTTTTTTTCTTTTTCTCTTAGTTGAAATTGATATGTACAGCGAACGTACTTACACACACACACACTCACACACACACACACTCACACACACATAAATACGACTATTTGTAGAAACTCTGATCCCCAGGGAAATTTTGATTTTGTTTAAGGCTAAATTTTCTGGCTTTTTATGGTTGTTATAGCATTTTAACTACCGTTTATTTAATATTTTCTTTATCATTTTGCCTGCTTGTTAAGGATGTTAAGCAAAAATTATGATGCCGTCTGTCTGTATTTGAAAATTATTATGTTAAGATTTCATGTTAGTGATATCGATAGTTGTGTTCCTTCTCCATAGATGGTTAATCAAAGTGGTTGTATTTATGTATCTAATATGATTTCATGGTGGAAAATAGAGATGTAACGTGCAGGTTGAAAGTTTGTAATGGAATAGTTTTTCCTCAGCTTTTTTAATTCGGGAAAAATTCTACTTTCATACATTTTGGACAAATTGCAAGAGTTTTACAAACTAGCAATGGAAAAAAACAATATCCTTCACTCATTTTGGGCATAGAGGCAAAAGGGTTTATGAAGCCAGTATGAAACCAATATTTAAATGATTAAAAAATAAAATGAGGAAATCAGTAAATTTGAAAAATTTAGCACTCATTGCGAACAGCAGAAGGAGCACCTGCCCGTTAGTTCGTCTGGCCTTGCAAGAGCCTGGGTTTTTTTCTTTCTTACTCATCTGTTTCGTTTGGTCCAGGCATTAGTGCAATTCATCATTGTGCGTTTGTGGCGTTTTGTGGCATGATTTTGTGTTTCTGTGCTTCTGATTTTTACAATCTTATTGTCTTGTGTTCTACACACACGTTTTAAGCCACAAATATTATCATAATTTTACCAACGTTTCTAGTTTAATAATATTTTGTCCTTGAGTTGAGGGTTTATTGCATGTTCGAAGTAGGAATCTGTATGTTGGGTGCAAGAGATATTTTAGTGATGCCACTTTTCTTATTTCGAATTATTATTTAAGTTTTGAGGACAATTTCAGAGTTACTGTCAACAAAACGCACATTTTTAATAAAACAACCATCGAGGATGTTGTATGAAGAATCAACTCCATTTGGTGGCTCACCGCTCACCGCACCGCCCTGACATACATATTTATATGTAGGCGGCAAGTTATTGCGTTATGTAAGGACGGCACATAACACAAATTCCCTAGACAGTTGAACGAACACGACACCCCTGAGTTGAGATAGCCAGAAAATCAGAACTTAGCCAACTCGTCACCATCTTGATCCCCGTTCTGCCAATTGACTTTTGATGAAATGTATGCATAGAGGAACCTGCTTAACCGAAGTAGTCATACATAAACTTTCTAGAGTTTTGGTTGCCCTGCTACCGGGACTCTTTTCCCTATATGGCCCAAAAGCAGCCAAGGCAAAACCTGCTGAAGCAGACAGGATTGGAGGCTGCAAAAGTGTATAAAGAAATTTGAATTTGTGTGGCTTCAAAATAATATTTCTTTTCAGAACTGGTCCATGTTCACCGGGTTTCTCCTTCCAGTGCGATTTAACGTCTCTCAATTACTTTTTGTGGGACTATATAAATTAAGCCATTGATGTATGCCGACAAATCAGCAACTTCCGCAGCATTATAAGCCCATGTTCGATGTCAGGCCGCCAGTTTTATTGGTAAAAAAAATGGTTTCCATAAAATAAAAAGAACACATGTACGCACATACATACATACATGTATGAGTGATAACTCTTTAAAATTATTACTGCTGATTTCAACTTATTTCTGTCTTGAGCGTTTGAAAATAGATTCACATCTGATTCGTTCATATGATCGAATAACGTGTCTTTGATTTATACACTTGAGCGATTAAAAAACTATTCACATGTGAAATAATTTATATAATACATAAAATAGTATCATAAATAAATCAGTAATTGGTGTCATATAATCGAATAAAGAAGCAAAATTCTTATTCAAAAAGATATTAATGAAATTATTTGTTAGACATGAATCTATTGCAGTTGAATATTACATTTCAAAATATTACTACAATTGGCCATAAACAAGTTTTTAAATTTTGTTGACTCCAACAACACAACTGACAGCACAGGTACTCCTCTGTAACAACTTTAACCCCGTTTTGTATCAGGGTTTTGCGTTTTAATTGTTATACCAGCAGCTTTGCGACAATTGCTGTCTCTTAATCTCCTACCGAGTAATTTTTTTAATAGTTTTATTCAAATATGGCAAACTTCACCAAACCCCATTGTCAAAACCTAAAGTTTCAATCGATGCCTCAACACCAGCCTTTTGCCAAAATATAAGATTAATAAGAGAATGTGTCAATTGTTTTGCTAGCAGCGCAAACGTACGAGTAAAGTGCCTGAGCACGAGTCAAAATAAACACTTATGTGGGGGGTGTTTTAAATGTTGCAACAACAAAACCGTTAAACAGTCGGCTTAAGCGCAGGCGCACACAGCCTAAAACAACACCTCCCTACACACTTAAGCGAAAGGCTGCATATGCATTCTTGAAGCCAAACTTCTGCAGACACTCTTCAAAATCATGTCAACGACTGCTGAAAGCAGGTGTTTTAGGCTTAACGAGCCAAAACAGTATTGCCGCTATTGCGTGTATATCAGCCGTGTGCTGAAAAGCACATTTCGTCTAGAAAAGAAATTCGATTACGATTTGAGGCCATAAAATCTCAATCACAGAAAATTTATCTGAACTCGCAGGCATATAATGAACTTGTATCTATTACAACAAAAACTTTGCTTCAAACAGTCGAAATGGAAGCAGACATATAAAATTTAATATGTTTTTAGTTATTGTGTTTTCGGCCAAAATGGGTCTAGCGGTGAACGAGGGCAAAACGAAGTATATGCTGTCATCAAAAAAGGACGCGCAACACCGACGACTGGGCCAGAACATCACCATAGGCAGCTATAACTTCGAGGTAGTGAAGGACTTCGTCTACCTTGGCTCCCAAGTCAACAGTATGAACAACATCAGTACCGAGATCAAACGCAGAATAACTCTTGCCAATCGCTGTTTTTTTGAGCTCAAGCGGCAATTGAGTAGTAAGGCCCTTTCTCGAAAAACCAAGTTGACACTATATACCACTTTGATAATCCCTGTACTTCTCTATGGTGCAGAAGCATGGACGGTGTCGAAGGCGGATGAGGAAGTCCTTGGTATTTTCGAGAGAAAAGTTCTGCGTTCAATCTTCGGCCCTGTTTGCGTTGATGGTTTCTGGAGAAGAAGATTCAATCATGAACTGTACGGGTTGTACAGCGACATGAGCCTAACCAGGCGCCTACGGATCCAACGGCTAAGAGGGTTGGGTATGTAGAGCGCATGGAGAATACTGCTCCGACCCGTAGAATCTTCGATTCCGAACCTGTGGGACAACGCAGTAGAGGACGCCCACGGAACCGATGACGCACACAAGTGGAGAGGGACCTCAACCAACTTGGTGTGCAAAATTGGAGAACGCTGGCTAAAGACCGTGCCAGCTGGAAAACTTTGTTGGTTGAGGCCCAGGTTCACCACGGACTGTAGCGCCAAAAGAAGAAGAAGAAGAAGTTTTCGGCAATTGATGGATTCATGGATTTTAATAAAAAAAAAAGAATGTCCAATCTAAAAATACACTCCTTTTATTTGATGGCTGTGTATCACATTAGCGATTTCAGAGTGTCAGCCGTTCCTATTCTGGTTCGTAAAAAAAGAAAAATGTTACCAGACTTTTTAGCACATGTTCTTCATGAGGTTTGAGAAATTTAAGTGATATAAAAATTTTGCGATTTTCAGCACATGGCCATCAATTATAATGTTTAGTCAAAGTGACATTATTATCATTTAAGTGAACATTTCTTCATTTCTTCGTCCCGCACGCAACTTGCGATAACAATACAGACTTTTTACAACAAAAAGTATTTTTCAAACGAAAATTGTATTATCGTTTCAATTATATGTATGTATTTTCATAACTCTATTATTTCGTTACTGAAACATGGACAGTATTGGACACAATGTTTGTTAATGGTGACTTACAGATAAGATTTTGTAGAATTTTCAAAATTCCTATATGGCTACACGGGTCGCATCGAATGTGCAAATACGAACAATTGTAGGAAAAATTTACTTCATGCTGGGAACACAACTACGACGAGCGACAAATTTTTGTTTGCGAATATTCGTCGACAAATATAAAACATATTCGCCGAAAGTTGATACCGATGTATTTCAAATTTTTACGCCCGGCAAACTACGAACAAAACAGTGTCACCAGACCAGAAATATATCTATTTTATAGAATAATACCGTTTACTATTATATTGCGCCATATAGTGCGAAACTTATGGGACGTTCACCATCTCAAATAATTTATACAAAAATCCACTTTCCGTACATGATATTTGCTTACTTTTAACTAATTCTTTTCTAATATATTTTCAATATTATTGGTCGCCTTATTGTTGCTATGGTCGCCTCATCCATATTTTTTGATATGGTCAATGAGCCTCCTTCTTGAAAATCTTTGCAATCTTTCTTTTAGTAAAATAAGAAGAACATTAAACTTTACAACTGGCAATCCTTTTTTATGCCTTAAAGGAGTGTTCTTCAGCTTTGAACTGCAGTTCTGCAAAGCCAATTCTTTGGAATCCCACCACGTGCATAAAGTTTTACCCACAACCTTAAAAATAGCTATTACCTTACAAAGCATGATGTCCATTATTTTCATAACTTTCACCAAATTTACAATTTGTTTATTAACTTTTCCTTCGCATGTTGGTATTCGCGGAAACGAGTAGGCAGCAATTGCGGCCCAAACTAGACTATTCCTTCAATGCCAAACATGAGAAAGTCATGATATATCGAAGGCAACTCTATGTCACTTCAACGTATTACATAAAAAAAAAAGATGCTCAGACTACCAACATAACTACAAAATTTTCAACCCGGAAGGTAAAAGACCAAACTATCCCAAAAGCTGCTCCAGAAATTTAACGTCGTCAACTACGGTTCGACTTAGAATGGGCCACTGCATCTACTGGAAAAATTATCAACCCCAAAATGTAAACTCTGCAACACGCAACTAAACTTTTGGTTGTGTTGTTGTGGATGAGTGCCCAAAGTATAGCTCATCCAGACAACTAATACTCAGATCAAAACGACCGACTGATCTTCTAAAAAATATCGTGTGATAAAAATATAGAATTCGTTTAGTCATTTTTATCAAGGAACAATCTGCAACACCTGATATAGCTTTTTATTATGGTACAATTTCGGAGTCGAAAGCCATAGCAGCTGGTCCGGCTGCCTATTTTTTCATAAAAGTTACAATATTTATATTTTTGTTAGTCATAATAATAAATCCATAATTATTAATTTGTTTAATTTTTGTCTTTCCGCAAAATGTGCACAACTTTACCAGTTGCAAATAGAAGTTGTTTAATCGTGGTATATGTTTGTATGTATGTACGCGAATTTTCCATCACGCAAAGCGCTGCCATTATATTTATTTACAAAATCTGCTAATTTCGAATAGAAAATCAGTTTTTCAAGTGAAAAAACTACACATAATTAAAGCAAAATTTTCTTTTATAAACGTACATATATACTACATACATATAAATATGTATATATATATATATATAAGTAAACGAAGCAAAGGACAGCTCCTCAAGAGGAAAGTATTTTACGATTTATATATCAAACCATAAAATTAGAGTTAATGTAGAAAAACCTAATTCTGCATTTGGCCAGTGTTGAAAAAAGGATGCAAGTAAAAAACAAACTGTTTCACAAATTTTTATCTTTAATTTATTTAAAAAATATTTCTTCTAATTAAAATTGTAACAAACCACAGCATAAAAGGCACCAACAACTTAGGCTAGCGGCTTTTGCACAAATTAAGTTTCAAGCGGAAAATCATTTGCCCTGTGCTCTTTTAATTAAGAAAAAAAAACGGCCTTAATTGAGTCCTGCGATGCTTTTTCCATTAGTTTTTTTGTTTTGAATATATTCATTTGACTTTTTTTGGAAGCGTTTAAGCGGCCAAATAAATTATCCGTGCAATAATTAAAGGCAAATGACTGTAATGGATTAAAATTAAGACTCGAGAACTAAAAAAGTTGAAAGTAGAGAATTTACTAAAACAAAAAAAAAAAAAAAAATGTGGATCAAAAACTTGTAAAATCAGGAAAGTTTTCGTTAAAACTGATTTTTACAACTTCAAAAAAAAAAAAAAAAACTGCAAAACTACTCAATGCTTCGATACTTAGGCAACCCTGGCCATGGGTGAAGTCTGTCGTTCGTCGCGGTTGTGTTCCTGGCATTAGCGTGAAGGCAAAGGGAGTACCGGTCTTGATTCATTCATTCGCATTTATGAGAACTAACATTTAGTTTTTATGTATGTATGTATGTATATATGTATACATACTATGTATGTCAAAACTCTGCTGCAGGAATATAAAAATCGTATGTGTATGACAATGAAGAAGAAGATTTTGAACATTGTCAAATAAATAAGTAGCAGATCAAATCAATAGATTCTAGTGTTTATCATTTAGAGATGCTCTATACGAAAACATATATATATATGTATAAATGTGTGTGTATATGTGTGTGTAAATACTTTCATACATCACATTCACAAAAATATTAACACAAATATCTACAATATTTAAATGCTTTAGTCACTTGTACTACCTGTATTTAATTATTGTCAGTATAGTATGAGTGGATTTGTGTCGAAAGAAATCCACTTCAACACAGCCATAAAACTGTAAGTGTATGTATGTGTGTGTGTTAAAAGGAAACAATATATATAGTGAACTATTCAATACAAAAATTATGCAGGACCGCCGGCGTTAACAAGTAGTTAAACACAAATAGTTTGCTTTTATGGCAAACAATGGCAACGTGAAGTGGGTACTTGAGGTTTTTATTGTTTGCCATGCAAATACATAAATAAATCTTCCATCGTCCGTAGTTTGAACAAAGAAAAGCAGCAAAAAAAAAAGAAACAAAAAAACAGAAAAACCATAAAACAAATGAATTGCAACAAAGAGCAAAACAAAGATTTCGTTCAAACACTCGTACATAAGAAAATGCAAAATGTAAAATCTGTAAAAACAAAATTCTTTAAAATAGTTTAAACAATTCCAGTAATAAATGCAAGTTCCAAAACAATTAACAGAATAACAACAAACAAAAAAAAAAAACAAAAACAAATGAAGCGCCTACAAATGTTTAACAAACTTTTATGTTTCTACACTTAGAAAATAAGGGCAGCGCTGAACCGGCTTGGACATCTAATTACTTTATGCGGATATAGTAGATACTAACAGATTCGAATTTGCAGAAATTAGCATCATTACATTTAAGGCTCTAAAACTAGAAAAACGGGTGTGTACGCGGGTATCTTCAAGCGACTGTCTATCTACTAACCTTTTAACCAACACTGCAGTTAATTATAATTGCCCCGCCCTTTGTTTTAATCCTTTTAATTTACATCCGTTAACATTATTTTATTATCGCGCTTCTCGCTTAAACCTTTCTTGTATAACTATTGAGCGTCAAGTCCCGCTTAAAATAACAGTTAAACTTATTTTATACTTGATAAATTAAATAAATTTAAAAACTTTATTTATACTTATTTATATTTATTTTGATATTTTTAATTGCATTTTTTTGCATATTCTGGTTCTAGTGAAGGTACATGATGCCTAAAATCGTGCACCTATTAGCAAGTTTTCTTGCGGAAGTTGTTGGCCGCAGTGCGCTACTGCTAGAAGTTTTGGTCGTATAACCACGTATTGGAAGTCGACTTGCCGCAATTATGTGGCAAGTAATTTGAACAACTTGCTGTGAACTGCCAGTGTTTTGCAGACTCGGTTAAACGGTCTGTGGTATTTTTAGGAAATGAGAGTTTCATAATGCCACGAAATACAAACTCTATTGCAAGTTGTATTCCCATTGTGTGGACACACGTCAACAGTTTCTTGCAGCTGGAAGTAGACTTCCACAAGTTTCCGTTTAAGTGGAAACAGTTCAGCAAATGCTTGCAGAAGTTCTGCAAGTGGACACCCGGCTTAACAAATTTAGAATTTAGTGCAAAAAAATAATTCTTTAAAACTTTTTTTTTTTTTGATTTCTTAGACTGGCGGATTTTATTAAGTTTTATTCATTCTTCTGAATACTTTTCAAAATGTTAGATATTTCTAGACGACTAAAAACTTAAAATAACGAAATAAAGCTTCGAATTTGCGAGTTTTGCCTGATATCTGATATCGATGGTTTTACGAGTAATTGCAGGAGACCAAGATTGGCGCTAGTGTTGCCAATTTCATGCGACAATTATTTAATAGTGCAGCATCTAATTCCAACGAGATATTTAAGCAACTTCCCAATTCAAAATGCCACCGGTCGGTGAGGTGAGGCCCTGATTTTGCAAGATGTCCTCAAATCGATGAACTGCGTTTTTCTGCCTTAGGCCCTAAAAACTACAAAACTGTCCAAATAAAACTTAAAAGTTTAACAAACAAACAAAAATGAAAAGTGTGGCGATCCCAATTATTTTTTATTAATTTATTTATAAAAAAAAAAAAGATAAAACAAAACTATGGAGTCCAGAAAAGATGAAAATCAATTTTTCTCAGATATTTCAGTGAAAAACTGCACTTAAGAATAAATTTAATTAAATTAAAATTCATAAATAATGCAAAAAAGAATTCTGCCAAACAAAACATGCAAATTAATAATATTAGAGTCACTTTTTGCAATTTAAAAAATTCCGCTCATAAAATGCCACACAAAAGACTACATCTGTATGAGAAATATATATGTATATATATTTTAGTCAGCTGATTATGTTATAAAATCCTGATAAATGACACAAAACAGTGTTGTCAACGCTATACATTTTGAGTTAAGCTTTAATTGAAATCTGCTGTGAACGCACTTTAATTTTGCGCATATTATACAGTTAGAACAACATCTAATATAAAAGAGTCGGCTCATCTCTGAACAAGAAAATTTAAAATATTGCTGAATATTTTGCGAAAGTCTTAAATTGTGACTAATTCCGCCGTTAGCTATTTACGTGTCTCTATCAAATCGCATAGTGAATCAATAATCATTCACGCTGCTTCTAATACCTGTCAATGCACACCCATGTACATATCGTTAGCTGAAATGTACAGCCATGTAATTTGCAAAAAGTGCGAAATGGATGTTGTTTTTATTTATAAGCGAAAATCAAAACTGTGGAACTACAGAGTACAAAATCCTTTATATCTTAATATTTTGTTTCTATTATAAAAAAAATATATAATTTTAGCTGACGATATGTAAGCAGATGTTGTTAATCAACAGAATAGTTACATGTCGTTATTATAATATAGAAAGTTTATAAGTCAGTTCTTTTTCAAAGTTGATAGTTTTTGCCTTTTTCCCATAAAATATCCTACAAATTATAAAAATTTATTAAATGCGATTGTAAAAATTTGTTTAGGGCCTTTCTCTATTAAAGTAACGCTATGTTTTCCTATCGTTTTTGAGTTGTCATGCAAATGAAGTACTATATTCCATATTTTCTAATCAGATGTAACTTTATTTTTATATATAGATATAAAAAAGTAGACTAGAAACTAAGAAAAATCGGAACGCCCAATTCTCTAAAATAAAAGCTGTCGCAAAGTATTTCGAGTCCAGAGAAAAGTTCCCCTAAAATTTCAGCATTAATCTGTGTGTGAGCGTGTTTCATGGACCCTCTTTTTGTTTGTTATTACATTTGGCTTGTTGAAGGAAATTTAATTTATAGGAAATTTTCTTGCAGTGCATTCAAATTGAGGATTGATCTACTTTAAAAGACTTTGCTTATTATGGAATAGCTTAATCTCCAGTGGTTTTCGAAACGCACAATTAAAATTCAAGTGGTTTTATTGTTGAGAAACTTAAGGATTCTTTCTATTCGCCCTACACCAAAATGCACTTGCCCTCGAAACGCGCCAGACACCAAAACCAAAACCCTGCACAACTATGAAACTAAAGCCTAAGCTGGGCTCTGCTGTATGTAAACCTCATTGATTTAACTAAATTCCTATTCTGTCATCTGAGCCAATTTTACTTTTCTGTGACAAAAACATAAGGACAAAAAAAAAACATTAAAACAAATGAGAGAACAACAGCAAATCGTGCGGAATATCCTGCTACAGTGAAAGCAAAACTAAATAAATCCTTAAATTAAATCTAGTACAATTTACTAGAATAATAGAGCTCTGGGTAAGAAGAATGGTCTAAGAATAATGTTTAAAAGGGCTTAAGAAGCGCCTTAGTGGTGAAACCAATAGTGTCGTGTGAACAATAACGAGCACAATTACAGGATAATGAAAATCCTTTCATAGTTCTGAGGTGTACATGTGTGTGTGTGTGTGTTTAAGTGGGTATTTCTGTAGGTACAACAAAAGCCCACTTGAAACCTTTGCCAAACTCTTTCAGAGACTGGCACCCTCCCCCACCACCCCTCCCAAACAGATTGTTGGCTTTCTCCTGCTTGAGTTTTTGTCTTTTCTGGGCCTCTTTCTATTCACTGCTTTGTGGGACGGCAAACAACAAAACCAAAATTAGCAACAAATGCAAAATGTTTGCCATTTCTAATGTAAACATTTTTCTTTTTTATTATTATTATTATTATGTCGAAATCCGTGTGTTTGCGGTTGATTGAGGTTGGTGAAGATTGCCTGCCTTGTCGCCTAATTTTAATCCCTTAAGAGGACATGTGCAGCAATAGGGTCTGGCAAAAAGGTTGTAGAGTCGTTTAGATGTGGCCTGTGGCTGGAGGAGTTACCTGTTTTAAAATAATTTGCTTGAAATGAGATTTGCCCCCTTTCTGTAAATTACACTATACAAGAAAGATGTTAAATGCAAATCTTATTTGGATTTTATATTGTTCTTGTTTTTGTGTGTGATTTGAATAAACGCAATGTGTAACTATGAGCCCAAAAACAGCAGGCAGCGTGTAAGCAAATAAAGCAATTAAGCGATAATATCGTTTAAGAATTTCAGCTGTTATTGGGAATTGGAAACAAATTCTTTGAAATAATCACTTTTAAACTATAAAGAGCAACATTTTCGAGCTCATCCAATGGGCTGATAGTTCCTGTCGCAAGCGGCAAGACCCCCGTTTGGTTTTTCCTGTGTAGACGGGGGGGAAAAAATTTTAAAATTACCCCTCTCATTATAAACTTTGTAACATTCAGCAGGTTGTATTGTGTTAATTTTGACATATGATCAATATTTTGAGTCCTGCGAATTTCCACAGCCAGAACATCATGAGGTCTTACTCTCTTGATATTTGTGCTAATCGAACGCTTGCGGTAGTTGGTCTTACTGGCCTTAAAATTAGTTCTATTTGGCAATTACAATTAGATAATTTTTTGCTGTATCAATAATTTAATGAAGCTCCGCAACTCTGAAGAAAAACCCGCAGCATTCTAGAGAAATAATGATTTACTTCTAGCACCACTTTTGGAACATTCAGAACTAAGTACAATTTTACTTTTACTAAAATGATGTATCGACTGGCAACTGCGAAATTCTGTAAAACTGTTCATGTTGACCAAAATTTTACGCCACTGACATACATTTGCCTGTTGCCAATTTAAACTAAATTCTTAATTTGATGTTATCAAGTTTTAATTTGATCAAAATGGGTTGAATAAATTCTGGCAAAAATAAATTATCTCCTATAAAAATTATCCATTCATATTCCTAAATCGATTCATATATTTATTTTTGTGTCGGTTATCACTTCTATAGATTCGTATTGGATTTTCTGAAGGATCCCACAATGTTTGTTGTGTCTTATCAAAGAAATAATAGTTATTAAGAGACTCTGATTGATTTTGATGCCAGTAAAACTTGACTGTAAACTGCTAAAAAGAATCAAGAAGTTTTTCTCTAGGAAATCTTTTTGGCTAAAGGGTGTCCCAGCAGAAAGAAGCAAACAGATTTCTGCCTGTTTTCAGGTGGTAAATCTTTTGAATTTAATTAAGAAGAAAACGTTTTTATTTACAGCACCAAAAAAAAATCCAATCCATAAATAAAAACTTTTTAATAGAATTTTTTTTTTCTGAATTGTACAAAAATTGAAATTATAGATTTTTTCAAACAGGTTTTCCGTATTAAAATAATAAGACTTTCGTCCTGAAAAAAACCATAAAGATATCTTATTAGATATTTATTAGACACTGTTTTGTGTGTGTGTGTGTGTGTGTGAGGATGAATAAACCCAAAGGGAGTATCTAAACCAATTGAGTCTCTGGCGTAACGAAAAATTCATAACAAGCGATTTTAACTTCAATAAAAAATTTCAAAATCTGCTGGTTTAAAGAAAAAATTTTAACTATTTTTGCCCAAAAATAAGAGTACGAAGCGCCGGAATAAGTTTAAGTGCGTGTTTAAGCAGCGTGGAATATATTTTTTATTGGAAAAGTTTTAATAAAAATTATGCCAAGAACAGGCGATTTTCTTAAAATCGTATTTTAATAGAAAACAAGATAAAATTTTCAAAATTCCAGATCTAATTCAAGTCCAAAAACTTTAAGCTTTTATTTCACTCGTAATAAGAAAAGGAAAATGATTGAAATTTTTCAACGTCTGAAATATCACAACAAAGTAATTCTCACATAAACTGCGACTGTCAAAGTGGAGAGCAATTAACATAAAAGCCAGCAGCAACAACAACAACAACAACAACGAGACAACACAAACAAAAAGAAAACTATCAACAATATAATATTTATTTATCCATATGTCAGCAATAAAGACAATAATATCGCCAACGACGAAGACCCCCAAAAAATTATTCCATTGAACATGAAATGAAGTCCAGTAGTATTTAGTAGTTCACAATATCTATTGTCTTTTTCGTTGTTGTTGATGTTGTTGTTAATGTTGCACACTCGTTGAAACACATTCACATTCTTCGTAAATATTTAACGAGAAGCGGGAGAATAAAGAAAGTCAACTGAAATAATTTTAATGTGAGACTGACGATAAAATTGTCGCCAAACAGAAAATTAGTGGCTGCTGTTTTTCTTAAGCCGCATCAATAAAATAAACTGAAACAACGACAAAAAGAAGCTGAAACAAAAGCTTTGATTTAAGCCGCCTCTTAACAGTCAGTTGGCTTTTAATTTTTGTTTTTGTTTTTGTTTTTGTGATTTTTAACTGAAACAAAAACTGCAGCAGGCGCTCAAGCCAATTCGTTGAGTCAGTTTTTCTTTTCTTTATGGTTTTTTCTTTATTTTTTTTTTGCTCTCGGCACACAGTGATTAAGCGACAAAGTAATGTTGTTGCTGCTGCTGCTGTTGTTGCCCAATTTACATGTTGCAAACATTTGTTATCACAGCATGTTGATCTTCATAGAAGAAAACGAAAACAACGACAAAGAAGATGCCCAGAGCAGAAGGTCTGCCCAACAAACAGCCTCAACCTCTTCATTTTTATCCCGAACAGCGACTGACTGTGACATTCGAACACAACGTTGTTTGTTGCCGTCCCCGAACACAACTTTTCCCAATGAGAATTCAATAAATTTGTATAAATTCTTCCTTTTTCTTTTTCTTCTTCTTCTTCTTCTTCTTCTTCCTCTTCTGCTCTCCTCAAATTCAAAAGCTTTGAAATAAGTTGATTTTTTTTTCTCTTTAGGGAAAAGGAATTCAAAATTATGCTTAACAGCAACAACAACAGCAGCAGCAGCAACAACAAAAACAATGAAACGGAAAACGATCATCACCATCAGAGGCTAATAAATGTTGTTGATGATCTTATATTGATTGCTGTTGTATTCAGCAATATTTGTTGTTGTTGTTGTTGTTGTTGTGGTCTCGTAAAAAGTTCGTGTGTATGTGGAATAACATGAATATGCAGTGTTATTAATGTGGAGCTTATAAACACTTTAGCATTCAATTTATAGAAAATCGAAACGATGAGAACAATCTTGTTAATCGTTGTTGTCGATTTGACTTTGTTACTTTTCAGTAGATGCGCAACGCAGGCGCAAAGCTGACGGGGCCCCCGTCTTCTTACACTATTCAGTACGACAACTATTTAATTGGATGGAACATTTTTAATTTTCTAACTTTTGATTGCAAGAACTAGAAGACATCCAACATCCAACATCCAACATTCCTTGGAAATATTCCCCGTAGTCCATAAATACATGAAACTACGGCCACAAAATTTAAATGGGTATTTCCCTCAAAAGCTTCTTTGCAGCCAGAAAATATTTCGATTTTACTATATCTTAAATCTTATATTCATGCGCTTAAATGCAAATAAACTTTCAAGTTACGCGATCAAGTTTTGACTGTAGGTTTATTATTTTTCTGATTTTAAAGCGCTAGAGAACAAATAAAAGCAGCTCGGACTGCATATTCTCTCAAGAAATTCTTTAAATTTATATTAATAATATTTGTTTTGCACACTTTTAAAATTGCTCGAATGTAATTTCTTATTTTTGTGAATAATTTTGTGGCCTTTTCTTTTCTTTACTGGTAGCCAAAAACTTTAGACGTTTTTAAGCGACGATTGATTGAATAAAAATAACCCACATGGCGAATTCACTCCAGCAAGTAATTTAATTTGTATTAATAACAACTATTTTCTATTTTTAACAATAAAGTTAGTCGCCTGTCAAACCAGTTGCATCACTATGGACACAATGTCACGTTCGAAACTTCACTTATGACCTTTAAAAGAACAAGACCAAAAACTTGTCCATCAAACCGAAAACATTTTGAAAAAATACAATCAATCAAAATTCTCTAAAGTTAATTGTACTACAAAACTGGGTTACACCGAAACAAATTATTATCATAAGGATTTTTGTTGCTCATGCAACACCTTTAAACGCACTTAACACTTTCAACAAAGTTTTTGTTTTATAATATAATATTTATGTAGTGAAAAGAAAAAACGTCTTTATATATTAAAAATAACTTTTTAAATGAAACAGCGAAAACAATTGCCAGAAAAAATAAGATTTTGCCGAAAATGCCTCCAGTTGTTGCTCATATATTTTCAATAAAATAATTCACTGAATCAGCTAAATTTGTATCTGAATACGCAACCAGAAAAAGACTTCAACAAACACTTTTATTGCAACGCCAAACAATTTTTTGTTTTTGTTTTACATATTTTTTGATGGACGAGAAAATATTTTTACCGCAAAACTCTTTGTGACAACTTTTTCTGTTAAATTTGCGATGAATTGACCATTTTTATATTACCATTTTTGTCACGTTCGTGCCACTTGCCTGGAACTCAAACTTTAGATTCCAGAGCTGCCTATGAGCCATATATTTTTACAATTTTCTTTTTTCTTGAATTTGAACGTATGCGACAACGTTTTAAATATTTTATTTTACTCATTTTATATGTCTACATACAAAATGTGTAGATCACTTTAGATTGCTGGGAGTATCAGATGACGGTGAATTGGCCGAACTTTGCTCGGCTCCCATAAATCGAAAGTCTTTTGTGTTCTATTTGCTATTATCAGAAACGTCTGATGTTGTCGCCTTGTGCGACTCATCAACATTTTCTGCTTGCTGTCACGTTCGTGACTCGTATCTATACCGTATCTGAGCAGAATAGAAACCATTTTAGGTTATTCCCAGGACTCTAAAATATCTCGTGTGAGCCGTTAAAGCGACAGATAAACAGATAGACACAATATTACATTCACACTTATAATATTATAAGTGTAAAGGGAGTAGAGATTTATGATCCCATTTGTGATCTGGGTATTAAAAGATTTCCATAAATTTACTTTTTCCCACAGTATTACCCACTATTTTTTTTGCTGATTTTAATAAAACTTTGCAAAATCCTGGCAAAATTGAAACATTTTAGGCCCATTTCCATCCGCCATTCGTAAACTATTGTACTTCTTGCTGTGCTCTCGTTCCTGTTGTTTCAGAGACACTGTCGGCATATTTATTGTCGTCTGTCTGTTTCGGTGCATTTAAACTGACAATAGGAAACAAGTTGTTAAATAAGCGTCTCTGGACTGTGTCTTTTTTTCCATCCTCCCGAACACAATCTACAAAATTTCAGTCATCATCAATTGTTAAGTTTTTTTTTATGGTTGTTTTTTTTTCAAGTTGTGTTTGTTAATATTGTCTACAATTTAAAATTATATCGCGGGTGCGATTTAAATGCCACCCGTATTGAATATTCATTTATTTAATATCGAACAAATGCAAGAAGAGGCAGCAGAAGAACAACCTAAAAAAAAAAGCACAAAAATTTTGTAAAGCTTTAAATACGAGTACAAGAAAGTCCATACAAATCAACGTTGACAAAATACAAATGTTAAATTGTTTGGCTGGTCTTTGAGTCGGTACCGCTTTTACAAGACGCCATAATTTCTGCAGGGATGTTGTGTTTTTTTTCGTTTTGCCGTTTTACAGGCGAACATGAACAACCAGATCCTGTTTTCATTGACAGTAGTTGAACATTTTTCTTCTTCTGTGTCAATGGGCCTGAGTCATGGTTTGGGAAAAGGTTGGTTTTTCACATATAATGATGATCATGATGATGATGATGATGATAATGATAAGCTGGCGTTACGTTTGACAATTTAAACATGCCATAATCTGTGAGCGGTAGCGATGGTGGTCCAAAGTCACTATCAGCCCATAGTGTTCGTTTTGTACGTGAAAACAGCAATTTCCTTTTGTTGAAAAAGAAATTTGGTTTGATAAGAAATAAGCAACTAACTGGCCATATTGTAAGACCTCTTATTCAGTTGCTGCCCTTCTATCTTTCCCACTTCTCTTGCTCTCTTCTACTTGTTTCTCAGCCATGTTAAACGCAAGTTTAACAGAATCATCGCTGACAACTACAGTTCAGGCTCGTTTAGACACAAATAGTGAATTTGTGATTCTGGCCAATAACACACGTAGTCGCAGCCTTGTAATATTTGACTTGGCGCCATCGTTTAAGATGCGGCCTTCTATGATCTGCTGATAAGCGACCAGTTCTCAAAAAACAAAAAAGAACACATGCATATATGTATGTACGTAAGTGTGCAGCAAGAGGCAAGTACATACATACATACATACATAAATGTTGCAAGTTAGTGTAAGATTGCCTGTTAGTTGTGTTTGCCTACGAGTCTGGGAACGGTTTCGTTCGTACAGGCTGTTGCGCTTGATGTTCCTGCCACCTTGAGTTCTACGAAACAAACTTGAAATTATTGTTCAACTAATAAGATTGTGTCATGTAGATTATAATTGAAAAATATGCGTGGAAATGTCATAAACAACCATTTGATAGAGTTTGTGGCTGCAGTTGAAAATGATTTATTGACTTTCCAAAGGGACTGAATGACAGCGCTTATGAGTTAAGAGCATCACCACTCGACAATCTTTTGTTCAGGACTTAATTTTCATTTAGGAAAATGATTCAGAGAGTTCTGTTGAACAGCTCCACATGCACTTGATTTCATATCGTATCCAGGCTGTGATCAAGAAAGAAATGGCACCTGTAAAAATGACACAGACTTCTATTTTATATCATAAAAACAAAACACAAATAATCCGGCCCATCACAGCAATCAGTTGCAATCGAAAGTTATTTCAATTCCGTAACAGTTTCTTTGGAAAACGAAACTCGATGGAAACACTTTTAATTTCATAACGGGCATTTTCTCTAAAGAGATTCTTATTACAATAATCAGCAGTAATTTGTTCTCTTTTGTTTAACAATCATATGACTTTTGTTTTCATTTGTACAGTGTTGCCATATTTAATACTAAAATCAAAATCGATTAAAATCTAAAGAAAGTAAAACAAGATCCATCGTCACCCCAAATTGTCAATATTTTCTCTCAGACAACAGATCTGTTTATATGGAATGTTGATTAGGCCCAAGGATGTGAGTGTCCTTTGCAGTGTCCTCCTTATCAGAGGGAAAAGTTGAATTCGGTTTGAGATACATATATTTCTTGTAATTGTTTATATTAAATTGCATATAAAAAATATTAGCATTAAAACGGCGCTTCTATTTGCCGCTGTTTGGATTTAGCGTTTGAGTTTCTTCTAATCCGGGGCCAATAAATGACAGTGGGTAACCCAAGCCTGGACACAGTGTGAGATACATCAAATTCTCACATCATTCTCCTTTGTAGAAATTAAGTCTCAGGTTCTAGAAAATTAGATCTTTTCTACTTCTTGAGCATTTTTTGTATTCAATAATTGGTGCGGATATGATCGATGGGCCAGTGAGCCGCATAGTAGTAACAGAAAGAACTCATCCTTAAATGTCCACTCGCACTGCGACCATCGCTGGCCGATTGTGCTGTCCCTCCCCATCGAGCACTTAATACATCAAGGAACCGAACCAACTTCTTCAATGGGAAAATTGTAGGAATGAGCAAAATGTTTCTTGCTTTTGTGAGTTTAAATAAAAGAAAAGCTGAATTAAGTGAATTTATCACGGTTGAAGGCGGCTAAATGAGCGAAGTTACTTACATATCTATCTATCTATATATATATATATATATATATAGTCATGTAGAATCTAAAAGCTCAGACTGACACTTTTTAGTTGCTTGCAGAAGAAACAAAATAATTTATGCTTTTAAATGTCTTAGAATTTAGTAAATACAACTGACATTCGGTTGTCACGGCTTTTTAAATTTACACGATATCTACTTTGCATTTTTGGGCTTAGAACCGCTATTGGATCATCAAAGCTGTCGTTCTAGGCCACTGGTCTTCATAATATCGCACCGGTGCGAGTGTTCTCAGGGCATCGAACAGAGCAAAAATAATCAATAATTAAATAATTTAGTGTGGCTTTGTCATTCTTACGAGGAGAGGTAGTGCAGTCGTTTGTATTGTACGACCAGTGTGACCATATAAAACTTATTAAAGTCTTCATTTAGCAGTAACATTAAAACCATATTTTTTTACACAACTTTTTTTTTTCTATAAAATCTTTGATTTGATGTTCAGCAATGCAGCCTAATAATTAGATTGTCAAATTTGGTCACACTGGTGACACAAGAGAACCTTAATTACGCCTAAAAACGAACACATGCATGACACAAGAAGCTTGCGTATGGGAATCCCCGTCATAGATCAAAGGCGTGGAGTTCCAGCTAAACTTTACAACAAAGAAAACAAACAAAACAAACAAACAATACCAGTTAATTTATGCTCTTCGGCTTTTCAAAATGATTTATTTTTGTCTTGTACAAAAACGAAATTTTATAAAAACTTAAATTAACAAAAGAATTAATAAATATTTACATAAATTACAGGAAGCGCAGCAGCACAACTATTCCGAACTAATGAGTACGTGTATCCTTAAACAATACAATAAAGGACTCTCAGTTTCAGATCACTGCTGCTTTCAAATAGAGACAGCATTTCGAGTGTTTTTCTCCAATATTGATGAAATGCTGAAACTTGCGCGTTTAACTGGCACATCACAACTGAAAACAGTTGGCGGTGTTGCAGAGAAAGTTTCAGCCGTTGGAAGTCTGTCAGATTCCTGAGAGTCTTCAGACGAGGTGCTTACAACATCTACAAAAAACTCGGGATTTTGTTCATCATTCTGACTGGCGGCTTCAGTCTCACATGCAGTAAAATCACAGTTCGGATGCGGCAGTCGTTGCATATTCAACGGATCCAAATAGGCGGCGGGTGGAGCGGGCATAAACATAGACACTGGGTGTTGCGTAAGAGGGGGGAAGAATGCGGGCACCATCATGTCAGTCCCGCGGGGCTGTAAGGCATAGCCAAGGGCATTATTCATCTGCATAAACGCCAGAGATTCATCACGCATACACAAACGTTTGGCTTGTGGTGAATCCTGACTGCTGGCCACACTGGACTGATCGTCATCCAAATGCGAGGCATTATTTTGATGCTCCTCTGAGGGTAGAGGTGACAGTGACACTTTTCTCTTACATTTCGATTGGCCGGACTCACGAAAACCTTTGGCAAATGGATTGTTATCGATTTTAAGTTTCGTAATGCGATCATTCTGTAACGAGAAGATTAAATGCAAGATCTTAAAAAGTGGCTTGACTCAAACGAAAACAAAAAATCAACGGGCGGCGGCTGCCCCAAAGAGATGTGCTAATTTTTTTTTTTCCACAACCACCACAGGGTTTTTATTTGTTTGTTTTTTTATCTCGCTGCTTCATAAGCACGCACAAAACAAAAAGAATAGAAGTGTGTGAAAGGGGCAAAAAACTAGTTGGAATCAACAGAAAAATTTATGCAAATTCCCAACAAACAAAAATTTTAAATATTCTAGTGGATTTTATGTGTGTGTGTGTGTAGGTACAATCCCAGCTGGAATACTTAGAAGAGCTACTTAATTCAGGCCTTATTATTATGGGCCTGCGTACGAGTTTTTATTTCTCAACAAATTGCTGAAAAGCGTCTCGGCTCTTGCATAGAATAGATAAGATACACATCTCACATTTGTTTCTATGAGCTGGTAGAATAGAGGAATGAGGGATAGGTGTCATGTTGTGGCCAGTTAAAAATTATATCAAATAGATACAGGTCTATTGAATGGAAAAAAACATATATTATTTCAGGTTTTGTTCTAGGGCAGCTTGACAACCTTTTAAGATCCTTGCATGCTTTTTAACAAACCTTTTAAAACGGCCTGACAGCCACAATGTGGCAGACATTGCAAAATCGCTGGCGGAATAAGCGAAGGCGAAAGGTCTACTTTTACTTGAAGTTCAGCAAACGGACCTGGCAAATCCAATATAAGAGGTATGGAGGTCTATGAAAAGGCATATGTCCTCTTCTTTTACCGCTGGGTTTATATGAATTAATGTACTTTTCGCAACTATGCAACATTTGACATAGACCAAATGTTCTTTCCAAAATATGTTGTAGAAAAATATGTTCAAAATGCCACTTGTTTGGCCTTCAACTTGAAGCTTCGGGTGAAATAATGGCGTAATTTTGCTTACAGAAGATTTGATTACAGTTGGATTCCTGCAACGATAAAATTGATCGCCGAATCACTCGGTACTTTCGCCCCTGATGTTCCACATATTTTTCTGATTTTTTTTAAGAGGTTAAAAAGTGTTGGATATAGGCCATGTTTGTGCGCATAGTTTCTTCAATTGGGCATCAATTTGAGCGTGACTTTTGCTTCTAGTTTTTTATGGTCGTATTAGACACACAAAATGACCGTCCTAGTAATTGATTCCTGCACAGCTCCGTCATTTGTAGACCGGATTTTAACTCGGTTATTTGCAGTTGGAAATGATTCGCTTGTACGTGGACATATACTAAATTGAATGCCTCTCTGCTTCCTCATTTAAGGGCCGAGTTTTAAAATTGTGTTCTTTTTTCATTTAATAGGGTTGTCTATTACACTCTTGTGCTTGTTCTTAAAATATTCAGAAGCAAACAAAAATTTCATCATATAAAACGGGATTTTAACAATCGATCTGCAACAATTTGTCATAAATTCATATACGTCGTATAAAAACAAATTCATACGATGCCGAACGTTAACGTTCGTCTGCGTTTTGCACAAGAGAAACACGATGAAAAGCAGATTAATGGAGCTCATCGCCCACAAGTGGGAATTCCACTTGTTAAAAGAAAACTCACAATTAATCTCCAAAATCAAATATTTGAACTTCAGATTTAGCGGCAAATGTTAACGTTCGTTGTTTTTTTGGGGCCGACAAACAATCTTTTGAAATAATATAGCGCCTATCGATTATAATTTCCTATAACTTTTCAAGCAATTGACAAGTTCCACAATTTTACATTTGGGAAGTTCGGATGGTCGGTTTAATGTCATTGTCTGGTATGTCAGTTAGTCGATGGCTAATAATTAAATACCCCACCTGATAAGCTGTAACGGCTACGAATTCGGCTTCTGGAAAAACAAAAGCCTGTTGCGCCGCCCAGGGCAGTTGTGTCAAGTCATTGGTGCGTATCACATGTATACGGGGCTGATATTTATGCATACTGGCCAAAACGATCTGAAAACCACATTGAGAAGGCAGATTAAAAGTTAATTAACAAAACAAAACAAAAATTTTCTAAACAAAAACTGGTGGCAGAGAAGCACTTACATGTCCATTATTATCCAAAGTGTTATTGGTCAATTTGACTTTACTAAAGAGAAGAGGTTGAGCTTGCCAATGGGAACCGGTGGCGGGACTATCGGGATGTAAATAAATTCGCTGTGGCGATTGGGGCTCAGCGCCGCCGGCAGGCACCCACTGCGAGCCAGAAAACTTATAGCGACAATCTCCTATGGGCACCATTTCTATTAACACACAATATTGGCTGTCCTCTTCCAAACCCTTAAGAGAGGCGCGCATGGAGGGAAACATGCGTCTAAAACCATAAAGACATAATTTCTACATATTAAAATTTTGCTGATCAAACGCAGTTTATCTTTAAAAAAAATATTTTATCTCTGCGTCATTTTGAGGTACATATTTGTATTTGTTTAAACTTAATTTATCTGAGCATGTTCTTGTGAAGCATCCAATCCAACTGTTGTTGCTTTTTTTCAATTTAATACCTACTTACATATAACTTTAACTTTAAGCAAATTTCAATGACTGATAAGATAACTGTAATTCATTCACACGCGCCTTTTTTATGGTGTCTTAGTTGTTAGAAGTACTTTTTATCTGGTCTGTATATGTATGTAGATGCCAACATACCTTCCACATTTGGTTATAATCATTTCAGTGCCAATTTTGTGAAACTGTTGCCACAAATCGTGGTTCTCCAATTTAGCCTCGACCCCTGGCAGGTGCGGATGAGCTGGTACAAACATGTGACTTGGCATGTGCATGGCGGGCATCATTGCTGCGAATGGATCTGGTATACGTTGCATAATTTGTTGTCTGTATAAAATTTCATGGGCGAGTTGTTGCTGCATTCTCAAATCCACCAATTCGTTCATGGTAATCATGACTATATTGTACCGCCTATTGTTTTGTCTTAATAACTTTTTCTATACCGTTTACCGCTTGTTGCTCGTTAAACATTTATTCTCGGACTGTTTCAACAAGTTGCTCAGTTCAGTTCAATTGCCAGAAAAATACAAAGTCAAACCTTTCAAATCCCCAAAAACGATCACTTCCACACGAAGAGAGTTTTAGTCAGTTTTAGTCATACTGTTCACAGCTTGATGTACCTGTTGTTGTTGTTTTGTTTTTCCTCATAGCACTTATACCACCTACAAACATATTTCGCTCAAGTTTGCTGCTCTTCATGTGCTCTGGTGTTCAGTTCAACACAAGCAATTTTCCCTGTACAAACACGAAACATGTCATTGGCTATCGCCCTGGTGTTTTCATCTTTCTCTGTTACTCTTTTGCTTTAAACACTCTCTTATATTGTAACATAATTCTGTAGTCAGCCTCCATTTTACTTTTGTTGTTGTTTAGAGTCAAGTGTTATAAACAGTGCAGGCAGTTGTTGGTGGTGTGTGTGTTTTTCACAATGGCTTCGAATGGCTGGTCGAGTACTGAAAACAAACACATGCACGTCTGTGGCACTGAGTGTGAATGAATGTGGATGTGAACTGTTGCGTACACACATGCATACATGTGCATTTACATGTTGTTAATCATGTCGGAATGGAATTAATGGAACAGTAAATGTTTATGTACAGACATATTTACATATTTGTATATGTATTTATTTTTTTAATCAAAGTTATGGTGACAACTTTAATGATTTTTAAATATTTATTAATTGTTTATTTGTTAAATAATCCATTTAACACTTGAAACTCAACTCAAACTAAAGCGGAAATGAAAATTATCTAAAGACTAGTTAAAGGACTTACAAATTCATATAAAACAGATTGTTTAGAAATATGTATGTACCTATTGCGTTTGAAGTGAGATGGATTGAAGTGCTTTTAAATAAGCCATTAAAATTTTATAAGAGGATTCGTAAGGACCAGTAAGATTAAGAGATTTAAGTAAAAGTATCTATTATACAAAAAAACCTTGCAAAGAATTTTAATAGGTAATTGACCAGAAAAGAACGGAAAGAATACTTTATAAACAAAAGAGTTGGGTTTTAAAAAACAAAAAATATTCTTTTTAGGCCAACTAAGGAAGGAAGGAAGTTAATTTAGCAAAACCTTAAATGTAGTAAATAGTTTGATTTTAAAACATTCTAGTCTATTTGCTGACGACTCTGTTTTTTTTTTTCTTTAATTCTTCAATCTGTTTTACACGAAATAGGCCGTAAGAAAATTTTATAAGTGTTTTTGTAAATTATTTTGAAAAATATAAAAACTATTCTACGACTAAATTTTTTTTTTTTTGTGTGTTTTGAATATTAAGTTAAAATTTTTCCAACATTTAAGCATCTACGAAATATCAGCAAATAATATTCGTACTTCTTCTTCTTTTGGCGCTACAGTCCGTGGTGAACCTGGGCCTCAACCAACAAAGTTTTCCAGCTGGCACGGTCTTTAGCCAGCGTTAATATTCGTACTATTAATATGAATATTGATAAACTTGAACCACTCCTTAGAACAAAAATATATTTTTTCCGAAATTCTTTCAAATCAAAATAACTTTGATATAATTGAAAAGAGAATCGATACCTATTATACTATATAATTATATATTTTGGCTTATATTAACAAACAAAAAACATATAAAAAATGTTTAAAATCTGTTTGAAAATTTTTCTTTATGAAATTATAGAAATAAAATACACTTCAGCACATATTTTAAATTTTGTAAATAGGGGTGTAAAAACCTTTAATGCGGTTGAATAAATTCTTTGCATACGACTACAGCTGCTTTTCTTTCGCTCTATTTTTTATTTTATTTAATAGGTACAAACAATTTAAGTTACGAAATTTTAAGCATCAAATGGAGGTTTTGCCATTTACTGTTGTTTTTATGGAACCTCCACACCATCAACATTGGACAACGTTGATTTTACGTTTTTTGGAAAACATTGTATTTTGTTTTGTGTAGCTTAAACTTGGTTTACTCTTCGTTACGAGTATCACATGCAGCACAGTGATGCTTTTCCGAACCGGCCCCTGTTTACGATGCTGTTTTTCAGCCCAGATGAAAGTTGTTTAGAAAAAATTATATTTTCTTTTTCTGTACTCTTGTTTCATTTGTCTTCACTTTCTTTTTATGAACAAAAAAATTCTTCTCGAAAATAAGACTTCCTCTATTCAAATTGATCTGGTTACGCAGAAATCCAAAATTTTTTCGGTCAATATTAGTGCAACACTTTCACAAAGTCTGCTGCAACAATTTCTAGTCACCGTTAGAGGAAATAATGATGAGAATTGAGACATGATGATTTCCTTTAAGGGCAAATGTGATTATTCGTTAAAACCTGCACCTAAAACACTAAGAAACCATCATCAGAAAATCAACACTGATGTGGTATTTCGCCCTAAAAAGGTTTTAAGTGAAAAAGAAAACCACAAATAAATAAAAAAGAAAAGAAAAAACACACGAAAGGATTTGCCATTATTCATTAATAATTTTTAATTATATTTTAAGGATATTTAAGTCAAGTTATTTTCAACATTCAGTTTTTGGTAACAGATTTAAAACCAGCGATAGCAAATCGTTAGGAAAAACGAGAGAAAGGAAAGAAAACAAGTGGTAAGACAAATATTTAAAATTATGCCTTAAGTTTGAGCTGCTCAAATTACAATGACTTGGGGATTTTTCGAACAACTGAACGGACCGAAGCGAGGTTTGTAAGGCGAAACGTTTATGAAAATCAGTGCAATATGTATGTATGTACTTGTTAGCAACAGAACCATGTCGTCGTTGCGTATTATAAATGACAAGATTAGATGATTTTTGGCTGATTTGAGATACACCCTACAGTTGGCAGTTGTTAGTGGTGGAGGGTGTGACAAATCGCTGTCTGCATGCAGACAGTGGAATATGTTGTTTTACAAAGAAGAAGAAGAAGAAAAACTTGCCTGCAGGCTGTAGCAATTTGTTGCATATTTTTTGTTTGTCTGTTTGTTTGTTTGTTTTTTTCTGTACTTTGTCTTGTCTGAGTGGCCGGGAAAACTAATTAACACACAAAAAACACTTGAACAGCCTAAAGGTTGCATGTGTAAAATGACTCAACGTTTGATAAGAAGTGAGTACCAGCATTTGCAACAAAATGTTGAAAATCAATTTAGTTTTCTAGTTTTACCCAAATCTATTATTCTGATTATCAAACGGAAGCAATTAGGAAATGCATTAAGATTTTTTCGTTTTTGATTTCGTTTCCTGAAAATTTCAATTAGTTTCTCTAAAAATTAAATCACTTTCTTTATTCTAAATACTAAGAATAGTTTTCAAGATGTTATTATAAGTCTGTCTCTCTCGAATCCTTTGTCTGCAGTCCTGTGAGCTGTTCTGATGATTCTTTTAATAACGGTTTCTTGATCCTTTTACATCACATTTGTGGTTTTTGGGTCACAGCAGGACACTGTCGTCGCAAGCGGTCCTATTTGATGACATTCAACATTTGTCCTCTTTTTCTCCCCCATTACGGACACTAAAACAAAGAGTAACTGTTAGCTGGCCGTTACATTGGCATGGCCGCGCCTCTGCTCGCTTTGGCGTTACTTTTCTTTGTTATAAAAAATAAAAAGAATAAGATGTTTCTACACTTTAAGAAATTTCAATGACAGATTATCTGTCATGACACCCGAAATTTGTTGAAGTTTTAGTTTCCATATTATCAAACAAATATTGAATAACTGACACGCAAAGAAATTTTCGAAAGCGAAAATGTTCACCGATCGATCGATCACACACGATTTAAAACATTCAATTGGTTTAAATTCGGGCAAATCAGGCGGGTAGCCCGAAATCCACAAGGAACATCAGTCCTTAACCAACTCGCCTGTTCATTCCCTTCAATCTAGTTCCTTGCATAAAACAGACCAGACGACAGCACCTCGAAGACGGGAATCGCCAGAGCGCTTTGCACCCCCGTATTTTTTCAAGCTCATCCTGATGATTGAGGTGCAGGGCATGGCCATAATTCGGATTTAAGGGATTCAATCGATCTCGAACTGCTGCTATCTCGCAACAGATATTTGTTTGTGTGAGGGTAGGCCTGAAGTTCTCTTGGTATTTCCAATAGCCAACTCAGATGCCTCGTCTTCGGCTACCGTCCAGTGAATTACTGATATTAAGGATTAGAGCTTTCGATTCCCCGCGTGTCCTTAGCAAACCACAAGTTCACCCAGGGACTTATTACACCATCTGAAGAGGCGACAATAATACACAAATCAATTTCAGAATCTACCCCTAAAACGAAAAAACCAAATTTTTTATAGATTTTTATTTGTCATTTTTCAACAAAAGACTTTAAACTTTTAATAAAATTAGATATCGTTTTAGAAATTCACTACAATTGATTTTGAATTCTGTAATAAAAACAGCCATTAGTTTGGAAAAATGTATTGGACTTGTAGGGAAAAAAGCAAAGAAAAAAATCTATTTGATTAAATTTTCTTCTGAAACCGGAAGAAGTCCAACCAAGTTTGGATCTTCTAAAGGCATTTCAAAGTTCTATCTAGATATAAAATGTTAGGAATTTCTTAATTAAATCATTATTATATCATTTTCGGGGCGCCTTTTTATTCGCGCAACCGTTTTTCTCCCCAATCTGTTAAGAAACGCCTCAGCTCTAGACACCAGAAATTTCACTAGGATTTCATTGAATAGTCGCTAGAATTTGGAAAAAAACGCCTTATAAAACAGATGGTGACAAGGGCGGCGCCCACTTAAGATGTTCTCGGCTTTCCAGTATTCCCAATCTGTGATATAAATCAAAAACCTATACGATTATAAAGAAAATCGCGTGGATTTCAATGCATTCATTTCTCTGTGGTCAATAGATACCTGCAATCAATTTCCAAAAAAAAAAAACATGTATTTGTTACGTTTTTAAATTTCAGATTTCTTTAAGTGTAACATATTAAGTGTCTGTTAGGAAAAAGAGTCTTTAGAAAAATAGGAAAATCATTTGTGTGTCGAAAGTGTCGCCAGTTTTGTAACAATCATAATTTCACATGTAATAAAATTGTTGCATTTTTCAGGCCCTTTGTCTTAGTTCTTCCATTGTGATGCTGGAGTTTATGGCGTTTGTGTTTTTTGCCCATCCACTCAAAAACCGTTTGCCGAGATGCACTCATAAACTCTGCATCTCCTGCTGCTTGACACTAGTGTCATGGCCCTGTGTCTTGTGTCGTAAGACCTCAAAGACTCACATTAAATTTTTAATTTTTTTTTTTTTTTTGATTTTGCTATATTATGATTTCCTGAATGCCACAAGTGTGAGGCTGTTTGTGCATTAGAACATGTTGTGCTGGTCTGCGCCTTCTTGTGAAAACGTATTGACCGACAAAGGACTGAATAGTTGTCAACATCGATATCGAATTTATTGTCTTAATGTTTTCCGGGCTCGTCTCGTATCAGTGCACAAGTGTCGCTCAACAAGTGTTTTTTCTTTTGTTGTTGGTTGTCAGATCAGATTAATGGTGTGGGTGTGTTTTGATTTGGCGCCAATGTTGGTCCTAGATATTGTGTGCTTTCATATTTTTTTTCACCCATTTGCTAAAGTGGACGATTAAGAATTTTAGTTTTATCTTTAAAGCGGATCGGTGTGTATCTAGTGTTTGTTTGTCCTTCGCCCAACAATATTTGCTTCTACAAATGGGTGGGGTGCTCGCACGACGCTGCTTCATATGTCCACAGCCCAAAATAGACACTAATCTCGTTAATTCATTATGCAGCAGCCACAAGTCTTTCCACAGCAGCTGCACCAAACACCATATGACAACACTTTTTTATGTTTTTATATGTTGTCCGCCTGTTGCAATACAACACATTCCCCCCAAAAACATTGTATATAAAGTCCTTTATTGGGGGTGTAAATTTTCAGTGTCCTTCAATTAAAGAAGTCATCGATTGGGAATAGACAGGCAAATAATTATTTGCAGCTTGGAACTGTTGCGCATGTTGTGGAAAACGCTGCGTTTTGAAATCACTTAGTACTGATTTAGAGATCAGCGTTGCCAGGTAAGTTCTTTTCTTGGCTTTACTCACTTTTAAATCTACCGCCAAATTTGCTTTAAAAATTACTTAAGAAAAAAGCAACTGAAGTTACCAGTTGCTGTTTGTAATATCCTTTGGGCAACTGGCAGCGCCACTGAAGACTGGTTGCTATCGAGCCATTAATGTTGTCTACAAAGTCCACCTTAATTCAAATAGGACTAGATTGCCATCGCCAAATGCCAAATTTCCAGTATTTTCGTTTATCAGAACACCTCTGTAGGGCTTTCGATTTCAAAACAGTTTTCCCCGTGACTGGGAAGCCGTTCTTCGAATATAGAAATTTATAGTCCTTAAGAAAATAAATAAAACAAATAAAAATATTTAAATGTGGTGTTTTTTTTTAGGTTTATGAGATCCATTGATATCGATGCTTTAACAGTTGAGAATCTTAAATTGTGTTCAGTAAAATTCGAATCGTTTAGCGCCCGAAAAACGCCTGCAAATTGTGGAAATTTACTCAGAAAACAATAAATCTTGAACACTCAGTACATTTTATCGGCGTAGCCCACTTTAAAAAAAATTACCGTATTTTGAGCGAACACAATCCTCAAATGTGTTAAAGAATCACAATTACATTTATTAAAATTAACTATTCGATGCGATTTACAAACTGGCGTCACACCAATAGATCAATAAACCCATTTGTTGCCTTTAATCTATTACAAAACAGTCGTAGGCGGGGTATTTTTTTTAATTCGTCTACTACCTTTCAACAGCCAATATTTATGCCTGCATTGTCTGCCTGTTAAGAGACCTGTCTATCGAAATGTGTATGAAAAAGAAACTCCTGTTTCTACATAAAATTTTTCTCAGTGTAATTAAGTTTACCATATATTTTATACACCGTTTGTTAATTACATATACTACACATTTATTTATTTCATTTACTTGTTCTAGATAGAAAATACATAAATAAAATAGTTTTCTTAAGAACAAAATGTGAACCCATAAAGCAAAATAATTCAGCATAAAGAACAAAAGTTTTTTTTTTTTTTTAACATTTCGATTATAGTTTAAACAAAAATATTGTATTAATTTAATATTTAATTTACTCCTTTATTGTTATCTCTTACAAATGTTTTGTTTTGTTTTGTTTTTTTATATCACAGTTACGAATTAAAGATTTGAAAACTAAAATAAACAAACAAAAAAATGCTAAAATATTTTTATACACATAAATACTTACATATATACTCGTATATACAGACATATCGATGCCTTAATACAGAAATGCCCTAAGTAACGTTTTCCTACCCTTTCGAGAGAGAGAGAGAGAGAGAGAAAAAACTTGGTAAAAATTAAAGTTTTGTAGTCGCGAAAATTTTTTCAACTGCTTATATTTTTGTTATTTTTAGTCGGATCACATCAATTTTTCTTTACCAATGATTAATATATGAAGGTAACGACATGTACATTTGCCTATGAATGCAGGTTATAGCGGCGTAAGAGAATTACAGCGTCTGGGTCAGAGCACGTCAGACACTGCGCTACTTAAATAATTTCCAGTATCTTGTTTCTTCCAACAGGTTAGTTTTGATGACTAGTATTCAGTTCTATTCTATTACAATTCCTAGAATTTTCAATATTTTGAATTTAACCAACCCTGATATTGAACACTAGCGGTTGTTCGTTCCACTATTTGTGAACTTTATTTCATCGAACGCTCACATTAATGATTTCCGTCAAGCCGCAATTAAACCGGTTTTTTTATTTGCTTTTAAGCAGTTTTCGATTGTTCAAACAGTTGGCGAACGTTAACGTTCCACTTAGCGGGACCAAGTGTAAAACTCAAAGAGCTCAGTTTAAGTTTGGCTTTCGCTGGCTGGCATTCTCTGTTTTCGGTTGGACAGAAATGGTCTCAGATTGCCACATATTCTATGGAAATGTGGATGTGTGTATGCAGATGTTTGTGTTTGTATGTGTGTGTGTGTGTGTCAAAGGCCAACCAAATCTGTCTCCTCAAATCAATCCCTTAAAATGCTTCCAAAACCGTTTCATTCATATGATCGAATAATGATTCCATGCAAATTTTCGTACAGCAACAAAATGAATGCAGAAAACAACAAATGCAACTTATTTTAAACATATTTTGCCTGTCCCACGTTAATCGAACGTTAACTGGCCAGGTGCTGAAATAGGCAAGACTTTTAAATCATTTTTAAATAACAAATTTAAAATTTTTTAGTGATTGCGATTTGCCGTATACCAATTTCGCCTTTTTTGTCCAAATATGAGTTTCAAAACATGACTGAACGTTCGCTAATATTTGGAATAGCTGAAAGCTGATTTTTAAAGCTGCCCAGTATTTATGAACTTTATTTGGCCAAGTTCATCTATCGGCCACCTGACGAGAGTAGGACAATTAATTCATTTTCTGTTGTTGAAAATCTTGGCGACATTCAACACCGTGGAACAGGCCCTTCATTGTTTATAAAAAAAAGTTGTATAAAATAGGGAAAACCTACCAGACAAAACAACGAAAAATGAATGAAAGAACAATTAATAAGTGATGTGACATCTAATGAAAAATTAAATAAATATAAATTATGAGTCAAAAAAAAAAGGCGCAAAAACCTATTATAAATAATACCAGAAAATTACTTTAAGAAAAAGTTAATCAAAAGAGATCGTAAATGAGTCATTGAGATGATTCACAGAACTAGTATTACAAGTGATACCTTGAGATGATTCACTCGTATGCGTGAGCATCATCGTTGAAAAATTACTTTATATTGTTTTCTCCGGAAGGCTGATACCTCAAAACTGGCCGCATCATAAACGGTGCTCTCATTGTGCGCCATAAATAATACAACAAAACAAGTCAAAATATTGAAAACTTGAAAAAATGAATAATAACATCGTGTGAGTTTATTAGTTCCTTTCATTAATATAATGATGGAAATTTCCATCACTAAGCCCACACGGGGGTTAAGAGCGAAAAGAAAAGCTTTGTTGGATTTTTTAAAAAGTTTTCTAAAAAGATAATTGAAAAAATTAATAATAACATCTTGTGAGTTTATTAGTTCAATGATGGAAATTTCCATCACTAAGCCCACAAGGGCTTAAGAGCGAAACGAAAAGCTTTGGTGCATTTTTTAAAAAGTTTTCTAAAAAGATAATTGAAAAAATTAATAATAACATCTTGTGAGCTTATTAGTTCAATGATGGAAATTTCCATCACTAAGCCCACACGGGGCTTAAGAGCGAAAAGAAAAGGTTTGTAGTATTTTTTAAAAAGTTTTCTAAAAAGATAATTGAAAAAATTAATAATAACATCTTGTGAGTTTATTAGTTCAATGATGGAAATTTCCATCACTAAGCCCACACGGGGCTTAAGAGCGAAAAGAAAAGGTTTGTTGCATTTTTTAAAAAGTTTTGTACAAAGACATTTTCTAAAACAAAAATTTTTTCAAATCACTTTTTTCCAGTTTTCCATAATAAACCTCATAATAAATTAATTAAATAAATTATAAAATGTATTGTTTATCCATTGTTTTATGCAATTGTTGTTGTTATTATTTCAAACAAATACTTTTAAAGTTTAGAAAACTACAACACAACTTTTCGGCCATAAAAAATTTATTTGTTTTTAGTGATTTTAAAACATCACACCGAGAAGCAGCAAAAAGGCCGGAACTTGGGAAATCACTCGTTTGTTTTCAAAACCACATGTGTACATGTGATTTGAAATCACGTGATTTTCCCAACAGACTTGTTTTGTTTTCTTTTTGTGTATATTTTGGTTTGTTTGTTTTGCCCTTTTTGCTTAAATCAAATTTAAAAGTACTTAATTTTTTTCTTTAGAAAAAGCTTAAACTTAAAGTAAAAACTAAATTAAAATAAAAAAACACGCCAGAGAAAACTATATATTTATCTCTATATACATTTGTATATAATGTAAGTAAAATCATCTGACAGATGCATCATTTTTTCTGATTGATTTCTGGGTAATTTTCTGCAAAAAAATTTAGTTACTTTTGGTTTTTAGTACATTTTGTTTAACTGAACACAAAAATGGATCGATCATTCGAGTTTGTGGGATACATTTTTTCGCCGGTTATGGCTCAATATGTCAATGTTTTTGCAAGAGCACCGAACATTGTAAAGCGTATAGAAAGTAATACTGGCGACACTGTCACTAGTGTTTCACTATTGACATTTCCTTCAATGAATTGATACAGTTTTTTTCAAAATTAAAATATTTTGGAAAAAAATTGTTTTTTTTTTTTTTTGTTAATTCTTTGCAGTCTTTCATAATTTTTCATAATTTCATTTCTCTAGGCTGAATTTTATAAAAATACAAATAAATGAAAGCAAAACAAATTTCTGCAATTGCAAGTTTATAAGTGAAATTTTAAGGGATTTTGCTTTTTAGAAATTTATGCATGTCGCATGTCTTAACTTCTTTTTACTTATGTATGTATGTATGTATGTATGTATGTATGTATGTATGTATGTATGTATGTATGTATGTATGTATGTGTGTGTGTGTGTGTGTGTACATAAAACAGCAAATTGATTTGAAAGCAGTTTTAATCTGTAAAATACTAAAAATCGTGGACAGGCGATACGGTTTGCTTTTACCCGACAATAATCTAATATGATGCCAAGTTTTAGCAATTTCTCAGTTTCTGTTCAATGTGCAGAACCGAAAAATTAAAAAGAAACATATTCAATTTGAAACTTTTAAATGAATTTAGTTATTTGCAGATTTCAAAACCACAGATTCTGTATTAAAAAAGATACCATCTATGGCAGTAAAATAACTAAAAAAAAGCACTTTTTGTTCTGGGACTACTCATATACGAGCCAAAGAATAAAAGCGATATACGAGTATGTATGTATGTATGTATGTATGTGTGTATTTACGTACATATAAAGTGAAACCAAATAGCTGGAAACATAAAATGTTTATGACAATTCAAAGCCTGTATTGCTGGTAACTGCGTAACGTAATTTATCTCTGAGTGTTGATTTCTTTTGATAGTTGGGCAATTTGAGTAGATTAAAGCAGGTGGAGGAGGTGGGCAAACGATTTAATGGATCCTTTTTGCGTATGGTGAAAAAACCGCGAATGACGCTGCCAATGGTGTCACCCGTATCTTCGTCATCGCCAACTTCTACACAGCGTATCGAAAATGGCGGTTCTAAATGGGCGAAACCCAAAAGTGGCGGTTTCGAACAACTGGTAACAAACTGTAAAGAAAAAACATACATATAAAGATATTAATTGATGGTTTAAGTTCATCAACAAATATAGAGAATATGTAAATATAGTAGAATTTCCATTTGAAATTCCACCAGCTACATTTCAATATTAGTGGGTTTCTAGCCTTTATGTTATTTGCACGGCTCTGTTATATTTACTATGGCTTTTACCACATACTAGCCGGGTACTCACGCTGCCTATTAAAGTACTATTGTAGAGCTGGTATATATTTTAGATTTAGTAAATCTTGATGATGCTTTAAAGCTTGACAACAACAAAACTTATACATTTTTTAATTTACAAAATTAACAACCTCTGCAATACCAAAAACGGTAGTAGATTTCGGAAACGTAGTAAATTTATTTACAAGTATGAAACAGCTGGCAGATTTGGCGCCACATTGTTTTTTTTTCGCTGTCTCGATTTGTTTACAACACCGAAGAAAAAGTCGCTCACACTAAGAAGTTTAAATCAGTACAATATTATATTTAAAAGTATTTTAAATATATTTTTCATTTATATATGTAGAATACAAATATAATGCAAGAAGTGAAAGCTACTAATTTACCACTTGCCAAGTAAATTTACAAGACTCATGATGCTTTTTAACAGACTAACTTAAAACAATCCATGACTTTACTCAGGAAGTGGCAGCGTGGTTGATCGGAAACTCCTCAAATGAACCGTACAAGTTTACAGTTATAGGTGGCAAATCAGTCCACCACTGCGACTGAGGCTTAAAGTTCTCGAAGGCCAAACACCAACCCCATCGCACTTAAAACATAATTAAATACAATGACGATGGAATTGTTTTTCAGCCCAGAGCTGGTTTATGTCCACTTCTTTATGTATTCAAAATGATCAAATTAAATTGGTTTTGTAAATTTTGTTTATCGATTTCGGTTGTATATTTTTCTACAAGTCAAATAGTTTTGGTATATTTAACACAAGTATTTACTACTATTTATTGTATTGTGTGCAGCGTAGTAAATATGTGTATGATAAACATGTTACTTTTGTTGTAAATATACCAGTATTTACTACACTATAGTTTTAAATTCTAGGCCTATTAGTTTACTACCAAGAGTGAAACCCATTATTAATTGGCACTAAAGTTATGGCCTTTTTGTTGTAGGTTCTAATTTGTGCTTTAAATAAATACATAAATTTGACCATAAACAAATCTCAAGCCTCTTCTAGATCATTTACATTTTAGATTTATTTCTTCCAGATTTTAGGAAAACTTTTATTTTAACTTATCGTTGTTTTAGTTCTTGTTTTCGAATTTTCGACAATTTAGTTGCAAGTTTCCGATTTGTTTGCATTAAAAAGTATGTTTTAAAAACGCCGTATGATTAGAGTGATTAACCAGCACGTTTACAAGGGGAGGATAGACAGACACAAGCAAAATGCTGGACAAGACGACAATTTGCCAGCGTCACAGTCACCCATCAAGCGCCACCAAATTTTCATTTTAGATTTATTTTCATTGTGAACGGTCTTGAAACCAGCCGTAAAAGCAAACGTTTGTTGCTGCGCCTGGGACTCAGGATATGCAGCCCACTTCATGCCTATACGACGATTAAAGGAGCTGGTACGCTTCCTCGACGTATTAAATCCTTGTAGCGAGGGCGCAGCACAATAGATTAAGGGTGATGGCAGTGCGAAGGAGCATTCTGGCCCAGACCGCCACCATTATTTCTTCAGTGATGCTGGCGGATGACGTCAAGCCAGAGAATTTTCAAAACCACAAGCACTCGTACACTGGACTGGACAGCCTGCATTTGGATTGTGCCTTCCTACCATCCCCTTAATGTTTCTAATATTTCATTTAATCGGATATTTATACTCTTCAAAGTTGTAAATTATTTTTGCTTTTTGAAATTCATACTTTTTAGCAGGAAATATTTTTGAAAACACTTGATATCACTGCAAAGAACTAGTCTATTGACCCGTATATTATAAATTGTGATCTAATTAATGATGTTGCTGTACCTTTAAAAACAGCTTCTTCTCCTCTTCTGTGAAATCTTTGGCCAATATATCCCACAACCAGCCAACCACACGATGTGAATCATGAAAGCCGCCATAATACTGAGTATGTTTGCGCAAATCTTTCAAATCCAATGGCACCGTATCGCCCGATATTAGACGCTGCAGCTCGGGTGGCGAAAACAACGACAGCCACTCTGGATTAACAATGCTGCGAAAGCCCCGATTGAAGGCTTGAGTTTGTTCGCGTATTTGTGTGTTCATGTGAAAATAAGCCATATAATGGATGTACACCAGTTTGTTGTGATCGGTGACGGCACGAATTCTGCCACCCGGATGCAGTTCGTGCGTAACTATTTTACCCATAACATCCTGGTCCACGGAGAAAGTTAAATTCAAATCAGCCACATCCTGTTCATAGTGTTTGATGAAGGTAAGACTTTTATAAAGTTCGGCATCTAATGAGGGCAATTCGTCCATGCAGGAATATAGAACTTGATGGGTTTGGCCCAGCAGCTGGGAAAGAAAGAACGAGGCAAACGGCACATCGACAACGATGCCCTCGTAAACGGCCTTGCCCAGCATACGGCCGACGAACTCAAACAGTTGCAAATGATTGTCCTGCACATACGAAATGGGTGAGGGATATAAACGCTGGTCGGAAGTTGTTTTAAACAGATTGAGTGCAGGATCAAATACTTTTTTAATAGTTTCTTCTAAGAACTCCTTAAAAACGCCATCTTGATCTATGCCGGCTTCGTGTAAGCCCTGCTGATTGATAAAACGCACTCGTATAACGCCCTGTAAAAGTAAACAAATTCAAGGGTGTAGTTGTTTTATTTTCTTTCTGCAACAAAAATCTCATTTCAAAAACTTACCTTAAGGGCATGCGGCTTCAGAGCTGCCAACTGTCTGTAGCCGTCCTCCACAATACGTTCACGATGTATGACTATTAGAGCCGATCTGGGAGAAGCGCACGCTGACTCGGTCAAGCCCAACACAGCCTTTTCATTTTGTACAAATTTCCTGAAGAGTTTAACGCGGTCTTCGTGCGGTATAATATGAGGCATCTTTTGCAGCAATATGACCGCATGACGTTTACCCTTTTCCAGATCGTTGATAAACGCTGAAGGTTTCACCTCGGGTATGAGCCAATGATGGGGAGGCGTAAAACGCCGTCGACAGTCTCGTTTATACAGGCACAACATTAACGTGTGCAAAGATATGAAGACAGGAGAGTGTGTAATGTTTTTCGCATCGACTAAATTATAATAAAAATAGATGTTACATAATTGATTTTTAGAGGGAAAATGAAAAGCAAACTAAAACGAGTTGTGAGATCAACTCGGGAATAGTCCACGTTTAATTAGAATTGACTCTGGATGAAACATGACAATCTCTTGCCTTTGCCATTAAACATGATTTTATATATCTTATATATAATTTTAACGCACAGGCATTAAAGGGGATTCCCAAAAATAAATTTTCCCTAAAGTTGGAAATTCTAAAAACAAAATGTCTGAGAACAATAAATGAAAAAAACAAGTTGTAAGAAATAAGTGAACAGTCATTTTTTTTGGGGGCCATTGTGTTTCTATAGTTTGGAAAATATCAATTTTAGCCACAAAAATAAGTGAATTTTGTTAAAACAAAAGTATTGAGATTTCTCGCGTCAATGCAATTAATATTTCTGCGGCATTAAAGAAGTTTTTAAAAATAGATTTGGCCATAAAGATTGGCGGGTTGTGAAAGTTGGTTTATATTGCCTATTCAGATGGTGGAGCAAATCCAATGGGTGACAGGCTCACCAATGCTCGATATGGCTTGTTAGGCACTCAATGTTGTGGCAACTTCTGGCGATGTGTGAAAGCGATACATAATCCCTCTGGCGGGTAATTCTGAGGCACCTGCTTTAATAGCCCGAGATCCTAAAGAAACAGACTCGCTGGCAAAATTCCGATCATCTAGTGGTTACGAATGAATAACAGGAATGTATTGCAAGACAACAGGGGAGATTTGATTTACCGAAAATAGAACACCACAATTAGTATCAGCCTGGGTTTTTGCCTTTTAAACAACACAGCCGAAATGTTTCAGTCAAGGAGAAGCATCTCTACCTGTAAGAAACCCTATCCCAGAGCCGTTGTCGCCTTTAACTTTTGAAGTTTTCGAAAGAATCTGCAGAACCACAGTCCTACCGTAAATTCCTTAGTTTTGGTTACGGTCTCAAGCGAAGAACTTCTTGGAATACCTGCTACTCGTGCGCCATAAAGCAGGACAAATGTAACTTTTCTTGTTATAAACAAAAACAAAATTCCAAATTTAGGATGACATATTTTTTTTTAATTGAAAATTATTTTACTTTTGTAACGCCAATTCGAATTCTGCATTAACTTTGTGGTTAATGTAAAATTTTTACAACTTTTTTTTATTATATTTAATTTAATTCACAAAACTCCCGTCGCTTACAGTTCAGCAATAAGCCAACAACTGTCTCTTAAGTTGGTTAAATAAGAGCATTATTTTCGCTAATGCATTAAGAGAACTCGAACATGAAATTATAGGGAGATCATTTGAAATAATAGATCTTTATAAACATAAACGATTTTCTGATCGGTTTATGGTGTGTGTTTTGAAAAAACACTGATAAAAAATGTACCGACGAAGCCGGCTTTCGGTCTAAGAGTTCAAAGTTTCTTTTATAACGAAATGGAAAAAGTTTCTAAATTTACTTTGATTTTTTTTTTTTTTTATCTAATAAAACAGAGATTTGTTTATTCATGTGATAACATTAAGGCGAGTGAATTTTTGTTTCCTTTTTGAAATTATACATTTTTTCATTTAAAAATGTTGTGTTCAGTACCGCGACATGACTTGTTAAACGCCGGCTGGGCCAAATTCAAAAATTCTCTACATATTTATCGAGCACTTAATTTAAAATCGATGTGTATTTATCAAATAGTACCCCTTTCACATCCAGGGCAAACTTACGAAATATATCTTCATTGATGATTTTATATAAAATATTATTTAAAAAATAGGTCAGCATTACAAAATCATTCAGCTTGAATAGCTTTTGTTCGGTGTACATTTCGTGCTCATCCAGAACTCTGCAAGAACAAGCTGTTTGAATTGGATTTAAAAATTTCTTTCTTTTTTGCTAAATCAACTTACGTGACATAATGGGTCATGCTGTCGCAGAACAGCATCAACATGGACGTCTGGGGTTTGCGCTGAAAATCCTCACATTTGAATAGTTCCAGATATTCTTTTAAAGCACAATTCGGTCCCATAGACGTAATGAACAGCCACAAGTCATAAAAAACTTTATCAACAAAACATATACCAGTTAAAATCTCCAACTTCAGTTGTGACAAAGTGTTCAGGGCCGCATAATACATGGCGCATATGCGCGCCACCTGCAACACTTCATACGCATCTAGTTTACGCCAAGCAATTTTGGAATTTTTATTTAGGCTGGTGCGCGTTGAGCTGCGATTTAGAGCACGTCGTAGCAAATTACTGGTAGAGGCTTGATTGGGTGCATTAAATTCGATACGTTCGAAATTGACATTGACTTCTTTGAGAAAGTCGCCCATTGATATTTGCAAACAACGAATGCCCCACAGCATGTGAAACTGTTTTTTGATTAACGAAACACACTGATTCTGTGCTGGATCTTTGGATGGTGTGTGCCAACCCAGAAGCTCATGCCATTGCGTAAAAACTCCTTTCGAAGTAGAGTTACTGGGTATATTTTCAAACAACAGTGTAACCGTGTGCTAGAAGTAAAAACGAAAATCAAATATTTCACCATTACCGGGTTTACACAGGGACACAGTGAGCTCACCGTCAGCAGCGGATAAGCCAACAGTTTAGCTTCATTTATGTTTTCAATGTGAAACATATTAATGATGTTGCCTAATAGAGCTAAACTTTTAGTGCCCGGCATATGTTTGCCATAATCGGTAAACCAATCGCCATCTTCGGAGATGCCCAGAGCCCGTTTTAAAATCCACATTGATGACATTTGCTCCAAACACTGCGGAGCAGTGACATTCAAATGATAAACTAAAGCGGGCACCGATAGTATTTCCATTAAAAATTGTGCCATTATATTGCGCGAAAAATCCCCATCCACGAGCGGTCTTGTGCACAACGTCATAATGGCTATGAGAGACACTGGCTTCAGGGTTAGTTCTTCGCGCGATGTGCCCTTTATGAGTATAGACTGTTTAGCAAAACAAAAAGAAAACAATATTTTAAAACACTGTGTTACGACCGATCTCTGTTTTACTTACCCTCATGATTTTAAAAAAGTTGTTTTTTATCAGATCACCTTGTATGTTGCAACAAATTTTCTGCATGGCCGGTTGTAATTTTTCAAATTGTTTAATCCTCAATATGCCCCATGATTTTGGCGACGTAAAAACTACCAGAGTGTGCAGATATAGTGCCAAAGCAATACTATCGGTATGACTTTCTGCAATAGAATCAATAAATGTTGTTATTCAGACTCTTCAATAACATTTGATAGTTGCTTTACCTGGTTTAATGTCTTCCAATAGACGTAGATTGAAGTTAAGCAAGGTTTTAATGTGCGCTATCCAGGGCAGACTAGAATATTTTAAATAAGAAATATTTGTTCTGCTCACAGAAAGTTCATGGAAATATATATGATGGTGAAGATTTTTAAACTTTTCAAAATCTTATATAATGTTGAAATCTTATATAATCTATTCAATTTGATCCTACGCTCATGCTCTACCAAGAACAAACAGACAGTCGAGTGGCACGAATGCAAATTCCCCTATTTCGATATGTATTCGATTTAATGCACTTTTCTGCTCTCACTTTCATGCGCTAGTGATCAAATAACAACAGCATGGTCTGTATATTCTCTATATTGTATCAAATTTACTAATTATTAGCCAGTTCTATCATTAAGAGGAAATATGTCACGTTCGAGGTGTGACATATCGATCCATATTATGACATTAAAAACACTCCGCAAAGCACAAAATTCTAGTCATAGAAATTTTGTTTCAAATTTACCAATAATTAGCCAGTTCTATCATTAAGAGGAAATATGTCACGTTCGAGGTGTGACATATCGATCCATATTATGACATTAAAAACACTCCGCAAAGCACAAAATTCTAGTCATAGAAATTTTGTTTCAAATTTACCAATAATTAGCCAGTTCTATCATTAAGAGGAAATATGTCACGTTCGAGGTGTGACATATCGATCCATATTATGACATTAAAAACACTCCGCAAAGCACAAAATTCTAGTCATAGAAATTTTGTTTCAAATTTACCAATTATTAGCCAGTTCTATCATTAAGAGGAAATATGTCCCGTTCGAGGTGTGACATATCGATCCATATTATGACTTTAAAAACACTCAGAAAAGACCAAAATTCTAAAGTCAAACAATTGTTTAAAATTGATCAATTATTACCCAGTTCAATCGTTTGGGAAAAAATGTCACGTTCTAGGTGTCCCCATATTATGGCTTTAAAAACACTCCGAATAGCACAGAATTCTAAAGTCAATTGAACTATTAAGCTGCATGCGATTTTGCAGAGTTTCCTGTTTTTATACAACATCACAAAATGAATTCCTTTTTGAGTCGCGTTCAAGTTGCTACTTTTTTGTTGATGCATTTTCTTTGATCAGGATGGATTTCTGCCTCCCTATAATTTGAATTATAAAATAGAGCTGAAAACACATCTCCAGCTTTTTTACTTGTTCAAAATGAACGTGCGCGACAGTCACGTGCGACACCATGCAAGTTTCCATATTTTTCAATATATTTTTTATTTTGTTTATTACAAAAGAGAAAAAAAAACATTATGGATAACAAATCTGCAGGTGCCGAGGACGGTGACTCTATTGTAGAACAGCCAGACATTGTAATAAAAGGAGAGAAGGAAGCAGCGGAAGCGTTAAATAAAGCTTTTAAATAGGTGGAAAATAAAAAGGTTGACCAAACTGCAATAAGAGTTTTAAGAAATCTTAAAACCAAAACACATACCAAAAAAAGATAAGAGATGTCTTTGTGTAGAAAGTAAGAGGAAACAAAATCTGTCCTTTAAGAGGAAATGAGTTATTTGGGTTTTCGTTGAATTCTAGCAATTTGTATTGCATTGCATTAAGTGTAATAGGAAATAATTATATATGAGAGTACATTTCAGCTTTTTTGTAATTCAATGTAAAAATATTGAATTTTTTAAATAATTTTAATAGTTCGAAAATTTTCACAATCGAAAACGTGATGAAATTTGAAAACGCGCTGTTGAAACACTTTCTATTTCATTTTATAATGAAGACAATAGCAAAGCAGACCGGGTTAAGCTGGTTGAATATAAAGTTAATTGTTTAAACATTATTTTTATAAGTTTTCAAGTCTGCTGACAGCTAGAAAGCACACAAGAACAGGCTATATAATACTCGATTACAGTAAGAAGAAGGTTTTACAATAAAATAGGTCTTCTAAGCCAAGAAATTTGTATTTTAGTTTTAATTTAAGAAGAAGAAAAAAAAGATAGAGACTAAATTTCAAGACCATTCAAACTATTTTCGAAACGATTTTTGTAAATCTGAAGTAATTGCAAACGTATTTTAATTAAATATTCCTAAATATGTCTGTTGCCTTTTGTCCTATATGATTTATTTTACGAGAACGCAACTGAGCGGAATAGGTAAAAGCTTTAATAACTAGTGGCTTTAAATATGCATTGGCGGACTGTTCAAGTTTGCTGTAAAAACTGTTAATGGTATTGGAAATATATTGATATTTTGGTCATTCGACTGCAGAATGTAGCCTTTCGAGCAATAACACAAGTGTTCAAAGGTCATATTAAAAATACCCGACATAAGTTCTTGGGATTTCGATGCGATGCAGCAAATAAACCTTAACAATCGAAGTACCTACATTTATTTCTTGCATTCTTGCACATCCGAAATATTAAGTGCTATAATATCATTTTATTCTTTGCCCACAGCCAGCCACTTACGTACCTTTTGTCTTTTTGCAAGCACAGGGTAGCATATGACAGCTTCGGCGTCTCGGTTTCCATAGATTTATTTAAATATCGACACAAGCGATCGAAACGGTCGCGTGTTGCTTCACAATTTTTGTCCAGCTTATAGGCGGATACAAAGCGTCTTATTATCGGATAAGTCGTGGACGAAGTTTGAAGATTAGTTGGCTCATTTCTGTCATCTCCATCGCCACCGAAACCATTACTTTGCAGTAGCCTGTCAACGTCCTCTCTGAAGGCAAGCAAATAATACAAATAATCAAGAAAGGAACGAATTTTTTTTCATTAGCAATAATGACCACTTACACTATTTGCCTCTGATAACGGGTTCGTGCCAGGAAGCCTTTAATGCAAGCCTGCAGTTTAATGGCAGCCCACTCTCTGCGTTTCTCTAAAGCTCGTTCTTCCCGAGCCGCCTTAGTTTGTACTAGAAATGATGTTTTCTGCGATTCAGTTGTGCTGAACATATTTTTAATCTATTTTATTTTATTTTGACTTTTTGATAACTAAAACCACTACAGTTTCATTTGTGCTAAAAAAAAAAAAAACACACAAAAACTCTTCTTAGATTTTCGTTCCTTTGTTTGTAATGAGGAACACTTATTGCAGAAAGAGCGATTGGACAACATGTGAAGACATTTTAAATATTTCATTGGTGTATGTATTCATATAAAATGCTTTATTTATTATGACTTTAAAATAACTAAGATTTTTGTGAGAAATACTTTCTTTCCTGCAGTTCAATAATATTCTTTGCAACAATAAATGCTTTGCTGATTATATGTGTATTAGGTGAAAAAATACTTACTACTACTTTAGTACATTTTTATATAGCAATGTGTTTGTTTACGTATTATGGCAAACAACACTAATGGATGAAAAAGGCATATAAAGCACAACTAAGAGTTCAGTGCCGATGATAAATAGAAGCAACTGCGTGTAGTCTGTGAGCTACCTTTCCGCGTACAATTATTTTGTGAGGCGAATTTACCAACCATTAACCAACAGCTTCGATGATTATATATCACTATTGCACTATATTTACCACGAAAACATCAAACATTTGAACATAATTTTAAAAAAAAACTCTTTTTAATCACTGCTTATTTGTATACACCTAGACATTATATGGGATTAGTTTGAATATATGAAATCAAAAGTTCCTTAAGATTTCGTAATATATTAGCAAAGTTCTGCTAAGCTGCGTTCGTTTGTTAAGATCAAAAAGAGAGTTAAGTGCCTTTATCTACAAGAAACGTAAAACTGTTTACATTTTATCCGAACAACTAATACTTTGAGCACGTAACTGTATCTACTACCCGTTACTACAACCCTGCAGTTTAAGGCCGCAAAATGCAACCTTAATTACGTTTTCATTCATTATCCCAATTATTATCCGAGCAAATGAAAACGAAAATAGGAAAATTTTCTAACATACTACAATAAAACACCATAAATTTATATAAATTTGTGCAAAAACATTTAAAATTTATGGAAAATTGTGTAATTAATAACCGTTTAAAAATGAGGAACAAAAATTATGTGGAAAAATTTGTTAATCAAATGAAACGTGGTTGATGGAAAAATTAAAAGTTTACAAAGAAAGAAATTTTATTAATAAAAGTGACAAGTGAAATATATAGTGAGTGAAAAAAGAAAGGCGAGAAGAAAATAGCAACAAACACACAAAACAGCATACAGCAATAGATATTTTTTTTTAATTTTACACAAAAAAGCAAAATTGTTTTAATGGAGGATGTTGTTTACCCAGCAGCAAAATTTTTGTAATTGTAATGGGCATATGTATGTATGTATGAGGTTGTAGGGTTATAAACAGGAAATTATTAAATATCTAATGACATCGGTGATTATATGGCAAAAAGTAATAAGACTGTAACAGAAAAATTAAGATGAGAAGAAATTATTTCAAGGTTTCGCAGCGCTGCCAACTGCGAAAAAAATCGGGTAACAAGCGCCGAACAGCGCAGCATATAATCAACACCATCATACAATCAGCCCAAAGTAAAAATACAACAACTCAAACATATTTTAGCAGATCATGAAAAAAATATATACATACATACGTTCAACCAAACACATGCTTATTATGCTATACTTACATATCTACAAACATGCATACATAAGTATGTACATACATATACATACATATGTATATATAAACGAATGGCACAATTTGTATTTGTGTATTTAATTTTTTTGTGCCGTCTATTGTGTACGTAAATTTATTGCATTTTATAAACATTTCAGTATTATTAGCTTTTAAACGAAATTCTGTTTTAAACCTCAACTAAAACATCAGTGTAAACTGAAGCAAACCTTAAAAATGCTTGTCAAGAAAACAAAATAAAGTTACACGAGCAGGTGAAATGCATATAATACATGCATATTTATAAACACGTATGTACATATGTATGTAGATACTATGCACATACATACATATGTATGTACATCCAAACTTAAACAAAAATAAAAAACAAAAACTGCAAATTATAAAACACAACAATGCACTTCAAGTTGCAATTATCATAATAATTTTAACGGCGACTCCTAAAAACAAACCAGGCAAAGAAATGAAATGCTTGCGTTTATGTATGTATATGTATGTATGTATGTATGGCTGTGAAACACAAATCTTCAACAGTATTACAGCTATTATATTCAAATAAAAACATGCTTCAAACACCCCTCTCATTTTCTTCTTATTTTATTTTGTGCTCCTTTTTTGTTTGTTTTTTGTATGACATTAACAACAAAGAGAAATCGTTATAATGTCTCCCCCAGTAGAATTGTAACTACAATAACAAAACAAAAAATAAAAAAAAAACCATTCAGCATCCCAGTTCATGTAACGTTTTATGTATGTATAACATACATACATAAATAAATATGTAATTACACTTTTTATTTCTTATTGCGAATTCCATTTCTCTTTATATTCCCAACTAAACATTTAAAATATCTTGTTTAATTAACTGCATTCGATAAAAACTGATACAATGTGGCTTCATAATACGAGTACTTGCGTACATATTTATATATTATGTATGTATGTATGTACATACATACATACTTGGTTGTATATACATATATACTTACATACATATGTAAGTATATGGATATGTTCTCATAGAAATGCATGCAAACATGTGTTTTGTATTTATGTAGTACATGCATACATACATACATATGCCATATGCACGTATACTAGTGTGTATGCGAATAACTTTTATTTATTGCTCAATTTCTTTTAAGTAAAAAAGAAATCAAGTATCTTAAAAAGTACCCATATATGTACATACATACATACATACAGATGCACCTATTACAGTGAAACACTTGCCTATGGCGAAGAAATTCTGAGCCATAAAGCTTCTACTACATAGCAAAATATTTATTCAAACGCCTCTATACAATAATATAAGAATCAAGCTGTACTAGTAAAGTTACTTTATAACGACAACGATGTTTAAAGGTGGATTCACTCCTATTGTCTGAACAAAATTTTTGTACAAACCAAAATTTTTTACTCACAGTGCTCTTCAGCACAATTCACTCATTGCGAAAAAGTACTCTAGAGTATCAAAGCTGCCGTAAGTGAAGAAATCCATTACTTTTGCAATACGGCAGTACTACAGCGACTGTCTTTTTTAATTTGTTTTCCTTGTGTCAAAATACATTTTTGTAATTATTCCCAAAGCTAGTTTCTTAATAAGGAATTACCTGTTCGTAAAAACTACATATATTCTCTCTTTCATATAGAAAACTTTGTTCCGATAAAAGTTTTGTACGTAAACAAGGGGTGAAACCGCATTAAATGTGCTTCCAGGTGCACATGTAAAGAAGTAGCCATACAAAACATATTACTCGGCACAATATTTCATTAAAATCCAATCAAATTAACCGAATACGAAAGAAGTGTTTTATTTTCTATTTATGTATGTAGCTTTTGAAGAGTAAATTTATATTAATATATTCATGTAAAATATAAATTAGATAAAAAGTTTTATAGTTATAATTAATTTCTTTTTCGTATTTCTTTAAGATTCGTTTGTAAGATCTCACAACATGTGTGAACTATAATTTTTTGTCGTACAAAGTTGTCAGGAATATCATAGCCATTGCATTTTAAGATAGATAGCAATAATGTCAGACAGCTAACAACCGTCAGAATAATCTTCGTTACCATTTCCAGATAATTGCCGGACATTATACGCTCCTTTTTTTATTGGACAATGACGTAATTATCATATCTATGGCACCCACCGCGTACCATAAATATGAATGCTATCTATTGCTAAGGCAATAGATCTGCCCGTTTTTACCATAGAATAATCTGACGACTCTATGAAGTGACTCTTTTTGCTGGCAGATAAATTTATTGTCAGGCCATCGTCACGGCAAAGCTTTGCTGATACTGTGTACAACGAATCAAAAGCTAAAAACAATTTTTTTATGCCTTTCAGATACTGTTCACTGTATAACAATGTGTAGACTACTTTAATTATTTATTGTTTAAACACCACATAGAAAAACTGATTTTCCTAAGAGTTGTTTTCCAAACAATTGACTTTAAGCCACATATCCATGAATAAAAGCATTTAAGTGCTGGCATTCAAAACAAGCACAATGTTCAAAACTTTGTTGTAGTTTTTAAATGTACTTATACAAACGAACGAACACTTTCGATTGCCGTAAACTGGCACATAGTGCGAAATGCATCCATGATACTCTCGTACAACTTTAAACACCAGCGTTCAAGATCTGTGACTGGGTGTCGTGCGGTGTAGCCGAAAAGAAGATTATGAAATAAAATCTCGAATTGTAGAATCGCCATTTTGAATTTCAGTGACAATATACTACATATGTACATACCTGTGATGATCGCTTTTTTACTGCATTTCTATTTTCTTTTCAATAACTCAAACTGAAATCATTTTTATTTCAGATTCTCACTTTATCTTGATACTTTTTTTGAATTTGTTTTAGATTACGCTTTGCCACTCACCTGCCACATTCTTTTTTAACACGAAGCATATTGCAGAAACACCCAGATCCTTTGGTGTCACTCAAACCTACATATAAATTCTGGACTCTGTTGGTCTAACACTCCACTAACTCATCAATCGACACACTCTTGTTAATATAAAACTTAGGATGTATTTTGTTTTCTTGGGAAAATTTTAATTAATTTAAAGTTTCTGTAATTGTTCAGATGACTTCGAATACACTTGATGTTCCACAAAACCGGTTAAAACCGTTTGTTATTAATTGTTACATTTACCGACATAATCTGTTGCTGTAGAAATGTACCAAACGAAGTTGATTGATTTAGTAAAACTTTTCTCTTTTAAATTAATTCTCTTTTTCGAATACAGAAATATTACGGTTAATTCCACTTTATTTTCTATAATTGAATGGAAATAAGGCCTAGTAAATATTTCTGATAACTTCAATATATTTAAACTTTGCTGCTCTTGCTGTTTTGTACCTTTTTGTGTGTTTGTAACTTGTCTATTTTTATTGTAATTTTATAAAAGAATTATACATACATACATATTTATCTGTATGAAAATTATTAAAATGTGAGCTTTTAAACGTTTTATAATACAATTAAATAAAAATTAAAAAATCAAATAATTTATTTTTCAAGAAATTGTAAATAGGGCTGCTGTTCTACGAAATATAAGGTAATAAAATCAATAGATGTAGGTAAGTATTTAGTATAAGTTAACACTTAAAAAACATTCCAAATAAAAATTTACATTTTAAGTTGTTATTTATTTTTTTAAATTCATCGTTTTATTTATTTAATCTATTATTTTCTTTTTGGTTCTTTTATAATTCTCTAAACTGAAGTGACGACCAAGTGCTGGCATAGTTTTAAGTAAGAAAAAGCTTAACACAAATACATCATTAATTCAGCAATACTGACATTGGTTTCCTGGAGAAATTAATACATTTTTATTTTAAAGCAACCATTTCATGTTACACCAAATGTAAGTATTTGTAAATTTATAACATTTTATTAAAAAGAAAAGAAATTAGCATCTTGGAAAATATACCGTTTGCGTATTGGAATTTGCCATTATTTTAAGGTTATGTTTACGGAAAAAATAGCGCAAACGTAAAACGATGCACACACAATTTAGGCCTCACGATTATGATCTTACATGTATTATTTTTATGCTGAAATCATTATTAGATAACTGAAATTAGAAACTAAAAAGTTTTAAAAACTTGCCAGAAAATACTCTTTGTGGCATCATGTTTCTCATTTCGACAGATTGTCGAATATTTTCTTAATCATGGCCGTATGGTGAATCACTGTAGCAAACGACGGTCGCCAAATGCATATAAAGTTAATAGTTTACAGTGACTAACAATGAAATGTATACGCCCTTATCAATCGAACCCATAAGCAGGTTAAATATTTTCTGGCACTTAATGTTTGTTAAGCTCATTCTTGCCATTGAAATATTCAAACTTTTAGCTGAAAATCCGAGCGCAATACACCAATATCTATCTAACCGGTTCCAATTATGATTCAGTTGTGTGTTCTGTGTAAGTTATCATAGTGTTACTAAGCCGCTGGATGAATCTAAGCCTTGTTTTCTTGCTTTGAAATACACCTTAAAAGAAACGAATATTAATAATCGTTTTCGTAAAATTCTCATAGTTGAGACATGAGAGCTGGAAATCAAGAAAATATTGATTCTGTTACAGCGAACGCTAGAATTGTCGAAGGTTCGAGAAACTAAAATTGCTTACAAATACCAATTTTAAGGTTTTCTATTTATTGTTTGAATGTATAAACTTAATATTATTATTCATTAGTAATTCGTTAAATACATTATTTATTATTTACTTAGTACATGTCATAGATTTATTAATTGTATTTAGATCGTCTGGTTTCTAAATACATATTCATTTGTATTTTTCTTCATGCATATGAATGTTTTAAATTATTGTATGTGTATGTGTGGGTATGTGTTTTTTTTCGTTGATTTGTTGCACAAGTTCACTCAAATATTGCTCGAAATTCTATTCTATTGAAATGGTACTTGTTGAATGCTGTTTTGTTTTTTTTTATTTAATTCTTCTTCATACGCATATATTTTCACGTATATTTTATGTTATTGGTATTAATATACATATATAATTGTTATTGTTCTTTTATTTGAGGTAATAAATTTTTATTTATACAAAAAATGTATTTACTTATATATGTACATATGTATGTACATACGTACGTACGTATGTATGTATGTATGTATTTTAAAACATTCATAAAATAATAAAATGAATATCATACATCAAGAACACCTAAACAATGACTGATGATGGTCAATAATGCCAGACTCTAGAAATTCTTATTAAAAAGAAATAAGTCCTTCACATAAAAAGCAATCCTTAATGCGGTAATATTTAGAATTTCGAAACTTTAGCTCTTTAAAGTATGTATGTATGTATGTATGTGTTTCGGGGTACAGAAAAACCTCTTTTTGATCCATTTTTGCTCTGGCAGATTGTGAAATTGATTTACAACAGCACTTGCCATTGCGGCTTATCAGGCTCATTTAAGTAAGAACTTCTCATGATATGTGTCATATATCACAGAAGCCTTGCACTAAGGCCTCGCGCAATTTAATTTCTACAGATATTTATTTTCCAAACAGTGGACGAAACCGAGGCCACAATTTTGTTCTTAAGAATAACAAAACTGTGCTGCAGCAACAGCACCTCGGAGACACTTGGATCAGCGTAAATAGACCACTATTCTCAGAATCTACTGAGGAAACTCTTCTCCTCTGTATACCGGGATACATTATGCCAACACCTGTTCCCCACTGGGACATCAATTAACAATAAAAAACTTTTTTCTTTGTTTTTGGTCTGCCAATAATTTTTCTTTGCTGCTCCAAATGAGATTGCGAAATGGTGCACTTAGCGTGCAAACCTTTACGAAAGCTTTGCTTCATTTATGTACATCAATTGAAGAAGTCAAAATTTCGGGATTGTAAAACAGGGCTTTTTTGATTTCCGAATTTTTTTTTCAATTGAACAACTGTTTGCTTTTCTTTTTTTTATATGTATGTAGCAAAATGGCTGGTTTCACATAATCAAAAGTTGTGTACGTAATTTAAGTACAAATTTTAGCATTTTTGAGATTTTTTCCATTAAGCCATTAATCGGAATCAAAAATATTGCAAATTTTAAACAATTTTCAATTGGTGTTTTCTGCTTCTTATTTACAATTCTTTGTTTGCTATTATGGTAAAAGCTGGGGAAAAGAAAAGCTCTCAAAAATTTAAATGTATTTAATTAAAAACAAATGGCATCACCACAAACACTTCTGTGGCTATACAATTAAACACACAGAGCAACACAGTGAGACGTTTAATTTAAACGATTTAAAATTTGAAATTTTTGTTTATGATATTTCATTTTACGTTTGACTAATGAGAATAAAGGAAATATATCTTAATAAATAATATATATAGTATATATATGTACGTCTAAAATAAGTTTCTGCAACGTTGTCAGTATTCAAGTTCATACGATATTTGATATTTGCCTTTAATGCGGGCGTCAAGTGGCTGGTATTTGACTATCGAAAATTGTGGCAATAAATAGTGCTGACTGATATCATAAATTTTATTAAAAATTTTGAAAAAAGTACACAATATTTTGTAGTATTACTTATTGGCTTTTATCAAAATATGGTAAAGATAACGCAATACATACATACATGTATTAAGCGCTTTCAAACAAATGTTGCTAATAATTCTTAAAATGTTCAGTCCTTCTATTTAAAACAAATAAATTTTCACCAGTTATATCAATTATGTCTTTAGAACTGTAAACGATTTACTATGTAACATATTCTTTGAGGCCACAAAGGAAACTACTTCATGTTTTTTGTACATTTTATATGATGTACAATGTACATACATACATACATACTATATGCTTTATATTGCATGCTTGCGAAGCGTGATCTTATATTATATTGGTTTAACTATGTCTTGAGTTATGTATAAACCGGGTGACTTTTGACACCGGCATCATATTCAAGACGCTATTTATTATGCCATCCCTAACGCCGAATCGCTTCCTCGTGCTTTCCAGACTTTGCATTTTATAAATGATTTTGCTCGTTTATGTTTATGTACATACATACATATTTGTGAAAACTTTTGATATCTTTTAGCAGATGATGTGATCTCAAGGCAATTTTTTTTGCGTTAAAGATGACTCAACTTTTAAAAGCAACACATATTTACATACATTTAAAATGACATGCACACAACAATTTATTTCTCTTAATTGAATTTAGGCTTTAGCATCAATGTCCGTCCGTCTATCCCGTCGTTGCCGCTATTATCTTGTTCGTCATTATGCAGCTTAAATACAGATCTTTGAACTTAAGAAACCTTTTTGTTTTCCTTAGTATTTATGAGACGATTCCGTAAATCGTCATACTTTTAATATGTGCATAGTATGTTGATAATGAAAAACCTAAGAACACACTACATTTTTAATTGTATAAATATATGTATGTATGTATGTATTTGTGCACATCGTCACCTTAAACGCTAACGCACGTAACTACACTTTTATTTTGTTTACAAGAGAAGCAAGAAATCGTTATAAAATGTACATATATTTTCTTCCGGTTTTATTTGGAGTGTTGAAAATTTATTTATTGTATATAGTTTTCTTTCTTTTTCTCTACAAGATAAATACATACATTCGTAATTACGTCCGTTTGAATTTCTTTAATAGAATTGTAATTTTTGATCGCTAAGGTCTAATTAATTTGTGTGTAGTTACGTCCGTTGGTATTTACAGTGACGATATACAGCAATGCATTAAGGGGGACCAGCTTCTATAGACAGATAATAAAAAGAACCATAATCATGCCAAAGTTTGCTTTTTAATTTATGTGTAGTTACGTGCGTTTGTATTCCAGGTGACGATATACTCTTCTCGAATATTTTTTTATTTTATAACGCTGACTAATCGTGTTTTCAACTGCATTTTTAAAACTTAAATTTTACTACATTTCGGTGAATTTTCTCTTTTTTCTTAATTATAAAAAATTCAGAAAAACACATTTCTTCAAGATGATTTGAAGTCGTAGAAAATGTGTTTTTTCAAATCAGGTGATTTCAAACCCGTCAACTAAGTCACTATCGCCGATTTCAAATCTGTTGTCTAGTTTTATAAAACCACATCAATAAATTGCTTAATTTGTGATTAATTAAAATAACAATATTGTCATAAACATTCGATTTGATGGAACAACTATTTCTGTTAAGATTTCTGATGCATTTTTTTTTTGTGTCAGCTAATTTGGCTTGACACACGAAACATTTTTAGGCTTTCGTTAATATCTTGATTTTTAATAATTTTCTTAATAATTATTTTTAATTTTTTTTCCTTGGTAAAAAAAAAACAACAAAATTGTTGTATTCAATTCAATCGTTGCAAGTTATAATTTCTAAACAAAAAATTAACAAAAAAAAAAAATAGTTCCTAAAAAGGTTTTTCAAAAAAAAATTAAATTTTGCATAAATTTTCCAGAAGAAAAAAACAAAAATGAACTTAATTAAAGAAAATTCATAATAGCCTGAACATTTTTAAAATTTACAAAACATTTTAGTGTATGTTAAATTAATTAATAATATCGGAACTATAATAACGTTTTGATTTATATTCACTTTTTATATAAAATTTAATTAACACAAAAGTTAAAAAAATTAAATCAGCTGTCTTGCACGTAATTTTGATTGGAATTGAACTGACAGCATCTTATGAATCCGTCTAGACAATCTGAAGCGCAAATACATATAGTGGAAAATGTTGTTTCATAAAAATTCATTTTTTTCTTCGATTACATATATCCAAAGCGAATAAATTCACCAGCATTACAACAAAGCTCAGCGAAAAACCCAGTTTGTATGTAGATACGAGTATGTATTCTGTTTTCTTAACATAACCCCAAAAAAAATAATCCAATGGGGTTAAATCACACGATCTTGGTGGGCCATTACGTGAAATTATTTTTTCCTCAAAAGTTTCTTCGAGTAAATCAATTGTAGCGCACGCTGTGTCGCATGTGGCTTCGTCCTGTTGGAACCACATATCAGCAAGATTAATGCTATGTAATTGAGGTACGTTTTTGAACACATATGGGCCAATGACTACGCCAGCCCATAAAGCCCATTAAACAGTAATTTTCTGTGTACGTACTGGTGTTTCGACAAAAACTTGTAGATTCTCCCCACTCCAAATGTACTACTACTTATTTACGTACCCATTAATTCAGAAATGACCTTCATAGGCAAGTAAAATTTTGAATGGAAATGAGTTTGATGAGTTTGAGGAGCAGAACTATTATTTTGATTCAACAATTTGCGTTGCTCTGGTGTAAGTCCATTCATAATGAAATTTCAAAGCAAGTTAAACAAAAATCAACTGTCAGCTGTTGTTAAATGGGTGCTCAAATAAAGCAGTGATGCCAACATCAAGTTGTGACACTAAAAAAAACACACTTTATGTATGTATGTACATATGAATGGAACTATTCCTTAAATTGAAAAATACAATATGTACATACGTACATACATATGTATGCACATACATACATACTTACATACAAATGTACATGTTTAGAAGTACATACATATGTATATGTGTACATATTTAAGTTAATACATATGTACATAACTGTAAACACATACTTATGTACTTATGTATGTATTTATGTACATACATACATACATAAATATGTATATTCTTGGTTATTTACAAAGCCATCACAATTTTATCTTACGGCTGAAAACTGGCCATCGTGCAAAGCCAAACAAAGAATCAAAACTAAAATAGAATACTTTACATTATTGTTACATACTAAACTTATGTATGTATATGTATGTATGTATGCGTATGTACATACATACATGTATATACACCTGCATATAGTACATATACATACATATGTATGTACATACATACATACTTACATACATACATACGTACGCCGTTTTATTTCTTCACTTGTCCAATATCTTGAATGCCGTTACAATATAGAAATTGAGAACAACAAATAACCACCACAACAACAGCAACACATAATAAACAGTTTTCATGCTAAAAATCATTTCTACTGAAATTGTTATAGTACAATATTGTTGCGTACATATTTACTTAAAAAGTTAGAAAAGGTAAAAAATATATGTATGTATGTATGTACTATATATGTATGTACATATATAAGTATGTACATATGTGTGTATGTATGTACTAAAAAAATCATCAAACAATTACAAAAATGTAAAAAAACTAGATCAAGTGAAAAAGAAAACAAAAACAACAACAACAATAACAAAATAATTAACAATACCCGCAAACATAAAACCAAGACCACTTTTTCGCACATCTATTCATACTTCTTATCCGTACAGGTACGCAAGATGCCAGATGATTTCTGTTTTAATGGTTTTTCTCGCTGGGTTTTTTTTTCACTTTCAGCCTAAAGTCGCAATTTTCACTAGTCGATACTTATTGTCGAGAAAGATATACATATGTACATAAATACATTAATAAGTATGTACATATTTTGAAATTGCTTTGTTGTTCGCACCGTGCAATTCTTATTGCTTGTATCGCTCTTATTTTTGTTTGATCGTGCAACACACATTTGCTCATATTCGGGCGTTTTGCCGAGTACGAATAAGAAAGTAAAACGAACTGAAAGTAGAAGCAAGTTTGTACTTTGTACATGTTCCACTCACGCCGCTGCTCAGCTTAGCTAAAAGGATTGCCCAATGTGAATGCGCACTAACTAACGATAAACAGCTTGTGGTTTTAGGCATTTGTTGTGCGTGCCTTAACATAGATCTGCATATTTTGCCAGCGCAATTTTCCGAATTGTTTTCTGGAAATTCGGTAACTCTGAACTTTGGCGTAATTAAGTGTTTCAATGTGGTTTAACTGTAACCACAAAATCTGTTACAACAACATCAATTAGCCCACAAAAGAATTGTTTTTGAGGAATACAATTTAAAAAAATAGTTTCATAACAAGCCAAGGCTACTACCGCATGTTTGGAGAATACTATAATTACGAAAATTAAAAAAAAAACCTAAAAAGTTACCATCCAGACAATGGAATGAATAATATTTACAAATTTGTTGCCGCCCTAAATGCTAAATTGGAGGGTTTCGCTGCATTTTATCGAATGCTTTCTTTTTTCACTCGTTATTGAAGGTCGCCTCATCCATTTCACTTCTTCAAGCGTTAGAATTTTAGTCGTTTATATAGAGGAAAAATCTCTACAGAAATATTTTCATAATGGATTGGTAATTTTTGTCCTGCTTATTGTAAGAGGGAAATAAGACAATTTCCGATTTCCTGGACAACAGTGCAGATTTGCAATATTGTAATAAAAATAGCAATAAATATAATTGTTACATTTCTTATTATAATTATCAATTTTAGTAGTTGAGATTTTTTCATTTAAATATATCACCTGTCCCAAGTTATCGAACGTTAACGTTCGCCATTACCTTGAAGGCCAAAAATACATATATTTAAAGACTATTTATGAGCCTCATCTATCAGCTACACTTCACAAAGTCACAATTGGACTAGTTAATTTAATTAATTAATTTTAATCAGTTTTCAGTTGTTCAAAATTTTTTTGTGTATCATTAACGTTCGACATTTAATAATTTTACGTTTACATTTGCCATTTTACTTTTCAGATAATTACCACGACCTGTCTTAATGAAAGCAGGAGAAGACTACATGAAGTTGTTTTGATTTCGAATAACAACAGCGTAGATTATTTGTTTTAATAATAACAAGAACGAATAAATAAATAAATCGCTTCTCGCATATAAACAAGGACAAAATTTAGTAAATAAAAATCCAGAAAAAATTTTTCCTCCCCCCAATAGAAACAAACCAATATGAAATATACAAACAATACAGTTGAGAGCCAAACAACCAACAGTACCGCAAATGCCAATAATACAAATTTAATCAACACCTCACCATCATCAACCTCTTCTGCATCGTCAACATCATCTCGTTTGTCCACATCGTCAACGACGAATGGTTACAGTGGCAGTATTAGTTCCACAAATACCAATGGAAGTGCATTGTTCTGCGAACAGGTTAATACAGTGACAAATCTCTTCGAGAAATGGAATGACTGCGAACGTACAGTGGTTATGTATGCTCTTCTCAAACGTGTTCGTTATCCTAGCCTCAAGTTTTTACAATATTCCATTGACAGCACGTTGACACAGAATATGGATTCCTCATCCAATCTAAGCACAGTTGTTGTGGATATGAATGCCAATAATCCATCGTATTTACAAAATCTTCTAAATGCCTACAAAACATTTCACTTGGGTGATTTGGTGGACACATTGTCCTCTTCATCGTCAGACAAAGATTCATTGCCATGTTATGGATCGGATTTTCAAATAACACAATGTGATGAACGAAAATTGTTCAATAAGAAAGAAGATATTTTGCATGAGGTATTAAATATGTTACCTCTCCTTCAGCCGGGCAATGAAGAAGCCAAAATAATTTACTTGTCACTGATACCGCTGGTGGTGAAGGACACCATAAAACAGATAGTGCCAACCGAATTGGCGCAACAGGTATTCTCCTACTTGCTCATACACCCAGCCGTTTCCAGCGATGATCGCAGGTAAATAAATTTTGTCTTTGTGTTTAAATGTTGAAAGTGTTTAATTTTTTCGTTTTTTTTTTTTTTAATTTTCAGAAATCTAAACGTTTGGCTACGTCATTTGGAAGATAGCCTCCAAAGCTTTAATAGCTCACAAAACTTGAATATGGGCATTACAACGGCAAATTGTAATTTTTTGCCAAATCAAAATAGTCTAATTGGTGGCCTGCTGCTAGACAACTCAGTCATGACCACTTCGGGCTCTTCGGCCACCTCATCCTCTTCGTCGGGGATATCAATTTCCTCCACGGGTTCAAATGCGCCCGTAGCTTCAACATCTTTTGGTAATCTGACACAGAATTGTAACTCAACTTCAATTTGCAATAATTCGTCGATAGTGGGATCTCGCAATAATGATTGGCAGACTATACAGCCGCCTAGCAAGCAGCAGCAGCAGCTCGCTAAAACAGCAGTTGGCTCGGATTGGCCATCGCTGGTGCCAAAGCCACCTACAATGGCCAATAACACCAGTGGCAATATAAGCAGCAGCACCGATAGTTGTATTATAGCTGTTGGCACAGCTATTTCCGACCAACTCTGTGATAATTTAAATGGTATTACGCTGAACGATTTAGCCTCTAGTCAGACTAGTTTAGGTCTCAACATTGTTGACACCGCCATCGTCGATTCGCTGGCAACGGTTGATAGTAACGGCTCTTCGTTAGTGAATGGCGTGGCTGCAGCAGCTGCCTCAGCCACAGCGGCTTCGGTGACATCTGTTGCTAAGACACCCAACTTATTTGGACCGCAAACAAACCCCATTATTAACATAATTAATAATAACCAAAACTGCAGTGGTCTTATGAATGGCATTGAAGATCATGACATTTCGTTCTCAAAGAATGGCACAGAAATTTTAGATTTTGATCCAAATATAAATACAATGAAAAGTTGCGACGGCTGCAATAACGCCAACAACAGCAACAGCAGCAATATTAGTCAAATACAGGTGAGTTGTCAAGAATACCACAAAAAATTGTTGTTCCTAATATAGTCTCTTCTTGTTAAATAAAGCCTCAACAACAAATGGGTTATGCCTCAATTTTAATGAGTAATTGTGCTGAGCATTTAGAAATGAATCGCTGGAGCTTAGATAGCAAATTTGCCGCTTTAAAAACTAGACGTTCCAACAGTCTAACAACCCAAACTTTATCCTCCTCAGCCTCGTCATCAAATTCCTCGGTGGTTACGGTCAACGATAACTGTTCCAACTCAACAGAAAATTTGGCACAGTTCGCAAATAAACCACGCAGCTTTTCGCTCTCCATTGAACATCATCGCGGCTCGTTGACCAACAGCGGCTCCGATACACGCTTAGACGATTTTAAACCAAATTATATTAAATTTCAGACGCGTAATGTTGGCATGTCCAGCATTGGATTGTGGCTAAAATCGTTACGTCTGCACAAATACATCGAACTCTTTAAGAATATGACATACGAAGATATGTTGCAAATAACTGAAGAATATTTGCAAAGTTTAGGTGTTACCAAAGGTGCTTCCCACAAATTAGCATTGTGCATTGAAAAGCTAAAAGATCGTTCTCAGAACTTGATCAAAATGGAGCAGGAATTAATTAACGGCCAGCTAAAGCTGCAGGCAGCTGTTGAAGAATTGGCCAATATTGTTTTGACTCCGATGAAACCGATTGAATTGGTCAATAGCAACAGTGGCGAGGATAATATTGCTTTTAATTTCTTAAAAGTGGTCGACATAGGTAAGTGAAAGAAGATTTCGATTTAACTGGATACATGCAGACGTAGAGACTATAGACTAAAACAGATTGAGGGATTTTCTTTACTATCATACGTCGCTGCTTATTAAACGTACAAGTCAAGATTTTATTAAAGTACGTTTGCACGTTTGCATATTGTTTAAGAATATCTCAAGTTAGAAAGCGATTGTTTTCGGAGGTTGCCAAACTTCTGCCTCCTTGTCAGTGTTCATGTTTATTCATTGTATATTAGTTGGTATGTTTATTATGCGCTATGAACAAGAAGAATAGTGCAATTAAAAATATTAAACATCCAGTGCAATAAAATAAAAATATTAAACAATAGTGCAATTAAAAATATTAAACAAACTTCCAAGTTATTTATGATATAGGAAAATCTTCAAGGAATAGGGGGAAACACAAGCAGAACAGAAAATGGGTTTGATATTGGTAAACATCCTCCTTTTTAGTGTTCATATGTATGCAGTGTATAGCCACACTTAACCCAACAATGTGGTATAAATGAGCAGAATGATGCTGACAAAAAGACTAATATTTTTAGGAGTTTTTTCGAAATATTGTAGCAACACAATTTAGCGAATATAATAATAAAAAAAAAGTTCTCTTGTAAATGTTAAGAATGGCGTATCGCTCAAAAGTATACTGGGCTCCACTATTCTCTATTGATATACAATAAGAAAGTACAAAAGCTTGTATAAAAGGGTAACATTTGTAGCTAGTAATTGTGTAGGTCACTCTTCTAAAGATAAAGAATAAGTTGAAAGTTGTTGAGACTTAAATTTTAAATTAAATCTTTATTCTTTTTCTTTTTTGCCACTTTTTCCAGTATGTACAATTGCTCAGAAGGATCCGTATTCTGTTGTTGACGACGATAATATCAGTGTAATATTATGGATATTGGACCGATCCATACATAACGAGGCATTTGTTAATCATGTCAATCAATTAAAGGAATTGAAATTTAAACTATCCAAATTAAAAATGTCGTTGACGCCAAAAATGCATCATACCAAAAACGGTAGCAACGGTAACTTAAATAAGCCAAGGTAAGAAAGGTTTGATTTTTTTTTCCCCCTTAAAATCATATTAAAGTGCGTTGGATTAAGTGCAATTACGTTGGTTGGCAGCGAAATAGTGTGACAGGACTAAAACATTTTATGATAAAAAAATTCAACAAATTGAGGTATTCACAGTTTTTAATATCGTTTTAAATAAACAACGACTCTTAACAATAAAGAATGAATTAGTTATTCCTTTTGTGAATATGTGCAACATTTTTCTTTGCAGAAGAGTTTTTCAGTATTTTAGTGGTGAATACAAAATATATAAAAGGACAATTACATATTGTAAAATGTCGAGATCCAGACAATGTAATGCATAATATTTACAAATCTAAACTTCCTCCACATTTGTTGCCGCCCTAAATGCTAAATTGGAGGGTGTCGCTGCATTTTATCGAATGCTTTCTTTTTCCACTCGTCATTGAAGGTCGCCCCATCCATTTCACTTCTTCAAACATTAGAATTTTAGTCGTTTATATGGAGCAAAAATCTCTACAGAAATATTTTCATAATGGATTGAAACACTTGTTTTCTAGGAAATTTTTGTCCTGCTTATTGTAAGAGGGAAATAAGGCAATTTCCGATTTCCTGGACAACAGTGCAGATTTGCAATATTGTAATAAAAATAGCAATAAATATAATTGTTACATTTCTTATTATAATGATCAATTTTAGTAGTTGAGATTTTTTCATTTAAATATATCACCTGTCCCAAGTTATCGAACGTTAACGTTCGCCAGTACCTTGAAGGCCAAAAATACATATTTTTAAAGACTATTTATGAGCCTCATCTATCAGCTACACTTCACAAAGTCACAATTGGACTAGTTAATTTAATTAATTGATTTTAATCAGTTTTCGGTTGTTCAAAATTTGTTTGTGTATCATTAACGTTCGACATTTAATAATTTTACGTTTATATTTGCCATTTTACTTTTCAGAAGGACAATTACATATTGCGTGAAATGTCTTTTTCAAAAAAAATTGTTTTGGCGTGTTTTTTGTAAATTTTTAAAAGTATAACTTGCATTACGAATCGAATAGAAAGTTAAGACAAAATATGGAATCTATACAATTTCATTTCACAAAATTCCGCCAGCAAACAATTAACAATTATTTAAAACAAGCAAGACTTTGTTTTCACATACTTGTGTTCACACGTTTCACCTCTTCGAATATAGTCACATTGTCAGTCGGCAACACTGGATTCATTTAATTCAATCTGCGCACTCTCTTCGACATATAAACAGTCAAGCGTCTATGAAAAATTTTAATTTGATAAGAACTATAAGAGACTACAAGACAGAATTTTCTGATGTCGACTTGATGTGACGACCATGACGACTCTTGGAATTGCCGGGAATTTATAAATATATGTATATTTACATATGTTGTTATTCATCTCGATGATATTGATATATTGTACTCACATAAACAGTTCATACTCACATAAATCTTTCATTCATATTCAAAATCACAAACAATTTCATGCCAACCAATTTACTAGATGCTTTTGTAACTTCTCCCCAATTATTGTATTTTAATAATTTTTTTTAGTTTTCAATTCTCCAGGTGGAATAGTAAATCACGAAAATGTGACCAAAAAAATGGAAGCAGTGATCGCATTAATCATCGTAAAAATTCCAATGATATGTTGAATTTTTCGCTAAGTTGTTTGCAGCAGCAACATCATCATAACCAGCAAATACAACAGCAACAACAGCAGCAGCAGCAACAACAACAAATAAATGAATACGATAAATATCAGAATAATAACAACAATAATAATAATAATAATAATAATAATAACAGTGTTAATAATAACAATCAGTTTAAAAATTCGGCATATCAGAATTATCAACAGCAACAACTGAAACATCAACAACAGCAGCAAATGCAAACGCAAATGTTGCAACAGAATGCAAACTTCTCAGCTTTACCGCAACAGCCACAAAATCATCAGCAGCAGCAGCAGCAACAGCAACATCGACGTTCACTCAACAATTTAATTGTTGTCTCTGGTGGTCCGCAACAACCCCAAAAAATGATTTTTAAACCGGGTCAAGGTATTTTAACAAACACCAACATAACAACAAATGATGATTTAACCATCGATATAATGACGTCAAATAAACAGCAATCTCGTAAAGCCAGTCTTACATCGCTGAATAATAGTAACATCAATAATTTAAATGCCAGCAACATGGAAACAAATCAACAACATCAACAATCTATTGCGGTTAACTCGTCCATGCCGAAGAATAATATGTCTACGATTGCAATGGTTAGTAATGATGATCTCATGCATACAGCTGCAACAACAACAACAACGACAGCCCCAGCTGCTCAAACAACACTAACAAACGTTAGTGTTCTTGCTCCGCCTCCTCCAACACCCCAAATTCTTATAACTAACAATAATACACAAACCCAAACGAATCATATTCTATTACAGCAGCAGCAGCAGCAGCAGCATCGTGTGCTTCAACAACAGCAACAACAATTACAGCTTTTGGCAGCGGCAGCTGCTGCTGTTGGTAGTTCATGTAGCCTAAATGTCGGTAGCCTTGTTAACAATTGCGGTAGTACTAACAATAGTAATAATGCCAATGTTGGACTTGTTGTTGGCAATAGTAATAGTAGTAATATTGTAATGCAGCAATGCAACAACATGTGTAGCACGCCCAACAGTGGCAACAATTGTGGCCATAGCAACAATCTCAGCTCCTGCAACAATTGCAGCAATCATCAATTACAAAACAATTTAAAATTACCTCCCCTCAATGAAAACTATCAACATCATCTTCAACATCATTCTTCGCCGACAATTTCAGATGTTTTGAAAACATCGCTCAATAACACAACCGATACTCTAAATGACTTTACAAGTTTGGAACAATTGGAGACGCTTTGTCTTCAAATGACCGAACAGGCTATAAACTAAAAGAAAAATCTTTAAACTTAAAATTATTATCTTCCAAAGCAAAGCAAAACAAACAAACAAACAAAAAGTGAAAAAGAAAAAGAAATATTTATATATAAATACTTTATATATTAGTCTAAAAAGCCACATGTATACATACATACATACATACATACCATTTATATACTCATTCTACTTCATCACATTTTCATATTTCTAAAAACCTTCTCTAGACAGCTGCTAACAGGCCGTCAAAGAGACAAACTTTTAGTAATACCTTTTTTTTTTTTTTGGTTTCTTGCTTATAACTTTAGTTCGCTTTTGTTACACACAAAAGTACTTGTTAATTAGATACGATATCCTCCTGCTGTACAACTTGTTACTCGCATTGTCCTTTACCAAGTTTTTGTACGTCAAAGGAAGAGAACAATATAACTGAACAGCAGATTATAATATACTTATGTTTTGTAAGAGTACAGGCTATCTATATATTTAGTCCTCAAAAATAATAGATACTTAATGCAAAATAATTTTACATACAGGGTGAAAAAGGCTCCAACTTTTTCTATACACAAAGTGGAATATATGTCTGTAGTACTGCGTATCTGCGGCCATTTGACAAAACTGTATTCTAAATCAACAACAACTTTTTAGTACAACAATAAAGCTGTTTAAAGTGACTAACAGAAGTTGTTGTTTCGAAAATGAACGAACATTTTGCGCTCTTTTTTTCCCCCCCGTTCCAAAAGTTACGAATTTTTGTCAAATGTATTTTAAACAAAAACCAAAATTAACTTCCTGCCAAAAAATAGTTTCGTCAAAATTCTTTTGATTAAATTGGAAAATGATCTCAGTCGCTTAAGGCCAGACCAAGTTGTTTTGCTAAATTGGAATATGGGGGGAAAAAAACAAAACGAATTCTTTCGAAAGCGAATTGCCAAACGCAGGCTGGACAAGCTGTTTTGTCAAATCAGTATTTTTGATTGAATTTTCAATTCTCTGAAAAAAAAATCGTTCTATCAAATCGAAATTTGGGGAAAATAATCTGAAAGAGACCGATTGGCATATCTGGCGTTCTAAAGGTCGCACTAATGCGGGAATTAGAGCAAAAGAAGCTCATAACATTGTATTATATTTACCATATAAATGGATAATTGTGTTATGCCGAGAGAAGGCATTTTATCAAATGTCCACAGACAAATACGTACATACATACATACATATCTGGGTAGTCATTTAGATACAATGAAAATTGTGTTGAGTAGTACTTTTGCCACGATAGAAACCGGAGCGTAATTCAAGATTCTCAACAAATCCAATTGTGGCTGCGAAATATTTGTATCTGTATGTCTTATGCACAATATTGAGCTTGAAAAGTCTGTGAAACAATTTTTCGTTTTTCCTATCTAGTTGTAACAAGAACTTTAAGAATATTTGCTTTTGAACGAGGTCATTGAATTAAGAACTGAAGCAAAATTTCACGAGAGTCATTGTGTTGATTGTGAGCACGTGAACGGTTGGTTTTTTGTGCAACAATATTTATCTAAAAATATATTCTGGCCACACAAAAAATATTGCAAGAAATCAGCTTATCGCATATTCTGAAATTGTTTAAAGCTATTAAACAGCCCGGCCACACATCAAACTGACTACTTCAAATTCCGTTTTTTTTCTATTGTGTTAAAAGTGCTGCTGTTCCTATAATATTGAAGATATCAACATGAAACTCCGGATCAATGTTTTTGCATACAGGGGTCCATGACCAGGGTACACCGGTACCTTAGTGCATATTATCTTATATTTCAAAGAAAAAACTTTTGTTTTATTTTTCTTTTGTTTTGTGTTGAAATGTTTATGGATGTGATGAAATATGAAATGTAATTGTTTCTAAAATGAATTATTTATATTTTATTAATTTTAACTTATTTCTAATATTTATAAGACGTTGGTTGAGTCATTGTTGAAACATGGAAAACATTTCGATATTGTTTTAGTATGTCGATCGCAAACTGGTTTCTTGCAGACGCTGCAGACTTTTCTCGTCCTTCTTCTCCTTTTATCTGGCAACGAAGCGCACAAAGAACAGCTTCCTGTTATTGGCTTCCTGCCATCAGCTGAAGCGGCCGTAGACGTAGATGGTTGCTCGGTAGAGGTTACCGTCTCCACTGGTCTCAATTACTGATGATGATGGAAAAGTGCTGCGTTACTCGGCGATTGGTTACTCTTTCTTCTATTGTTGGCGCACACAAATCTTCAGCAAGTTTAAGCAAAAAGCGTTTTTTCCGTGTTGTTTGATATGGAACACAGTTGTGTTATTCTCATAAAATATAGTGTTTGTACAAAACGACAAAGGCCACCTTTTTGTGTGCCTGTTAGGTACAAAATGCCTATAGAAACCAGTATTCTAATAATCTGTCCAGATATATATATATATTATTTTATTTGAATATAAGCGAAAAAACTGGACTAGGTACCCGTGTAACTGGGTTATGGACTCCCGTTCATCCAGCTGGTTATGGGCGTAGGGTTAAAGTTCAAAAATTGTTACCCGGTGATGGACCGTAGGATTAAAGAGGTGAAACTTACCCTTATGATTTGCTGAGAGAGCAAAAACTAATCAAACAATTTAGACTGCGACTGCGACGCAGTAATTTCTCTAATACACATGTAAGTTTGATCAAACGGTTTGATGTGTGACCGGGCCGCTTTAAAGGTTTGCATGTATTTCTGTTTTTCCGGCTACACGTACCAGTTGTTTGAATTTTTCCCCCCAATTTGAATGCTAAATATTTGTTGGTCTACGATTTGTGTTTGATCAAAAAAAAAAAAACAAAAATAAAAATTCATTTGTTTTGTGTTTTGCCGTCATGAAAATCATCAGGCCACGGCTGAAAAATGTACTGAATAACTGCTGTTTAGAAAAGGACACTGCCAAATCACAGCAGAAATGATGATTGACGTGTTTGTTTTGTACGTCTTCGCAAAAGCATCAAATAAACGACATATAACACATATGACGAGGCTTGATGGTTTATTTGATTGTCTGCAGGGCATTTTACAACTATTGGTTGGTTTATGTGTGACATTGTTTTACAATAACTTAAAATTGTTCAATATTGATTGTGTACTCTCCTGTGTATGTGAATTATTTTGATTGTCAATTGTCTTTGAGTCGTGAATTTAGTGCATGTTATTTAAAACGATATAGAGAGTCGGTTGTTGTGGCACTAGAAATCGCAAAATGAATGTTTCTCAGCCAAGAAGGGTATTGAAAATTTAAACAATTTCAATATAAACTTTAAAAGTAGAAAAATCTTCTCCATGAAGGTTGTAAAGTTAAAAAAAAAAACAAAAAAACAATAAACTATTCCGGTATGTGATTGGAAATCGATCGTTTTGAAAAATATATGGTTTTCAGAGGGTGTGATTGAAAGCGATGAATTTTGAATATATGTATGTATGTATTTTGTGTGGCAACTTTTTTTAACAATTAACGTTTGAAATGTCAGCAATATTTATCAAAAACTGTAGAAAAATTGTTATACTTAAAATTTTGCCCGCCACATTTTGATTTTTCAAAACGATCTCTTTGATTTCTGTCACATATCTGATTATATGCCAAGTTGACGGCAACAAATCTATTATATTTTTGATGAAAATTATAATTAAACTATAATTTAAATGTTAAAGTAGTTTTGCTGATATTTTTCGGCGAAAAGCTGAAACATTTGGCAAATATTTCGCCACCAGTCACACAACTACTTCAAGTGTTAAAGTGTTTGTATTGTTAATCGACTATTAAAATGAAATCTGAAAACAATTTAAACGCTTGTGGCACGTGAACGAACGTTAAAGGTCGTCAGCAACTGCCTCAAAGTCTATTTATTAACTTTATTGAATACCACCAGATCTTCGCAAGTTTGTAAACGATTAATGAAATAAGATTCGAATTTCCTTCAATCTTTACAAACTTCTGAATATTTGGAGAGCCGCAATAAAAAGCTGATTGTTCGAAATGTTGACGAACTTTAACGTTCGGGAATTGTGGTAAGAGGCCGTACATTTTTTGACGGCTCTTTCAAGGCGAAGGCGTAACCGTTAAATTCGCCTGTCTAATAACAGAATCGTGTGAAATTCTCCGCTTTATATTTTGGTTGTACCAAATTGCGATAGCAACAAAATTTTTACTCTTGAAATTTTGAGGTAAATTTCAGCTGTTGTGACTGTCAGCTGGCAAGCGAAAATCACATAGTTTAATGCTTAAGTCGTGTAATTTACAGAACAAGAAAACATCACTGGAGCGGTTTAAAAATCACCTGTGATTTTCATATCTTATCGTCTATTATTTTAAAAAATTTACTTATTTTTATCATGTTCCTATTTTCATGCTAACATACATTTTCTCTGACACGTATTTTTCTCTCTTTACTTTCTCTTCATTTAGGAAAATTGGGCTAAATTTGAAGAACATTTCACTCTATTTTAAGCAAATCACTATCATATAACGAACACAATTCACTGCTAACTAAATACGCAAACAATAAACAATTAATAATATATATTTAAGTAGATAATGTTGGATAAATATTTGGCTGATGGCTGATGGCTGATTGTTCTTAAACAATTTGAAACCGCGAAAAAAATATTAAAACGAATTGGAAAGTTTAAATTTTATTTATTTATTTTTATTATATTATTTAAAATTTTTTTTTTGGTTTTTTGTGAATACAACCAAAATTGTATTTTGATAAAAAAAAAAAGAGACTGACTTAAATTACTTTCCGCTGATAAAACAAACAAAAAATATATGTATATCTTAACCTATAACCTAAAAGGGAAAGCAGAAGAAAAGTTGAAAGCGAAGAAAAGGGGAGAGAAAAGTGTTTTCAATGTCCTGTCCTGGCAAACTGAAAATGCAAAATGAAGAACTAAACAAAGAATTGATTCCAAATCAAGAAAAACAAAAAAAAAGGAAATTAAAAACTAATTTACTAAAATAAGAATATAATTGCTGAAGTGAAACTTTTAAAGTAGGAAAAAAAAACATTTGTTTTTTTTCTTTAACAACCAAAATCTTTTTCTCCAGAATACTTTTTCATTAATAACGGAATGTATTTGCTGAATTAATTAAATTAATATTTAGAAAAACAAACAAACAAACAAGCAAAAAACAAAAAACACAACACAAACAAAAATACATTTTACAACATTAACAACAAACACTTTTGATTAAAAGAATTAAGCTAAAATGTTTTTTTATCTGAACAAATTGAAAAAAAAACAAATATATGTATTAATTTATATATAGCAAAAATTATAAAAACAAAACAAAAAATATTATTATAAAAGGCCGGGAATCTGATGTTTATTTAAACTTGGTTTAAGTTAACCACCAACGCCACTACCAACCACAAAACCTCCCCTCCTCAGGTATTTGTGCTCTTGGTCTTTACAACAACCAACAACCAACAAACAAGAAACAAAACAAAAGTTTTCTTCACTTGTGCGGTTGACTTTAAGCTCAGTTTAAATACTATTAGTTAATTAGCCCTGCTTGACCTCTTATAAACTCACACATAAACAAATTAATTATTATTAACGTAAATTGTAATATGCTTAATGCAAATAGTAATTATATCAAACAAATAATTGATTGACTTAAAAGGTAAAACAAAAAATCTTTTTAAACAAATATTCATACATACAAACATACAGAAATACGTATACAACAACAAGTAAAACAAAACAAAAACATATATATTGTATTTATAATTAATCTTTAGTAGTATAAATAATAATAATAATAATAACTAAAAAAAAATAAATTTTATATATTTATAAATAATTTTAATTATATATATTGTAATATTTTTTTTTGTTTGTTTATTTTTATGTTTAACGGGCAGCCTGTTTTTTTTTTTTTTGTAATGTATATGTTTAATTAATTATTCATTATTTATATAAGTATGTTGTACTTGTTTTAAATATATACCATGTTTATGTATTGTACTATTTTAAACGCATTCAACATCCACCCCCTAAACACACACACACAGATACACACACACACAGAGACACACAAACACGCGAACATGCCTATTTTTGTAAATTTTATAAATTTGTTTTATTTGCGAAACTCATGTACGTGCGTGCGTATTCGTTGATTTTATTTAATATTAAACCACTTTTAGGGTCCTCATGACTTTCTTTTTGGTGTTTCCTTTTATAATCGTTTCAAACTTTTGTAAAATCCATCTATTTTGTATACAAATTTAAGATTGTGCTTTAAAAATGCTGAGACCCCACCCCTTAATATAACTTGATATTTTTATATTGTTTTAAAATATTTTGTTTTAAAGATACTAGATAAAATATAAACTAATAAATATTATTTGTTTATATGCTATTTGCATTTTCTTTTATTATTATGATTGGTTTTTTGTTTTTCATATCTTTTTTTTTTATATTTTGCAGCCGATTTAAATCCGATGTTAATGGCTCGATTATCAAGATTAACTGGCCAAAAACAAAATTATATTATGAATGGCAAATAATCTAAACAATATTATTTGTTTCGCTGATAAAAGAGCAAAAGAAACTAAAATTTGAAATGTTTTCATCAATTGCATTATTTTTTGACGACGAAGACGAATATACAAAAGAAAGAAAGCAGTTAAAAGCCAGTGCCGGGTTCTTTTAATCAAATCTGAAAACAATAAATAATTAATTAGTTAAAAGTAAAAAAAAAACTAACTTTAATCACTTTTTTTATATATATATATCACCAAATTTGCCGAGATTTTTGGCTACCAAAATTTTGAAAAAAAAAAACCAACTGGGGTTTGCCACCTTTAGCAGCCCGCTGCTGTCTGTAATACCTGTAAGTGTGGCTGCTATCGATAATCGAGCCTTTAATGTTGTCTACAAAGTCCACATTAATTCAAATAGGACTAGATGGCCATCAACATGTGCCAAATTTCCAGTATTTTTGTTTGTCAGAACACCTCTGTAGGGCTTTCGATTTCAAAACAGTTTTCCCCGTGACTTGGAAACCAACTGAGGTTGCCAGCTTTGGTAGCCAGTTGCTTTCTGTAATATCTTTTCGGTTGCTATCGATAATCGACTCATAAATAAATGATCAATTCCAGTTGGTTTTTGTCATACATGGACACAGCAATAGTTGTTCCACGTATTCGAAATCGAATGAAACGTGCGATCGTAATTTATATGATAGAAACCAATCTTATTGGAATTGGATTTGAAACCGACAAAAAAACAAGACTTTGGTATCATAAAATTAAATGTTATGGGTTTTTATTTTGTTTTTTCTTTATTTTTTTTTTGACCAGTAATCCGAGACCGACCCCTACATATGCAGGGCATTGTACCAGAACTGGTTTATGGTCACAATTTTAGTTTTTATTCTGTATTGCGGGGATGAGGATGTCAGAATTTTAACTGCCGCTGTTATCGGGTGTTCAGTGCCCCGTGGACATACCTGCCACAATCCCCTGTCGAACATCAAGTAAACCAATATCTCCAACATGGAGTTCTATATTATATTTATATGGATTTTGATGGTTGAGCCATTGAGTGTGTTTTGCTATTGTTGTTTGGTTGAAAAAATGTGGGCTATTGTTTGTCGTTGTCAGGAATCGAACCTATCGACCACCCAACTGTTGCTCGAATACTCTACCAATTCGTCCATGGAACTAGAATTAGTGTCGGAAATAAATCAAACAGCTGTCGCTTTTCTTTATCGCAGCAAAATAATCGAAACTCTGTAAGTGATGAGAGTAAATTATTTTTGTGCTAGAGTCGTTTCCAACCCCTCTCTGATATGATTCTTCAGCAAGTGGCAGCCTGTATATCTAGCATTAAACGCAAATCATATTTGCTTAAGCGATGATCTGGAACTATGAACCCATACTATAAAAATGTAGTTACACTCTTCCAGCAGCGTTCATTTTATTTATCAATTTTCTATATACAAATGGACTTGGATTCTATGACACCCCTGACTATTTACTGCATGTGGCAACAAGAAAAACAAAATATTCGTAATAAATTGCAAAATTGTTAAACAAATTTTCCTGTAACACTTAAATAAAATGGATCCACTTGATTTTCTTTGTTTTTTTCTTTTTTTTAATTGGAAGTTCCGAAAATTAAATCCAAAATCAACTGGGAGCGCTCTTCACATTCACAATTACTGAAGAATTTGACGCTACGAAGTTATATATATATATATATAATACGGCAACTAAACTGTGGACTATGTAACGAGGGATGGTGCTACAAACGGCGAACGGATAAAGCAACATATTGAATAAAATTTCTGTAGCTCTGGAAAACTTATTCGGCCAAATTTTAAAACTTGAAGTGCGTTCGTCTTAAAAGAAAAAAAAACAGTAAAGAAATAGAATTTATTCTAAAGTTTCATATTGAAATTTAATTACTTTAATCACGTTTATTTGTAATAGATTAAAAAAAACCACCAGCATTTCTGTCGAATATTTCGCAACCAATAATGATCGCGAATAGCAAAATATTTGTCGCCAATAAAATATTAATTCCAAATGAGAAAATTAAAAAAAAAAAATTTTGCTGCCATCAAAATTTTTATATGTAGAAAATTTTCTTCGATTTCGCTTTACAACAACAAAATGTGAAATAATAAGAAGGCGACTCCTTTTAATAGATTCATTTCAATGCGTTCATTTAAATCCTGCTGTCGCGTCATGCATTTTCACAGAATTTGAACGATCTGTTTTTAGAGTTTGTCTGTTTGACGTTTGCGTTCACATTTATTTTTAGCGCCACATCACATTTCACATATATATGTATTTTATTGAACATACACATACACTTAAAACTAGTCCAGTATCTATGAGGCCCTCCATGTACAGCGAAATTTTGAATACCATTCAACTAAAAAACGTCTCTTTTAGTTTGAATTATTTTCTGAAAATGTTTTGTTAGCGCCATACGAAGTGAATTTTGTTAAGGCCGGCACTTCTACGCCGACATTAATAAAGTTCATAAATTCCTGCCAAGTCACGTTTCGTTCTGCAAAATACTGGCATGGCTTAACGTTCGATATCGTGACACAGGCGATAGTTTTGTTTGCATTTTGAAGTTGTGAAGGCATGTGGCCTGTAATGCAGATTCTGGACTGTGAAACGGTTCAACTGGGATTAAGATTTCTAGGATTTTTTCATCAATTCGAAAATTATGCAAAAAATAAACTGTTAGAACATTAATTTTATTTAGTTTTCCAAAACCATATTTGAAAATAATATTGGAGATAAAAAATATTGCTACAAAGGAAAAATCCCTGGCCTATTTGATTAATTAACTTCCACTATCATTTATAAGTTATAGCCGAAAATTAATTTCCAATAATCATCAAATCATTTTTGTATGATAATTTTAAGTCAATTTGTTTTATTTTGATCAATATGGAGGGAGGGAGGGAGGCATTTGACGGGAAATCCTTTAACATTTGATTTAAAAAGAACCATTCCGCCGAACTATTTACTGTCCAGGCTGTTGTAAATTTTGCATATTTTCTGCAGAATTACCTATATTTTTTGTTGTTTTATATTATATTAACAAATTTCACAATTATGCTTAAGGCGTTTCAAGGGTTTGTACTAGATTAAAGAAACGAATGCACGCCGCTGCTTTAATCTCTTACAAAACAACCATAATCAGCATGAATATGTTGTAACATATTTGTTTATTTCGTAAATATTTAAACAAATATTATAAAACTCTGTAATTTAATTGATTTATGCATATTGTTTATTACGAAACAAATTATTTAAAAAAAAAAACTAATAATCCAAAAACACAAGCGTATTATTGAGTAAAATGTAGCTCTTTTTTATTTTGCATATTTAAAAGAAAGAAAACAAAAATAAAAACTAGAGATAATAATAAAAAAAAAAAATACGAATGTTTTATATTAAAAATAAAATAATTGCAAATTAACTATTAATTAATCATTAAAATTAACAACCAACGATGTAATTGAACAAACAACAAAATAATACTTAAAGTAATATTTCATTTAAATTAAAAAGTAAAATTTAAAAAAAAAAATCATTAAAATAAAATATATAAAAATCATAATTTTAAAAATTTACAGAATGTGGTTTTAATACGACGAAAAATTAAAAAAAAAAGAAACTTTTATAAAATGGTCCATCAGTAGATGAGTCCATCATGGACTTCTATTTCGATATCACTTTATGTAAACCATTAGATTTTTGACGATTTGTTTTAGAAAACGTGGTGATTTTGAAATCGATTAGGTTTTCTGTCTTATTCTTTATGATGATGCTTTCATTCGTTTAGATAAACCGGTTGTTTGGGGATTTTCTTTGACAGGTCCATAATTTCGGTTCTAGATATGACAAATTGACTTGGGCGGATAAAGCGTTTAACAACACAACCAAATCGTACAATTAGGTGGTCGGTTGGGACAATGATACGAGTGCTTTGTGCTTTTTTTACGGTCACCATTGGCGTCTTATCAAAGAAGACCCACCGATAAAAGCCAAAACTTGTTAACAACATCGTGAAAGAGGGCAGGGGAATCCGTGGCAGTCAGATCTCACTTAGTGCCCCCTCAAAATGACTATTTACACTGTGGTGATTAAATTTGAGTCCATAAATGAACAGACAAAAGTGAAAACTTGTCAAAAACATGGGGAAAAGGGGGCAGGCGAATAACTGGTAAGCGATCTCACGTCACTCACAAGATCGCTGCCCCTCACAATTTGTCGAATTTCACCTCAAGACCTGATCTTGCAAGTTCCACTGACCCAAGCACTGAAAGTAAATGACCGGATACTATGACTTGTCCCCGCTAATTGGATCCCGATGCAGTTGGAAACCGATCTTCATTCTCATCAAATAATCATCTTTGGCAATGAGGCAAATTGCCGCAGGACCAACATTGTCCTGAATTGGCTAATGTGAACACTAAAGGCATTTGATTTCAGCCCAACGCAGCTCATGCCACATCGTTGAACAGATCGTATAATTCAGCTTGACTTAAGCACCAGAGATATGGGCAATTTCGAAAGAATCAATAGGACGTAACTCATTCACTAACATCGTGTGACACGAAGACTTTTTCTGGTGGGCTTTTCTTAAGCAACAGTTTTTTGACTGCCTTTCAAACGCAACTTAATTTCTAAAATAAAAATCTAAACTACGAAAACGCTTAATTAATGACCTTCCTGAGTCCGTTTTGAGTTATCGTCACTATTCGATGATATTCCGAATTTAGTGTTGCTGCTTTTTCAATGTTTTCAAAATGTATTTATTACAATAAAACTGATCTTGAATAGTTGCAAACTTAAAAATGAAAACATATTTTTTTTTGGAAATCCCGCGTTTTTAAATCCACATCTTTGGCAGAACAGGCATATTTTTAAAGGTTAAAACTCCTCCAACCCTTTCAAATGGTGTCTGAAATAAATTGCATGAAAAACAAACAACGAATCGTCCCTTTTCACACACAGTTGGATTTACGTTGTGATTTACGACTATACTGTAAACAGTGGTGCAAGACAGTTGCAAACAGTTGCAATGCAAACCGCAACAGTGTTGAATACCGCTGCTGTTTTCGAACCGTCACACATTTTAAACAGGAAAGTGCGTCTATTGAACTTTGAGCCAACAGTTTGACCAGACTTTTTTCCAAAACTAATGCGTTGCCTTGGCGCTTTTCTAATTGTTTACCTTGTACATATTTGACTGTTCCTCTCAATTAAAAACTTTCAAATTATATTTCTATTTATTTTAGTTTTTTGCTGTCTTCAGTTTTAACTACAGAAACAAAGAAATTTGAAAACATCAAGTCCACGAAAAAGCTCAAATATGGCAACAGAACCAAGATTATGGCCAAGCGAGCGTATTCCACAAGGTGGTCTCTTTCACACAGCAAAATTCGGCTACAGCAAAGAAACAGCAGACTTATTAAAATGTAAGTTTTCTTTCGGTGTTGCGAACGAACTGATGGGGTCAACATGATGGCCAGAAATATGATTAAACTTTTGAATAGGCGATAAAATACTGGAGCAGAATTTCTGTTCTGGACCATTTAGTACAACAATATTTTAGTCCAAGATGTTGTGAAACAGCAATTTTATCGAGATATTTATGTGCTGGCGACACGATGCTACAGCGAATGAGCCATCGATTTATTAAAATTGTTGTTGTAGTTATGAAAGTCGACCAGGTATTCATACGAATATACAGTTTTTTTTCAAATATTGCTGTTCTCAAAAGTTTGTAAAAGACTGAATGATTTTTTACTCAAAAAGATTAAAGAAATTTTCTTCAAATTTTAGGTTCTCGAAATTTTAAAGATTTTGTAAAAGACTGAATTATTTCTTATTAAAAAAGATTTAAGAAATTTTCTTAAAATTTCAGGTTCTCGAAATTTTGAAGAAGACGAAAGATTTTTTACTCAAAAAGATTTAAGAAATTTTCTTCAAATTTCAGGTTATCGAAATTTTGAAGAAGACGAAAGATTTTTTACTCAAAAAGATTTAAGAAATTTTCTTCAAATTTCAGGTTATCGAAATTTTGAAGAAGACGAAAGATTTTTTATTCAAAAAGATTAAAGAAATTTTCTTCAAGTTTCAGGTTCTCGAAATTTTGAAGATTTTCTAAAAGACTGAATTATTTCTTATTAAAAACGATTTAAGAAATTTTCTTAAAATTTCAGGTTCTCGAAATTTTGAAGAAGACGAAAGATTTTTTACTCAAAAAGATTTAAGAAATTTTCTTCAAATTTCAGGTTATCGAAATTTTGAAGAAGACGAAAGATTTTTTATTCAAAAAGATTAAAGAAATTTTCTTCAAGTTTCAGGTTCTCGAAATTTTGAAGATTTTCTAAAAGACTGAATTATTTCTTATTAAAAACGATTTAAGAAATTTTCTTCAAATTTCAGGTTATCGAAATTTTGAAGAAGACGAAAGATTTTTTATTCAAAAAGACTTAAGAAATTTTCTTCAAATTTCATGTAATCTATTACAATTATATTTAACATGTCGTCAAAAGTGATTAATTGGATTATTTTTGAAAAATTGACTTATTACTCTTCTCCACATATTCATTTTCGCAATTTTCGAGAGTTTCTCAGGGATTACAGAAAAAGTACTAGTATATCAGTTAATCTATTACAAACTCTCGATTTTTTAGGAAGTTGTAATAATCATCATTGTAATAGATTAAAGAAAAGATTCTAAAATTTCAAGAATTGTTCTCCACCTTCTCTACTTCTTTTTTGTTTGTTTAGTATTAATGGAGGAGTCCAAAATGACGATGTTAATGCGCAAACAAATCGACCACCATTTGCGCAATGGTGAACCGTTGCCGAAACCCCAACCTCCACGGCTGAATACCAGCCAAGACGCCCACAAAGAGGCTTTGGAGATTTTGGAAAGAGCCCAGAAAGCAAAACGAAAATCTTTAAGGGAAATTAAGGCTAGCGGAGCTTACGATATGCCAGTGTATAGACCCAAACCAGATGATAAACTTCCCTCGGAAAAAGCCAAAAAATTATTACAAGAAGCCATGTCGGGGCTGCGCATATCGGAGACAACATTAAAACCCCAGCGGCGGCCGAAACTACGAAATGAAAAGAAACCAAAAAAAGAGGACATGATCGATGAACGTAAGCGAGTCGTGGCTTTAAGTCCTTTAAAACATTTTTTTTTTATATTTTATTATAAATTTTTCTAATTTAAATTAAAAGTGTTGCAGCAAATTAATGAACGTGCCGAGTGGTTGGCGGAAATGGAGGAGCTGGGCGAGGGCAAACGTTATAGAGATGAGATACGAGAACAGATTGCCCAGCGTTTAAGACATATAAAGGCATTGGAAACAAGGAAATTAAGAAATCAAGGTTTTCGTTTTGTGGACTAAGTAGTAACAAATATGTGGCTACATATCTCTGCTCGGCATTTTCAGTGAAACTTCGCAAGAGTTAAATTGTATGACATATTTTTTTTCATTGCTAAAATATTTTACTTTAAATTCAAAAATCGTTAACACGTTCATGTTCAATTAACGTCCAGCTGGTGAAAACGAACACTGATCGTCTGTCCCACAACGCCGAAAGTTAACGCTTGCTAATATTTTGGGGTACAAAAACCGTTTATGAGCATCCATTTCCTTCATCTATCGCTCACATAAATAATCGGCCCGTTGATCAACTTATAATCAGTTTTTTGATGTTCCAAATGTCAGCAAACGTTAACGTTCGTCATCTTGGCACTTTCCTGTTGAATGTAACTTAAAGAAATGCAATCAACGTGTGTTTTTCGAAACCAGACGCTTCTTACCAAAACAAAATGCCCGCTAATTAGTTATTAACTGAAATAGTTGCATATTTATTTCGAAGCAAAAGAATTTTGGTGTAAAATAGTTATAATTTTGAAAAATTTTCTTTTTGTTTTGCATAAATATGCTTTTCTCAAACGTACATGTTAATATTTTTGGATGCATAAATTAGTGAAATAAAAATTAATTAAATTTACAATATGCTTATAAAAAAGAGAATGTTATTTAAAGAGGACAAGGAATTGTAATGAAAAGTGTGTCAACAAGTTTTTTTTTTTTGTTTTTTGTGTCTGCTCAACAGGCTGGCAAATGGCAGCGAAAATCCCCAGCCGCCTCAGCACAACGATTTCTTATTAAATAGCCACTTAAAACTTCAGCCACCTCATGCGGACGGTCCTCGTGCACAGCATGACCGCAACGGGCCAACACTTGCATTTGAAAGCGTCCCTGCATTTGGCCCACAGTTAAGGCTTTGTCCAGGCCATCAATACTAGCCAAAAGCAGCTGTTTGGGCAGACGTAGATTAAGAAATTTTTCACTCAAGCCCGAAAACCAGCCAACCCAGTATTTTTCCGATTTCGACAAATCAATGCGCCAGGTGTATCTTAAAAAAATTTAAATATTTTGTTTAATTTAAAATCTACAGACAAGTACAAACTTTCTATATAGTACTTTTTAGTGTCTTCGGTGGCATCGGGGGGTTTTTTAAAGTCCAGCTCCTTTTTTTCAGCGTCGGTAGGAGTAGTTTCGCCCGAAACTTCTTCGTCTTCAGAGATACTAAATGGATGCACATAGTTAGATGTACTGGTAGCCAGCATTTCGTCGTCACTTTCGGCCAGTGGCAATTCATTTGTGGCTAATTTTTTCGTTGTGCAACTGAAATCAAAATCAAATTATACTCGTTACGACATTCCTCTCGAATCGCGCAGTTTAAAGCCACAAAGCCACTCAAAATCAAATTAGAGCAAATTTACTTGAATTTCTCTTTAACTTATTACAAGTTGCTTAATAAGCCTGACGCTTTTACTATCACTTACTTGATGATTTGTCCCGGCATTGATATTTTGGCACTGTCTATGTTGCGTATTTGGCCACTGCGTATGCACCATTCAATGGCATTCGGTATACTTTTGAAATATTGTGGCCGCGACCTTAGAAAACTCTGCATGCTGGCCAAGGCTTCCATAGCCGTACCCTCGACCACATCTATGACGGTGATGCCAATAACATTTGGTATCAGTTCCATGCTGGCAAAATGCACAGCAATAGCACCACCCATTGAATGGCCCACAACATAAATTGGTGGCATATCAGATGGATAAATGTTCAACATTAAGTCGCCAATGTCTCTGCAAATAAGGGATAACAATTATTAAAAATTTACTTATTTTTAGCAAGTCATCAATTAATGTCTACTTGGCCAAAGTGTCTGCCGATAAATCGTCATCATCATCCGTTTGAGTATCGCCATGACCGCGCAAATCAATGGACAGGCATTGGCAATGAATCATGTTGGTTATGTCGGTCTATAAGAACACAAAAGTTTCACTTAATTAAAAAAATTCTTACACTTAAAATGTCCACCTACACAAAAATGCGCCCATGTTAGACCAGAATAGCCACCGCCATGTAATAGCAACAAAACTGGTCCCGGCTTTTCTGACGGTTTTGTGCGATAAATGCGAAAAGTGCGCTTTTCATCAACAACCACATCTTCTTTTTCAGCGAAGAATTCACTCCACAACGAAGGCTTGAAATCGCGTACTCGTGACTTTTTAAATGAATCACTAGAAAGAATGGCAAACGAAATAATAGTTTTTCCTCTATTAATAAAATATTCACTTAACACAGTTTCAACTACTTATGTACATATGTATTTTGTACACATTACCTTCGACCTATGCGGCTGGCTGGTATAGTGGGTGGCAAACGACCTTTTAACATGGTTCTTTGCAAATTAGACATGTCCTGTTCTATAACGTTAAGTACAAGTTCTATAAACTTTAAGTAGCCGAAGTTTATTATTTTTATTTTACATTAATAACACGAATTGTTTTCTCAGATTGTCTAACTTTTCTGGGTTTTAAAAATTCATCTGTTTCGTTTCCGTTACGTATCGATGCGCAGCTGACATCTAATTTTCATACAAGCCAGCCAGGCGAATTTATGCCATTTCGCCTTTCAAGCAACAAAAAAAAAATGTTCCACAAGCAGTTGAAATGAAAATTGAACTAAACGAAATTGATAGAAGTGATACTTAAAAAAGTTGCTGGATTTTAAAATATTTATTTGAAATAAAACGAACATTTATTACAAGTTTACAAAATATACATACATATTATTTTATGTATATCATTTAGCTTTACAACAAGCGACTTCATAACTGGTGAAATGATGAATAGAGCCTCTATTGGCTGTCAACGTTGCAATGCAAAATCTTATATTTAACGAACATTTGACAAAAACAAAATACATACGTATGTATGTATGTATGTATGTATGTATGTACATATTTGTCTGGTAAGTTAATAAAAACTACAATTAATATTTGTAAATGTAAATCCTAATTAAAAAAAGGCTTCACAACAGGTAAAATTGAGAGCCCAGCTGTATTACCTTTTAAGTTTTGGTGGATCTGGAATAGAAATCGCAAATTTTATGAACATATAACAGAATCAAAATACATATGTATGTACATATTTAGCATTTTTCGCATATTCTTCTAGTACCAGCGAGTTTATCTGTTACGAGTTCCAATATTTATAAGTTTTAAGGAAAAGAAACAAAATTTTTTGCTTGTAAAAATATGTACAAACTTACATACATAATTGAAAGGTCTTAAGACCAGGCCACACAGAATCCGTCATGCGTTATCTGTCGCCTTTTTTAACTGATGTTCTGATGATGATTGGCAAAAAAAAGAATTGAGTGAAAGTTGCCCAAGTACTCAATGCACGTTAAATCTGCCTCTAAACATACGTGACATGATATATGTATGTATGTACCTGACATGTTGAAAGAGAGTACTTTGATATTATACTAAGTATGTATGTCATACTTGATAACATATATATATATATAAGTACCTTAATAAAACTTTTGAAAATGCACGCTATAACCAAGCCCTCATGACCGCTTCTCTACAGAAACTCAAATGAAATTAGTACTGACTGTGACAGAATTGCTATGACACGAGTATGATATCAAAATTTTTGGATTTCCAGCATACCAAACATGTATGTATGTATGTATGTAAACGAATTATTCGCTTTTACACTATTACGATGGCCAACAATTTTCCAGTAAATGCTAATATCACTGTCTCAACATATGCTGACGATACAGCATATTTATCTTCTAGCGAATCGCCATCAAAAGCATCTGAAATCATTTAGACTCAACATGATGGTCTTGATCATTGGCTGACAAAATGGAATATTGCTGTTAACGCTTACAAATCCAGTCGCACAACATTTTCTACAAGGAAAGAGAACTGCCCAGAAGGATTCCTTAAAGGCGTTATAAATCCTTCAAAAATTTTCGATAAATATTTAGGCTTACATCGACACAACTTTTACATACATAAATACGCAAAGAAGACAACTTGAAAGCAAGTTCAAACAAATGTTCTGGTTACTTGGGTCTTAATCTCAACTTTCTATTGAAAACAAAGTTTTATTGTACAAAACCATATTAAAATCGGTGTAAACTTATGACACAGAATTATTGAAAACTTTTCGGGCAATAGCAAATGCGCTATTTTACGTAACCGATAAAACTATTCACCACGACTTTGAGAATAGCTTTCGTAAAATCTGAAATAAAAAAATTATTTTAAATATTATAAATAATATTTAATTGTAATTACCTGAAAAGATTAGGGAATCGCAATAACTTGTTGGCAATCACAGTTTTAGATGAAACTGCAGAACTTAAAAGAAATCATGTTTTAGATTTCCCTTTCATTTAGTTTTAGTTTGTAAATAAACATTAAAAATACAGTAATTTTCTGTAAGAATATATACGATCTCTATATATGAACATACATACATACATGTATATGTACATAAGTATATTATTTTAATTTGATCAAATTTGTTTACTATATTGCAAGATAGATCGCAAATAAAAAATTATAAAAAAAAGGATGGCAGTCAAATTAACGGCTTAAGAGTAACAAAAAATTGTCTGCTGTGGCTTTATATATAAGTATGTACATGCATAAATGGACCTTGATAGAAATACATACAATGGGGAATGGGCCAGTGCACTCAGGGCAAAGTTGTTGATTGCTCTCAACCTGGCGAGAAGCCAGCAGCGATCCCTGAAAATGGACTGGTCAAGCTGACATACTGCCTCCCCGTGGCGCCCCTGGATAGCCCCTACAGCACCCGCTTAGAGGTGAACCAAAGTGTGCAGCGAATCCCCTCTGTCCAGGGGTCTAAACCAGGACCCGGTCCTCCAGGTTTCGGGGGTTGTGCGTGGGGGTAACTTCCCTACCGTGTAAAAACACACTAGTTACGACACAACAACAAAGAATAACTTTGTTGGTTGAGGCCCAGGTTCACCACGGACTGTAGCGCCAAAAGAAGAAGAAGAAGAAGAAGAAATACATACATACATACATATGTACATGGTTAACTTTGGTCCATAAGTCAGATCTTAGCTGTAAATGAATATTTTTCAGCTGAAAATCAATATTTTTTCTCCCTTTTTAGGCTTCAGTTTTTAGAAATTTCTCTTCTGTTAAGACAATAATTTTACCAACTGTCTGACACTTAAGAATTATTAGTAAAAATACATACACAACTATTTGCTATATCGTTCATGAGTTTATTTTGTATACATACATATGTACATACACATGTATGTATCTAAATGGTAATAAAACCTCTAAAATTTCTCTAAAATTTAATTTAATACATAAATACTTAAACTTCTCCCCTTTGAATGCATTAAAATAATTTTGACTAAAACATAATTAACATGATTCATTCATATCCCTTTCAAAAATAAGTATTTTTTTGTAATAAAATCTATTTTGAGATTCAAAATTAGTCACATGTGTAATACAGCGCCATGCAAATCACGCACGTTTCCCTAACGCAACAAACGTCAGTATCTGAATGCACTCACTTGCTACATGCACGCATGTGTGTGTGCCTGTATCAATGTATGTACATAAATATGTACATACATATTTGTGCATAGAACGGCTCTTTGTACAAAAATAACAAATGCAAACAGTGATATTTTTTTATGCAAAATAAAAATGTTTCAAGAGCAAAAATGTCTTTAAAATAGTCCGCAGAGTGAATGTATTCATTTTTTATTATACATACAAGAAAAAAATCTTGTGAAGTGAAAGGGAATTTTCAGTGTTTGTACTTGAGAATTTTAATATATGTATGTATGTACATATGTACAAACGTAGGTATATAATAATGAATATGTATGTATGTATGTACACATATCTGTATGGAAAAAATTTACGGAATAAGATCAATATACAGTGTACGTATACCGATTCCCAGTGAAACAATCTGTAATAATTACCCGTTATAGGATGCAATTGAGATAGAATGTAATAAACACATTCGAGACAGCAGGCTACCGACTACAAATGTAGTCATGCCATTTAAGTTGTACCTCAAAATAGCAGCTTTGTCAACTCGGTGCGATTCGCACCATTTTCGGTGAGTGGCCGACATTCCTCAAATCAATCCTAAAAGAAAAGAGTTATCAGAGACAAATCAGTCAACCAGACGTAAAACTCTCGAAGGGCAAACAACAGCAAAATGGCTTTTGCTTTGGTGTTCTTGTATTTATTGGCGCGCTGTATCAAATATGTATGTATGTACATATTTTTAATAAAACTTTGTTTCTGACATTTCACGCATGTATAATGCAAATAAATATACATACATACACACGTATGTATGTATTTGCCAGTTCGGCAAGTTTTGTTGTTGTATGTCTAAATTTACCTGCATAAGAACTTGGTTTGTTAAGGGCAGTGGCGAAGTTAACAGACAACTAATCGTATGTTTGTGTCAAACTAAATACCTGCAAATTGGCAATAAATACAAGACAAAAAAAGCCCAGGCAATTAGTTGTTGTACATTTTCTGCATCAATGTCAAAATCCTAATTCGCCTTAATTATTCAACTGACGAAAGTTTGAAGGAATTGATCAAAAAATGTAACCACCCAGCGTGTGTGAAGAAATGAAAAGGTGAATTCAGTCGCTTTTGGGCAACAACAACTGATGGTATCAAGCCAGCAATTCGCCTTCAATATGGGTTATATATAAAAAAGTTTGCTTGTAAGTCAATTTGTGCTAATGAAATGCGAATATGATATAAAAGCATGGCAGCTCGCTTAATATTACAACTCTGTATGGTGTGAACAAAATGAGAAATGAATGTTTAGTGCCGGTAGATGAAATAGAATGTTTCTCTTTCATTTATTTACGTGTTTCATGCCTTTCATTCTGCTTGAGAAATGAGTCAGTTGTTGTTTAGCTCGTTTCCGCGAAAGATCATAATTACGCAGAAAAATCGCCGTGTGTGAGTGTGTAATTTTTGAACGTGCAGAGTTTCTGCTCCCTCTTTTTCAAATGCAATTACAATAACAAAAAGAAGTGCATTAAAGCAAAGAAGATACAAAGAAGTGATTTCAAAGAGGAAGTTGCAAAACGAAACCTCTAAAATTTGCGAAAAAAAAAATTAAATGGAATAATTTAAATAAATAGCATTAGAAAATAAATAACTCCAGAAAATAGCTATTGTTGATGAGAAATCCGTTCAAACTTTGCAAACCTTTAGCAAGATTTAACAAAGTGTTATGTGAATTTTTGTGAGTGCGTTTTGTTCAGCGAAAAAAAAGCAGATAAAAAACCGTAAAGAAAAATAATATAAAAGCAACTTCGTTTTCGCGTCTTTTTTTTTTTCTTAAATTAAATTCAAGAGGAAATAATTTCTTTCAAGAAATTTAATCTGTAAAACACAATTTTCATTTGTTGAAATTGTTAAAGTTTTTAAATCAAGAGTAGTACAAAATAAAAGAATTGTAAAGTTAAACCCACCATTAAAGAAATAGAAGGAGAAATATAGAGTGAACAAAAGGAGTTAAAAAAATATTTAAATATAATGTGCAAGTTTTTTAACTATAGTTATTCTAAAAAAAAGTTATGAAACAAAGTGTTTAAAATTGCTATAAAACAATAATCAATTGTTTAAATAATGTTTTGAAAAAGGTAATAAATGTACAAAAACAAAAAATTAACTTTAGCGTGCGTTTGTGTGTGTGTGTGTGTTGTTTGGGTAAAAATATATTATCGTGTTTTTTATATGTATGTATTTGAGCATAATTGGCAAATGCAACCTTGTGTAACGATACTAAAAGAAGCAGCAGCTACAACAAGATCAATGGACAAGACCAACAACAACAAATTAAATTCTTCGCAAAATTTTACCTGCCTACCAAAATTATCTAAATACTTTAAATGGCGGGCAACATTTAATCCCTTTGGCTTTATATGATCAAATATTTAAGTTGTATGTTAGCGAATTTCTTGCATTATAATACAAAGTTCTTTGTTCAAGATTGCCAAGTTTCTCATACTGAATACCTGGAATTATAAAGTATAGATTTCGATGTAGTAAGCAAAGGATATTGTTGAGATCTGCAAAGCAAAATCTTGCAATTTTCAATTAAAGTCTATCACAAAATTTTGACAGTTTGTATCACTGTTTTCTGGTGTTTATCAGTATTTCATTTCATAGCACGGTGTCCACACCTGATTCATTAATATCATTATGAATGCGAAATCTATATTGTGATGAAAATTTATTAAACATGGACCCGTTCATAAACATCAAAGGTCACGGCCTGACATATTTCATTATTATATCAAATATCAATCCAGTTTCCATTTTCGCTTTCACGATGTCATACATATATGAATATAAAGTTAACATATCCTCCGTCGGCGTTATATTTCATGGTATAATATAAATTCCTCAGGTGTGGAGTTCGTGTTACGAAAGCATTCTTATTTTCGGGGTTGTGTGCAACTTGCATATATTTCTTTTAATTCGCCTCCATTTTTTTCCTTTCTTTTATAAATAAATTATTGAAATAAATATAGTAAATTTAGCACAAACTCAAAAACCTGCACGTTTAATAATTTTCTATCAAATTGCAAAGTTTTATTTGTGCAGTGCTGTAAAATGAAGAAGATTTTACTGAAATCTGCCCACAAAGCAGATTTCATTTTGTATGGAGAATTTCGTCAAAATTTTGATTTATATGAAATAGATTTCGTTTTGGGCGTAAATGCTTTATAAAGAACATTTTTGTTAGCCCATACATATGCAGTTTCAAAATAAATTTATTATTCTAAATAGTAAAACGTAGACAAAAATACAGAGAAAGGAATATGTGTAATGTTTTATCGCATAAATGCCATTCTATCGAAAAATTTGTGACCAATCTGTGTATCAGTATATTTCTTTCGATCTATCGAAAATCTAAAATTAAATTATTGCACTTCACATAATGTAGTGATAATAACTTTTACTCATAAAAACCCTCTAACAATGACTTAAAACTTCAAAATAACTAAAAATCTTTTGATGTAACAACTGACATTTACAGTACTAGTACTGTCTGTTTTTTTGTGAAAAACTTTCGAAATAATGGATAAGCGAATTTGTACCAAATTTGTTATAAAAAATGGAACTAAATGTTTAAAAGCACTTGAATGTTAACAGGGGCATACAAAGACTGAAGTCCAATATTTATAAGTGGTACTAACTTTACAAGGAAGTTGGAGAACACTTCAATGTAGAGAAAGTAAAGAGAATTGCTATGAACAATCTTCGAAACACTATTAGTTTCTGTAGATGTCGGCATATCGGTTGGCTCATGCGTTTTACGACGTTTAAAGAGATAAAAACCATAACAATGTGAGAGCTCAAAGATATACCGCAAATTGCATGTTAGCATCGCTTCCAGAATTGGAAAATATATTGCCACATTGTTGCAGTACTTTGAAGGTGACCAAATAGAGATTGATGAATAAATAAATACTTTTTTGAGCAAAATATAATTTGATGTTTTTTTTTGAACATTTGTTATCAAACCTTTATGAGCCGACGATAAAGGTTATCGGCAAATGTCTTCCCTTTTTGTCATTTAATTGTTTTCACACTTTGGCAACTCTGCGGCAGCTCATAAATATTCTTTCTTTTAACAGTTGCACTCTTCTCTTGTTCTTCTTTCAACACGTTAATTTTTCTAAAATATGTATGTTTTCGATTTTAAGTATTGCACTTGTTTCTTTAATATGTGCGTACTCTCTTATCTCTTTCTTTTTCACTTCTTTCTTCTGATAAAACAACAGCAGCTAGATCTACTTCTATTAACACGTCTCCGAATCAAGACCCTTTATTGTTGTTGCTACTATTTTTGTTCGTATTTCGATTGAAATTGTTTCTTATTTTATTGTTCCTCTGGTTTGTTTACCAATTCTTTTGTTTGCCAGCGATTGTGTTTGTGAGAACTTTGTTGAACGTATTTAAACGTGTGTACGTGTGTACGTGTGTATGTGTGTGTGTGTGTGTGTTGGTTTTATATTATTCTTCTTTGCTCTTTAGACTTTATTTGTAATTACAGCAAAATATAATTTAACGTGCTGGCTCTTTTTGTGTGCTGGAAGAGATAACATTTTTTTAAGAATTGAAAAAAGTAAATAAAATTTTTATAAAAAAATCAATAAGAGTTTTTTGTTTTTTACAGTGAATAGAGAGTACCTGTTACAGAATTTGTGGATTTTCTTTGCGTTTTCATGTGAATCCTGCGTATTTTTATTTACATACATATTTTGGATGCTTTCAATAAAAAGTAAATACATATAACATATATTATAATACAGGTGAGTTATTGAATTTTTCTTACATATCCACTATATTTATTTCGGCAGTTTTAGATTGTTTTAAACAAAAATACTGTTATTTACGTTTGTTGTTGTACTTTATTTGTTTTGCCACAAAGGTGGCAGTTTTGAGATTTGCCGGGAAAGAAATGTAGATTTGATTTCTTTGTATGTATAAGTAAATTAATACTGAGAACTAAACAAATAAAATAAGTAATATTCTTTTTTTATCTAAAATGGTCCAATAAAAATAACAATAAACAAATAAAAAAGAAAAATAAGCATAAACTACACGATTGTCGTTTAAGTTGCAAAATGAAGAAAGTACAAATGAATAAAGAATATAAAAAAAAAAACTACTCCATTCTTGGGAATGTGGCGTTCCCGACCTTTTCGGTATTTCTGTTTTACTAATGCTTATAAAGAAAGTTTTTTGCTTTTATTTCTTCGCCTTATGATATAAAATTCTTAATTATTACTCAGGCTCTAGGTCCTAAATATAAATTCTATAGAAACATGTTATATATGTTCTATACGTTCTATATTTTTTTTATTTGTTTTAAATCAAAATTTGTAATACGGTTAAACAATTAGCCTTCAATGCGATAATACTGACAACTTTGTATCAATTCTTGAAGATGGGTGCCAAGGGAGCTCGAACTAACGAAATAAAAGTAATAAAAAAATCATAGAATAAAAAATATATGTAAGAGTTTTATTTGTGACCTAGAGCCTGAACAAAAAAGGAATTAATATTTTTATGATGTTTTTTTTTTTAATTCACCGATATATGATCCACAACATAAATGGGCGGTAGAAACATATAAAAATGTATCACAAAAAAAATATTATGATTCTTGGCGCCTATTCTTTAGCTTTTATTATTATTAAACTTGAACCCACTGTGATATTTTATAAAAAAAATATTTTATAAAAAAATATTTTATAAAAAAATATTTTTTAAACAAAGTATTTTATAAAAAAAAATTTTTATAAAAAAAATATTTTATAAAAAAAATATTTTATAAAAAAAAATATTTTATAAAAATTTTGCGCATCTTCTTCAGAACTGAACAAGTTATAAATAAATAATTTTTACTAAACAAACTAAAAACATCTCAAACACAAATAGTTTAAATCATTTTAAAGAAAAATGGTTTTACTCCTTTGACAAAGTAACTCCTGTTCATATTTTTTGTTTGTTTGTTAATGTGAAGATGTTGTTCTACACTTCCTATATAATATAAAATTGTAGTTAAAAATATAACTCAACACTCTTCCTTCAAATTTGTTATTTAATTATAAGTTTAAAATAAAATGTTTCTAATCGCCACTAAATCTCATTTCAAATGGCCAAATAAATGTTTGCGTGTTTCAAAATACTTCAGCATTTTTAAACTTAAATTTAGCCGATGAAATATTAAAGCACTTCCTCAAATGCGCCAAATCGCAGCACTCCCCCAACAAACATACAATCTGTGAAAAGACGGAGCAAAACATTTAAAAAGTTTCTTTTTATTTTATATCCAAAAAAAAAAAAAGAAAAAGAAAACAGCAACAGCCACATATTCATTAATATTAAAAGTTAGAAATAATTTTCTAAACGAATCTAAAAATTACACATTTTCATAACAAACTTGTTTAAAACTCTTTAAGTGTGACTGATTATTATGTTTAACCTTTGACTTCATACCGCAATCAAGATGACGAGAATGTTATAAAATACATATTCAATGTTTACAGTGCAAGTGCTGGGAGCGTAGAATGATTTTTACCCACTTTATAAGTGTGTAAAAAGACACTCCAGAGGAATGTTTAAAAGCCACTTGAGATGTGTCTATATTTAAGAGATTGTTATTTAGAACTCAATACGTATTAAAACAGATTGCAGTAAATTACTATTTAAATGTTTATTTCCGGTTTTGGAGAAACACCAATGTTTTAAATTACGCATTTGCCTTTCCTTTTTTTTTATAATTTTCTTGCCATCTACTTGAAATGTAAGAGCAATATTGAAGACTTGAGCATAAAATAGAAAATTAAGATTTGAAGGGGGGGAGGATATATGAAATGTTATTGTACTTATGCTTTATAAAAAAAAAAATGTTGAAAAGGCGAGATGGAGAAGACATTTATGTTCAGCTTAATTGCATTTAATTTGGCTATTGCGCATATGAATGGTCAAAACTTCACTTTCATTCTTTTGTGAATATTTGCACAAACTCATTCAGTAGAATACGACGTTATCTTTACCCTGGATGTAGTCTACTGCATCTAGCCACTATGCATAAAAGCACTCATTGGGATTTGATCATTCGTGGGACTCATGACGAGATGAAGTAATATTATCACGTCAGCCCGCTCTTACATTATGGGGTTTCACTCTGCTTTCAATTATAATTACAACTCTGCTATATTTACTACTATTAATACCCTTAAGCCTGAGAGATTCCTTATTGTGTTTAAAATTGTTAATCCGAGGATTCTCCATGCAAAATATTCATCGCTTATTGATGTGGACGCCCCACCAGGGACAAGGTTGTCATTCCCATTTTCCTGACTTTGAACGGTTTGTACAACCTGTAAACATTTTTCTGATTCAAATTTCAGCATATTATGCCATTTTTTTTTTAATTTTATGCAATTTCTTTAATGCAATTATAAAATTAATATTCGAATGTGGTCCCGGAAATTTTGAAAATGAATCTTTATTTTTCTGCAGACCTCGTACTACAGTATTTAAATTCTCATTTGATGTAAAGGGTAAAGAGTTGAGACTTGACAAAAACCCAAATAATAACTGCCAGTGTCATAATGTGACAGCAAAAATGTCATGGCCATGACAAATAAGACTAAAATATTTCACCTTTTTTATTTTTAGACATTTTTTAAAGCGATAAAAGTTTTCATTGGGCGGACTACAGTTAAATTTTTACAAACTACAAATTGACAAGTCGTACATTTTGTGGCCGATATCGTGCCAGTAATCATAGACTTTAAATGTGAAATTTGGTTATCGTTTAGAATGGCTTCTTGTTCACCGCACTACAAACATTTTTTTGTTTTAATAGATTCTGTTGTCTTGTATAAAGCCGTTTCGTCGGCCACATGAAGTTCATGAAATTATTTAGACGCCGTAAAGAGAAGTTTTTCTTATGCTGTTTATTTTCTACTCAAATTTTTCATTCCCTTTAATCTGGATCTGTAATTTTAGATTTTATTCACAGAAATGAAAATCTACAGACCTGTTTTGTAGTGTACAATGTCCTTAAGAACTTACGTACGTCTTTGCATGTACAATATGTTAATAATAAAAACTGATAATATTGTAAATATAAAAAAAAGCAGACATTATTCTGGTGTGTAAACTCGTTCTTGACATACTGTGTGTTTGATAAAAATTGATCTTCACTATTCGGCAACACCAAAATGTTTTAAAAATTCATTATATTTTTTTTTTAAATTTTATGTCTTAGTGATATTTTGTTGCACACAATCTTCGTCCCAGAGAGGAGTACTACGAAGAGGAGTTGCTAAAAATTTTCGTTGCAATTTAAAAATGCAAAAAACACTTATAAAAATCAATGTTATTTAAAATAAAACTTTCGTTTATTTATGTTGTTTCGTGGTTTGCAGGCTTCTTTAATGGCTCATGTAGGAAGAAATTCTTCTTGAAAATGTTTTTCTTACACCGGTTATGGCTGCAGGTTCCGCCTGCCTGCCTGCCTTTCCTCGCCAGACATTTGTAGACCGGACCACCGTTCAAGCCACTATAATTTATGTTTTTGTCAGAGGTTGGAATATTTTTTTACTGTATCGTAAAGCCCTGTTGGTTGCCGTGGTGGTGGTGGTGGTGTGTTGTTGCTGTAAAAGAGAGACAAAATGGTATTAAAAGAAATGCATCTGACCCCATAACCCACCAAACATACAGACAGACAAGACAGTCAGACATACAAACGGTCAGACAACAAACGAATGAATGAGCAAACAAGTAACACAACACATACACACACACTTTAAACTTTAGCCGTTTTATTTTACATTATCGATTGTTGTTTTTGCTTTTTTGTTTATAACATTTTCTTGTGTTATTTTTTTATTTAACGGTGATATTTGTAAAACATGATGTTTTTTGTTTGTTCATTGTTTGGTGCTCAACTTTGTTAAATTAAATGATCATATTTAGTTTGTAAACACAATCTAATAAATTTTTCTCATAATGCAATTTTGGGTTACGCTTAAGAAAATTGCTTTAAGAACAGATGACCTTAATTTTAATGAAAAACAGTTTCTAAAATCAGGAAGAAAAAAACAGCCGAGGAAAAGAGGAAGTTGTACGACCCTTAATACTTATGGCGCAATTCTTTAAGACAACAAAACATACAAAATTTCTTTACAAAAGTATTTAAAGAAACTAAAAAAATACAAAATGACAAAATTGTAAAAAATAACAAAACAATTTATTTTGAAGTAAAAAAAAAAATTACATAAAATTTAATGTAAATTTTTTTAATTGAAGCAAACAAAAGAAATTTAAAAAAAAAATAATAATAAAATATAAAATTAAAAAAAATTAAAATCAAAGAAAAAATTAATATAAAAAAAAAACTAATAATGAAAAGGATATAGAAAAGAAATATGCAGCTGTTTTTGTGTATTTGCGCTTGAAAAATTTTGGCATATAGGCAGCTGGAAAAAACACAAATACAACCAAAGTTGTATACATTTAAAGCGAATAAATAAATCAGTTTATAAAAAAATTAACATTTTTTTAAAGCTAAAAAATAAAAATATCGTTTTTAAATTAAAAAAAAAAATATTCCTTTTCTAAATTATAAAAAAAAAATTAAAATATGTTTTCTCAGGCTAAAAAATAAAAATAAAAAAGGACTGGAATTTTTTTTTAATTAAACAAAAATTTTAAAAAATAAATATATTTTTTTGGTAATTGGTAAAAGTACATATTAGGTTTTCTTTTTTGAATTATTAAAAATTAAAAAAGAAATTACTTACTACAAATTTTTCGAAAACCTTAAAACTAATTAATTAAATAAAAAAAACTATAAATATACATTGAAAAAATTGTTTGTTTAAATTATGACAAACGATTAAATTCATTCATTTTGGTGCCATTCGCCATGAAATTTATCAAAACAAGTGCAATAATAGAAATTTAACAACAAACAAACAAAATTTACAAATAAGTGCAAACCAGGAGTTTTTAAAAACAAAAATTAACAGCAAAAAAAGGGAAAAAACATGTTTTATTACGATTAGACGTTGAACCATTTAATGATGAATGAACCATTTTAAGCTGTTGCATCATCAGAAATATGTGTAAAGATGTGTGTGTGTGTGTGTGTCTATTTCTTTTTTACTTAAATGGGTGTTGCTTAAAAATCAAATATTTAAATTAAAATACTTTTTTTAAAATTGAAAACAAACAAATTTCCTCAATTTTACAGTAAACAGATCTAAAATGTAAAACATCAAACTCAGGTTGCAACAAGTTGTATTAACCCTGGTTATACCAATATGAAAATGTAAGAAATGTTACGACCAGCTTGTGTTATTTCGAGATTTCTCATAAATTTGGGGAGCGGCAAATGCCCCCGCCAGCTTTTGGCAAATTCAGCTTTTCTTGATTTTCCAAATATCATCATCAACTTCCTTATGTGAGAAAACAACACAGCGTTTATTGTGTTTAGGCCTTGTTGGGTTCAAACCACATAATTATCATTCAAATATGATAGATCCTTCCCAAAAAGGGAATCACATTGAGTGAATAGCTTGTCCGCCAATACTATTATTGCAGGACTATGCTTCATGGTTTTCATCTCGAAGATCAGTCAGTTACTTTTTGAGCGAAATCATCTACGCACCTGCTTTTCAATATCTGAAAGAATAGTTTTCTTGCGAATAGAGTTGTGCATAAATGTCCTCTTTCAAAAACATGTCTTCATCAATTCCTTTCGCCATTTGTCAGATTTTGTATATGTACATAGTAAAATATTTAAAATACGAACATGTTCTGTCATGGCACACAAGATTCAGTCTGTATTTTTGGCTCTTCTGTAAACGAAAAAGAAAAACGATTTTTTGCGAATACGAGTAAAACGACTTTTAATTCCATTCATTAAATTGCAAAAATTCCTTCATTTCCACAAATATTTGTATTTGTATTTTTCGTTTTCTACAGCACAAAGTACATATTCGATTTGCAGTGTTGTACAGTTATATGCAGTGCTGTAAAGCGTTATTGCTTGCTTTTGAAACACTGTTTGGAAGTTGGATACAGACCAGTGTTGTTAACGTTCAAATTACTGCAGACCCCTAATTAATTATATTCATTATAATTGTCTTATAGATAATTCGCTAAAACCGATACCAAAAAAAAAAAAAAGAATTTGTTTTTTGTTTTGCAGATCAAAATTGTCTCCTGGAAAACGGCAATTAGCATACGTTTTATATCACTATATACAGGCGCTTAGGGTTACAGCAATTTTGACATTTGCATAATAGTGAAATAAACAGCTGCTGTAATTTATTAATTTATATGAATAAAGCTGATTTTTTAAAAGAGTCTGAGTCTCTGATACTCATGATAATTGTTAACGCGACTTCCACAATCCTCCTGTTACCGGATTATGTCTAATCTAATTGAATTGGTGCTAATAATGTATGTATGTATGTATATCGTTACCTGAAATGCAAAAGGGCGTAACAACATATATCAAAATTTTACAGGAGAGACAAAAAACTCCAAAAAATCAAAGATTACGAAGCTGGTGTTGCAATTTCTTCAGTACAGCATTAAATTGCGATGATGCATTTATTTCGTAGAAAAAAAAATTTCTTTAATCGTCATTTTTATTAGATGTGGGTTGCGCCCTTTTGGTTTAAGAAAAAACCAACTTTGTTGTTACGACCTTTTGATTTTCTTTAATAAAATGGCTGTTGTTGACAGTAGGGCTGTAAAAATGTAGGAGGACATGTAATTCGATTTGCTCTACAATAATAAATGAAAAACCCCATTTTGAATTTTTTGGTTGTTACGCCCTTTTGCATTTCAGGTAACGATATGTAGATATTTATAGTGATTTGACGAAACTTTAACAGTTAAAGTAGCGTCCTAGCGCCTTGGGCATTTTTGTTGAGAACCTAATGGCGAAGAAGTTCAGACGTGATTGAACTCCTGCAATTTCCATACTAAAATGTAGGTAAAATTTAATATACAAAAGTTTTATGTATTTTATTTCCGTTATTAAGGAATTTTAATAATATACTTATATTTTTTTCTTTCCGCCAAACTAAATAGAGGGATGTATAAATGTGAAACTTTTTTTGTCACTAAACTATACAAAATAAAGGCCAATAAATAAGTTCGATGTCTTTGCTTCATTGAGCTGAACGATAAAATATTTCTCTGAGACGGCTGATACATGCCGGTGAGATTAGGGTTAAACAAAAACTCCTAATTGTCAATCACATGATCGTTTCATTAGCTTTGGAACGTTGTTATTTTTTGGTTGTAGAAACAAAGTCCAGATTGTTTATATTGTATGTATGTTTGTTGATTCGGGGTTTTAAAAAATAATTAAATGTTTTGTGACAACCGATTTTTGTTTGGTTTAACTTTAACATATTCCATAATGACGACATTATGCGTGTCTAGCGATTGGTAAAGATGTGTCGTTGGCATATTTTTTGCCTCAGGCAGATTTATAAAAATTCTTTCAGCAGTTTTGTTGAGAAAAAGCGAATTAAAGAAAACAAACGACTTAAATATTTTAAACTCAAGTTTCAATGTCAAGTTTTTAATACACAAAAATAATTAAAACTAAATTTGAAAACCAGTTTTTTGTGTTCTCTTTTTTTTTTTATTGATCATTTAAGCCAGCCAGCAAATAAATTTCAAAACTCTAAATGCAAAGTGAAAAAAACTCGGTGGGTTGGTGATTTACATGTGTTTTTTGTTTCTTTCAAAAATTGATCAAAGAAGACAACAAGTACCCCAAAAAAATAACAATGAAATATGAATTAATGGAATGCATTCAGATTTTGGATATAAATAATTTTGATTTGTAGCATAGAATTCATCAACATACATACAGTGGGTCACAGCTTATTTTGTGCTTTTTTTTCGTTTTAAAAATTGAAAAAATAAGTCTAAACAGAAATCGAAAAACAATTATGGCATTATTTTAAGGAAAAAATTTGTTATATGAAAAATATACATGGCAATATATTAATGCTAGGAAATTAAATAAAAAATGCTACTATTTTTATCTCTTATTTTATGCAGTCTTGTGTAGCTGTCAGTAACTCACAATTTCTCGTACTTATTGTTCTAGTGTTGTGGACTACAACTCGTTATTTAGTATGAAAATGTTTATTATTTATAGCAAATTTGAATCGATATGGCATAGATGAGACCAGGTTTTCTTCTACACTTTGCTCTTGATGCATACAAAATACTTATTAGTTTAAATGTGAAGAGAAAAAATATTGCTGACAATATTAACTGCGATAAAAACTTATAACACCACATTTGGATCAACAATTTTATATACATGCTGTTTCCAGCCACAAAAATAATCAGGCTACAGGATAAGGCCATTCGCTCTATTTTAAAATGCAACCGTTTCACTTCAATTACACAAAAATGTGAGACCGCTGAAATGGCTAAACATACAGCAGCGCTTGCAATTTAACACAATTTTCTTCATACACCAAATAAGAGGGCAACGAATACTTGACTATTTAATTAAGCCAGCAAGATATGCTGGAGATGTACAACCGTATAACCTTAGAAATACCTTAGATTTTAGAACCCAGCGAGCCGACATTAGGGCAATGCAAAAATTGATATTTTTCCAAGCTTTAAATTTATAAAATAAAATATCACTAAATGATATAGAAAATAAAGCAAATATCAATATTTGTAGAAGAAAACTGGGCATTTTCCTAAAAAATATAATTTTTAATTCAGAGTGTATTAAACGTTGTTAAATTAATATAAAATATAATATATTAAAAGTAAAAAAAATATAATTTATTAAAAGTAAAATAATAATAAAAATATAATTTAAAAGTACAAAAAAAAAAACTCTTAATGAACACATAATAATAATAATCATAATAATTTAATAATAATCATAATAATAATAATTTAATAATAATCATAATAATAATAATAATGATCATAATAATTTAATAATAATCATAATAATTTAATAATAATCATAATAATTTAATAATAATCATAATAATAATAATAATGATCATAATAATTTAATAATAATCATAATAATTATAATAATAATCATAAGAATTTAATAATAATCATAATAATAATAATTTAATAATAATCATAATAATCATAATAATAATAATAATAATAATAATATATATATATATATATGTATATATATAGCATTTTCGAATATGGTCTTTATTAATTTTTGAGTTAATAAATATAAAAATTACAAAATTTTCATACAAGAAAAAAATATGTTGTAAATTTGTTTCGATTCTTCCACTCCATTATGATATTACAAAAGACTAATAATACTGAAACGAATTTATATTATTTTCAGTAATAAATTAAACACAAAAATTCTTTAAGCGCGATTATATTTAATTAAGTACTTTTAAATTACATAAGAATTTCCATTAACCTCAAAATGAAGGTTTACTGCCGCTCATGACGCGAGCTGATAAACTATTTGCTTTTAATTTGCGGCTTATGGTGCACCCAAGAATATGCTGCCGCTTTGCTCAGGCATTGCACCCATTCTTCGGCGTTTTTACCATCTTTGGGTTTTTGAGTATTAAAGTCAGATCGGCAGTAAAAATTTCAAACGTTTTTGATTAACATCAACCCATCAAAACTTATGGGTGTGAAGATAAATTTTAAAATTTTTAACCCCAGACTCAAACCTGCAATATTAACATACCTCTGTTAATTAAGTAGCAGAGCTCTGTTAAGCCTAAAAAATTTATATTTTGCAATGAAAATGCATTCAAAACTAAAAAATTAATAATAATTATATTAAAAAATTAAATAATATATTTCTAATAACATATTCTATAAAATACAGCCATAAAAATCAAAATCAACGAACTCATTACGGAAGACTATAAAAACTTTGTTGAAGAAAGTTCAGGAAAATTCTTGGAAATAACGGCAGATGGGCGAAAAAAAATTATTGGACAACCCTCCTCGGGCCGTCCCTATGAATGTCCAATATTCAAAAGCCCCAACAGTGTGTTTTTCTGAAAGTAGGAGACATTTTTCCCTATTAAACTTTTTTATAAAAGTGGCTGTATCTCCGCAAATATTGATTTTATCGCAAAAATAAGCGAAATTTGAAAAAACTTAACTAAGGTATCGGTAGTGCTCTTTTCAAATATATTAAAACTATTGTAATTTGAAGAAATTTTTGAAAAAATCCATATAAATATTAGGATGGATGCAAGTCTATCAGCATTCATTTTTATAATAAAAATATTACTCCCCTATTAAACTTTTTTAGAAAAGTGGCTGTATCTCCGCTAATATTGATTTTATCGCAAAAATAAGCGAAATTTGAAAAAACTTAACTAAGGTATCGATAGTGCTCTTTTCAAATATGTCATAACATTTGTAGTTGGAAGAAATTTTTGAAAAAATCCATACAAATGTTAGGATGGATGCAAGTCCTGCAGTATTCGTATTAATAATAGAAATATTACTTCCATAATAAACTTTTTTAGAAAAGTGGCTGTATCTCCGCTAATATTGATTTTATCGCAAAAATAAGCGAAATTTGAAAAAACTTAACTAAGGTATCGATAGTGCTCTTTTCAAATATGTCAAAACCATTGTAGTTGGAAGAAATTTTTGAAAAAATCCATACAAATGTTAGGATGGATGCAAGTCCTGCAGTATTCGTATTAATAATAGAAATATTACTTCCATAATAAACTTTTTTAGAAAAGTGGCTGTATCTCCGCTAATATTGATTTTATCGCAAAAATAAGCGAAATTTGAAAAAACTTAACTAAGGTATCGATAGTGCTCTTTTCAAATATGTCAAAACATTTGTAGTTGGAAGAAATTTTTGAAAAAATCCATACAAATGTTAGGATGGATGCAAGTCCTGCAGTATTCGTATTAATAATAGAAATATTACTTCCATAATAAACTTTTTTAGAAAAGTGGCTGTATCTCCGCTAATATTGATTTTATCGCAAAAATAAGCGAAATTTGAAAAAACTTAACTAAGGTATCGATAGTGCTCTTTTCAAATATGTCATAACATTTGTAGTTGGAAGAAATTTTTGAAAAAATCCATACAAATGTTAGGATGGATGCAAGTCCTGCAGTATTCGTATTAATAATAGAAATATTACTTCCATAATAAACTTTTTTAGAAAAGTGGCTGTATCTCCGCTAATATTGATTTTATCGCAAAAATAAGCGAAATTTGAAAAAACTTAACTAAGGTATCGATAGTGCTCTTTTCAAATATGTCATAACATTTGTAGTTGGAAGAAATTTTTGAAAAAATCCATACAAATGTTAGGATGGATGCAAGTCTTGCAGTATTCGTATTAATAATAGAAATATTACTTCCATAATAAACTTTTTTAGAAAAGTGGCTGTATCTCCGCTAATATTGATTTTATCGCAAAAATAAGCGAAATTTGAAAAAACTTAACTAAGGTATCGGTAGTGCTCTTTTCAAATATGTCATAACATTTGTAGTTGGAAGAAATTTTTTAAAAAATCCATACAAATGTTAGGATGGATGCAAGTCCTGCAGTATTCGTATTAATAATAGAAATATTACTTCCATAATAAACTTTTTTAAAAAAGTGGCTGTATCTCCGCTAATATTGATTTTATCGCAAAAATAAGCGAAATTTGAAAAAACTTAACTAAGGTATCGGTAGTGCTCTTTTCAAATATGTCATAACATTTGTAGTTGGAAGAAATTTTTGAAAAAATCCATACAAATGTTAGGATGGGTGCAAGTCCTGCAGTATTCGTATTAATAATAGAAATATTACTTCCATAATAAACTTTTTTAGAAAAGTGGCTGTATCTCCGCTAATATTGATTTTATCGCAAAAATAAGCGAAATTTGAAAAAACTTAACTAAGGTATCGATAGTGCTCTTTTCAAATATGTCAAAACATTTGTAGTTGGAAGAAATTTTTGAAAAAATCCATACAAATGTTAGGATGGGTGCAAGTCCTGCAGTATTCGTATTAATAATAGAAATATTACTTCCATAATAAACTTTTTTAGAAAAGTGGCTGTATCTCCGCTAATATTGATTTTATCGCAAAAATAAGCGAAATTTGAAAAAACTTAACTAAGGTATCGATAGTGCTCTTTTCAAATATGTCATAACATTTGTAGTTGGAAGAAATTTTTGAAAAAATCCATACAAATGTTAGGATGGGTGCAAGTCCTGCAGTATTCGTATTAATAATAGAAATATTACTTCCATAATAAACTTTTTTAGAAAAGTGGCTGTATCTCCGCTAATATTGATTTTATCGCAAAAATAAGCGAAATTTGAAAAAACTTAACTAAGGTATCGATAGTGCTCTTTTCAAATATGTCATAACATTTGTAGTTGGAAGAAATTTTTGAAAAAATCCATACAAATGTTAGGATGGATGCAAGTCCTGCAGTATTCGTATTAATAATAGAAATATTACTTCCATAATAAACTTTTTTAGAAAAGTGGCTGTATCTCCGCTAATATTGATTTTATCGCAAAAATAAGCGAAATTTGAAAAAACTTAACTAAGGTATCGATAGTGCTCTTTTCAAATATGTCATAACATTTGTAGTTGGAAGAAATTTTTGAAAAAATCCATACAAATGTTAGGATGGGTGCAAGTCCTGCAGTATTCGTATTAATAATAGAAATATTACTTCCATAATAAACTTTTTTAGAAAAGTGGCTGTATCTCCGCTAATATTGATTTTATCGCAAAAATAAGCGAAATTTGAAAAAACTTAAGTAAGGTATCGATAGTGCTCTTTTCAAATATGTCATAACATTTGTAGTTGGAAGAAATTTTTGAAAAAATCCATACAAATGTTAGGATGGGTGCAAGTCCTGCAGTATTCGTATTAATAATAGAAATATTACTTCCATAATAAACTTTTTTAGAAAAGTGGCTGTATCTCCGCTAATATTGATTTTATCGCAAAAATAAGCGAAATTTGAAAAAACTTAAGTAAGGTATCGATAGTGCTCTTTTCAAATATGTCATAACATTTGTAGTTGGAAGAAATTTTTGAAAAAATCCATACAAATGTTAGGATGGGTGCAAGTCCTGCAGTATTCGTATTAATAATAGAAATATTACTTCCATAATAAACTTTTTTAGAAAAGTGGCTGTATCTCCGCTAATATTGATTTTATCGCAAAAATAAGCGAAATTTGAAAAAACTTAAGTAAGGTATCGATCGTGCTCTTTTCAAATATGTCATAACATTTGTAGTTGGAAGAAATTTTTGAAAAAATCCATACAAATGTTAGGATGGGTGCAAGTCCTGCAGTATTCGTATTAATAATAGAAATATTACTTCCATAATAAACTTTTTTAGAAAAGTGGCTGTATCTCCGCTAATATTGATTTTATCGCAAAAATAAGCGAAATTTGAAAAAACTTAAGTAAGGTATCGATAGTGCTCTTTTCAAATATGTCATAACATTTGTAGTTGGAAGAAATTTTTGAAAAAATCCATACAAATGTTAGGATGGGTGCAAGTCCTGCAGTATTCGTATTAATAATAGAAATATTACTTCCATAATAAACTTTTTTAGAAAAGTGGCTGTATCTCCGCTAATATTGATTTTATCGCAAAAATAAGCGAAATTTGAAAAAACTTAACTAAGGTATCGGTAGTGCTCTTTTCAAATATGTCAAAACATTTGTAGTTGGAAGAAATTTTTGAAAAAATCCATACAAATGTTAGGATGGATGCAAGTCTTGCAGTATTCGTATTAATAATAGAAATATTACTTCCATAATAAACTTTTTTAGAAAAGTGGCTGTATCTCCGCTAATATTGATTTTATCGCAAAAATAAGCGAAATTTGAAAAAACTTAACTAAGGTATCGGTAGTGCTCTTTTCAAATATGTCATAACATTTGTAGTTGGAAGAAATTTTTTAAAAAATCCATACAAATGTTAGGATGGATGCAAGTCCTGCAGTATTCGTATTAATAATAGAAATATTACTTCCATAATAAACTTTTTTAGAAAAGTGGCTGTATCTCCGCTAATATTGATTTTATCGCAAAAATAAGCGAAATTTGAAAAAACTTAACTAAGGTATCGGTAGTGCTCTTTTCAAATATGTCAAAACATTTGTAGTTGGAAGAAATTTTTGAAAAAATCCATACAAATGTTAGGATGGATGCAAGTCCTGCAGTATTCGTATTAATAATAGAAATATTACTTCCATAATAAACTTTTTTAGAAAAGTGGCTGTATCTCCGCTAATATTGATTTTATCGCAAAAATAAGCGAAATTTGAAAAAACTTAACTAAGGTATCGATAGTGCTCTTTTCAAATATGTCATAACATTTGTAGTTGGAAGAAATTTTTGAAAAAATCCATACAAATGTTAGGATGGATGCAAGTCCTGCAGTATTCGTATTAATAATAGAAATATTACTTCCATAATAAACTTTTTTAGAAAAGTGGCTGTATCTCCGCTAATATTGATTTTATCTCAAAAATAAGCGAAATTTGAAAAAACTTAACTAAGGTATCGATAGTGCTCTTTTCAAATATGTCATAACATTTGTAGTTGGAAGAAATTTTTGAAAAAATCCATACAAATGTTAGGATGGATGCAAGTCCTGCAGTATTCGTATTAATAATAGAAATATTACTTCCATAATAAACTTTTTTAGAAAAGTGGCTGTATCTCCGCTAATATTGATTTTATCGCAAAAATAAGCGAAATTTGAAAAAACTTAACTAAGGTATCGATAGTGCTCTTTTCAAATATGTCATAACATTTGTAGTTGGAAGAAATTTTTGAAAAAATCCATACAAATGTTAGGATGGATGCAAGTCCTGCAGTATTCGTATTAATAATAGAAATATTACTTCCATAATAAACTTTTTTAGAAAAGTGGCTGTATCTCCGCTAATATTGATTTTATCGCAAAAATAAGCGAAATTTGAAAAAACTTAACTAAGGTATCGATAGTGCTCTTTTCAAATATGTCATAACATTTGTAGTTGGAAGAAATTTTTGAAAAAATCCATACAAATGTTAGGATGGATGCAAGTCCTGCAGTATTCGTATTAATAATAGAAATATTACTTCCATAATAAACTTTTTTAGAAAAGTGGCTGTATCTCCGCTAATATTGATTTTATCGCAAAAATAAGCGAAATTTGAAAAAACTTAACTAAGGTATCGATAGTGCTCTTTTCAAATATGTCATAACATTTGTAGTTGGAAGAAATTTTTGAAAAAATCCATACAAATGTTAGGATGGATGCAAGTCCTGCAGTATTCGTATTAATAATAGAAATATTACTTCCATAATAAACTTTTTTAGAAAAGTGGCTGTATCTCCGCTAATATTGATTTTATCGCAAAAATAAGCGAAATTTGAAAAAACTTAACTAAGGTATCGATAGTGCTCTTTTCAAATATGTCATAACATTTGTAGTTGGAAGAAATTTTTGAAAAAATCCATACAAATGTTAGGATGGATGCAAGTCCTGCAGTATTCGTATTAATAATAGAAATATTACTTCCATAATAAACTTTTTTAGAAAAGTGGCTGTATCTCCGCTAATATTGATTTTATCGCAAAAATAAGCGAAATTTGAAAAAACTTAACTAAGGTATCGATAGTGCTCTTTTCAAATATGTCATAACATTTGTAGTTGGAAGAAATTTTTGAAAAAATCCATACAAATGTTAGGATGGATGCAAGTCCTGCAGTATTCGTATTAATAATAGAAATATTACTTCCATAATAAACTTTTTTAGAAAAGTGGCTGTATCTCCGCTAATATTGATTTTATCGCAAAAATAAGCGAAATTTGAAAAAACTTAACTAAGGTATCGATAGTGCTCTTTTCAAATATGTCATAACATTTGTAGTTGGAAGAAATTTTTGAAAAAATCCATACAAATGTTAGGATGGATGCAAGTCCTGCAGTATTCGTATTAATAATAGAAATATTACTTCCATAATAAACTTTTTTAGAAAAGTGGCTGTATCTCCGCTAATATTGATTTTATCGCAAAAATAAGCGAAATTTGAAAAAACTTAACTAAGGTATCGATAGTGCTCTTTTCAAATATGTCAAAACATTTGTAGTTGGAAGAAATTTTTGAAAAAATCCATACAAATGTTAGGATGGATGCAAGTCCTGCAGTATTCGTATTAATAATAGAAATATTACTTCCATAATAAACTTTTTTAGAAAAGTGGCTGTATCTCCGCTAATATTGATTTTATCGCAAAAATAAGCGAAATTTGAAAAAACTTAACTAAGGTATCGATAGTGCTCTTTTCAAATATGTCATAACATTTGTAGTTGGAAGAAATTTTTGAAAAAATCCATACAAATGTTAGGATGGATGCAAGTCCTGCAGTATTCGTATTAATAATAGAAATATTACTTCCATAATAAACTTTTTTAGAAAAGTGGCTGTATCTCCGCTAATATTGATTTTATCTCAAAAATAAGCGAAATTTGAAAAAACTTAACTAAGGTATCGATAGTGCTCTTTTCAAATATGTCATAACATTTGTAGTTGGAAGAAATTTTTGAAAAAATCCATACAAATGTTAGGATGGATGCAAGTCCTGCAGTATTCGTATTAATAATAGAAATATTACTTCCATAATAAACTTTTTTAGAAAAGTGGCTGTATCTCCGCTAATATTGATTTTATCGCAAAAATAAGCGAAATTTGAAAAAACTTAACTAAGGTATCGATAGTGCTCTTTTCAAATATGTCATAACATTTGTAGTTGGAAGAAATTTTTGAAAAAATCCATACAAATGTTAGGATGGATGCAAGTCCTGCAGTATTCGTATTAATAATAGAAATATTACTTCCATAATAAACTTTTTTAGAAAAGTGGCTGTATCTCCGCTAATATTGATTTTATCGCAAAAATAAGCGAAATTTGAAAAAACTTAACTAAGGTATCGATAGTGCTCTTTTCAAATATGTCATAACATTTGTAGTTGGAAGAAATTTTTGAAAAAATCCATACAAATGTTAGGATGGATGCAAGTCCTGCAGTATTCGTATTAATAATAGAAATATTACTTCCATAATAAACTTTTTTAGAAAAGTGGCTGTATCTCCGCTAATATTGATTTTATCGCAAAAATAAGCGAAATTTGAAAAAACTTAACTAAGGTATCGATAGTGCTCTTTTCAAATATGTCATAACATTTGTAGTTGGAAGAAATTTTTGAAAAAATCCATACAAATGTTAGGATGGATGCAAGTCCTGCAGTATTCGTATTAATAATAGAAATATTACTTCCATAATAAACTTTTTTAGAAAAGTGGCTGTATCTCCGCTAATATTGATTTTATCGCAAAAATAAGCGAAATTTGAAAAAACTTAACTAAGGTATCGATAGTGCTCTTTTCAAATATGTCATAACATTTGTAGTTGGAAGAAATTTTTGAAAAAATCCATACAAATGTTAGGATGGATGCAAGTCCTGCAGTGTTCGTATTAATAATAGAAATATTACTTCCATAATAAACTTTTTTAGAAAAGTGGCTGTATCTCCGCTAATATTGATTTTATCGCAAAAATAAGCGAAATTTGAAAAAACTTAACTAAGGTATCGATAGTGCTCTTTTCAAATATGTCAAAACATTTGTAGTTGGAAGAAATTTTTGAAAAAATCCATACAAATGTTAGGATGGATGCAAGTCCTGCAGTATTCGTATTAATAATAGAAATATTACTTCCATAATAAACTTTTTTAGAAAAGTGGCTGTATCTCCGCTAATATTGATTTTATCGCAAAAATAAGCGAAATTTGAAAAAACTTAACTAAGGTATCGATAGTGCTCTTTTCAAATATGTCAAAACATTTGTAGTTGGAAGAAATTTTTGAAAAAATCCATACAAATGTTAGGATGGATGCAAGTCCTGCAGTATTCGTATTAATAATAGAAATATTACTTCCATAATAAACTTTTTTAGAAAAGTGGCTGTATCTCCGCTAATATTGATTTTATCGCAAAAATAAGCGAAATTTGAAAAAACTTAACTAAGGTATCGATAGTGCTCTTTTCAAATATGTCATAACATTTGTAGTTGGAAGAAATTTTTGAAAAAATCCATACAAATGTTAGGATGGATGCAAGTCCTGCAGTGTTCGTATTAATAATAGAAATATTACTTCCATAATAAACTTTTTTAGAAAAGTGGCTGTATCTCCGCTAATATTGATTTTATCGCAAAAATAAGCGAAATTTGAAAAAACTTAACTAAGGTATCGATAGTGCTCTTTTCAAATATGTCAAAACATTTGTAGTTGGAAGAAATTTTTGAAAAAATCCATACAAATGTTAGGATGGATGCAAGTCCTGCAGTGTTCGTATTAATAATAGAAATATTACTTCCATAATAAACTTTTTTAGAAAAGTGGCTGTATCTCCGCTAATATTGATTTTATCGCAAAAATAAGCGAAATTTGAAAAAACTTAACTAAGGTATCGATAGTGCTCTTTTCAAATATGTCATAACATTTGTAGTTGGAAGAAATTTTTGAAAAAATCCATACAAATGTTAGGATGGATGCAAGTCCTGCAGTGTTCGTATTAATAATAGAAATATTACTTCCATAATAAACTTTTTTAGAAAAGTGGCTGTATCTCCGCTAATATTGATTTTATCGCAAAAATAAGCGAAATTTGAAAAAACTTAACTAAGGTATCGATAGTGCTCTTTTCAAATATGTCAAAACATTTGTAGTTGGAAGAAATTTTTGAAAAAATCCATACAAATGTTAGGATGGATGCAAGTCCTGCAGTGTTCGTATTAATAATAGAAATATTACTTCCATAATAAACTTTTTTAGAAAAGTGGCTGTATCTCCGCTAATATTGATTTTATCGCAAAAATAAGCGAAATTTGAAAAAACTTAACTAAGGTATCGATAGTGCTCTTTTCAAATATGTCATAACATTTGTAGTTGGAAGAAATTTTTGAAAAAATCCATACAAATGTTAGGATGGATGCAAGTCCTGCAGTATTCGTATTAATAATAGAAATATTACTTCCATAATAAACTTTTTTAGAAAAGTGGCTGTATCTCCGCTAATATTGATTTTATCGCAAAAATAAGCGAAATTTGAAAAAACTTAACTAAGGTATCGATAGTGCTCTTTTCAAATATGTCATAACATTTGTAGTTGGAAGAAATTTTTGAAAAAATCCATACAAATGTTAGGATGGATGCAAGTCCTGCAGTGTTCGTATTAATAATAGAAATATTACTTCCATAATAAACTTTTTTAGAAAAGTGGCTGTATCTCCGCTAATATTGATTTTATCGCAAAAATAAGCGAAATTTGAAAAAACTTAACTAAGGTATCGATAGTGCTCTTTTCAAATATGTCAAAACATTTGTAGTTGGAAGAAATTTTTGAAAAAATCCATACAAATGTTAGGATGGATGCAAGTCCTGCAGTATTCGTATTAATAATAGAAATATTACTTCCATAATAAACTTTTTTAGAAAAGTGGCTGTATCTCCGCTAATATTGATTTTATCGCAAAAATAAGCGAAATTTGAAAAAACTTAACTAAGGTATCGGTAGTGCTCTTTTCAAATATGTCAAAATATTTGTAGTTGGAAGAAATTTTTGAAAAAATCCATACAAATGTTAGGATGGATGCAAGTCCTGCAGTATTCGTATTAATAATAGAAATATTACTTCCATAATAAACTTTTTTAGAAAAGTGGCTGTATCTCCGCTAATATTGATTTTATCGCAAAAATAAGCGAAATTTGAAAAAACTTAACTAAGGTATCGATAGTGCTCTTTTCAAATATGTCAAAACATTTGTAGTTGGAAGAAATTTTTGAAAAAATCCATACAAATGTTAGGATGGATGCAAGTCCTGCAGTATTCGTATTAATAATAGAAATATTACTTCCATAATAAACTTTTTTAGAAAAGTGGCTGTATCTCCGCTAATATTGATTTTATCGCAAAAATAAGCGAAATTTGAAAAAACTTAACTAAGGTATCGATAGTGCTCTTTTCAAATATGTCAAAACATTTGTAGTTGGAAGAAATTTTTGAAAAAATCCATACAAATGTTAGGATGGATGCAAGTCCTGCAGTATTCGTATTAATAATAGAAATATTACTTCCATAATAAACTTTTTTAGAAAAGTGGCTGTATCTCCGCTAATATTGATTTTATCGCAAAAATAAGCGAAATTTGAAAAAACTTAACTAAGGTATCGATAGTGCTCTTTTCAAATATGTCAAAACATTTGTAGTTGGAAGAAATTTTTGAAAAAATCCATACAAATGTTAGGATGGATGCAAGTCCTGCAGTATTCGTATTAATAATAGAAATATTACTTCCATAATAAACTTTTTTAGAAAAGTGGCTGTATCTCCGCTAATATTGATTTTATCGCAAAAATAAGCGAAATTTGAAAAAACTTAACTAAGGTATCGATAGTGCTCTTTTCAAATATGTCAAAACATTTGTAGTTGGAAGAAATTTTTGAAAAAATCCATACAAATGTTAGGATGGATGCAAGTCCTGCAGTATTCGTATTAATAATAGAAATATTACTTCCATAATAAACTTTTTTAGAAAAGTGGCTGTATCTCCGCTAATATTGATTTTATCGCAAAAATAAGCGAAATTTGAAAAAACTTAACTAAGGTATCGATAGTGCTCTTTTCAAATATGTCAAAACATTTGTAGTTGGAAGAAATTTTTGAAAAAATCCATACAAATGTTAGGATGGATGCAAGTCCTGCAGTATTCGTATTAATAATAGAAATATTACTTCCATAATAAACTTTTTTAGAAAAGTGGCTGTATCTCCGCTAATATTGATTTTATCGCAAAAATAAGCGAAATTTGAAAAAACTTAACTAAGGTATCGGTAGTGCTCTTTTCAAATATGTCAAAATATTTGTAGTTGGAAGAAATTTTTGAAAAAATCCATACAAATGTTAGGATGGATGCAAGTCCTGCAGTATTCGTATTAATAATAGAAATATTACTTCCATAATAAACTTTTTTAGAAAAGTGGCTGTATCTCCGCTAATATTGATTTTATCGCAAAAATAAGCGAAATTTGAAAAAACTTAACTAAGGTATCGATAGTGCTCTTTTCAAATATGTCAAAACATTTGTAGTTGGAAGAAATTTTTGAAAAAATCCATACAAATGTTAGGATGGATGCAAGTCCTGCAGTATTCGTATTAATAATAGAAATATTACTTCCATAATAAACTTTTTTAGAAAAGTGGCTGTATCTCCGCTAATATTGATTTTATCGCAAAAATAAGCGAAATTTGAAAAAACTTAACTAAGGTATCGATAGTGCTCTTTTCAAATATGTCAAAACATTTGTAGTTGGAAGAAATTTTTGAAAAAATCCATACAAATGTTAGGATGGATGCAAGTCCTGCAGTATTCGTATTAATAATAGAAATATTACTTCCATAATAAACTTTTTTAGAAAAGTGGCTGTATCTCCGCTAATATTGATTTTATCGCAAAAATAAGCGAAATTTGAAAAAACTTAACTAAGGTATCGATAGTGCTCTTTTCAAATATGTCAAAACATTTGTAGTTGGAAGAAATTTTTGAAAAAATCCATACAAATGTTAGGATGGATGCAAGTCCTGCAGTATTCGTATTAATAATAGAAATATTACTTCCATAATAAACTTTTTTAGAAAAGTGGCTGTATCTCCGCTAATATTGATTTTATCGCAAAAATAAGCGAAATTTGAAAAAACTTAACTAAGGTATCGGTAGTGCTCTTTTCAAATATGTCAAAATATTTGTAGTTGGAAGAAATTTTTGAAAAAATCCATACAAATGTTAGGATGGATGCAAGTCCTGCAGTGTTCGTATTAATAATAGAAATATTACTTCCATAATAAACTTTTTTATAAAAGTGGCTGTATCTCCGCTAATATTGATTTTATCGCAAAAATAAGCGAAATTTGAAAAAACTTAACTAAGGTATCGATAGTGCTCTTTTCAAATATGTCAAAACATTTGTAGTTGGAAGAAATTTTTGAAAAAATCCATACAAATGTTAGGATGGATGCAAGTCCTGCAGTATTCGTATTAATAATAGAAATATTACTTCCATAATAAACTTTTTTAGAAAAGTGGCTGTATCTCCGCTAATATTGATTTTATCGCAAAAATAAGCGAAATTTGAAAAAACTTAACTAAGGTATCGATAGTGCTCTTTTCAAATATGTCATAACATTTGTAGTTGGAAGAAATTTTTGAAAAAATCCATACAAATGTTAGGATGGATGCAAGTCCTGCAGTGTTCGTATTAATAATAGAAATATTACTTCCATAATAAACTTTTTTAGAAAAGTGGCTGTATCTCCGCTAATATTGATTTTATCGCAAAAATAAGCGAAATTTGAAAAAACTTAACTAAGGTATCGATAGTGCTCTTTTCAAATATGTCAAAACATTTGTAGTTGGAAGAAATTTTTGAAAAAATCCATACAAATGTTAGGATGGATGCAAGTCCTGCAGTATTCGTATTAATAATAGAAATATTACTTCCATAATAAACTTTTTTAGAAAAGTGGCTGTATCTCCGCTAATATTGATTTTATCGCAAAAATAAGCGAAATTTGAAAAAACTTAACTAAGGTATCGGTAGTGCTCTTTTCAAATATGTCAAAATATTTGTAGTTGGAAGAAATTTTTGAAAAAATCCATACAAATGTTAGGATGGATGCAAGTCCTGCAGTATTCGTATTAATAATAGAAATATTACTTCCATAATAAACTTTTTTAGAAAAGTGGCTGTATCTCCGCTAATATTGATTTTATCGCAAAAATAAGCGAAATTTGAAAAAACTTAACTAAGGTATCGATAGTGCTCTTTTCAAATATGTCAAAACATTTGTAGTTGGAAGAAATTTTTGAAAAAATCCATACAAATGTTAGGATGGATGCAAGTCCTGCAGTGTTCGTATTAATAATAGAAATATTACTTCCATAATAAACTTTTTTAGAAAAGTGGCTGTATCTCCGCTAATATTGATTTTATCGCAAAAATAAGCGAAATTTGAAAAAACTTAACTAAGGTATCGGTAGTGCTCTTTTCAAATATGTCAAAATATTTGTAGTTGGAAGAAATTTTTGAAAAAATCCATACAAATGTTAGGATGGATGCAAGTCCTGCAGTGTTCGTATTAATAATAGAAATATTACTTCCATAATAAACTTTTTTAGAAAAGTGGCTGTATCTCCGCTAATATTGATTTTATCGCAAAAATAAGCGAAATTTGAAAAAACTTAACTAAGGTATCGATAGTGCTCTTTTCAAATATGTCATAACATTTGTAGTTGGAAGAAATTTTTGAAAAAATCCATACAAATGTTAGGATGGATGCAAGTCCTGCAGTGTTCGTATTAATAATAGAAATATTACTTCCATAATAAACTTTTTTAGAAAAGTGGCTGTATCTCCGCTAATATTGATTTTATCGCAAAAATAAGCGAAATTTGAAAAAACTTAACTAAGGTATCGATAGTGCTCTTTTCAAATATGTCATAACATTTGTAGTTGGAAGAAATTTTTGAAAAAATCCATACAAATGTTAGGATGGATGCAAGTCCTGCAGTATTCGTATTAATAATAGAAATATTACTTCCATAATAAACTTTTTTAGAAAAGTGGCTGTATCTCCGCTAATATTGATTTTATCGCAAAAATAAGCGAAATTTGAAAAAACTTAACTAAGGTATCGATAGTGCTCTTTTCAAATATGTCATAACATTTGTAGTTGGAAGAAATTTTTGAAAAAATCCATACAAATGTTAGGATGGATGCAAGTCCTGCAGTGTTCGTATTAATAATAGAAATATTACTTCCATAATAAACTTTTTTAGAAAAGTGGCTGTATCTCCGCTAATATTGATTTTATCGCAAAAATAAGCGAAATTTGAAAAAACTTAACTAAGGTATCGATAGTGCTCTTTTCAAATATGTCATAACATTTGTAGTTGGAAGAAATTTTTGAAAAAATCCATACAAATGTTAGGATGGATGCAAGTCCTGCAGTATTCGTATTAATAATAGAAATATTACTTCCATAATAAACTTTTTTAGAAAAGTGGCTGTATCTCCGCTAATATTGATTTTATCGCAAAAATAAGCGAAATTTGAAAAAACTTAACTAAGGTATCGATAGTGCTCTTTTCAAATATGTCAAAACATTTGTAGTTGGAAGAAATTTTTGAAAAAATCCATACAAATGTTAGGATGGATGCAAGTCCTGCAGTATTCGTATTAATAATAGAAATATTACTTCCATAATAAACTTTTTTAGAAAAGTGGCTGTATCTCCGCTAATATTGATTTTATCGCAAAAATAAGCGAAATTTGAAAAAACTTAACTAAGGTATCGGTAGTGCTCTTTTCAAATATGTCAAAATATTTGTAGTTGGAAGAAATTTTTGAAAAAATCCATACAAATGTTAGGATGGATGCAAGTCCTGCAGTATTCGTATTAATAATAGAAATATTACTTCCATAATAAACTTTTTTAGAAAAGTGGCTGTATCTCCGCTAATATTGATTTTATCGCAAAAATAAGCGAAATTTGAAAAAACTTAACTAAGGTATCGATAGTGCTCTTTTCAAATATGTCATAACATTTGTAGTTGGAAGAAATTTTTGAAAAAATCCATACAAATGTTAGGATGGATGCAAGTCCTGCAGTATTCGTATTAATAATAGAAATATTACTTCCATAATAAACTTTTTTAGAAAAGTGGCTGTATCTCCGCTAATATTGATTTTATCGCAAAAATAAGCGAAATTTGAAAAAACTTAACTAAGGTATCGATAGTGCTCTTTTCAAATATGTCATAACATTTGTAGTTGGAAGAAATTTTTGAAAAAATCCATACAAATGTTAGGATGGATGCAAGTCCTGCAGTGTTCGTATTAATAATAGAAATATTACTTCCATAATAAACTTTTTTAGAAAAGTGGCTGTATCTCCGCTAATATTGATTTTATCGCAAAAATAAGCGAAATTTGAAAAAACTTAACTAAGGTATCGATAGTGCTCTTTTCAAATATGTCATAACATTTGTAGTTGGAAGAAATTTTTGAAAAAATCCATACAAATGTTAGGATGGATGCAAGTCCTGCAGTATTCGTATTAATAATAGAAATATTACTTCCATAATAAACTTTTTTAGAAAAGTGGCTGTATCTCCGCTAATATTGATTTTATCGCAAAAATAAGCGAAATTTGAAAAAACTTAACTAAGGTATCGATAGTGCTCTTTTCAAATATGTCAAAACATTTGTAGTTGGAAGAAATTTTTGAAAAAATCCATACAAATGTTAGGATGGATGCAAGTCCTGCAGTATTCGTATTAATAATAGAAATATTACTTCCATAATAAACTTTTTTAGAAAAGTGGCTGTATCTCCGCTAATATTGATTTTATCGCAAAAATAAGCGAAATTTGAAAAAACTTAACTAAGGTATCGGTAGTGCTCTTTTCAAATATGTCAAAATATTTGTAGTTGGAAGAAATTTTTGAAAAAATCCATACAAATGTTAGGATGGATGCAAGTCCTGCAGTATTCGTATTAATAATAGAAATATTACTTCCATAATAAACTTTTTTAGAAAAGTGGCTGTATCTCCGCTAATATTGATTTTATCGCAAAAATAAGCGAAATTTGAAAAAACTTAACTAAGGTATCGATAGTGCTCTTTTCAAATATGTCAAAACATTTGTAGTTGGAAGAAATTTTTGAAAAAATCCATACAAATGTTAGGATGGATGCAAGTCCTGCAGTATTCGTATTAATAATAGAAATATTACTTCCATAATAAACTTTTTTAGAAAAGTGGCTGTATCTCCGCTAATATTGATTTTATCGCAAAAATAAGCGAAATTTGAAAAAACTTAACTAAGGTATCGATAGTGCTCTTTTCAAATATGTCATAACATTTGTAGTTGGAAGAAATTTTTGAAAAAATCCATACAAATGTTAGGATGGATGCAAGTCCTGCAGTGTTCGTATTAATAATAGAAATATTACTTCCATAATAAACTTTTTTAGAAAAGTGGCTGTATCTCCGCTAATATTGATTTTATCGCAAAAATAAGCGAAATTTGAAAAAACTTAACTAAGGTATCGATAGTGCTCTTTTCAAATATGTCAAAATATTTGTAGTTGGAAGAAATTTTTGAAAAAATCCATACAAATGTTAGGATGGATGCAAGTCCTGCAGTATTCGTATTAATAATAGAAATATTACTTCCATAATAAACTTTTTTAGAAAAGTGGCTGTATCTCCGCTAATATTGATTTTATCGCAAAAATAAGCGAAATTTGAAAAAACTTAACTAAGGTATCGGTAGTGCTCTTTTCAAATATGTCAAAATATTTGTAGTTGGAAGAAATTTTTGAAAAAATCCATACAAATGTTAGGATGGATGCAAGTCCTGCAGTATTCGTATTAATAATAGAAATATTACTTCCATAATAAACTTTTTTAGAAAAGTGGCTGTATCTCCGCTAATATTGATTTTATCGCAAAAATAAGCGAAATTTGAAAAAACTTAACTAAGGTATCGGTAGTGCTCTTTTCAAATATGTCAAAATATTTGTAGTTGGAAGAAATTTTTGAAAAAATCCATACAAATGTTAGGATGGATGCAAGTCCTGCAGTATTCGTATTAATAATAGAAATATTACTTCCATAATAAACTTTTTTAGAAAAGTGGCTGTATCTCCGCTAATATTGATTTTATCGCAAAAATAAGCGAAATTTGAAAAAACTTAACTAAGGTATCGGTAGTGCTCTTTTCAAATATGTCAAAATATTTGTAGTTGGAAGAAATTTTTGAAAAAATCCATACAAATGTTAGGATGGATGCAAGTCCTGCAGTATTCGTATTAATAATAGAAATATTACTTCCATAATAAACTTTTTTAGAAAAGTGGCTGTATCTCCGCTAATATTGATTTTATCGCAAAAATAAGCGAAATTTGAAAAAACTTAACTAAGGTATCGGTAGTGCTCTTTTCAAATATGTCAAAATATTTGTAGTTGGAAGAAATTTTTGAAAAAATCCATACAAATGTTAGGATGGATGCAAGTCCTGCAGTATTCGTATTAATAATAGAAATATTACTTCCATAATAAACTTTTTTAGAAAAGTGGCTGTATCTCCGCTAATATTGATTTTATCGCAAAAATAAGCGAAATTTGAAAAAACTTAACTAAGGTATCGGTAGTGCTCTTTTCAAATATGTCAAAATATTTGTAGTTGGAAGAAATTTTTGAAAAAATCCATACAAATGTTAGGATGGATGCAAGTCCTGCAGTATTCGTATTAATAATAGAAATATTACTTCCATAATAAACTTTTTTAGAAAAGTGGCTGTATCTCCGCTAATATTGATTTTATCGCAAAAATAAGCGAAATTTGAAAAAACTTAACTAAGGTATCGGTAGTGCTCTTTTCAAATATGTCAAAATATTTGTAGTTGGAAGAAATTTTTGAAAAAATCCATACAAATGTTAGGATGGATGCAAGTCCTGCAGTATTCGTATTAATAATAGAAATATTACTTCCATAATAAACTTTTTTAGAAAAGTGGCTGTATCTCCGCTAATATTGATTTTATCGCAAAAATAAGCGAAATTTGAAAAAACTTAACTAAGGTATCGATAGTGCTCTTTTCAAATATGTCAAAACATTTGTAGTTGGAAGAAATTTTTGAAAAAATCCATACAAATGTTAGGATGGATGCAAGTCCTGCAGTATTCGTATTAATAATAGAAATATTACTTCCATAATAAACTTTTTTAGAAAAGTGGCTGTATCTCCGCTAATATTGATTTTATCGCAAAAATAAGCGAAATTTGAAAAAACTTAACTAAGGTATCGGTAGTGCTCTTTTCAAATATGTCAAAATATTTGTAGTTGGAAGAAATTTTTGAAAAAATCCATACAAATGTTAGGATGGATGCAAGTCCTGCAGTATTCGTATTAATAATAGAAATATTACTTCCATAATAAACTTTTTTAGAAAAGTGGCTGTATCTCCGCTAATATTGATTTTATCGCAAAAATAAGCGAAATTTGAAAAAACTTAACTAAGGTATCGGTAGTGCTCTTTTCAAATATGTCATAACATTTGTAGTTGGAAGAAATTTTTGAAAAAATCCATACAAATGTTAGGATGGATGCAAGTCCTGCAGTATTCGTATTAATAATAGAAATATTACTTCCATAATAAACTTTTTTAGAAAAGTGGCTGTATCTCCGCTAATATTGATTTTATCGCAAAAATAAGCGAAATTTGAAAAAACTTAACTAAGGTATCGATAGTGCTCTTTTCAAATATGTCATAACATTTGTAGTTGGAAGAAATTTTTGAAAAAATCCATACAAATGTTAGGATGGATGCAAGTCCTGCAGTATTCGTATTAATAATAGAAATATTACTTCCATAATAAACTTTTTTAGAAAAGTGGCTGTATCTCCGCTAATATTGATTTTATCGCAAAAATAAGCGAAATTTGAAAAAACTTAACTAAGGTATCGATAGTGCTCTTTTCAAATATGTCATAACATTTGTAGTTGGAAGAAATTTTTGAAAAAATCCATACAAATGTTAGGATGGATGCAAGTCCTGCAGTATTCGTATTAATAATAGAAATATTACTTCCATAATAAACTTTTTTAGAAAAGTGGCTGTATCTCCGCTAATATTGATTTTATCGCAAAAATAAGCGAAATTTGAAAAAACTTAACTAAGGTATCGGTAGTGCTCTTTTCAAATATGTCATAACATTTGTAGTTGGAAGAAATTTTTGAAAAAATCCATACAAATGTTAGGATGGATGCAAGTCCTGCAGTATTCGTATTAATAATAGAAATATTACTTCCATAATAAACTTTTTTAGAAAAGTGGCTGTATCTCCGCTAATATTGATTTTATCGCAAAAATAAGCGAAATTTGAAAAAACTTAACTAAGGTATCGATAGTGCTCTTTTCAAATATGTCAAAACATTTGTAGTTGGAAGAAATTTTTGAAAAAATCCATACAAATGTTAGGATGGATGCAAGTCCTGCAGTATTCGTATTAATAATAGAAATATTACTTCCATAATAAACTTTTTTAGAAAAGTGGCTGTATCTCCGCTAATATTGATTTTATCGCAAAAATAAGCGAAATTTGAAAAAACTTAACTAAGGTATCGGTAGTGCTCTTTTCAAATATGTCATAACATTTGTAGTTGGAAGAAATTTTTGAAAAAATCCATACAAATGTTAGGATGGATGCAAGTCCTGCAGTATTCGTATTAATAATAGAAATATTACTTCCATAATAAACTTTTTTAGAAAAGTGGCTGTATCTCCGCTAATATTGATTTTATCGCAAAAATAAGCGAAATTTGAAAAAACTTAACTAAGGTATCGGTAGTGCTCTTTTCAAATATGTCAAAATATTTGTAGTTGGAAGAAATTTTTGAAAAAATCCATACAAATGTTAGGATGGATGCAAGTCCTGCAGTATTCGTATTAATAATAGAAATATTACTTCCATAATAAACTTTTTTAGAAAAGTGGCTGTATCTCCGCTAATATTGATTTTATCGCAAAAATAAGCGAAATTTGAAAAAACTTAACTAAGGTATCGGTAGTGCTCTTTTCAAATATGTCATAACATTTGTAGTTGGAAGAAATTTTTGAAAAAATCCATACAAATGTTAGGATGGATGCAAGTCCTGCAGTATTCGTATTAATAATAGAAATATTACTTCCATAATAAACTTTTTTAGAAAAGTGGCTGTATCTCCGCTAATATTGATTTTATCGCAAAAATAAGCGAAATTTGAAAAAACTTAACTAAGGTATCGGTAGTGCTCTTTTCAAATATGTCATAACATTTGTAGTTGGAAGAAATTTTTGAAAAAATCCATACAAATGTTAGGATGGATGCAAGTCCTGCAGTATTCGTATTAATAATAGAAATATTACTTCCATAATAAACTTTTTTAGAAAAGTGGCTGTATCTCCGCTAATATTGATTTTATCGCAAAAATAAGCGAAATTTGAAAAAACTTAACTAAGGTATCGATAGTGCTCTTTTCAAATATGTCAAAACATTTGTAGTTGGAAGAAATTTTTGAAAAAATCCATACAAATGTTAGGATGGATGCAAGTCCTGCAGTATTCGTATTAATAATAGAAATATTACTTCCATAATAAACTTTTTTAGAAAAGTGGCTGTATCTCCGCTAATATTGATTTTATCGCAAAAATAAGCGAAATTTGAAAAAACTTAACTAAGGTATCGGTAGTGCTCTTTTCAAATATGTCATAACATTTGTAGTTGGAAGAAATTTTTGAAAAAATCCATACAAATGTTAGGATGGATGCAAGTCCTGCAGTATTCGTATTAATAATAGAAATATTACTTCCATAATAAACTTTTTTAGAAAAGTGGCTGTATCTCCGCTAATATTGATTTTATCGCAAAAATAAGCGAAATTTGAAAAAACTTAACTAAGGTATCGGTAGTGCTCTTTTCAAATATGTCAAAATATTTGTAGTTGGAAGAAATTTTTGAAAAAATCCATACAAATGTTAGGATGGATGCAAGTCCTGCAGTATTCGTATTAATAATAGAAATATTACTTCCATAATAAACTTTTTTAGAAAAGTGGCTGTATCTCCGCTAATATTGATTTTATCGCAAAAATAAGCGAAATTTGAAAAAACTTAACTAAGGTATCGGTAGTGCTCTTTTCAAATATGTCATAACATTTGTAGTTGGAAGAAATTTTTGAAAAAATCCATACAAATGTTAGGATGGATGCAAGTCCTGCAGTATTCGTATTAATAATAGAAATATTACTTCCATAATAAACTTTTTTAGAAAAGTGGCTGTATCTCCGCTAATATTGATTTTATCGCAAAAATAAGCGAAATTTGAAAAAACTTAACTAAGGTATCGATAGTGCTCTTTTCAAATATGTCATAACATTTGTAGTTGGAAGAAATTTTTGAAAAAATCCATACAAATGTTAGGATGGATGCAAGTCCTGCAGTATTCGTATTAATAATAGAAATATTACTTCCATAATAAACTTTTTTAGAAAAGTGGCTGTATCTCCGCTAATATTGATTTTATCGCAAAAATAAGCGAAATTTGAAAAAACTTAACTAAGGTATCGATAGTGCTCTTTTCAAATATGTCATAACATTTGTAGTTGGAAGAAATTTTTGAAAAAATCCATACAAATGTTAGGATGGATGCAAGTCCTGCAGTATTCGTATTAATAATAGAAATATTACTTCCATAATAAACTTTTTTAGAAAAGTGGCTGTATCTCCGCTAATATTGATTTTATCGCAAAAATAAGCGAAATTTGAAAAAACTTAACTAAGGTATCGGTAGTGCTCTTTTCAAATATGTCATAACATTTGTAGTTGGAAGAAATTTTTGAAAAAATCCATACAAATGTTAGGATGGATGCAAGTCCTGCAGTATTCGTATTAATAATAGAAATATTACTTCCATAATAAACTTTTTTAGAAAAGTGGCTGTATCTCCGCTAATATTGATTTTATCGCAAAAATAAGCGAAATTTGAAAAAACTTAACTAAGGTATCGATAGTGCTCTTTTCAAATATGTCAAAACATTTGTAGTTGGAAGAAATTTTTGAAAAAATCCATACAAATGTTAGGATGGATGCAAGTCCTGCAGTATTCGTATTAATAATAGAAATATTACTTCCATAATAAACTTTTTTAGAAAAGTGGCTGTATCTCCGCTAATATTGATTTTATCGCAAAAATAAGCGAAATTTGAAAAAACTTAACTAAGGTATCGGTAGTGCTCTTTTCAAATATGTCAAAACATTTGTAGTTGGAAGAAATTTTTGAAAAAATCCATACAAATGTTAGGATGGATGCAAGTCCTGCAGTATTCGTATTAATAATAGAAATATTACTTCCATAATAAACTTTTTTAGAAAAGTGGCTGTATCAAATGTTAGGATGGATGCAAGTCCTGCAGTATTCGTATTAATAATAGAAATATTACTTCCATAATAAACTTTTTTAGAAAAGTGGCTGTATCTCCGCTAATATTGATTTTATCGCAAAAATAAGCGAAATTTGAAAAAACTTAACTAAGGTATCGGTAGTGCTCTTTTCAAATATGTCAAAACATTTGTAGTTGGAAGAAATTTTTGAAAAAATCCATACAAATGTTAGGATGGATGCAAGTCCTGCAGTATTCGTATTAATAATAGAAATATTACTTCCATAATAAACTTTTTTAGAAAAGTGGCTGTATCTCCGCTAATATTGATTTTATCGCAAAAATAAGCGAAATTTGAAAAAACTTAACTAAGGTATCGATAGTGCTCTTTTCAAATATGTCATAACATTTGTAGTTGGAAGAAATTTTTGAAAAAATCCATACAAATGTTAGGATGGATGCAAGTCCTGCAGTATTCGTATTAATAATAGAAATATTACTTCCATAATAAACTTTTTTAGAAAAGTGGCTGTATCTCCGCTAATATTGATTTTATCGCAAAAATAAGCGAAATTTGAAAAAACTTAACTAAGGTATCGATAGTGCTCTTTTCAAATATGTCATAACATTTGTAGTTGGAAGAAATTTTTGAAAAAATCCATACAAATGTTAGGATGGATGCAAGTCCTGCAGTATTCGTATTAATAATAGAAATATTACTTCCATAATAAACTTTTTTAGAAAAGTGGCTGTATCTCCGCTAATATTGATTTTATCGCAAAAATAAGCGAAATTTGAAAAAACTTAACTAAGGTATCGGTAGTGCTCTTTTCAAATATGTCAAAACATTTGTAGTTGGAAGAAATTTTTGAAAAAATCCATACAAATGTTAGGATGGATGCAAGTCTTGCAGTATTCGTATTAATAATAGAAATATTACTTCCATAATAAACTTTTTTAGAAAAGTGGCTGTATCTCCGCTAATATTGATTTTATCGCAAAAATAAGCGAAATTTGAAAAAACTTAACTAAGGTATCGGTAGTGCTCTTTTCAAATATGTCAAAACATTTGTAGTTGGAAGAAATTTTTGAAAAAATCCATACAAATGTTAGGATGGATGCAAGTCCTGCAGTATTCGTATTAATAATAGAAATATTACTTCCATAATAAACTTTTTTAGAAAAGTGGCTGTATCTCCGCTAATATTGATTTTATCGCAAAAATAAGCGAAATTTGAAAAAACTTAACTAAGGTATCGGTAGTGCTCTTTTCAAATATGTCATAACATTTGTAGTTGGAAGAAATTTTTGAAAAAATCCATACAAATGTTAGGATGGATGCAAGTCCTGCAGTATTCGTATTAATAATAGAAATATTACTTCCATAATAAACTTTTTTAGAAAAGTGGCTGTATCTCCGCTAATATTGATTTTATCGCAAAAATAAGCGAAATTTGAAAAAACTTAACTAAGGTATCGATAGTGCTCTTTTCAAATATGTCATAACATTTGTAGTTGGAAGAAATTTTTGAAAAAATCCATACAAATGTTAGGATGGATGCAAGTCCTGCAGTATTCGTATTAATAATAGAAATATTACTTCCATAATAAACTTTTTTAGAAAAGTGGCTGTATCTCCGCTAATATTGATTTTATCGCAAAAATAAGCGAAATTTGAAAAAACTTAACTAAGGTATCGATAGTGTTCTTTTCAAATATGTCATAACATTTGTAGTTGGAAGAAATTTTTGAAAAAATCCATACAAATGTTAGGATGGATGCAAGTCCTGCAGTATTCGTATTAATAATAGAAATATTACTTCCATAATAAACTTTTTTAGAAAAGTGGCTGTATCTCCGCTAATATTGATTTTATCGCAAAAATAAGCGAAATTTGAAAAAACTTAACTAAGGTATCGGTAGTGCTCTTTTCAAATATGTCATAACATTTGTAGTTGGAAGAAATTTTTGAAAAAATCCATACAAATGTTAGGATGGATGCAAGTCCTGCAGTATTCGTATTAATAATAGAAATATTACTTCCATAATAAACTTTTTTAGAAAAGTGGCTGTATCTCCGCTAATATTGATTTTATCGCAAAAATAAGCGAAATTTGAAAAAACTTAACTAAGGTATCGGTAGTGCTCTTTTCAAATATGTCAAAACATTTGTAGTTGGAAGAAATTTTTGAAAAAATCCATACAAATGTTAGGATGGATGCAAGTCTTGCAGTATTCGTATTAATAATAGAAATATTACTTCCATAATAAACTTTTTTAGAAAAGTGGCTGTATCTCCGCTAATATTGATTTTATCGCAAAAATAAGCGAAATTTGAAAAAACTTAACTAAGGTATCGGTAGTGCTCTTTTCAAATATGTCAAAACCATTGTAGTTGGAAGAAATTTTTGAAAAAATCCATACAAATGTTAGGATGGATGCAAGTCCCGCAGTATTCGTATTAATAATAGAAATATTACTTCCATAATAAACTTTTTTAGAAAAGTGGCTGTATCTCCGCTAATATTGATTTTATCGCAAAAATAAGCGAAATTTGAAAAAACTTAACTAAGGTATCGATAGTGCTCTTTTCAAATATGTCAAAACCATTGTAGTTGGAAGAAATTTTTGAAAAAATCCATACAAATGTTAGGATGGATGCAAGTCCCGCAGTATTCGTATTAATAATAGAAATATTACTTCCATAATAAACTTTTTTAGAAAAGTGGCTGTATCTCCGCTAATATTGATTTTATCGCAAAAATAAGCGAAATTTGAAAAAACTTAACTAAGGTATCGATAGTGCTCTTTTCAAATATGTCAAAACCATTGTAGTTGGAAGAAATTTTTGAAAAAATCCATACAAATGTTAGGATGGATGCAAGTCTTGCAGTATTCGTATTAATAATAGAAATATTACTTCCATAATAAACTTTTTTAGAAAAGTGGCTGTATCTCCGCTAATATTGATTTTATCGCAAAAATAAGCGAAATTTGAAAAAACTTAACTAAGGTATCGATAGTGCTCTTTTCAAATATGTCATAACATTTGTAGTTGGAAGAAATTTTTGAAAAAATCCATACAAATGTTAGGATGGATGCAAGTCCTGCAGTATTCGTATTAATAATAGAAATATTACTTCCATAATAAACTTTTTTAGAAAAGTGGCTGTATCTCCGCTAATATTGATTTTATCGCAAAAATAAGCGAAATTTGAAAAAACTTAACTAAGGTATCGATAGTGCACTTTTCAAATATGTCAAAACCATTGTAGTTGGAAGAAATTTTTGAAAAAATCCATACAAATGTTAGGATGGATGCAAGTCCCGCAGTATTCGTATTAATAATAGAAATATTACTTCCATAATAAACTTTTTTAGAAAAGTGGCTGTATCTCCGCTAATATTGATTTTATCGCAAAAATAAGCGAAATTTGAAAAAACTTAACTAAGGTATCGGTAGTGCTCTTTTCAAATATGTCATAACATTTGTAGTTGGAAGAAATTTTTTAAAAAATCCATACAAATGTTAGGATGGATGCAAGTCCTGCAGTATTCGTATTAATAATAGAAATATTACTTCCATAATAAACTTTTTTAGAAAAGTGGCTGTATCTCCGCTAATATTGATTTTATCGCAAAAATAAGCGAAATTTGAAAAAACTTAACTAAGGTATCGGTAGTGCTCTTTTCAAATATGTCAAAACATTTGTAGTTGGAAGAAATTTTTGAAAAAATCCATACAAATGTTAGGATGGATGCAAGTCCTGCAGTATTCGTATTAATAATAGAAATATTACTTCCATAATAAACTTTTTTAGAAAAGTGGCTGTATCTCCGCTAATATTGATTTTATCGCAAAAATAAGCGAAATTTGAAAAAACTTAACTAAGGTATCGATAGTGCTCTTTTCAAATATGTCAAAACCATTGTAGTTGGAAGAAATTTTTGAAAAAATCCATACAAATGTTAGGATGGATGCAAGTCTTGCAGTATTCGTATTAATAATAGAAATATTACTTCCATAATAAACTTTTTTAGAAAAGTGGCTGTATCTCCGCTAATATTGATTTTATCGCAAAAATAAGCGAAATTTGAAAAAACTTAACTAAGGTATCGGTAGTGCTCTTTTCAAATATGTCAAAACCATTGTAGTTGGAAGAAATTTTTGAAAAAATCCATACAAATGTTAGGATGGATGCAAGTCCTGCAGTATTCGTATTAATAATAGAAATATTACTTCCATAATAAACTTTTTTAGAAAAGTGGCTGTATCTCCGCTAATATTGATTTTATCGCAAAAATAAGCGAAATTTGAAAAAACTTAACTAAGGTATCGGTAGTGCTCTTTTCAAATATGTCAAAACATTTGTAGTTGGAAGAAATTTTTGAAAAAATCCATACAAATGTTAGGATGGATGCAAGTCCTGCAGTATTCGTATTAATAATAGAAATATTACTTCCATAATAAACTTTTTTAGAAAAGTGGCTGTATCTCCGCTAATATTGATTTTATCGCAAAAATAAGCGAAATTTGAAAAAACTTAACTAAGGTATCGATAGTGCTCTTTTCAAATATGTCAAAACCATTGTAGTTGGAAGAAATTTTTGAAAAAATCCATACAAATGTTAGGATGGATGCAAGTCCTGCAGTATTCGTATTAATAATAGAAATATTACTTCCATAATAAACTTTTTTAGAAAAGTGGCTGTATCTCCGCTAATATTGATTTTATCGCAAAAATAAGCGAAATTTGAAAAAACTTAACTAAGGTATCGGTAGTGCTCTTTTCAAATATGTCAAAACATTTGTAGTTGGAAGAAATTTTTGAAAAAATCCATACAAATGTTAGGATGGATGCAAGTCCTGCAGTATTCGTATTAATAATAGAAATATTACTTCCATAATAAACTTTTTTAGAAAAGTGGCTGTATCTCCGCTAATATTGATTTTATCGCAAAAATAAGCGAAATTTGAAAAAACTTAACTAAGGTATCGATAGTGCTCTTTTCAAATATGTCAAAACCATTGTAGTTGGAAGAAATTTTTGAAAAAATCCATACAAATGTTAGGATGGATGCAAGTCTTGCAGTATTCGTATTAATAATAGAAATATTACTTCCATAATAAACTTTTTTAGAAAAGTGGCTGTATCTCCGCTAATATTGATTTTATCGCAAAAATAAGCGAAATTTGAAAAAACTTAACTAAGGTATCGATAGTGCTCTTTTCAAATATGTCATAACATTTGTAGTTGGAAGAAATTTTTGAAAAAATCCATACAAATGTTAGGATGGATGCAAGTCCTGCAGTATTCGTATTAATAATAGAAATATTACTTCCATAATAAACTTTTTTAGAAAAGTGGCTGTATCTCCGCTAATATTGATTTTATCGCAAAAATAAGCGAAATTTGAAAAAACTTAACTAAGGTATCGATAGTGCACTTTTCAAATATGTCAAAACCATTGTAGTTGGAAGAAATTTTTGAAAAAATCCATACAAATGTTAGGATGGATGCAAGTCCCGCAGTATTCGTATTAATAATAGAAATATTACTTCCATAATAAACTTTTTTAGAAAAGTGGCTGTATCTCCGCTAATATTGATTTTATCGCAAAAATAAGCGAAATTTGAAAAAACTTAACTAAGGTATCGGTAGTGCTCTTTTCAAATATGTCATAACATTTGTAGTTGGAAGAAATTTTTTAAAAAATCCATACAAATGTTAGGATGGATGCAAGTCCTGCAGTATTCGTATTAATAATAGAAATATTACTTCCATAATAAACTTTTTTAGAAAAGTGGCTGTATCTCCGCTAATATTGATTTTATCGCAAAAATAAGCGAAATTTGAAAAAACTTAACTAAGGTATCGGTAGTGCTCTTTTCAAATATGTCAAAACATTTGTAGTTGGAAGAAATTTTTGAAAAAATCCATACAAATGTTAGGATGGATGCAAGTCCTGCAGTATTCGTATTAATAATAGAAATATTACTTCCATAATAAACTTTTTTAGAAAAGTGGCTGTATCTCCGCTAATATTGATTTTATCGCAAAAATAAGCGAAATTTGAAAAAACTTAACTAAGGTATCGATAGTGCTCTTTTCAAATATGTCATAACATTTGTAGTTGGAAGAAATTTTTGAAAAAATCCATACAAATGTTAGGATGGATGCAAGTCCTGCAGTATTCGTATTAATAATAGAAATATTACTTCCATAATAAACTTTTTTAGAAAAGTGGCTGTATCTCCGCTAATATTGATTTTATCGCAAAAATAAGCGAAATTTGAAAAAACTTAACTAAGGTATCGATAGTGCTCTTTTCAAATATGTCAAAACCATTGTAGTTGGAAGAAATTTTTGAAAAAATCCATACAAATGTTAGGATGGATGCAAGTCCTGCAGTATTCGTATTAATAATAGAAATATTACTTCCATAATAAACTTTTTTAGAAAAGTGGCTGTATCTCCGCTAATATTGATTTTATCGCAAAAATAAGCGAAATTTGAAAAAACTTAACTAAGGTATCGGTAGTGCTCTTTTCAAATATGTCAAAACATTTGTAGTTGGAAGAAATTTTTGAAAAAATCCATACAAATGTTAGGATGGATGCAAGTCCTGCAGTATTCGTATTAATAATAGAAATATTACTTCCATAATAAACTTTTTTAGAAAAGTGGCTGTATCTCCGCTAATATTGATTTTATCGCAAAAATAAGCGAAATTTGAAAAAACTTAACTAAGGTATCGATAGTGCACTTTTCAAATATGTCAAAACCATTGTAGTTGGAAGAAATTTTTGAAAAAATCCATACAAATGTTAGGATAGATGCAAGTCCTGCAGTATTCGTATTAATAATAGAAATATTACTTCCATAATAAACTTTTTTAGAAAAGTGGCTGTATCTCCGCTAATATTGATTTTATCGCAAAAATAAGCGAAATTTGAAAAAACTTAACTAAGGTATCGATAGTGCTCTTTTCAAATATGTCATAACATTTGTAGTTGGAAGAAATTTTTGAAAAAATCCATACAAATGTTAGGATGGATGCAAGTCCTGCAGTATTCGTATTAATAATAGAAATATTACTTCCATAATAAACTTTTTTAGAAAAGTGGCTGTATCTCCGCTAATATTGATTTTATCGCAAAAATAAGCGAAATTTGAAAAAACTTAACTAAGGTATCGATAGTGCACTTTTCAAATATGTCAAAACCATTGTAGTTGGAAGAAATTTTTGAAAAAATCCATACAAATGTTAGGATGGATGCAAGTCCTGCAGTATTCGTATTAATAATAGAAATATTACTTCCATAATAAACTTTTTTAGAAAAGTGGCTGTATCTCCGCTAATATTGATTTTATCGCAAAAATAAGCGAAATTTGAAAAAACTTAACTAAGGTATCGATAGTGCTCTTTTCAAATATGTCATAACATTTGTAGTTGGAAGAAATTTTTGAAAAAATCCATACAAATGTTAGGATGGATGCAAGTCCTGCAGTATTCGTATTAATAATAGAAATATTACTTCCATAATAAACTTTTTTAGAAAAGTGGCTGTATCTCCGCTAATATTGATTTTATCGCAAAAATAAGCGAAATTTGAAAAAACTTAACTAAGGTATCGATAGTGCACTTTTCAAATATGTCAAAACCATTGTAGTTGGAAGAAATTTTTGAAAAAATCCATACAAATGTTAGGATGGATGCAAGTCCTGCAGTATTCGTATTAATAATAGAAATATTACTTCCATAATAAACTTTTTTAGAAAAGTGGCTGTATCTCCGCTAATATTGATTTTATCGCAAAAATAAGCGAAATTTGAAAAAACTTAACTAAGGTATCGATAGTGCACTTTTCAAATATGTCAAAACCATTGTAGTTGGAAGAAATTTTTGAAAAAATCCATACAAATGTTAGGATGGATGCAAGTCCTGCAGTATTCGTATTAATAATAGAAATATTACTTCCATAATAAACTTTTTTAGAAAAGTGGCTGTATCTCCGCTAATATTGATTTTATCGCAAAAATAAGCGAAATTTGAAAAAACTTAACTAAGGTATCGGTAGTGCTCTTTTCAAATATGTCAAAACATTTGTAGTTGGAAGAAATTTTTGAAAAAATCCATACAAATGTTAGGATGGATGCAAGTCCTGCAGTATTCGTATTAATAATAGAAATATTACTTCCATAATAAACTTTTTTAGAAAAGTGGCTGTATCTCCGCTAATATTGATTTTATCGCAAAAATAAGCGAAATTTGAAAAAACTTAACTAAGGTATCGATAGTGCACTTTTCAAATATGTCAAAACCATTGTAGTTGGAAGAAATTTTTGAAAAAATCCATACAAATGTTAGGATGGATGCAAGTCCTGCAGTATTCGTATTAATAATAGCAATATTACTTCCATAATAAACTTTTTTAGAAAAGTGGCTGTATCTCCGCTAATATTGATTTTATCGCAAAAATAAGCGAAATTTGAAAAAACTTAACTAAGGTATCGATAGTGCTCTTTTCAAATATGTCATAACATTTGTAGTTGGAAGAAATTTTTGAAAAAATCCATACAAATGTTAGGATGGATGCAAGTCCTGCAGTATTCGTATTAATAATAGCAATATTACTTCCATAATAAACTTTTTTAGAAAAGTGGCTGTATCTCCGCTAATATTGATTTTATCGCAAAAATAAGCGAAATTTGAAAAAACTTAACTAAGGTATCGATAGTGCACTTTTCAAATATGTCAAAACCATTGTAGTTGGAAGAAATTTTTGAAAAAATCCATACAAATGTTAGGATGGATGCAAGTCCTGCAGTATTCGTATTAATAATAGCAATATTACTTCCATAATAAACTTTTTTAGAAAAGTGGCTGTATCTCCGCTAATATTGATTTTATCGCAAAAATAAGCGAAATTTGAAAAAACTTAACTAAGGTATCGATAGAGCTCTTTTCAAATATGTCATAACATTTGTAGTTGGAAGAAATTTTTGAAAAAATCCATACAAATGTTAGGATGGATGCAAGTCCTGCAGTGTTCGTATTAATAATAGAAATATTACTTCCATAATAAACTTTTTTAGAAAAGTGGCTGTATCTCCGCTAATATTGATTTTATCGCAAAAATAAGCGAAATTTGAAAAAACTTAAGTAAGGTATCGATAGTGCTCTTTTCAAATATGTCAAAACCATTGTAGTTGGAAGAAATTTTTGAAAAAATCCATACAAATGTTAGGATGGATGCAAGTCCTGCAGTATTCGTATTAATAATAGAAATATTACTTCCATAATAAACTTTTTTAGAAAAGTGGCTGTATCTCCGCTAATATTGATTTTATCGCAAAAATAAGCGAAATTTGAAAAAACTTAACTAAGGTATCGGTAGTGCTCTTTTCAAATATGTCAAAACATTTGTAGTTGGAAGAAATTTTTGAAAAAATCCATACAAATGTTAGGATGGATGCAAGTCCTGCAGTATTCGTATTAATAATAGAAATATTACTTCCATAATAAACTTTTTTAGAAAAGTGGCTGTATCTCCGCTAATATTGATTTTATCGCAAAAATAAGCGAAATTTGAAAAAACTTAACTAAGGTATCGGTAGTGCTCTTTTCAAATATGTCAAAACATTTGTAGTTGGAAGAAATTTTTGAAAAAATCCATACAAATGTTAGGATGGATGCAAGTCCTGCAGTATTCGTATTAATAATAGAAATATTACTTCCATAATAAACTTTTTTAGAAAAGTGGCTGTATCTCCGCTAATATTGATTTTATCGCAAAAATAAGCGAAATTTGAAAAAACTTAACTAAGGTATCGATAGTGCTCTTTTCAAATATGTCATAACATTTGTAGTTGGAAGAAATTTTTGAAAAAATCCATACAAATGTTAGGATGGATGCAAGTCCTGCAGTATTCGTATTAATAATAGAAATATTACTTCCATAATAAACTTTTTTAGAAAAGTGGCTGTATCTCCGCTAATATTGATTTTATCGCAAAAATAAGCGAAATTTGAAAAAACTTAACTAAGGTATCGATAGTGCTCTTTTCAAATATGTCAAAACATTTGTAGTTGGAAGAAATTTTTGAAAAAATCCATACAAATGTTAGGATGGATGCAAGTCCTGCAGTATTCGTATTAATAATAGAAATATTACTTCCATAATAAACTTTTTTAGAAAAGTGGCTGTATCTCCGCTAATATTGATTTTATCGCAAAAATAAGCGAAATTTGAAAAAACTTAACTAAGGTATCGGTAGTGCTCTTTTCAAATATGTCAAAACATTTGTAGTTGGAAGAAATTTTTGAAAAAATCCATACAAATGTTAGGATGGATGCAAGTCCTGCAGTATTCGTATTAATAATAGAAATATTACTTCCATAATAAACTTTTTTAGAAAAGTGGCTGTATCTCCGCTAATATTGATTTTATCGCAAAAATAAGCGAAATTTGAAAAAACTTAACTAAGGTATCGGTAGTGCTCTTTTCAAATATGTCAAAACATTTGTAGTTGGAAGAAATTTTTGAAAAAATCCATACAAATGTTAGGATGGATGCAAGTCCTGCAGTATTCGTATTAATAATAGAAATATTACTTCCATAATAAACTTTTTTAGAAAAGTGGCTGTATCTCCGCTAATATTGATTTTATCGCAAAAATAAGCGAAATTTGAAAAAACTTAACTAAGGTATCGGTAGTGCTCTTTTCAAATATGTCAAAACATTTGTAGTTGGAAGAAATTTTTGAAAAAATCCATACAAATGTTAGGATGGATGCAAGTCCTGCAGTATTCGTATTAATAATAGAAATATTACTTCCATAATAAACTTTTTTAGAAAAGTGGCTGTATCTCCGCTAATATTGATTTTATCGCAAAAATAAGCGAAATTTGAAAAAACTTAACTAAGGTATCGATAGTGCTCTTTTCAAATATGTCATAACATTTGTAGTTGGAAGAAATTTTTGAAAAAATCCATACAAATGTTAGGATGGATGCAAGTCCTGCAGTATTCGTATTAATAATAGAAATATTACTTCCATAATAAACTTTTTTAGAAAAGTGGCTGTATCTCCGCTAATATTGATTTTATCGCAAAAATAAGCGAAATTTGAAAAAACTTAACTAAGGTATCGATAGTGCTCTTTTCAAATATGTCATAACATTTGTAGTTGGAAGAAATTTTTGAAAAAATCCATACAAATGTTAGGATGGATGCAAGTCCTGCAGTATTCGTATTAATAATAGAAATATTACTTCCATAATAAACTTTTTTAGAAAAGTGGCTGTATCTCCGCTAATATTGATTTTATCGCAAAAATAAGCGAAATTTGAAAAAACTTAACTAAGGTATCGATAGTGCTCTTTTCAAATATGTCATAACATTTGTAGTTGGAAGAAATTTTTGAAAAAATCCATACAAATGTTAGGATGGATGCAAGTCCTGCAGTATTCGTATTAATAATAGAAATATTACTTCCATAATAAACTTTTTTAGAAAAGTGGCTGTATCTCCGCTAATATTGATTTTATCGCAAAAATAAGCGAAATTTGAAAAAACTTAACTAAGGTATCGATAGTGCTCTTTTCAAATATGTCATAACATTTGTAGTTGGAAGAAATTTTTGAAAAAATCCATACAAATGTTAGGATGGATGCAAGTCCTGCAGTATTCGTATTAATAATAGAAATATTACTTCCATAATAAACTTTTTTAGAAAAGTGGCTGTATCTCCGCTAATATTGATTTTATCGCAAAAATAAGCGAAATTTGAAAAAACTTAACTAAGGTATCGATAGTGCTCTTTTCAAATATGTCATAACATTTGTAGTTGGAAGAAATTTTTGAAAAAATCCATACAAATGTTAGGATGGATGCAAGTCCTGCAGTATTCGTATTAATAATAGAAATATTACTTCCATAATAAACTTTTTTAGAAAAGTGGCTGTATCTCCGCTAATATTGATTTTATCGCAAAAATAAGCGAAATTTGAAAAAACTTAACTAAGGTATCGATAGTGCTCTTTTCAAATATGTCATAACATTTGTAGTTGGAAGAAATTTTTGAAAAAATCCATACAAATGTTAGGATGGATGCAAGTCCTGCAGTATTCGTATTAATAATAGAAATATTACTTCCATAATAAACTTTTTTAGAAAAGTGGCTGTATCTCCGCTAATATTGATTTTATCGCAAAAATAAGCGAAATTTGAAAAAACTTAACTAAGGTATCGGTAGTGCTCTTTTCAAATATGTCAAAACATTTGTAGTTGGAAGAAATTTTTGAAAAAATCCATACAAATGTTAGGATGGATGCAAGTCCTGCAGTATTCGTATTAATAATAGAAATATTACTTCCATAATAAACTTTTTTAGAAAAGTGGCTGTATCTCCGCTAATATTGATTTTATCGCAAAAATAAGCGAAATTTGAAAAAACTTAACTAAGGTATCGATAGTGCTCTTTTCAAATATGTCATAACATTTGTAGTTGGAAGAAATTTTTGAAAAAATCCATACAAATGTTAGGATGGATGCAAGTCCTGCAGTATTCGTATTAATAATAGAAATATTACTTCCATAATAAACTTTTTTAGAAAAGTGGCTGTATCTCCGCTAATATTGATTTTATCGCAAAAATAAGCGAAATTTGAAAAAACTTAACTAAGGTATCGATAGTGCTCTTTTCAAATATGTCATAACATTTGTAGTTGGAAGAAATTTTTGAAAAAATCCATACAAATGTTAGGATGGATGCAAGTCCTGCAGTATTCGTATTAATAATAGAAATATTACTTCCATAATAAACTTTTTTAGAAAAGTGGCTGTATCTCCGCTAATATTGATTTTATCGCAAAAATAAGCGAAATTTGAAAAAACTTAACTAAGGTATCGGTAGTGCTCTTTTCAAATATGTCAAAACATTTGTAGTTGGAAGAAATTTTTGAAAAAATCCATACAAATGTTAGGATGGATGCAAGTCCTGCAGTATTCGTATTAATAATAGAAATATTACTTCCATAATAAACTTTTTTAGAAAAGTGGCTGTATCTCCGCTAATATTGATTTTATCGCAAAAATAAGCGAAATTTGAAAAAACTTAACTAAGGTATCGATAGTGCTCTTTTCAAATATGTCATAACATTTGTAGTTGGAAGAAATTTTTGAAAAAATCCATACAAATGTTAGGATGGATGCAAGTCCTGCAGTATTCGTATTAATAATAGAAATATTACTTCCATAATAAACTTTTTTAGAAAAGTGGCTGTATCTCCGCTAATATTGATTTTATCGCAAAAATAAGCGAAATTTGAAAAAACTTAACTAAGGTATCGATAGTGCTCTTTTCAAATATGTCATAACATTTGTAGTTGGAAGAAATTTTTGAAAAAATCCATACAAATGTTAGGATGGATGCAAGTCCTGCAGTATTCGTATTAATAATAGAAATATTACTTCCATAATAAACTTTTTTAGAAAAGTGGCTGTATCTCCGCTAATATTGATTTTATCGCAAAAATAAGCGAAATTTGAAAAAACTTAACTAAGGTATCGATAGTGCTCTTTTCAAATATGTCATAACATTTGTAGTTGGAAGAAATTTTTGAAAAAATCCATACAAATGTTAGGATGGATGCAAGTCCTGCAGTATTCGTATTAATAATAGAAATATTACTTCCATAATAAACTTTTTTAGAAAAGTGGCTGTATCTCCGCTAATATTGATTTTATCGCAAAAATAAGCGAAATTTGAAAAAACTTAACTAAGGTATCGATAGTGCTCTTTTCAAATATGTCATAACATTTGTAGTTGGAAGAAATTTTTGAAAAAATCCATACAAATGTTAGGATGGATGCAAGTCCTGCAGTATTCGTATTAATAATAGAAATATTACTTCCATAATAAACTTTTTTAGAAAAGTGGCTGTATCTCCGCTAATATTGATTTTATCGCAAAAATAAGCGAAATTTGAAAAAACTTAACTAAGGTATCGATAGTGCTCTTTTCAAATATGTCATAACATTTGTAGTTGGAAGAAATTTTTGAAAAAATCCATACAAATGTTAGGATGGATGCAAGTCCTGCAGTATTCGTATTAATAATAGAAATATTACTTCCATAATAAACTTTTTTAGAAAAGTGGCTGTATCTCCGCTAATATTGATTTTATCGCAAAAATAAGCGAAATTTGAAAAAACTTAACTAAGGTATCGATAGTGCTCTTTTCAAATATGTCATAACATTTGTAGTTGGAAGAAATTTTTGAAAAAATCCATACAAATGTTAGGATGGATGCAAGTCCTGCAGTATTCGTATTAATAATAGAAATATTACTTCCATAATAAACTTTTTTAGAAAAGTGGCTGTATCTCCGCTAATATTGATTTTATCGCAAAAATAAGCGAAATTTGAAAAAACTTAACTAAGGTATCGATAGTGCTCTTTTCAAATATGTCATAACATTTGTAGTTGGAAGAAATTTTTGAAAAAATCCATACAAATGTTAGGATGGATGCAAGTCCTGCAGTATTCGTATTAATAATAGAAATATTACTTCCATAATAAACTTTTTTAGAAAAGTGGCTGTATCTCCGCTAATATTGATTTTATCGCAAAAATAAGCGAAATTTGAAAAAACTTAACTAAGGTATCGATAGTGCTCTTTTCAAATATGTCATAACATTTGTAGTTGGAAGAAATTTTTGAAAAAATCCATACAAATGTTAGGATGGATGCAAGTCCTGCAGTATTCGTATTAATAATAGAAATATTACTTCCATAATAAACTTTTTTAGAAAAGTGGCTGTATCTCCGCTAATATTGATTTTATCGCAAAAATAAGCGAAATTTGAAAAAACTTAACTAAGGTATCGATAGTGCTCTTTTCAAATATGTCATAACATTTGTAGTTGGAAGAAATTTTTGAAAAAATCCATACAAATGTTAGGATGGATGCAAGTCCTGCAGTATTCGTATTAATAATAGAAATATTACTTCCATAATAAACTTTTTTAGAAAAGTGGCTGTATCTCCGCTAATATTGATTTTATCGCAAAAATAAGCGAAATTTGAAAAAACTTAACTAAGGTATCGATAGTGCTCTTTTCAAATATGTCATAACATTTGTAGTTGGAAGAAATTTTTGAAAAAATCCATACAAATGTTAGGATGGATGCAAGTCCTGCAGTATTCGTATTAATAATAGAAATATTACTTCCATAATAAACTTTTTTAGAAAAGTGGCTGTATCTCCGCTAATATTGATTTTATCGCAAAAATAAGCGAAATTTGAAAAAACTTAACTAAGGTATCGATAGTGCTCTTTTCAAATATGTCATAACATTTGTAGTTGGAAGAAATTTTTGAAAAAATGTTAATGTCAATGTCGATGTCAATGTCAATGATAATGTCAATGTCAAAGTCGATGTCTATGACGATCAGCAGGACATGTTAAGGTTAATGTTTATGCTTATGTTAATGTCAATGTCAATGATAATGTCAATTTCAATGTCAAAGTCGATGTCAATGACGATCAGCAGGACATGTTAATGTTAATGTTTATGCTTATGTTAATGTCAATGTCGATGTCAATGTCAATGATAATGTCAATGTCAAAGTCGATGTCAATGACGATCAGCAGGACATGTTAAGGTTAATGTTCATGCTTATGTTAATGTCAATGTCGATGTCAATGTCAATGATAATGTCAATGTCAAAGTCGATGTCAATGACTATCAGCAGGACATGTTAATGTTTATGCTTATGTTAATGTCAATGTCGATGTCAATGTCAATGATAATGTCAATGTCAAAGTCGATGTCAATGACGATCAGCAGGACATGTTAAGGTTAATGTTCATGCTTATGTTAATGTCAATGTCAATGTCGATGTCAATGTCAATGATAATGTCAATGTCAAAGTGGATGTCAATGACCATCAGCAGGACATGTTAATGTTAATGTTTATGCTTATGTTAATGTCAATGTCGATGTCGATGTCAATGTCAATGATAATGTCAATGTCAAAGTCGATGTCAATGACGATCAGCAGGACATGTTAATGTTAATGTTTATGCTTATGTTAATGTCAATGTCAATGTCGATGTCAATGTCAGATAATGTCAATGTTAATGTCAATGACGATCAGCAGGACATGTTAATGTTAATGTTTATAACAACATGCTTATGTTAATGTCAATGTCGATCAGCAGGACATGTTAATGTTTATGCTTATGTTAATGTCAATGTCGATGTCAATGTCATTGATAATGTCAATGTCAATGTCAAAGTCGATGTCAATGACGATCAGCAGGACAGTTTAATGTTTATGCTTATGTTAATGTCAATGTCAATGTCGATGTCGATGTCAATGTCAGATAATGTCAATGATAATGTCAATGTCAAAGTCGATGTCAATGACGATCAGCAGGACATGTTAATGTTAATGTTTATGCTTATGTTAATGTCAATGTCAATGTCGATGTCAAAGTCGATGTCAATGACGATCAGCAGGACATGTTAATGTTAATGTTTATGCTTATGTTAATGTCAATGTCGATGTCAATGTCAATGATAATGTCAATGTCAAAGTCGATGTCAATGACGATCAGCAGGACATGTTAAGGTTAATGTTTATGCTTATGCTTATGTTAATGTCAATGTCAATGATAATGTCAATGTCAAAGTCGATGTCAATGACGATCAGCAGGACATGTTAAGGTTAATGTTTATGCTTATGTTAATGTCAATGTCAATGATAATGTCAATGTCAATGTCAAAGTCGATGTCAATGACGATCAGCAGGACATGTTAATGTTTATGCTTATGTTAATGTCAATGTCGATGTCAATGTCAATGATAATGTCAATGTCAAAGTCGATGTCAATGACGATCAGCAGGACATGTTAAGGTTAATGTTCATGCTTATGTTAATGTCAATGTCAATGTCGATGTCAATGTCAATGATAATGTCAATGTCAAAGTCGATGTCAATGACCATCAGCAGGACATGTTAATGTTAATGTTTATGCTTATGTTAATGTCAATGTCGATGTCGATGTCAATGTCAATGATAATGTCAATGTCAAAGTCGATGTCAATGACGATCAGCAGGACATGTTAATGTTAATGTTTATGCTTATGTTAATGTCAATGTCAATGTCGATGTCAATGTCAGATAATGTCAATGTTAATGTCAATGACGATCAGCAGGACATGTTAATGTTAATGTTTATAACAACATGCTTATGTTAATGTCAATGTCAATGTCGATGTCAATGTCGATCAGCAGGACATGTTAATGTTTATGCTTATGTTAATGTCAATGTCGATGTTAATGTCATTGATAATGTCAATGTCAATGTCAAAGTCGATGTCAATGACGATCAGCAGGACATGTTAATGTTAATGTTTATGCTTATGTTAATGTCAATGTCAATGTCGATGTCGATGTCAATGTCAGATAATGTCAATGATAATGTCAATGTCAAAGTCGATGTCAATGACGATCAGCAGGACATGTTAATGTTAATGTTTATGCTTATGTTAATGTCAATGTCAATGTCGATGTCATTGTCAATGATAATGTCAATGTCAAAGTCGATGTCAATGACGATCAGCAGGACATGTTAATGTTAATGTTTATGCTTATGTTAATGTCAATGTCAATGTCGATGTCAATGTCAATGATAATGTCAATGTCAAAGTCGATGTCAATGACGATCAGCAGGACATGTTAAGGTTAATGTTTATGCTTATGTTAATGTCAATGTCAATGATAATGTCAATGTCAAAGTCGATGTCAATGACGATCAGCAGGACATGTTAAGGTTAATGTTTATGCTTATGTTAATGTCAATGTCAATGATAATGTCAATGTCAATGTCAAAGTCGATGTCAATGACGATCAGCAGGACATGTTAATGTTTATGCTTATGTTAATGTCAATGTCGATGTCAATGTCAATGATAATGTCAATGTCAAAGTCGATGTCAATGACGATCAGCAGGACATGTTAAGGTTAATGTTCATGCTTATGTTAATGTCAATGTCAATGTCGATGTCAATGTCAATGATAATGTCAATGTCAAAGTCGATGTCAATGACCATCAGCAGGACATGTTAATGTTAATGTTTATGCTTATGTTAATGTCAATGTCGATGTCGATGTCAATGTCAATGATAATGTCAATGTCAAAGTCGATGTCAATGACGATCAGCAGGACATGTTAATGTTAATGTTTATGCTTATGTTAATGTCAATGTCAATGTCGATGTCAATGTCAGATAATGTCAATGTTAATGTCAATGACGATCAGCAGGACATGTTAATGTTAATGTTTATAACAACATGCTTATGTTAATGTCAATGTCAATGTCGATGTCAATGTCGATCAGCAGGACATGTTAATGTTTATGCTTATGTTAATGTCAATGTCGATGTTAATGTCATTGATAATGTCAATGTCAATGTCAAAGTCGATGTCAATGACGATCAGCAGGACATGTTAATGTTAATGTTTATGCTTATGTTAATGTCAATGTCAATGTCGATGTCGATGTCAATGTCAGATAATGTCAATGATAATGTCAATGTCAAAGTCGATGTCAATGACGATCAGCAGGACATGTTAATGTTAATGTTTATGCTTATGTTAATGTCAATGTCAATGTCGATGTCATTGTCAATGATAATGTCAATGTCAAAGTCGATGTCAATGACGATCAGCAGGACATGTTAATGTTAATGTTTATGCTTATGTTAATGTCAATGTCGATGTCAATGTCAATGATAATGTCAATGTCAAAGTCGATGTCAATGACGATCAGCAGGACATGTTAAGGTTAATGTTTATGCTTATGTTAATGTCAATGTCAATGATAATGTCAATTTCAATGTCAAAGTCGATGTCAATGACGATCAGCAGGACATGTTAATGTTAATGTTTATGCTTATGTTAATGTCAATGTCGATGTCAATGTCAATGATAATGTCAATGTCAAAGTCGATGTCAATGACGATCAGCAGGACATGTTAAGGTTAATGTTCATGCTTATGTTAATGTCAATGTCAATGTCGATGTCAATGTCAATGATAATGTCAATGTCAAAGTCGATGTCAATGACTATCAGCAGGACATGTTAATGTTAATGTTTATGCTTATGTTAATGTCAATGTCGATGTCAATGTCAATGATAATGTCAATGTCAAAGTCGATGTCAATGACGATCAGCAGGACATGTTAATGTTAATGTTTATGCTTATGTTAATGTCAATGTCGATGTCAATGTCAGATAATGTCAATGTTAATGTCAATGACGATCAGCAGGACATGTTAATGTTAATGTTTATAACAACATGCTTATGTTAATGTCAATGTCGATGTCAATGTCGATCAGCAGGACATGTTAATGTTTATGCTTATGTTAATGTCAATGTCGATGTCAATGTCATTGATAATGTCAATGTCAATGTCAAAGTCGATGTCAATGACGATCAGCAGGACATGTTAATGTTAATGTTTATGCTTATGTTAATGTCAATGTCGATGTCAATGTCAATGATAATGTCAATGTCAAAGTCGATGTCAATGACGATCAGCAGGACATGTTAATGTTAATGTTTATGCTTATGTTAATGTCAATGTCAATGATAATGTCAATGTCAAAGTCGATGTCAATGACGATCAGCAGGACATGTTAAGGTTAATGTTTATGCTTATGTTAATGTCAATGTCAATGATAATGTCAATGTCAATGTCAAAGTCGATCAGCAGGACATGTTAATGTTTATGCTTATGTTAATGTCAATGTCGATGTCAATGTCATTGATAATGTCAATGTCAATGTCAAAGTCGATGTCAATGACGATCAGCAGGACATGTTAATGTTAATGTTTATGCTTATGTCAATGTCAATGTCGATGTCAATGTCAATGATAATGTCAATGTCAAAGTCGATGTCAATGACGATCAGCAGGACATGTTAATGTTAATGTTTATGCTTATGTTAATGTCAATGTCGATGTCAATGTCAATGATAATGTCAATGTCAAAGTCGATGTCAATGACGATCAGCAGGACATGTTAATGTTAATGTTTATGCTTATGTTAATGTCAATGTCGATGTCAATGTCAGATAATGTCAATGTTAATGTCAATGACGATCAGCAGGACATGTTAATGTTAATGTTTATAACAACATGCTTATGTTAATGTCAATGTCGATGTCAATGTCGATCAGCAGGACATGTTAATGTTTATGCTTATGTTAATGTCAATGTCGATGTCAATGTCATTGATAATGTCAATGTCAATGTCAAAGTCGATGTCAATGACGATCAGCAGGACATGTTAATGTTAATGTTTATGCTTATGTCAATGTCAATGTCGATGTCAATGTCAATGATAATGTCAATGTCAAAGTCGATGTCAATGACGATCAGCAGGACATGTTAAGGTTAATGTTTATGCTTATGTTAATGTCAATGTCAATGATAATGTCAATGTCAAAGTCGATGTCAATGACGATCAGCAGGACATGTTAAGGTTAATGTTTATGCTTATGTTAATGTCAATGTCAATGATAATGTCAATGTCAATGTCAAAGTCGATGTCAATGACGATCAGCAGGACATGTTAATGTTTATGCTTATGTTAATGTCAATGTCGATGTCAATGTCAATGATAATGTCAATGTCAAAGTCGATGTCAATGACGATCAGCAGGACATGTTAAGGTTAATGTTCATGCTTATGTTAATGTCAATGTCAATGTCGATGTCAATGTCAATGATAATGTCAATGTCAAAGTCGATGTCAATGACCATCAGCAGGACATGTTAATGTTAATGTTTATGCTTATGTTAATGTCAATGTCGATGTCGATGTCAATGTCAATGATAATGTCAATGTCAAAGTCGATGTCAATGACGATCAGCAGGACATGTTAATGTTAATGTTTATGCTTATGTTAATGTCAATGTCAATGTCGATGTCAATGTCAGATAATGTCAATGTTAATGTCAATGACGATCAGCAGGACATGTTAATGTTAATGTTTATAACAACATGCTTATGTTAATGTCAATGTCAATGTCGATGTCAATGTCGATCAGCAGGACATGTTAATGTTTATGCTTATGTTAATGTCAATGTCGATGTTAATGTCATTGATAATGTCAATGTCAATGTCAAAGTCGATGTCAATGACGATCAGCAGGACATGTTAATGTTAATGTTTATGCTTATGTTAATGTCAATGTCAATGTCGATGTCGATGTCAATGTCAGATAATGTCAATGATAATGTCAATGTCAAAGTCGATGTCAATGACGATCAGCAGGACATGTTAATGTTAATGTTTATGCTTATGTTAATGTCAATGTCAATGTCGATGTCATTGTCAATGATAATGTCAATGTCAAAGTCGATGTCAATGACGATCAGCAGGACATGTTAATGTTAATGTTTATGCTTATGTTAATGTCAATGTCGATGTCAATGTCAATGATAATGTCAATGTCAAAGTCGATGTCAATGACGATCAGCAGGACATGTTAAGGTTAATGTTTATGCTTATGTTAATGTCAATGTCAATGATAATGTCAATTTCAATGTCAAAGTCGATGTCAATGACGATCAGCAGGACATGTTAATGTTAATGTTTATGCTTATGTTAATGTCAATGTCGATGTCAATGTCAATGATAATGTCAATGTCAAAGTCGATGTCAATGACGATCAGCAGGACATGTTAAGGTTAATGTTCATGCTTATGTTAATGTCAATGTCAATGTCGATGTCAATGTCAATGATAATGTCAATGTCAAAGTCGATGTCAATGACTATCAGCAGGACATGTTAATGTTAATGTTTATGCTTATGTTAATGTCAATGTCGATGTCAATGTCAATGATAATGTCAATGTCAAAGTCGATGTCAATGACGATCAGCAGGACATGTTAATGTTAATGTTTATGCTTATGTTAATGTCAATGTCGATGTCAATGTCAGATAATGTCAATGTTAATGTCAATGACGATCAGCAGGACATGTTAATGTTAATGTTTATAACAACATGCTTATGTTAATGTCAATGTCGATGTCAATGTCGATCAGCAGGACATGTTAATGTTTATGCTTATGTTAATGTCAATGTCGATGTCAATGTCATTGATAATGTCAATGTCAATGTCAAAGTCGATGTCAATGACGATCAGCAGGACATGTTAATGTTAATGTTTATGCTTATGTTAATGTCAATGTCGATGTCAATGTCAATGATAATGTCAATGTCAAAGTCGATGTCAATGACGATCAGCAGGACATGTTAATGTTAATGTTTATGCTTATGTTAATGTCAATGTCGATGTCAATGTCAGATAATGTCAATGTTAATGTCAATGACGATCAGCAGGACATGTTAATGTTAATGTTAATGTTTATAACAACATGCTTATGTCAATGTCAATGTCGATGTCATTGTCAATGATAATGTCAATGTCAAAGTCGATGTCAATGACGATCAGCAGGACATGTTAATGTTAATGTTTATGCTTATGTTAATGTCAATGTCGATGTCAATGTCAATGATAATGTCAATGTCAAAGTCGATGTCAATGACGATCAGCAGGACATGTTAAGGTTAATGTTTATGCTTATGTTAATGTCAATGTCAATGATAATGTCAATGTCAAAGTCGATGTCAATGACGATCAGCAGGACATGTTAAGGTTAATGTTTATGCTTATGTTAATGTCAATGTCAATGATAATGTCAATGTCAAAGTCGATGTCAATGACGATCAGCAGGACATGTTAAGGTTAATGTTTATGCTTATGTTAATGTCAATGTCAATGTCAATGATAATGTCAATGTCAAAGTCGATGTCAATGACTATCAGCAGGACATGTTAATGTTAATGTTTATGCTTATGTTAATGTCAATGTCGATGTCAATGTCAATGATAATGTCAATGTCAAAGTCGATGTCAATGTCGATCAGCAGGACATGTTAATGTTTATGCTTATGTTAATGTCAATGTCGATGTCAATGTCATTGATAATGTCAATGTCAATGTCAAAGTCGATGTCAATGACGATCAGCAGGACATGTTAATGTCAATGTCAATGATAATGTCGATGTCCATGTTAATGTCAATGACCATGTCAATGACCATGTCAAAGTCCATGTCCATGTCAATGTCCACGTTAATGTCAATGTCCATGTTAATGTCCATGTCAATGTCCATGTCAATGTCCATGTCAATGTCCATGTTAATGTCCATGTTAATGTCAATGTCCATGTTAATGTCCATGTTAATGTCCATGTTAATGTCCATGTCAATGTCCATGTTAATGTCAATGTCCATGTTAATGTCAATGTCCATGTTAATGTCAATGTCCATGTTAATGTTAATGTCCATGTCCATGTTAATGTCCATGTTAATGTCAATGTCCATGTCAATGTCCATGTTAATGTCAATGTCCATGTCAATGTCCATGTTAATGTCAATGTCCATGTTAATGTCCATGTCCATGTTAATGTCCATGTCAATGTCCATGTTAATGTCAATGTCCATGTTAATGTCCATGTCAATGTCCATGTTAATGTCAATGTCCATGTTAATGTCAATGTCAATGTCCATGTTAATGTCCATGTCAATGTCCATGTTAATGTCATGACATTAACATTAACATGGACATTAACATGGACATTGACATTAACATGGACATTGACATGGACATTAACATTAACATGGACATTGACATTAACATGGACATTAACATGGACATGGACATTAACATGGACATTAACATGGACATTGACATTAACATGGACATTAACATTAACATGGACATTAACATGGACATGGACATTAACATGGACATTAACATGGACATTGACATTAACATGGACATTAACATGGACATTGACATGGACATTAACATGGACATTGACATGGACATTAACATGGACATTGACATGGACATTAACATGGACATTGACATGGACATTGACATTAACATGGACATTGACATGGACATTGACATTAACATGGACATTAACATGGACATGGACATTAACATTAACATGGACATTGACATTAACATGGACATTGACATTAACATGGACATTGACATTAACATGGACATTGACATGGACATTAACATGGACATTGACATGGACATTAACATGGACATTGACATTAACATGGACATTGACATGGACATTGACATTGACATGGACATTAACATGGACATTGACATTAACGTGGACATTGACATGGACATGGACTTTGACATGGTCATTGACATGGTCATTGACATTAACATGGACATCGACATTATCATTGACATTGACATTGACATTAACATGTCCTGCTGATCGTCATTGACATCGACTTTGACATTGACATTGACATTATCAATGACATTGACATCGACATTGACATTAACATAAGCATAAACATTAACATGTCCTGCTGATCGACATTGACATCGACATTGACATTGACATTAACATAAGCATGTTGTTATAAACATTAACATTAACATGTCCTGCTGATCGTCATTGACATTAACATTGACATTATCTGACATTGACATCGACATTGACATTGACATTAACATAAGCATAAACATTAACATTAACATGTCCTGCTGATCGTCATTGACATCGACTTTGACATTGACATTATCATTGACATTATCTGACATTGACATCGACATCGACATTGACATTGACATTAACATAAGCATAAACATTAAACTGTCCTGCTGATCGTCATTGACATCGACTTTGACATTGACATTGACATTATCAATGACATTGACATCGACATTGACATTAACATAAGCATAAACATTAACATGTCCTGCTGATCGACATTGACATTAACATAAGCATGTTGTTATAAACATTAACATTAACATGTCCTGCTGATCGTCATTGACATTAACATTGACATTATCTGACATTGACATCGACATTGACATTGACATTAACATAAGCATAAACATTAACATGTCCTGCTGATCGACATTGACATCGACATTGACATTGACATTAACATAAGCATGTTGTTATAAACATTAACATTAACATGTCCTGCTGATCGACTTTGACATTGACATTGACATTATCAATGACATTGACATCGACATTGACATTAACATAAGCATAAACATTAACATGTCCTGCTGATCGACATTGACATCGACATTGACATTGACATTAACATAAGCATGTTGTTATAAACATTAACATTAACATGTCCTGCTGATCGTCATTGACATTAACATTGACATTATCTGACATTGACATCGACATTGACATTGACATTAACATAAGCATAAACATTAACATTAACATGTCCTGCTGATCGTCATTGACATCGACTTTGACATTGACATTATCATTGACATTGACATCGACATTGACATTAACATAAGCATAAACATTAACATTAACATGTCCTGCTGATCGTCATTGACATCGACTTTGACATTGACATTGACATTATCATTGACATTGACATCGACATTGACATTAACATAAGCATAAACATTAACATTAACATGTCCTGCTGATCGACATTGACATCGACATTGACATTAACATAAGCATGTTGTTATAAACATTAACATTAACATGTCCTGCTGATCGTCATTGACATTAACATTGACATTATCTGACATTGACATCGACATTGACATTAACATAAGCATAAACATTAACATTAACATGTCCTGCTGATCGTCATTGACATCGACTTTGACATTGACATTATCATTGACATTGACATCGACATTGACATTAACATAAGCATAAACATTAACATTAACATGTCCTGCTGATAGTCATTGACATCGACTTTGACATTGACATTATCATTGACATTGACATCGACATTGACATTGACATTAACATGTCCTGCTGATCGTCATTGACATCGACTTTGACATTGACATTATCATTGACATTGACATCGACATTGACATTAACATAAGCATAAACATTAACATTAACATGTCCTGCTGATCGTCATTGACATCGACTTTGACATTGAAATTGACATTATCATTGACATTGACATTAACATAAGCATAAACATTAACCTTAACATGTCCTGCTGATCGTCATTGACATCGACTTTGACATTGACATTATCATTGACATTGACATCGACATTGACATTAACATAAGCATAAACATTAACACTAACATGTCCTGCTGATCGTCATTGACATCGACTTTGACATTGACATTATCATTGACAATGACATCGACATTGACATTGACATTAACATAAGCATAAACATTAACATTAACATGTCCTGCTGATCGTCATTGACATCGACTTTGACATTGACATTATCATTGACATTATCTGACATTGACATCGACATCGACATTGACATTGACATTAACATAAGCATAAACATTAACATTAACATGTCCTGCTGATCGTCATTGACATCGACTTTGACATTGACATTGACATTATCAATGACATTAACATCGACATTGACATTAACATAAGCATAAACATTAACATGTCCTGCTGATCGACATTGACATCGACATTGACATTGACATTAACATAAGCATGTTGTTATAAACATTAACATTAACATGTCCTGCTGATCGTCATTGACATTAACATTGACATTATCTGACATTGACATCGACATTGACATTGACATTAACATAAGCATAAACATTAACATTAACATGTCCTGCTGATCGTCATTGACATCGACTTTGACATTGACATTATCATTGACATTGACATCGACATCGACATTGACATTAACATAAGCATAAACATTAACATTAACATGTCCTGCTGATGGTCATTGACATCGACTTTGACATTGACATTATCATTGACATTGACATCGACATTGACATTGACATTAACATAAGCATGAACATTAACCTTAACATGTCCTGCTGATCGTCATTGACATCGACTTTGACATTGACATTATCATTGACATTGACATCGACATTGACATTAACATAAGCATAAACATTAACATGTCCTGCTGATCGTCATTGACATCGACTTTGACATTGAAATTGACATTATCATTGACATTGACATTAACATAAGCATAAACATTAACCTTAACATGTCCTGCTGATCGTCATTGACATCGACTTTGACATTGACATTATCATTGACATTGACATCGACATTGACATTAACATAAGCATAAACATTAACATTAACATGTCCTGCTGATCGTCATTGACATCGACTTTGACATTGACATTATCATTGACAATGACATCGACATTGACATTAACATAAGCATAAACATTAACATTAACATGTCCTGCTGATCGTCATTGACATCGACTTTGACATTGACATTATCATTGACATTATCTGACATTGACATCGACATCGACATTGACATTGACATTAACATAAGCATAAACATTAACATTAACATGTCCTGCTGATCGTCATTGACATCGACTTTGACATTGACATTGACATTATCAATGACATTAACATCGACATTGACATTAACATAAGCATAAACATTAACATGTCCTGCTGATCGACATTGACATCGACATTGACATTGACATTAACATAAGCATGTTGTTATAAACATTAACATTAACATGTCCTGCTGATCGTCATTGACATTAACATTGACATTATCTGACATTGACATCGACATTGACATTGACATTAACATAAGCATAAACATTAACATTAACATGTCCTGCTGATCGTCATTGACATCGACTTTGACATTGACATTATCATTGACATTGACATCGACATCGACATTGACATTAACATAAGCATAAACATTAACATTAACATGTCCTGCTGATGGTCATTGACATCGACTTTGACATTGACATTATCATTGACATTGACATCGACATTGACATTGACATTAACATAAGCATGAACATTAACCTTAACATGTCCTGCTGATCGTCATTGACATCGACTTTGACATTGACATTATCATTGACATTGACATCGACATTGACATTAACATAAGCATAAACATTAACATGTCCTGCTGATCGTCATTGACATCGACTTTGACATTGACATTGACATTATCATTGACATTGACATTAACATAAGCATAAACATTAACCTTAACATGTCCTGCTGATCGTCATTGACATCGACTTTGACATTGACATTATCATTGACATTGACATTAACATAAGCATAAACATTAACCTTAACATGTCCTGCTGATCGTCATTGACATCGACTTTGACATTGACATTATCATTGACATTGACATCGACATTGACATTAACATAAGCATAAACATTAACATTAACATGTCCTGCTGATCGTCATTGACATCGACTTTGACATTGACATTATCATTGACAATGACATCGACATTGACATTGACATTAACATAAGCATAAACATTAACATTAACATGTCCTGCTGATCGTCATTGACATCGACTTTGACATTGACATTATCATTGACATTGACATTATCATTGACATTATCTGACATTGACATCGACATCGACATTGACATTGACATTAACATAAGCATAAACATTAACATTAACATGTCCTGCTGATCGTCATTGACATCGACTTTGACATTGACATTGACATTATCAATGACATTAACATCGACATTGACATTAACATAAGCATAAAAATTAACATGTCCTGCTGATCGACATTGACATCGACATTGACATTGACATTAACATAAGCATGTTGTTATAAACATTAACATTAACATGTCCTGCTGATCGTCATTGACATTAACATTGACATTATCTGACATTGACATCGACATTGACATTGACATTAACATAAGCATAAACATTAACATTAACATGTCCTGCTGATCGTCATTGACATCGACTTTGACATTGACATTATCATTGACATTGACATCGACATCGACATTGACATTAACATAAGCATAAACATTAACATTAACATGTCCTGCTGATGGTCATTGACATCGACTTTGACATTGACATTATCATTGACATTGACATCGACATTGACATTGACATTAACATAAGCATGAACATTAACCTTAACATGTCCTGCTGATCGTCATTGACATCGACTTTGACATTGACATTATCATTGACATTGACATCGACATTGACATTAACATAAGCATAAACATTAACATGTCCTGCTGATCGTCATTGACATCGACTTTGACATTGACATTGACATTATCATTGACATTAACATAAGCATAAACATTAACCTTAACATGTCCTGCTGATCGTCATTGACATCGACTTTGACATTGACATTATCATTGACATTGACATCGACATTGACATTAACATAAGCATAAACATTAACATTAACATGTCCTGCTGATCGTCATTGACATCGACTTTGACATTGACATTATCATTGACAATGACATCGACATTGACATTGACATTAACATAAGCATAAACATTAACATTAACATGTCCTGCTGATCGTCATTGACATCGACTTTGACATTGACATTATCATTGACATTATCTGACATTGACATCGACATCGACATTGACATTGACATTAACATAAGCATAAACATTAACATTAAACTGTCCTGCTGATCGTCATTGACATCGACTTTGACATTGACATTGACATTATCAATGACATTGACATCGACATTGACATTAACATAAGCATAAACATTAACATGTCCTGCTGATCGACATTGACATTAACATAAGCATGTTGTTATAAACATTAACATTAACATGTCCTGCTGATCGTCATTGACATTAACATTGACATTATCTGACATTGACATCGACATTGACATTGACATTAACATAAGCATAAACATTAACATTAACATGTCCTGCTGATCGTCATTGACATCGACTTTGACATTGACATTATCATTGACATTGACATCGACATCGACATTGACATTAACATAAGCATAAACATTAACATTAACATGTCCTGCTGATGGTCATTGACATCCACTTTGACATTGACATTATCATTGACATTGACATCGACATTAACATAAGCATGAACATTAACCTTAACATGTCCTGCTGATCGTCATTGACATCGACTTTGACATTGACATTATCATTGACATTGACATCGACATTGACATTAACATAAGCATAAACATTAACATTAACATGTCCTGCTGATAGTCATTGACATCGACTTTGACATTGACATTATCATTGACATTGACATCGACATTGACATTAACATAAGCATGAACATTAACCTTAACATGTCCTGCTGATCGTCATTGACATCGACTTTGACATTGACATTATCATTGACATTGACATCGACATTGACATTAACATAAGCATGAACATTAACATTAACATGTCCTGCTGATCGTCATTGACATCGACTTTGACATTGAAATTGACATTATCATTGACATTGACATTAACATAAGCATAAACATTAACCTTAACATGTCCTGCTGATCGTCATTGACATCGACTTTGACATTGACATTATCATTGACATTGACATCGACATTGACATTAACATTTTTTCAAAAATTTCTTCCAACTACAAATGTTATGACATATTTGAAAAGAGCTCTATCGATACCTTAGTTAAGTTTTTTCAAATTTCGCTTATTTTTGCGATAAAATCAATATTAGCGGAGATACAGCCACTTTTCTAAAAAAGTTTATTATGGAAGTAATATTTCTATTATTAATACGAATACTGCAGGACTTGCATCCATCCTAACATTTGTATGGATTTTTTCAAAAATTTCTTCCAACTACAAATGTTTTGACATATTTGAAAAGAGCACTACCGATACTTTAGTTAAGTTTTTTCAAATTTCGCTTATTTTTGCGATAAAATCAATATTAGCGGAGATACAGCCACTTTTCTAAAAAAGTTTATTATGGAAGTAATATTTCTATTATTAATACGAATACTGCAGGACTTGCATCCATCCTAACATTTGTATGGATTTTTTCAAAAATTTCTTCCAACTACAAATGTTTTGACATATTTGAAAAGAGCACTATCGATACCTTAGTTAAGTTTTTTCAAATTTCGCTTATTTTTGCGATAAAATCAATATTAGCGGAGATACAGCCACTTTTCTAAAAAAGTTTATTATGGAAGTAATATTTCTATTATTAATACGAATACTGCAGGACTTGCATCCATCCTAACATTTGTATGGATTTTTTCAAAAATTTCTTCCAACTACAAATGTTATGACATATTTGAAAAGAGCACTATCGATACCTTAGTTAAGTTTTTTCAAATTTCGCTTATTTTTGCGATAAAATCAATATTAGCGGAGATACAGCCACTTTTCTAAAAAAGTTTATTATGGAAGTAATATTTCTATTATTAATACGAATACTGCAGGACTTGCATCCATCCTAACATTTGTATGGATTTTTTCAAAAATTTCTTCCAACTACAAATGTTATGACATATTTGAAAAGAGCACTATCGATACCTTAGTTAAGTTTTTTCAAATTTCGCTTATTTTTGCGATAAAATCAATATTAGCGGAGATACAGCCACTTTTCTAAAAAAGTTTATTATGGAAGTAATATTTCTATTATTAATACGAATACTGCAGGACTTGCATCCATCCTAACATTTGTATGGATTTTTTCAAAAATTTCTTCCAACTACAAATGTTATGACATATTTGAAAAGAGCACTATCGATACCTTAGTTAAGTTTTTTCAAATTTCGCTTATTTTTGCGATAAAATCAATATTAGCGGAGATACAGCCACTTTTCTAAAAAAGTTTATTATGGAAGTAGTATTTCTATTATTAATACGAATACTGCAGGACTTGCATCCATCCTAACATTTGTATGGATTTTTTCAAAAATTTCTTCCAACTACAAATGTTATGACATATTTGAAAAGAGCACTATCGATACCTTAGTTAAGTTTTTTCAAATTTCGCTTATTTTTGCGATAAAATCAATATTAGCGGAGATACAGCCACTTTTCTAAAAAAGTTTATTATGGAAGTAATATTTCTATTATTAATACGAATACTGCAGGACTTGCATCCATCCTAACATTTGTATGGATTTTTTCAAAAATTTCTTCCAACTACAAATGTTATGACATATTTGAAAAGAGCACTATCGATACCTTAGTTAAGTTTTTTCAAATTTCGCTTATTTTTGCGATAAAATCAATATTAGCGGAGATACAGCCACTTTTCTAAAAAAGTTTATTATGGAAGTAATATTTCTATTATTAATACGAATACTGCAGGACTTGCATCCATCCTAACATTTGTATGGATTTTTTCAAAAATTTCTTCCAACTACAAATGTTTTGACATATTTGAAAAGAGCACTACCGATACCTTAGTTAAGTTTTTTCAAATTTCGCTTATTTTTGCGATAAAATCAATATTAGCGGAGATACAGCCACTTTTCTAAAAAAGTTTATTATGGAAGTAATATTTCTATTATTAATACGAATACTGCAGGACTTGCATCCATCCTAACATTTGTATGGATTTTTTCAAAAATTTCTTCCAACTACAAATGTTTTGACATATTTGAAAAGAGCACTATCGATACCTTAGTTAAGTTTTTTCAAATTTCGCTTATTTTTGCGATAAAATCAATATTAGCGGAGATACAGCCACTTTTCTAAAAAAGTTTATTATGGAAGTAATATTTCTATTATTAATACGAATACTGCAGGACTTGCATCCATCCTAACATTTGTATGGATTTTTTCAAAAATTTCTTCCAACTACAAATGTTTTGACATATTTGAAAAGAGCACTACCGATACTTTAGTTAAGTTTTTTCAAATTTCGCTTATTTTTGCGATAAAATCAATATTAGCGGAGATACAGCCACTTTTCTAAAAAAGTTTATTATGGAAGTAATATTTCTATTATTAATACGAATACTGCAGGACTTGCATCCATCCTAACATTTGTATGGATTTTTTCAAAAATTTCTTCCAACTACAAATGTTTTGACATATTTGAAAAGAGCACTATCGATACCTTAGTTAAGTTTTTTCAAATTTCGCTTATTTTTGCGATAAAATCAATATTAGCGGAGATACAGCCACTTTTCTAAAAAAGTTTATTATGGAAGTAATATTTCTATTATTAATACGAATACTGCAGGACTTGCATCCATCCTAACATTTGTATGGATTTTTTCAAAAATTTCTTCCAACTACAAATGTTTTGACATATTTGAAAAGAGCACTACCGATACTTTAGTTAAGTTTTTTCAAATTTCGCTTATTTTTGCGATAAAATCAATATTAGCGGAGATACAGCCACTTTTCTAAAAAAGTTTATTATGGAAGTAATATTTCTATTATTAATACGAATACTGCAGGACTTGCATCCATCCTAACATTTGTATGGATTTTTTCAAAAATTTCTTCCAACTACAAATGTTTTGACATATTTGAAAAGAGCACTATCGATACCTTAGTTAAGTTTTTTCAAATTTCGCTTATTTTTGCGATAAAATCAATATTAGCGGAGATACAGCCACTTTTCTAAAAAAGTTTATTATGGAAGTAATATTTCTATTATTAATACGAATACTGCAGGACTTGCATCCATCCTAACATTTGTATGGATTTTTTCAAAAATTTCTTCCAACTACAAATGTTATGACATATTTGAAAAGAGCACTATCGATACCTTAGTTAAGTTTTTTCAAATTTCGCTTATTTTTGCGATAAAATCAATATTAGCGGAGATACAGCCACTTTTCTAAAAAAGTTTATTATGGAAGTAATATTTCTATTATTAATACGAATACTGCAGGACTTGCATCCATCCTAACATTTGTATGGATTTTTTCAAAAATTTCTTCCAACTACAAATGTTATGACATATTTGAAAAGAGCACTATCGATACCTTAGTTAAGTTTTTTCAAATTTCGCTTATTTTTGCGATAAAATCAATATTAGCGGAGATACAGCCACTTTTCTAAAAAAGTTTATTATGGAAGTAATATTTCTATTATTAATACGAATACTGCAGGACTTGCATCCATCCTAACATTTGTATGGATTTTTTCAAAAATTTCTTCCAACTACAAATGTTATGACATATTTGAAAAGAGCACTATCGATACCTTAGTTAAGTTTTTTCAAATTTCGCTTATTTTTGCGATAAAATCAATATTAGCGGAGATACAGCCACTTTTCTAAAAAAGTTTATTATGGAAGTAATATTTCTATTATTAATACGAATACTGCAGGACTTGCATCCATCCTAACATTTGTATGGATTTTTTCAAAAATTTCTTCCAACTACAAATGTTTTGACATATTTGAAAAGAGCACTACCGATACCTTAGTTAAGTTTTTTCAAATTTCGCTTATTTTTGCGATAAAATCAATATTAGCGGAGATACAGCCACTTTTCTAAAAAAGTTTATTATGGAAGTAATATTTCTATTATTAATACGAATACTGCAGGACTTGCATCCATCCTAACATTTGTATGGATTTTTTCAAAAATTTCTTCCAACTACAAATGTTTTGACATATTTGAAAAGAGCACTATCGATACCTTAGTTAAGTTTTTTCAAATTTCGCTTATTTTTGCGATAAAATCAATATTAGCGGAGATACAGCCACTTTTCTAAAAAAGTTTATTATGGAAGTAATATTTCTATTATTAATACGAATACTGCAGGACTTGCATCCATCCTAACATTTGTATGGATTTTTTCAAAAATTTCTTCCAACTACAAATGTTTTGACATATTTGAAAAGAGCACTACCGATACCTTAGTTAAGTTTTTTCAAATTTCGCTTATTTTTGCGATAAAATCAATATTAGCGGAGATACAGCCACTTTTCTAAAAAAGTTTATTATGGAAGTAATATTTCTATTATTAATACGAATACTGCAGGACTTGCATCCATCCTAACATTTGTATGGATTTTTTCAAAAATTTCTTCCAACTACAAATGTTTTGACATATTTGAAAAGAGCACTACCGATACCTTAGTTAAGTTTTTTCAAATTTCGCTTATTTTTGCGATAAAATCAATATTAGCGGAGATACAGCCACTTTTCTAAAAAAGTTTATTATGGAAGTAATATTTCTATTATTAATACGAATACTGCAGGACTTGCATCCATCCTAACATTTGTATGGATTTTTTCAAAAATTTCTTCCAACTACAAATGTTTTGACATATTTGAAAAGAGCACTACCGATACCTTAGTTAAGTTTTTTCAAATTTCGCTTATTTTTGCGATAAAATCAATATTAGCGGAGATACAGCCACTTTTCTAAAAAAGTTTATTATGGAAGTAATATTTCTATTATTAATACGAATACTGCAGGACTTGCATCCATCCTAACATTTGTATGGATTTTTTCAAAAATTTCTTCCAACTACAAATGTTTTGACATATTTGAAAAGAGCACTACCGATACCTTAGTTAAGTTTTTTCAAATTTCGCTTATTTTTGCGATAAAATCAATATTAGCGGAGATACAGCCACTTTTCTAAAAAAGTTTATTATGGAAGTAATATTTCTATTATTAATACGAATACTGCAGGACTTGCATCCATCCTAACATTTGTATGGATTTTTTCAAAAATTTCTTCCAACTACAAATGTTTTGACATATTTGAAAAGAGCACTACCGATACCTTAGTTAAGTTTTTTCAAATTTCGCTTATTTTTGCGATAAAATCAATATTAGCGGAGATACAGCCACTTTTCTAAAAAAGTTTATTATGGAAGTAATATTTCTATTATTAATACGAATACTGCAGGACTTGCATCCATCCTAACATTTGTATGGATTTTTTCAAAAATTTCTTCCAACTACAAATGTTTTGACATATTTGAAAAGAGCACTATCGATACCTTAGTTAAGTTTTTTCAAATTTCGCTTATTTTTGCGATAAAATCAATATTAGCGGAGATACAGCCACTTTTCTAAAAAAGTTTATTATGGAAGTAATATTTCTATTATTAATACGAATACTGCAGGACTTGCATCCATCCTAACATTTGTATGGATTTTTTCAAAAATTTCTTCCAACTACAAATGTTTTGACATATTTGAAAAGAGCACTATCGATACCTTAGTTAAGTTTTTTCAAATTTCGCTTATTTTTGCGATAAAATCAATATTAGCGGAGATACAGCCACTTTTCTAAAAAAGTTTATTATGGAAGTAATATTTCTATTATTAATACGAATACTGCAGGACTTGCATCCATCCTAACATTTGTATGGATTTTTTCAAAAATTTCTTCCAACTACAAATGTTTTGACATATTTGAAAAGAGCACTACCGATACCTTAGTTAAGTTTTTTCAAATTTCGCTTATTTTTGCGATAAAATCAATATTAGCGGAGATACAGCCACTTTTCTAAAAAAGTTTATTATGGAAGTAATATTTCTATTATTAATACGAATACTGCAGGACTTGCATCCATCCTAACATTTGTATGGATTTTTTCAAAAATTTCTTCCAACTACAAATGTTTTGACATATTTGAAAAGAGCACTACCGATACCTTAGTTAAGTTTTTTCAAATTTCGCTTATTTTTGCGATAAAATCAATATTAGCGGAGATACAGCCACTTTTCTAAAAAAGTTTATTATGGAAGTAATATTTCTATTATTAATACGAATACTGCAGGACTTGCATCCATCCTAACATTTGTATGGATTTTTTCAAAAATTTCTTCCAACTACAAATGTTTTGACATATTTGAAAAGAGCACTACCGATACCTTAGTTAAGTTTTTTCAAATTTCGCTTATTTTTGCGATAAAATCAATATTAGCGGAGATACAGCCACTTTTCTAAAAAAGTTTATTATGGAAGTAATATTTCTATTATTAATACGAATACTGCAGGACTTGCATCCATCCTAACATTTGTATGGATTTTTTCAAAAATTTCTTCCAACTACAAATGTTTTGACATATTTGAAAAGAGCACTACCGATACCTTAGTTAAGTTTTTTCAAATTTCGCTTATTTTTGCGATAAAATCAATATTAGCGGAGATACAGCCACTTTTCTAAAAAAGTTTATTATGGAAGTAATATTTCTATTATTAATACGAATACTGCAGGACTTGCATCCATCCTAACATTTGTATGGATTTTTTCAAAAATTTCTTCCAACTACAAATGTTTTGACATATTTGAAAAGAGCACTACCGATACCTTAGTTAAGTTTTTTCAAATTTCGCTTATTTTTGCGATAAAATCAATATTAGCGGAGATACAGCCACTTTTCTAAAAAAGTTTATTATGGAAGTAATATTTCTATTATTAATACGAATACTGCAGGACTTGCATCCATCCTAACATTTGTATGGATTTTTTCAAAAATTTCTTCCAACTACAAATGTTTTGACATATTTGAAAAGAGCACTATCGATACCTTAGTTAAGTTTTTTCAAATTTCGCTTATTTTTGCGATAAAATCAATATTAGCGGAGATACAGCCACTTTTCTAAAAAAGTTTATTATGGAAGTAATATTTCTATTATTAATACGAATACTGCAGGACTTGCATCCATCCTAACATTTGTATGGATTTTTTCAAAAATTTCTTCCAACTACAAATGTTTTGACATATTTGAAAAGAGCACTACCGATACCTTAGTTAAGTTTTTTCAAATTTCGCTTATTTTTGCGATAAAATCAATATTAGCGGAGATACAGCCACTTTTCTAAAAAAGTTTATTATGGAAGTAATATTTCTATTATTAATACGAATACTGCAGGACTTGCATCCATCCTAACATTTGTATGGATTTTTTCAAAAATTTCTTCCAACTACAAATGTTTTGACATATTTGAAAAGAGCACTATCGATACCTTAGTTAAGTTTTTTCAAATTTCGCTTATTTTTGCGATAAAATCAATATTAGCGGAGATACAGCCACTTTTCTAAAAAAGTTTATTATGGAAGTAATATTTCTATTATTAATACGAATACTGCAGGACTTGCATCCATCCTAACATTTGTATGGATTTTTTCAAAAATTTCTTCCAACTACAAATGTTTTGACATATTTGAAAAGAGCACTACCGATACCTTAGTTAAGTTTTTTCAAATTTCGCTTATTTTTGCGATAAAATCAATATTAGCGGAGATACAGCCACTTTTCTAAAAAAGTTTATTATGGAAGTAATATTTCTATTATTAATACGAATACTGCAGGACTTGCATCCATCCTAACATTTGTATGGATTTTTTCAAAAATTTCTTCCAACTACAAATGTTTTGACATATTTGAAAAGAGCACTATCGATACCTTAGTTAAGTTTTTTCAAATTTCGCTTATTTTTGCGATAAAATCAATATTAGCGGAGATACAGCCACTTTTCTAAAAAAGTTTATTATGGAAGTAATATTTCTATTATTAATACGAATACTGCAGGACTTGCATCCATCCTAACATTTGTATGGATTTTTTCAAAAATTTCTTCCAACTACAAATGTTTTGACATATTTGAAAAGAGCACTACCGATACCTTAGTTAAGTTTTTTCAAATTTCGCTTATTTTTGCGATAAAATCAATATTAGCGGAGATACAGCCACTTTTCTAAAAAAGTTTATTATGGAAGTAATATTTCTATTATTAATACGAATACTGCAGGACTTGCATCCATCCTAACATTTGTATGGATTTTTTCAAAAATTTCTTCCAACTACAAATGTTTTGACATATTTGAAAAGAGCACTACCGATACCTTAGTTAAGTTTTTTCAAATTTCGCTTATTTTTGCGATAAAATCAATATTAGCGGAGATACAGCCACTTTTCTAAAAAAGTTTATTATGGAAGTAATATTTCTATTATTAATACGAATACTGCAGGACTTGCATCCATCCTAACATTTGTATGGATTTTTTCAAAAATTTCTTCCAACTACAAATGTTTTGACATATTTGAAAAGAGCACTACCGATACCTTAGTTAAGTTTTTTCAAATTTCGCTTATTTTTGCGATAAAATCAATATTAGCGGAGATACAGCCACTTTTCTAAAAAAGTTTATTATGGAAGTAATATTTCTATTATTAATACGAATACTGCAGGACTTGCATCCATCCTAACATTTGTATGGATTTTTTCAAAAATTTCTTCCAACTACAAATGTTTTGACATATTTGAAAAGAGCACTACCGATACCTTAGTTAAGTTTTTTCAAATTTCGCTTATTTTTGCGATAAAATCAATATTAGCGGAGATACAGCCACTTTTCTAAAAAAGTTTATTATGGAAGTAATATTTCTATTATTAATACGAATACTGCAGGACTTGCATCCATCCTAACATTTGTATGGATTTTTTCAAAAATTTCTTCCAACTACAAATGTTTTGACATATTTGAAAAGAGCACTACCGATACCTTAGTTAAGTTTTTTCAAATTTCGCTTATTTTTGCGATAAAATCAATATTAGCGGAGATACAGCCACTTTTCTAAAAAAGTTTATTATGGAAGTAATATTTCTATTATTAATACGAATACTGCAGGACTTGCATCCATCCTAACATTTGTATGGATTTTTTCAAAAATTTCTTCCAACTACAAATGTTTTGACATATTTGAAAAGAGCACTATCGATACCTTAGTTAAGTTTTTTCAAATTTCGCTTATTTTTGCGATAAAATCAATATTAGCGGAGATACAGCCACTTTTCTAAAAAAGTTTATTATGGAAGTAATATTTCTATTATTAATACGAATACTGCAGGACTTGCATCCATCCTAACATTTGTATGGATTTTTTCAAAAATTTCTTCCAACTACAAATGTTTTGACATATTTGAAAAGAGCACTATCGATACCTTAGTTAAGTTTTTTCAAATTTCGCTTATTTTTGCGATAAAATCAATATTAGCGGAGATACAGCCACTTTTCTAAAAAAGTTTATTATGGAAGTAATATTTCTATTATTAATACGAATACTGCAGGACTTGCATCCATCCTAACATTTGTATGGATTTTTTCAAAAATTTCTTCCAACTACAAATGTTTTGACATATTTGAAAAGAGCACTACCGATACCTTAGTTAAGTTTTTTCAAATTTCGCTTATTTTTGCGATAAAATCAATATTAGCGGAGATACAGCCACTTTTCTAAAAAAGTTTATTATGGAAGTAATATTTCTATTATTAATACGAATACTGCAGGACTTGCATCCATCCTAACATTTGTATGGATTTTTTCAAAAATTTCTTCCAACTACAAATGTTTTGACATATTTGAAAAGAGCACTACCGATACCTTAGTTAAGTTTTTTCAAATTTCGCTTATTTTTGCGATAAAATCAATATTAGCGGAGATACAGCCACTTTTCTAAAAAAGTTTATTATGGAAGTAATATTTCTATTATTAATACGAATACTGCAGGACTTGCATCCATCCTAACATTTGTATGGATTTTTTCAAAAATTTCTTCCAACTACAAATGTTTTGACATATTTGAAAAGAGCACTACCGATACCTTAGTTAAGTTTTTTCAAATTTCGCTTATTTTTGCGATAAAATCAATATTAGCGGAGATACAGCCACTTTTCTAAAAAAGTTTATTATGGAAGTAATATTTCTATTATTAATACGAATACTGCAGGACTTGCATCCATCCTAACATTTGTATGGATTTTTTCAAAAATTTCTTCCAACTACAAATGTTTTGACATATTTGAAAAGAGCACTACCGATACCTTAGTTAAGTTTTTTCAAATTTCGCTTATTTTTGCGATAAAATCAATATTAGCGGAGATACAGCCACTTTTCTAAAAAAGTTTATTATGGAAGTAATATTTCTATTATTAATACGAATACTGCAGGACTTGCATCCATCCTAACATTTGTATGGATTTTTTCAAAAATTTCTTCCAACTACAAATGTTTTGACATATTTGAAAAGAGCACTACCGATACCTTAGTTAAGTTTTTTCAAATTTCGCTTATTTTTGCGATAAAATCAATATTAGCGGAGATACAGCCACTTTTCTAAAAAAGTTTATTATGGAAGTAATATTTCTATTATTAATACGAATACTGCAGGACTTGCATCCATCCTAACATTTGTATGGATTTTTTCAAAAATTTCTTCCAACTACAAATGTTTTGACATATTTGAAAAGAGCACTATCGATACCTTAGTTAAGTTTTTTCAAATTTCGCTTATTTTTGCGATAAAATCAATATTAGCGGAGATACAGCCACTTTTCTAAAAAAGTTTATTATGGAAGTAATATTTCTATTATTAATACGAATACTGCAGGACTTGCATCCATCCTAACATTTGTATGGATTTTTTCAAAAATTTCTTCCAACTACAAATGTTTTGACATATTTGAAAAGAGCACTACCGATACCTTAGTTAAGTTTTTTCAAATTTCGCTTATTTTTGCGATAAAATCAATATTAGCGGAGATACAGCCACTTTTCTAAAAAAGTTTATTATGGAAGTAATATTTCTATTATTAATACGAATACTGCAGGACTTGCATCCATCCTAACATTTGTATGGATTTTTTCAAAAATTTCTTCCAACTACAAATGTTTTGACATATTTGAAAAGAGCACTATCGATACCTTAGTTAAGTTTTTTCAAATTTCGCTTATTTTTGCGATAAAATCAATATTAGCGGAGATACAGCCACTTTTCTAAAAAAGTTTATTATGGAAGTAATATTTCTATTATTAATACGAATACTGCAGGACTTGCATCCATCCTAACATTTGTATGGATTTTTTCAAAAATTTCTTCCAACTACAAATGTTTTGACATATTTGAAAAGAGCACTACCGATACTTTAGTTAAGTTTTTTCAAATTTCGCTTATTTTTGCGATAAAATCAATATTAGCGGAGATACAGCCACTTTTCTAAAAAAGTTTATTATGGAAGTAATATTTCTATTATTAATACGAATACTGCAGGACTTGCATCCATCCTAACATTTGTATGGATTTTTTCAAAAATTTCTTCCAACTACAAATGTTTTGACATATTTGAAAAGAGCACTATCGATACCTTAGTTAAGTTTTTTCAAATTTCGCTTATTTTTGCGATAAAATCAATATTAGCGGAGATACAGCCACTTTTCTAAAAAAGTTTATTATGGAAGTAATATTTCTATTATTAATACGAATACTGCAGGACTTGCATCCATCCTAACATTTGTATGGATTTTTTCAAAAATTTCTTCCAACTACAAATGTTATGACATATTTGAAAAGAGCACTATCGATACCTTAGTTAAGTTTTTTCAAATTTCGCTTATTTTTGCGATAAAATCAATATTAGCGGAGATACAGCCACTTTTCTAAAAAAGTTTATTATGGAAGTAATATTTCTATTATTAATACGAATACTGCAGGACTTGCATCCATCCTAACATTTGTATGGATTTTTTCAAAAATTTCTTCCAACTACAAATGTTATGACATATTTGAAAAGAGCACTACCGATACTTTAGTTAAGTTTTTTCAAATTTCGCTTATTTTTGCGATAAAATCAATATTAGCGGAGATACAGCCACTTTTCTAAAAAAGTTTATTATGGAAGTAATATTTCTATTATTAATACGAATACTGCAGGACTTGCATCCATCCTAACATTTGTATGGATTTTTTCAAAAATTTCTTCCAACTACAAATGTTATGACATATTTGAAAAGAGCACTATCGATACCTTAGTTAAGTTTTTTCAAATTTCGCTTATTTTTGCGATAAAATCAATATTAGCGGAGATACAGCCACTTTTCTAAAAAAGTTTATTATGGAAGTAATATTTCTATTATTAATACGAATACTGCAGGACTTGCATCCATCCTAACATTTGTATGGATTTTTTCAAAAATTTCTTCCAACTACAAATGTTATGACATATTTGAAAAGAGCACTACCGATACTTTAGTTAAGTTTTTTCAAATTTCGCTTATTTTTGCGATAAAATCAATATTAGCGGAGATACAGCCACTTTTCTAAAAAAGTTTATTATGGAAGTAATATTTCTATTATTAATACGAATACTGCAGGACTTGCATCCATCCTAACATTTGTATGGATTTTTTCAAAAATTTCTTCCAACTACAAATGTTTTGACATATTTGAAAAGAGCACTATCGATACCTTAGTTAAGTTTTTTCAAATTTCGCTTATTTTTGCGATAAAATCAATATTAGCGGAGATACAGCCACTTTTCTAAAAAAGTTTATTATGGAAGTAATATTTCTATTATTAATACGAATACTGCAGGACTTGCATCCATCCTAACATTTGTATGGATTTTTTCAAAAATTTCTTCCAACTACAAATGTTTTGACATATTTGAAAAGAGCACTACCGATACCTTAGTTAAGTTTTTTCAAATTTCGCTTATTTTTGCGATAAAATCAATATTAGCGGAGATACAGCCACTTTTCTAAAAAAGTTTATTATGGAAGTAATATTTCTATTATTAATACGAATACTGCAGGACTTGCATCCATCCTAACATTTGTATGGATTTTTTCAAAAATTTCTTCCAACTACAAATGTTTTGACATATTTGAAAAGAGCACTACCGATACCTTAGTTAAGTTTTTCAAATTTCGCTTATTTTTGCGATAAAATCAATATTAGCGGAGATACAGCCACTTTTCTAAAAAAGTTTATTATGGAAGTAATATTTCTATTATTAATACGAATACTGCAGGACTTGCATCCATCCTAACATTTGTATGGATTTTTTCAAAAATTTCTTCCAACTACAAATGTTTTGACATATTTGAAAAGAGCACTACCGATACCTTAGTTAAGTTTTTTCAAATTTCGCTTATTTTTGCGATAAAATCAATATTAGCGGAGATACAGCCACTTTTCTAAAAAAGTTTATTATGGAAGTAATATTTCTATTATTAATACGAATACTGCAGGACTTGCATCCATCCTAACATTTGTATGGATTTTTTCAAAAATTTCTTCCAACTACAAATGTTTTGACATATTTGAAAAGAGCACTACCGATACCTTAGTTAAGTTTTTTCAAATTTCGCTTATTTTTGCGATAAAATCAATATTAGCGGAGATACAGCCACTTTTCTAAAAAAGTTTATTATGGAAGTAATATTTCTATTATTAATACGAATACTGCAGGACTTGCATCCATCCTAACATTTGTATGGATTTTTTCAAAAATTTCTTCCAACTACAAATGTTTTGACATATTTGAAAAGAGCACTACCGATACCTTAGTTAAGTTTTTTCAAATTTCGCTTATTTTTGCGATAAAATCAATATTAGCGGAGATACAGCCACTTTTCTAAAAAAGTTTATTATGGAAGTAATATTTCTATTATTAATACGAATACTGCAGGACTTGCATCCATCCTAACATTTGTATGGATTTTTTCAAAAATTTCTTCCAACTACAAATGTTTTGACATATTTGAAAAGAGCACTACCGATACCTTAGTTAAGTTTTTTCAAATTTCGCTTATTTTTGCGATAAAATCAATATTAGCGGAGATACAGCCACTTTTCTAAAAAAGTTTATTATGGAAGTAATATTTCTATTAATTAATACGAATACTGCAGGACTTGCATCCATCCTAACATTTGTATGGATTTTTTCAAAAATTTCTTCCAACTACAAATGTTTTGACATATTTGAAAAGAGCACTACCGATACCTTAGTTAAGTTTTTTCAAATTTCGCTTATTTTTGCGATAAAATCAATATTAGCGGAGATACAGCCACTTTTCTAAAAAAGTTTATTATGGAAGTAATATTTCTATTATTAATACGAATACTGCAGGACTTGCATCCATCCTAACATTTGTATGGATTTTTTCAAAAATTTCTTCCAACTACAAATGTTTTGACATATTTGAAAAGAGCACTACCGATACCTTAGTTAAGTTTTTTCAAATTTCGCTTATTTTTGCGATAAAATCAATATTAGCGGAGATACAGCCACTTTTCTAAAAAAGTTTATTATGGAAGTAATATTTCTATTATTAATACGAATACTGCAGGACTTGCATCCATCCTAACATTTGTATGGATTTTTTCAAAAATTTCTTCCAACTACAAATGTTTTGACATATTTGAAAAGAGCACTACCGATACCTTAGTTAAGTTTTTTCAAATTTCGCTTATTTTTGCGATAAAATCAATATTAGCGGAGATACAGCCACTTTTCTAAAAAAGTTTATTATGGAAGTAATATTTCTATTATTAATACGAATACTGCAGGACTTGCATCCATCCTAACATTTGTATGGATTTTTTCAAAAATTTCTTCCAACTACAAATGTTTTGACATATTTGAAAAGAGCACTACCGATACCTTAGTTAAGTTTTTTCAAATTTCGCTTATTTTTGCGATAAAATCAATATTAGCGGAGATACAGCCACTTTTCTAAAAAAGTTTATTATGGAAGTAATATTTCTATTATTAATACGAATACTGCAGGACTTGCATCCATCCTAACATTTGTATGGATTTTTTCAAAAATTTCTTCCAACTACAATGGTTTTGACATATTTGAAAAGAGCACTATCGATACCTTAGTTAAGTTTTTTCAAATTTCGCTTATTTTTGCGATAAAATCAATATTAGCGGAGATACAGCCACTTTTCTAAAAAAGTTTATTATGGAAGTAATATTTTTATTATTAATACGAATACTGCAAGACTTGCATCCATCCTAACATTTGTATGGATTTTTTCAAAAATTTCTTCCAACTACAATGGTTTTGACATATTTGAAAAGAGCACTACCGATACCTTAGTTAAGTTTTTTCAAATTTCGCTTATTTTTGCGATAAAATCAATATTAGCGGAGATACAGCCACTTTTCTAAAAAAGTTTATTATGGAAGTAATATTGCTATTATTAATACGAATACTGCAGGACTTGCATCCATCCTAACATTTGTATGGATTTTTTCAAAAATTTCTTCCAACTACAATGGTTTTGACATATTTGAAAAGTGCACTATCGATACCTTAGTTAAGTTTTTTCAAATTTCGCTTATTTTTGCGATAAAATCAATATTAGCGGAGATACAGCCACTTTTCTAAAAAAGTTTATTATGGAAGTAATATTGCTATTATTAATACGAATACTGCAGGACTTGCATCCATCCTAACATTTGTATGGATTTTTTCAAAAATTTCTTCCAACTACAATGGTTTTGACATATTTGAAAAGTGCACTATCGATACCTTAGTTAAGTTTTTTCAAATTTCGCTTATTTTTGCGATAAAATCAATATTAGCGGAGATACAGCCACTTTTCTAAAAAAGTTTATTATGGAAGTAATATTGCTATTATTAATACGAATACTGCAGGACTTGCATCCATCCTAACATTTGTATGGATTTTTTCAAAAATTTCTTCCAACTACAATGGTTTTGACATATTTGAAAAGTGCACTATCGATACCTTAGTTAAGTTTTTTCAAATTTCGCTTATTTTTGCGATAAAATCAATATTAGCGGAGATACAGCCACTTTTCTAAAAAAGTTTATTATGGAAGTAATATTGCTATTATTAATACGAATACTGCAGGACTTGCATCCATCCTAACATTTGTATGGATTTTTTCAAAAATTTCTTCCAACTACAATGGTTTTGACATATTTGAAAAGAGCACTACCGATACCTTAGTTAAGTTTTTTCAAATTTCGCTTATTTTTGCGATAAAATCAATATTAGCGGAGATACAGCCACTTTTCTAAAAAAGTTTATTATGGAAGTAATATTGCTATTATTAATACGAATACTGCAGGACTTGCATCCATCCTAACATTTGTATGGATTTTTTCAAAAATTTCTTCCAACTACAATGGTTTTGACATATTTGAAAAGTGCACTATCGATACCTTAGTTAAGTTTTTTCAAATTTCGCTTATTTTTGCGATAAAATCAATATTAGCGGAGATACAGCCACTTTTCTAAAAAAGTTTATTATGGAAGTAATATTGCTATTATTAATACGAATACTGCAGGACTTGCATCCATCCTAACATTTGTATGGATTTTTTCAAAAATTTCTTCCAACTACAATGGTTTTGACATATTTGAAAAGAGCACTACCGATACCTTAGTTAAGTTTTTTCAAATTTCGCTTATTTTTGCGATAAAATCAATATTAGCGGAGATACAGCCACTTTTCTAAAAAAGTTTATTATGGAAGTAATATTGCTATTATTAATACGAATACTGCAGGACTTGCATCCATCCTAACATTTGTATGGATTTTTTCAAAAATTTCTTCCAACTACAATGGTTTTGACATATTTGAAAAGTGCACTATCGATACCTTAGTTAAGTTTTTTCAAATTTCGCTTATTTTTGCGATAAAATCAATATTAGCGGAGATACAGCCACTTTTCTAAAAAAGTTTATTATGGAAGTAATATTGCTATTATTAATACGAATACTGCAGGACTTGCATCCATCCTAACATTTGTATGGATTTTTTCAAAAATTTCTTCCAACTACAATGGTTTTGACATATTTGAAAAGTGCACTATCGATACCTTAGTTAAGTTTTTTCAAATTTCGCTTATTTTTGCGATAAAATCAATATTAGCGGAGATACAGCCACTTTTCTAAAAAAGTTTATTATGGAAGTAATATTGCTATTATTAATACGAATACTGCAGGACTTGCATCCATCCTAACATTTGTATGGATTTTTTCAAAAATTTCTTCCAACTACAATGGTTTTGACATATTTGAAAAGTGCACTATCGATACCTTAGTTAAGTTTTTTCAAATTTCGCTTATTTTTGCGATAAAATCAATATTAGCGGAGATACAGCCACTTTTCTAAAAAAGTTTATTATGGAAGTAATATTGCTATTATTAATACGAATACTGCAGGACTTGCATCCATCCTAACATTTGTATGGATTTTTTCAAAAATTTCTTCCAACTACAATGGTTTTGACATATTTGAAAAGTGCACTATCGATACCTTAGTTAAGTTTTTTCAAATTTCGCTTATTTTTGCGATAAAATCAATATTAGCGGAGATACAGCCACTTTTCTAAAAAAGTTTATTATGGAAGTAATATTGCTATTATTAATACGAATACTGCAGGACTTGCATCCATCCTAACATTTGTATGGATTTTTTCAAAAATTTCTTCCAACTACAATGGTTTTGACATATTTGAAAAGTGCACTATCGATACCTTAGTTAAGTTTTTTCAAATTTCGCTTATTTTTGCGATAAAATCAATATTAGCGGAGATACAGCCACTTTTCTAAAAAAGTTTATTATGGAAGTAATATTTCTATTATTAATAAGAATACTGCAGGACTTGCATCCATCCTAACATTTGTATGGATTTTTTCAAAAATTTCTTCCAACTACAATGGTTTTGACATATTTGAAAAGTGCACTATCGATACCTTAGTTAAGTTTTTTCAAATTTCGCTTATTTTTGCGATAAAATCAATATTAGCGGAGATACAGCCACTTTTCTAAAAAAGTTTATTATGGAAGTAATATTGCTATTATTAATACGAATACTGCAGGACTTGCATCCATCCTAACATTTGTATGGATTTTTTCAAAAATTTCTTCCAACTACAAATGTTATGACATATTTGAAAAGAGCACTATCGATACCTTAGTTAAGTTTTTTCAAATTTCGCTTATTTTTGCGATAAAATCAATATTAGCGGAGATACAGCCACTTTTCTAAAAAAGTTTATTATGGAAGTAATATTGCTATTATTAATACGAATACTGCAGGACTTGCATCCATCCTAACATTTGTATGGATTTTTTCAAAAATTTCTTCCAACTACAATGGTTTTGACATATTTGAAAAGTGCACTATCGATACCTTAGTTAAGTTTTTTCAAATTTCGCTTATTTTTGCGATAAAATCAATATTAGCGGAGATACAGCCACTTTTCTAAAAAAGTTTATTATGGAAGTAATATTGCTATTATTAATACGAATACTGCAGGACTTGCATCCATCCTAACATTTGTATGGATTTTTTCAAAAATTTCTTCCAACTACAATGGTTTTGACATATTTGAAAAGTGCACTATCGATACCTTAGTTAAGTTTTTTCAAATTTCGCTTATTTTTGCGATAAAATCAATATTAGCGGAGATACAGCCACTTTTCTAAAAAAGTTTATTATGGAAGTAATATTGCTATTATTAATACGAATACTGCAGGACTTGCATCCATCCTAACATTATGGATTTTTTCAAAAATTTCTTCCAACTACAATGGTTTTGACATATTTGAAAAGTGCACTATCGATACCTTAGTTAAGTTTTTTCAAATTTCGCTTATTTTTGCGATAAAATCAATATTAGCGGAGATACAGCCACTTTTCTAAAAAAGTTTATTATGGAAGTAATATTGCTATTATTAATACGAATACTGCAGGACTTGCATCCATCCTAACATTTGTATGGATTTTTTCAAAAATTTCTTCCAACTACAATGGTTTTGACATATTTGAAAAGAGCACTACCGATACCTTAGTTAAGTTTTTTCAAATTTCGCTTATTTTTGCGATAAAATCAATATTAGCGGAGATACAGCCACTTTTCTAAAAAAGTTTATTATGGAAGTAATATTGCTATTATTAATACGAATACTGCAGGACTTGCATCCATCCTAATATTTGTATGGATTTTTTCAAAAATTTCTTCCAACTACAATGGTTTTGACATATTTGAAAAGTGCACTATCGATACCTTAGTTAAGTTTTTTCAAATTTCGCTTATTTTTGCGATAAAATCAATATTAGCGGAGATACAGCCACTTTTCTAAAAAAGTTTATTATGGAAGTAATATTGCTATTATTAATACGAATACTGCAGGACTTGCATCCATCCTAACATTTGTATGGATTTTTTCAAAAATTTCTTCCAACTACAATGGTTTTGACATATTTGAAAAGTGCACTATCGATACCTTAGTTAAGTTTTTTCAAATTTCGCTTATTTTTGCGATAAAATCAATATTAGCGGAGATACAGCCACTTTTCTAAAAAAGTTTATTATGGAAGTAATATTTCTATTATTAATACGAATACTGCAGGACTTGCATCCATCCTAACATTTGTATGGATTTTTTCAAAAATTTCTTCCAACTACAAATGTTTTGACATATTTGAAAAGAGCACTACCGATACCTTAGTTAAGTTTTTTCAAATTTCGCTTATTTTTGCGATAAAATCAATATTAGCGGAGATACAGCCACTTTTCTAAAAAAGTTTATTATGGAAGTAATATTTCTATTATTAATACGAATACTGCAGGACTTGCATCCATCCTAACATTTGTATGGATTTTTTCAAAAATTTCTTCCAACTACAATGGTTTTGACATATTTGAAAAGAGCACTATCGATACCTTTGTTAAGTTTTTTCAAATTTCGCTTATTTTTGCGATAAAATCAATATTAGCGGAGATACAGCCACTTTTCTAAAAAAGTTTATTATGGAAGTAATATTTCTATTATTAATACGAATACTGCAGGACTTGCATCCATCCTAACATTTGTATGGATTTTTTCAAAAATTTCTTCCAACTACAATGGTTTTGACATATTTGAAAAGAGCACTATCGATACCTTAGTTAAGTTTTTTCAAATTTCGCTTATTTTTGCGATAAAATCAATATTAGCGGAGATACAGCCACTTTTCTAAAAAAGTTTATTATGGAAGTAATATTTCTATTATTAATACGAATACTGCAGGACTTGCATCCATCCTAACATTTGTATGGATTTTTTCAAAAATTTCTTCCAACTACAAATGTTATGACATATTTGAAAAGAGCACTATCGATACCTTAGTTAAGTTTTTTCAAATTTCGCTTATTTTTGCGATAAAATCAATATTAGCGGAGATACAGCCACTTTTCTAAAAAAGTTTATTATGGAAGTAATTAACATGTCCTGCTGATCGTCATTGACATCGACTTTGACATTGACATTGACATTATCAATGACATTGACATCGACATTGACATTAACATAAGCATAAACATTAACATGTCCTGCTGATCGACATTGACATCGACATTGACATTGACATTAACATAAGCATGTTGTTATAAACATTAACATTAACATGTCCTGCTGATCGTCATTGACATTAACATTGACATTATCTGACATTGACATCGACATTGACATTAACATAAGCATAAACATTAACATTAACATGTCCTGCTGATCGTCATTGACATCGACTTTGACATTGACATTATCATTGACATTGACATCGACATTGACATTAACATAAGCATAAACATTAACATTAACATGTCCTGCTGATCGTCATTGACATCGACTTTGACATTGACATTATCATTGACATTGACATCGACATTGACATTAACATTAACATAAGCATGAACATTAACCTTAACATGTCCTGCTGATCGTCATTGACATCGACTTTGACATTATCATATCAGCATAAACATTAACATGTCCTGCTGATCGACATTGACATTAACATAAGCATGTTGTTATAAACATTAACATTAACATGTCCTGCTGATCGTCATTGACATTAACATTGACATTATCTGACATTGACATCGACATTGACATTAACATAAGCATAAACATTAACATTAACATGTCCTGCTGATCGTCATTGACATCGACTTTGACATTGACATTATCATTGACATTGACATCGACATCGACATTGACATTAACATAAGCATAAACATTAACATTAACATGTCCTGCTGATGGTCATTGACATCCACTTTGACATTGACATTATCATTGACATTGACATCGACATTGACATTGACATTAACATAAGCATGAACATTAACCTTAACATGTCCTGCTGATCGTCATTGACATCGACTTTGACATTGACATTATCATTGACATTGACATCGACATTGACATTAACATAAGCATAAACATTAACATTAACATGTCCTGCTGATAGTCATTGACATCGACTTTGACATTGACATTATCATTGACATTGACATCGACATTGACATTAACATAAGCATGAACATTAACATTAACATGTCCTGCTGATCGTCATTGACATCGACTTTGACATTGACATTATCATTGACATTGACATCGACATTGACATTGACATTAACATAAGCATGAACATTAACCTTAACATGTCCTGCTGATCGTCATTGACATCGACTTTGACATTGACATTATCATTGACATTGACATCGACATTGACATTAACATAAGCATAAACATTAACATTAACATGTCCTGCTGATCGTCATTGACATCGACTTTGACATTGAAATTGACATTATCATTGACATTGACATTAACATAAGCATAAACATTAACCTTAACATGTCCTGCTGATCGTCATTGACATCGACTTTGACATTGACATTATCATTGACATTGACATCGACATTGACATTAACATAAGCATAAACATTAACATTAACATGTCCTGCTGATCGTCATTGACATCGACTTTGACATTGACATTATCATTGACAATGACATCGACATTGACATTGACATTAACATAAGCATAAACATTAACATTAACATGTCCTGCTGATCGTCATTGACATCGACTTTGACATTGACATTATCATTGACATTATCTGACATTGACATCGACATCGACATTGACATTGACATTAACATAAGCATAAACATTAACATTAACATGTCCTGCTGATCGTCATTGACATCGACTTTGACATTGACATTGACATTATCAATGACATTAACATCGACATTGACATTAACATAAGCATAAACATTAACATGTCCTGCTGATTGACATTGACATCGACATTGACATTGACATTAACATAAGCATGAACATTAACCTTAACATGTCCTGCTGATCGTCATTGACATCGACTTTGACATTATCATATCAGCATAAACATTAACATGTCCTGCTGATCGACATTGACATTAACATAAGCATGTTGTTATAAACATTAACATTAACATGTCCTGCTGATCGTCATTGACATTAACATTGACATTAACATAAGCATAAACATTAACATTAACATGTCCTGCTGATCGTCATTGACATCGACTTTGACATTGACATTATCATTGACATTGACATCGACATTGACATTGACATTAACATAAGCATGAACATTAACCTTAACATGTCCTGCTGATCGTCATTGACATCGACTTTGACATTGACATTGACATTATCAATGACATTAACATCGACATTGACATTAACATAAGCATAAACATTAACATGTCCTGCTGATCGACATTGACATCGACATTGACATTAACATTAACATAAGCATGAACATTAACCTTAACATGTCCTGCTGATCGTCATTGACATCGACTTTGACATTATCATATCAGCATAAACATTAACATGTCCTGCTGATCGACATTGACATTAACATAAGCATGTTGTTATAAACATTAACATTAACATGTCCTGCTGATCGTCATTGACATTAACATTGACATCGACATCGACATTGACATTGACATTAACATAAGCATAAACATTAACATTAACATGTCCTGCTGATCGTCATTGACATCGACTTTGACATTGACATTATCATTGACATTGACATCGACATCGACATCGACATTGACATTGACATTAACATAAGCATAAACATTAACATTAACATGTCCTGCTGATCGTCATTGACATCGACTTTGACATTGACATTATCATTGACATTGACATCGACATTGACATTGACATTAACATAAGCATGAACATTAACCTTAACATGTCCTGCTGATCGTCATTGACATCGACTTTGACATTGACATTATCATTGACATTGACATCGACATTGACATTAACATAAGCATAAACATTAACATGTCCTGCTGATCGTCATTGACATCGACTTTGACATTGACATTGACATTATCATTGACATTGACATTAACATAAGCATAAACATTAACCTTAACATGTCCTGCTGATCGTCATTGACATCGACTTTGACATTGACATTATCATTGACATTGACATCGACATTGACATCGACATTGACATTAACATAAGCATAAACATTAACATTAACATTAACATGTCCTGCTGATCGTCATTGACATCGACTTTGACATCGACTTTGACATCGACTTTGACATCGACTTTGACATTGACATTATCATTGACATTGACATCGACATTGACATTGACATTAACATAAGCATAAACATTAACCTTAACATGTCCTGCTGATCGTCATTGACATCGACTTTGACATTGACATTATCATTGACATTGACATCGACATTGACATTAACATAAGCATAAACATTAACATTAACATGTCCTGCTGATCGTCATTGACATCGACTTTGACATTGACATTATCATTGACATTATCTGACATTGACATCGACATTGACATTGACATTAACATAAGCATAAACATTAACATTAACATGTCCTGCTGATCGTCATTGACATCGACTTTGACATTGACATTATCATTGACATTGACATCGACATTGACATTGAAATTAACATAAGCATAAACATTAACATTAACATGTCCTGCTGATCGTCATTGACATCGACTTTGACATTGACATTATCATTGACAATGACATCGACATTGACATTGACATTAACATAAGCATAAACATTAACATTAACATGTCCTGCTGATCGTCATTGACATCGACTTTGACATTGACATTATCATTGACATTATCTGACATTGACATCGACATCGACATTGACATTGACATTAACATAAGCATAAACATTAACATTAACATGTCCTGCTGATCGTCATTGACATCGACTTTGACATTGACATTATCATTGACATTGACATTGACATTAACATAAGCACAAACATTAACATTAACATGTCCTGCTGATCGTCATTGACATCGACTTTGACATTGACATTGACATTATCATTGACATTGACATTATCATTGACATTGACATCGACATTGACATTAACATAAGCATAAACATTAACATTAACATGTCCTGCTGATCGTCATTGACATTAACATTGACATTGAGATTAACATTGACATTATCTGACATTGACATCGACATCGACATTGACATCGACATTGATATTGACATTATCTGACATTGACATCGACATTAACATTGACATTGACATCGATATTGACATTGACATTGACATTAACATAAGCATAAACATTACCATTAACATGTCCTGCTGATCGTAAGAACGTGATTCAGAAATGATTAGAGCTACAGAACGTTTTGCGGGCCAAAACCATCAATACCAACATTAACATTAACATAAAAATAAACATAAGCATAAACATTAACATTAACATTGACATTAACATTGACATTAACATTGACATCGACTTTGACATTGACATTATCATTGACATTGACATTAACATTGACATTGACATTGACATTAACATTGACATTGACATCGACATTGACATTGACATTAACATAAGCATAAACATTAACATGTCCTGCTGATCGTCATTGACATTGACATTATCATTGACATTGACATTAACATAAGCATAAACATTAACATGTCCTGCTGATCGTCATTGACATCGACTTTGACATTGACATTATCATTGACATTGACATCGACATTGACATTAACATAAGCATAAACATTAACATTAACATGTCCTGCTGATCGTCATTGACATGGACTTTGACATTGACATTGACATTATCATTGACATTGACATTAACATAAGCATAAACATTAACATGTCCTGCTGATCGTCATTGACATTTACATTATCATTGACATTGACATCGACATTGACATTAACATAAGCATAAACATTAACATTTCCTGCTGATCGTCATTGACATCGACTTTGACATTGACATTGACATTATCATTGACATTGACATCGACATTGACATTAACATAAGCATTAACATTAACATGTCCTGCTGATCGTCATTGACATCGACTTTGACATTGACATTAGCATAAACATTAACATGTCCTGCTGATCGTGATTGACATTGACATTATCATTGACATTGACATCGACATTGACATTAACATAAGCATAAACATTAACATGTCCTGCTGATCGTCATTGACATCGACTTTGACATTGACATTGACATTATCATTGACATTGACATCGAATTTGACATTGACATTAACATAAGCATAAACATTAACATTAACATGTCCTGCTGATCGTCATTGACATCGACTTTGACATTGACATTGACATTATCATTGACATTGACATCGACATTGACATTAACATAAGCATTAACATTAACATGTCCTGCTGATCGTCATTGAAATCGACTTTGACATTAACATTAGCATAAACATTAACATGTCCTGCTGATCGTGATTGACATTGACATTATCATTGACATTGACATCGACATTGACATTAACATAAGCATAAACATTAACATGTCCTGCTGATCGTCATTGACATCGACTTTGACATTGACATTGACATTATCATTGACATTGACATCGAATTTGACATTGACATTAACATAAGCATAAACATTAACATTAACATGTCCTGCTGATCGTCATTGACATCGACTTTGACATTGACATTGACATTATCATTGACATTGACATCGACATTGACATTAACATAAGCATAAACGTTAACATTAACATGTCCTGCTGATCGTCATTGAAATCGACTTTGACATTGACATTGACATTGACATTGACATTGACATTGACATTGACATTGACATTGACATTGACATCGACATTGACATTGACATTAACATAAGCATAAACATTAACATTAACATGTCCTGCTGATCGTCATTGACATCGACTTTGACATTGACATTATCATTGACAATGACATCGACATTGACATTAACATAAGCATAAACATTAACATTAACATGTCCTTCTGATCGTCATTGACATCGACTTTGACATTGACATTGACATTATCATTGACATTGACATCGACATTAACATTATCATAAGCATAAACATTAACATGTCCTGCTGATCGTCATTGACATCGACTTTGACATTGACATTATCATTGACAATGACATCGACATTGACATTAACATAAGCATAAACATTAACATTAATATGTCCTGCTGATCGTCATTGACATCGACTTTGACATTGACATTATCATTGACATTGACATCGACATTGACATTAACATAAGCATAAACATTAACATTAACATGTCCTGCTGATCGTCATTGACGTCGACTTTGACATTGACATTATCATTGACATTGACATCGACATTGACATTGACATTGACATTAAAATAAGCATAAACATTAACATTAACATGTCCTGCTGATCGTCATTGACATCGACTTTGACATTGACATTATCATTGACAATGACATCGACATTGACATTGACATTAACATAAGCATAAACATTAACATTAACATGTCCTGCTGATCGTCATTGACATCGACTTTGACATTGACATCGACATTGACATTGACATTAAAATAAGCATAAACATTAACATTAACATGTCCTGCTGATCGTCATTGACATCGACTTTGACATTGACATTATCATTGACAATGACATCGACATTGACATTAACATAAGCATAAACATTAACATGTCCTGCTGATCGTCATTGACATCGACTTTGACATTGACATCGATATTGACATTGACATTAACATAAGCATAAACATTAACATTAACATGTCCTGCTGATTGTCATTGACATCGACTTTGACATTATCATTGACATTGACATCGACATTGACATTAACATAAGCATAAACATTAACATGTCCTGCTGATCGTCATTGACATCGACTTTGACATTGACATTATCATTGACAATGACATCGACATTGACATTGACATTAACATAAGCATAAACATTAACATGTCCTGCTGATCGTCATTGACATCGACTTTGACATTGACATCGATATTGACATTGACATTAACATAAGCATAAACATTAACATTAACATGTCCTGCTGATTGTCATTGACATCGACTTTGACATTGACATCGATATTGACATTGACATTAACATAAGCATAAACATTAACATTAACATGTCCTGCTGATCGTCATTGACATTGACTTTGACATTGACATTATCATTGACAATGACATCGACATTGACATTGACATTAACATAAGCATAAACATTAACATGTCCTGCTGATCGTCATTGACATCGACTTTGACATTGACATTATCATTGACAATGACATCGACATTGACATTAACATAAGCATAAACATTAACATGTCCTGCTGATCGTCATTGACATCGACTTTGACATTGACATCGATATTGACATTGACATTAACATAAGCATAAACATTAACATTAACATGTCCTGCTGATTGTCATTGACATCGACTTTGACATTGACATCGATATTGACATTGACATTAACATAAGCATAAACATTAACATTAACATGTCCTGCTGATCGTCATTGACATCGACTTTGACATTGACATTATCATTGACAATGACATCGACATTGACATTGACATTAACATAAGCATAAACATTAACATGTCCTGCTGATCGTCATTGACATCGACTTTGACATTGACATTATCATTGACAATGACATCGACATTGACATTGACATTAACATAAGCATAAACATTAACATTAACATGTCCTGCTGATCGTCATTGACATCGACTTTGACATTGACATTATCATTGACATTGACATCGACATTAACATAAGCATAAACATTAACATTAACATGTCCTGCTGATCGTCATTGACATCGACTTTGACATTGACATTGACATTATCATTGACATTGACATCGACATTGACATTAACATTAACATTGACATTAACATTAGACGGGGGACTACTTTGAATGGGACAAAATAGAGGTTTATGAATAAAGAACTATTTTGTGAAACATATAAAATTTCATTTTATTTTTTAAACATTCCTCGTGTTAAGAAAATAATAAATTTTGAAATTTCATTTTTATTTTTACAGCTTCCTTGTGTTAAGCAAATAACAAATTTTTGTTTTTTTTTTTCAATTTTGTTTTTTAAATGTTCTGCATTTAGTTGTACGCAAACATTTTGCTTATTTTTCCAAAAAGTTTCGAAAATTAAACATTTATTTCATTTCTGGGCTTGTCATTTCGTGAAATACTTATATTTATTTCACAATAAATCTAAACATTCGAATTTTTATTGAGACACTTGTAATGTTGCAATTGGCTGTAACATGTTGCGCAACAAATCCACTTGGCGACACAACACAAGCAATTTCTAAACAAGACAGTAATTGAACTTGAAAATGACCAACAAAATTTGTATTATTTTATTTTTTTTCCCCCCGTTAAAATCATTTTTGTTTAACTTCATTTGTTTCATGATTCTGGCATGTGCTTATTGTCACCTGAGAAAGAAAAATGTGCATACAGACATACATATGTACGTACATATGTATGTATTTAAAAAGTAAAGAAATATTATGGCCATTTATCATTTGTCAAAAACAACTACTTACTTACATCTGTAGATATTTCCGAAATTTCTGAAAAAAACAAATGGAAAGTCAGATTCGTTATCTTAAATAAACAAATAGAAAAAAACACAACCAACATACATATGCGTCTATTGGACACAGAAAAATCCCATTGTGCATTTGTTTTGTGAACATCAATGAATAGTATGTTAATTTATTATTGGTGTTTTATTTCTTTTTCTAATTTCGAATACGTTTTGGACCCAAAAACTCCAACATATTTATCAGGTTTTTTTTTTTTTTTTTTAAATTCAAATGTTTCTACGAAATTGCAAGAAAATTGTCATCGTTGAACAGAAAAATACCTAAAAACTAAAAAAGCAAATCTTTGACATTTAAAAATCGACAAGAACAACTAAAACATCTGTTAAATTGTCTATATATTTCGTTGGAGCCATAAAAACTTAACGGCGCACAAAAAATTGGGGCTCTTCTTGCGTGTAATTACGTAAAAGCTATAACAAAAAATCACAAATACGTTGTGTTATATTGAAGGTGGAACTTTCAGTTTGGAATCACGTTTGTATGTATTAATCATGTTTTGTTTGGTTCGATTTGGGCTGGAAAAAAAATCCTGTTGTTGGTATTTTTTTTTTTTGTGTGTGTTTTTACCTACAATAAAGGGGAAACACTTTAAATGTAAACTAGTGCCGAATACTATAGTTTAGTTAGTGGCGGTTCATACACATAAACTTTTAATGCCCAAATTTTTGTTTCTCTGGAAGAAAGAGAGAGAGAGATAGAGAGAGAGAGAGAGAAAGATACAAAGACAGAAAAAACTACAAATTATAGTGTCGCATCACGCTCCCACCTAAATAATATAAATTGAAGAATTTTTTTTTTGTTGAAATTAGTTTGAGAAATGGACAAAATCGGAACAGTGGGCGTTACATCTGTCAGTTAGTAAAACTATAAATTTTTGAATAGCTGGAAGAGTGCAACTCAATTTTGTTATAAGAATATAAATGTTTTTTCTTAACTTTAGGTTTTTTTTCTACAAAAGAAAAATATTGAGTTCTATTTTTTCATAATAGTTACTGTTCATGTAGAATTTCACTGTCGGCACTTTGTGAACTGATTATTATCGTGTTAAAATGTCACACTTTTGTATGTTACCCCTCCAAGTCAGGTTTGAATGGATGCATCATCTTCCCATATTGTGGAAATATTGTTCGCTTCATATCAAGTAAAAGTAAAAATCCTTCAATAACCAATAATATAAGTTCACACCATCGCGCTTTATTGGTGAGTTGTTGCTTTGTCAACTCTTCTCTGTCGCTCTGTTTTTTTTCTTTCCCTGGTGTATCATTTTTAAAGTTTGTGGGCTTTTTTTAAAACTTTTCTTTAAAACTTTAAATGTCGAAATCGAAAAGTTGGGTTTGATTTGATAATTTTGAATGTGAAAGTGATTTTAGGCAGCATCTGACAGGACGTCTTAAAAACGGTTGACCTGTTCCACTTATCGCCACTGCCTCCAGGTGGGCTGCATCTCATATACAGAGATGGCAATTGTTTTTTATATGCTAGAGAGAACTTTTTATTATAAACCCTTGGCTGAGGTGCTCCGGCCGTCTAATCCCTCCTGTCAATAATTTCTTGTATATACGAGGAAGTCTAGGCACCTGAGCCGGTAACTCGAAACCTGTAAAGCACATCAGTTCTGAATCGTATTAGTCGGGTGTTCCCCATCACCAGCAGATACTTTCAGTCAAGATACGCAACTGGAATGAGTATAAGAGATTCCTTGGTCGTTTTGGAGGTCACAATTCGGTCGAATAAATCTTGGTGAAGGTTTCAGAACTTCCTGCACAACTTAAGTTGTACATTCCCTTCATATAATTTTGGTTACCGCATCAACCGATGAAAGAAGAGTGCGCAAGTTAGAAAGAAATGCGGCCAAGCTAAACCTGCACCCCGGTGCCAATGATTTAGTAAATAAAACTCTCTCAGCTTTAGTTTTCTTAAGACAGATTTACAGAATTTAAACGATTTTAAAACCACATCTTATAGTCCAAAGTCTTAAATTTACTTTAAATCGATATATTGTTTCAAGTTTTTCTTTTCTAAACTCAGTGGATGTGTTCTATGTACTTGTGAAGTTCCAGTTTGCTGGAGCAGAGCAAAATTCTGCTAACCGCTGTGGTATGAATGTCACACCATGTCCTTTTTTTCAATAATCTACTTTTTTAAATAAAAATAAATTTAAATTTTCGCCGATTTTTTATAGTGCAAAGACTTAAGCGTAGGCGGGGTTTCGCTCTCTTTCTTTTTTTTGGGGGACCAGCACTCAGGATTCGATCCCTACATATGCAGTGCATTGTACCTGGCTAACTGGGTTATGGGAAAGAGAAACGAAGGAGTAAGTTGGCGCTATTTTTTGTTTTTATTCTTTTATGAGGATGCCAGGTATGAGGATGTCAGAATTTTAACTGACCGTTTAGGGCCAACATCAAATTACCCAACATTCTTTAAATTTGTGTGTTTTTTATGTATGTTTGTATCATTCTGTATTGTGTGTTTCGTTGTTGTTGTTTTTCACTAGACTCTTTAGTAGGAATCGAACCTACGACCTTGGGGACTTTTGGTCAAACACTCTACCAACTCATGCATCAAGGCACTCTGACAAGCCAAGTTTGAATGCCAATTTAGCTATTTTCAAGCTTAAAGCAGACTTTTGAACCGGCACACTATGTTCAAGGGTTATTGTTTAAAGTGAGCCAGAATTTCTTAAAGCATATTTTTTCCAAGTGACTATTTTTATATGATTAATACAAACTAAACGTTTGCCTAAATAAAACAAACAAAAAACGTAACAAAACTCCAAATTTACTTATCAAAATGGTTGCAATTTATTGCAGCTGCTGGCTGCTGCCTGCTGCCTGCAGTTTGCCATTTTAAAGTCGCTTGTCAATATCTGAAGATAAATTTCAAAATTAATTGCATGTTCCGTTTTTTTTTTTTTTGGTTGCATTCAAAACTGTTTTAGTTTTCATTAATTTTGGCTTCTTAACTATTAATAATATTCTTTTGAAGAACAATACATGTAAATCAAGCAAATCAACAATATGAAGGAATGAAAGAATAAGTGAGTGAGTGAGTGAGTAAGTGAGTGAGTGAACATTCATACTTACATACATACAAAGATACATAAATTTTTGTTTTGTTTAATTTGTGTTTCTGGAACAAACTTGTACAATGTTCGATTTGATTTGAGGTAAACCGCACAATAGTAGTGTCAGTAGTTGCAGTAGCTGAAAAGCAACAGCTCGCTGCTTAAAGCAGCGGGCACACTGGCAGACAGACAGGCAGGCAGGCAGGCAGGCAGGCAGCCAGCCAGCCAGCACCTCAGTCCGCCAGCAGCAGTAAATTGGCGACATTTTGATTTTGTTTTATTGCAAATTTGCAAACTCTCAAAAGTAGGTGGCCGTTGGATTAAGAAAAGCGAACGATCGATTTTTACAATTTGTTTGTTATTTAGCTTTTCGTGTTTGTGTGTGTGTTTTTTTTAAGTTCTTGAACAACAAAACCAAAATGACAACAAAATCAATACCATATATAATGTAATACTTTGAATGAAAATGAAAAAATTGAAATAAAATACATACATACATATCGATACCTTAATATTGAAAGGCCCTAAGTAACGTTTTCTCTCTCTCCTTATTCAGGAGCGAAAAGAAAAACTTAATAAAAATTCAAATTTTGCTGTCGCGCAACTTTTTTCAACTGTTTAAATTTTTTTTTATTTTATATTATATATTTATATAATATATATTTATATAATATATATTTATATTTTTATGATATTTTTTTTTATGTCGAATCACGTCAATGTTGTGTTGGAACATCATCTTTCGAAATTTACAAAAAACTCGCTTTGAGAAAAAAAAAAACGATTTAAAAGCCTTTCTGTGTTAAGGTAACGATATGTACATACATATTCTCATTGACAACAATACAGTACGTTGACTTCATTTGAGCAGAAAGTTGTCAGTTTGAAAAATTTTATTAAAATAATTTTTTTTTTTTGTAATCTGTTGTATTTGCAATCTATTTTACAAAATTTAAAATAATAAGCAGATTTAATAATAATTAAAAACATATCATAACTTAAAAAAAAAAAAAAAGAAATGAAAAAAACAATTAAAATTTATTGAAAATGAAAGCAAATCACATAAAAAAGTTCCCATCTAACAGCAAGATTTTGGATTATGATCCCGGATGCTTTTCTTTCGTCATTTCTAAATTGTGATATTGAAGCCTGTTGTGCAATTAACGGAAGCGGTAACAAAGTGTAACAGCCCAGGATTCTACCAGATTAAGAAGATATATTCAAATGAACTATTTATATTCTCGAATTATTTATCTATTATCCAAAACGTAACACAACATAACTTATTGCATCAGAAAACTAAAATATAATAATTCATATATGCGTTGCCAGATCAACTGATTATTATCGTGGGCTGTCACCTTGGGTGGGTTGCCACATCCCTCCTATATTTTTAAGCTTCAACGTCACTTTAGGCCTGGGTCCATCCGGATCGATATTCTGTGATGTTGATGGTACTTCCGGTGACAGCTCATTACCGGCACGACGACTATTGGCGGAATCCATGTCTTGTTGATGTTCGAGATGTTCTGAATTTTCAACCGAAGTCCTATTAGGTTTGGCTAAAGATGGCAGCGGTGAATCAGCTGGAACTTTCTTAACATGAGTAATGTTTCTACGATACACACTGCCTTCTCCTGATATTACGACATCATTTCCCTTCCTATCAGTTACTTCATATTCAGTTTTTCCAAATGTTGTAGATAATTTATTACTGTGAAGAGTATTTCTGAGTAGTACCTTATCCCCAACTTTGATGTCACAATCGATGGCGTTTCTGTCAGAATCGGCTCTTTGTTTCCCTTTTTCTTTATTAGCAATGTCATTGTCTCTGGCTTCAGAGTCGATAACATGCTCTTCAACGTCATTCAGCGATGGAATCTTATCTCTAATAACCCGATTAAAAATAAGTTCCGATGGAGCTTTCCCAGTTGTACCATGCGGGGTGACGTTGTACATGAGTGTAAACCTACGAATCTCTCTTTTATAGTCCAAACCCTGCGAGTGAGCAATTTGAAGACGTTTTACCAGAGAGCGGTTCAAGTTTTCGACCTCTCCATTGGCTTGGGGCCAATAAGGCGGTGATGTCATCAATTCAATATTATTGGTGTTGCAAAATGCCTTGAATTCCTCGCTTATGAATTGGCGACCATTATCAGCTGTTATTGATCTCGGATATCCATGTCGGGCAAATATTTCCTCGAGAAAGTCAATAATTCCTGTTGATGTTATCTTCCTTATAAATTTAAGTTCATGGTATCGCGAATAGTAATCAATTATTACAAATACAAAATCGTGATTTGGCAACGGACCCAATAAGTCCATTGCTACACAAGCCCAGGGACTATCCGGCATGGTCCGTCTATTCATAGGCGCAGGTGGTATCGGTCGAGATACCAACATACATTCACGACAGCTCTTAACGTATTTCTCTACATCTCGATCGACCAACGGCCACCAAATCTTTGCTCGAATTCTGCGCTTCATTACGGTTTCACCTGGATGGCCTTCGTGCGCCAGATCTAGCACTTGTTGTCTCAGGCTTCCTGGAATCACGAGTCTTGTTCCTCTTAGCAACAAATTCCCCAAAATACTGAGCTCAAATCGAAATGGATAATACCTGTTCTTAGTTGCTGTACCCCAGTTGTCGGTATTTATACATTCTACTGCCATCATCAGTTCGTCATCTTTGCTATTATGGTGTACAATTTCCAAAACTGTTAACGCTCGCGGAACTGAATTTCCTATGATAGAACAAATGCTGAATTCGCATGGCTTGTCAAAAGTAACAGCTGTATTCACATTGCAGAGTCTGGATAGCGAGTCTGCAATATTATGCTTTCCTGCTTTGTAAATAATTTTGTAGTTAAACGACTGCAGTCGTAACACCCAACGTTCGATACGAGCCGGCGGCTTAGATGTCGGTTTAAAAATAGCTTCAAGGGGCTTGTGATCTGTTTCTAGCTCAAATTGGATTCCTGCTAAGTAGTAGTAAAACCTCTCTACAGCCCACACCAGAGCGAGACTTTCTTTTTCCGTTTGTGAGTAGCGACGCTCAACTTCGGAAAGCGCTTTACTGGCAAAAGACACAACAAACGGAGTATCGTCAGTGAATTGAATGAGGACCGCTCCCAAAGCTACAGGACTTGCGTCAGCAATCAATCTTGTTCGTCGTTTTGGTGAAAAATAAGTTAGTGTTGGAAGCTCCGCCAACTTTTCCTTGAGTTTTGTAAATGCATCATTCTGTCTAGTGGACCATATAAATTTTTCATTGGCTTTTATGGTCGCTCTTAAAGGTTCAACTAGATCACTCAAATCTGGTATAAATTTTCCCAAATAGGTTACTGGACCCAGAAAACTCCGAGTTTCCTCACGGGTGTTTGGGGCTCGAAAATTCAAAACACTATCGATTTTGTTCGGATCAGCGCTTATGCCATCTGACGATAGAATATGGCCTAAAAATTTTAGCCTATGTACCTTCCATAAGCATTTGTCTTTATTTATGGCTACATTAAAGCTCTTAAATACGGTAAGAACATCTTCCAAGTGTTTATCATGTTCCTTTTCAGTTGCGCCGAAGACTATTATGTCATCCAAATAGTTTAATGCATTTTTACATGGAGCCAAAATATTTTCCATAGTCTTTTGGAATATTTCCGGAGCTGAATTCACCCCAAATAACAGCCTTTTATATCTAAATAAGCCTTTTGAAGTTATAAATGTTGTTATATATCGACTTTCCTCTTCAAGCTCCAATTGATGATAGGCATTTTTTAAATCAAGCCTTGAAAAGAATATTGCTCCCTGCAATCTCGTCATAAAACTGTCGAAAGTTGGCAGGGGATATTTTTCCCTTAAAATTGCCGCATTTGCACGTCTCATATCAATACATAGCCGAATGTCTCCATTTTCTTTGAAGACAACGACCACTGGAGATATCCACGCGCTCGGCCCAACAACCGGTTCAATTACATCCAAAGCTAATGCCTCATTTAGTTTCGCTTCAACCTTATCCTCAATAGCAGCTGGCACCCTACGCAAAGGTTGTTGAATCGGTTTTATGGAGGTGTCGACGGATAAGCTTACTTTAATCCCAGCAATTTTATTGAAAGGTTTCAATCTTTCCACATGATTGATGCCTATACCCAACTTCAATACACCCAATTTGATGGCAGTATCTTTACCCAGCAATGATTGCTCGCCTCGATCAATAACGTAAAATGTTGAAATCAAATTAGAACTTTCCTCAAGCCCAATAACAGCTTCAAAAACTGCTTTTATCGTAAGTGGCACGTTTCCAGCGTATGCCCTGAATTGGTGCTCTGATTTAAATCGAGTATTCCACATGACTGCTTTTTTGGTCTTCAACAAATACCAATCATCTTCACACAAGAGGTTGTATTTTGATCCGGAATCTATCAACATACTTATCTTCTTACCACCTACAAAACACGGTATTACCTCAATCGCGGATTCTCCTTTATCAAATATTTTAAAACAGCAGTCATCATTTGATTTGGATTGGCCATCAATATATCTTATCTTGGAATAACCAAAATCTCGGCGCTTTGGATTTCTGTTATCAAATGAAGAAAATTTCCGTTTGTTTGAAACAGTACGGCATTTACGGGCGTAATGTCCCACCAGGCCACATTTGTTGCATTTCATTTTCCTGGCTGGACAATCTACACTGTTTCCGTCATGACTGTTTTGTCCACATCTAAAACATTCGCAGTTATTTGCAATTTTATTGATTTCAACAGTTGTACTTGGAGCCTCCATTGATTTTGACTGAGCATTAATTTGCTCATGGACTTGGCAAATTTCAATAATTTCCTTTAAGGAGTGCTCCTTTTCCAATAACCTCTTTTTCAAATCCGCAGATGCCCATGAGTCAATCAATTTATCTTTGATGCTGATTTCCAGAATATCAGTCTTTGTTTCACCAAACACACACCTTGAAGCCTGTTGCCTCGTCCTCAATAAGAATTTATTAAAGGTTTCACCCGACTCTGTCTTAAGTGATCGAAACAAATGCCTCTCAAATGTTGAATTTCTTTCTGGGGAAAAATAGTCAGTCAATTTGTCAACTAACATTTTATAGGCATCGTCTTTTTCCCCACAAGTAAGTGCACCTGGAATGTTATGTGCAACTTCCTGCAGTTGAGTTCCACCATAATGTAAAAGTTTATTTTTTTTCTTGACCGCATCTGATATTTCTTCCGCCTGAATGTAGAAAGTGAATGCCCTTAGCCACCTTTCCCATTCAGTACGAATAAGCGACTTGTCAATCGCTTCACAAAGAAATGGCCTAATTCCATTTGTTTCATTCATGTTCGGAATCAATGTTATTGTTTCCTAAACAAACAACATGTTTAAATACAATCACTGTCAGGTCGACATAATATTTCAACTTACGACTGATCGTCTTGTACTTTTATTTGTACTTCATTTGCCCAACTGGCCCAGATCTTATTCCAAATGGATTTTCCAAATTGGAACACAGATTTTGTACACCTCGCTCGTGCTTGTTCTTATTCTAGTTCCTTGAACTAGAACACAGAATTTATTTGCCTAACTGGCAATCTGAAATCAATAATGAAATCATTTGTGTGTATTAATTCATTAATTCGATCCTCTTTGCAGACTTTCCCTTTCAAAAAAAAAATTTTTTCCCACACTCGCTTTTATTTCCCCCCATATTTACCTCGTCGCCAATGTAACAGCCCAGGATTCTACCAGATTAAGAAGATATATTCAAATGAACTATTTATATTCTCGAATTATTTATCTATTATCCAAAACGTAACACAACATAACTTATTGCATCAGAAAACTAAAATATAATAATTCATATATGCGTTGCCAGATCAACTGATTATTATCGTGGGCTGTCACCTTGGGTGGGTTGCCACACAAAGTATTAAATGGACTTACTAACATACATACATACATACATACATACATACGTAAATATAAGGTATGTATGAATATCTATAATTTGTCCGATTAAAATGTCTCAGTAATATGTAAAATCTTTTTTCGTGGAGTTCCTTTCATTGGGTACGATCTTTCAAGATTACTCAATATATTTTAGGGAAAAGTGTCATTAAAGACTCCCGTCTCCTTCAAACAAACAACAGGTTCACTCTTTTAACATCTTTTTGTTCCTCAAAACTAATTATTGCTGCAATTTCTAGGTCAGTTTTCAAACGTTAATTTTTGGTTACAACCGACCGATTTCAAAAGGAGACTAGTGGTTTCTTTTATCCTTTTCTTTATTTATTTAATAACAAAAAAAAAAAAAAAAACTGCAATTTTTATCCTTTTTGAAAACAGTTTGCGTCCAACACCAAAAGTACAATCAAAGTGTTAAAGAGAATTGAAGGGGGGTAAATGAGTTCTAAGGAATTCAGTGCATCAACCGTTACTTGGGCTTGGGCTAGTTCAGCAAATTCTACCTGAGAACACCAGATAGGGCTGCACTGTCCTGGCGAAGCTACTACCAAGTCTAGGCCCATTTGCTTCGCTGTAGACAACATAAAAACTGTTCTCCTTTTGTTTACGGAGAAACGGATATGTAGGAGCACAATAGGCGTAGTTACAGGCAATTCCGCTGTCAGGGCCGCAACCAGTATTTTCGTAGATAGTTTAAGGATAGATTGTAAAATTGGTTCACATCTTTATCGGCAATATGCTGGTGGATCAATTTCACTTGGTGAACTTGTCAATGGCTCACCTCATGTGGTTTCTCAAGCACACCAACATCTAGGTGGCAAGTTTTTATGATCTGTCAAAACTGACACATGCTGGTGAGCTTGAACTATATATTCCCCGCTGTCGGTAATACTCAGAACTATAGAGGCACCTCGACTCACCTTAATATTTCTCAGCATTCATTTGAATTTAGTGGATTTTGACGAGGACATTTGTCGGGGACATTTAGAGCACCGCAAATAGGCTAATTGTTAGTGCCGTTTCTTACGTTTTTAGACAGAGATTTAGGCACCTCAAGCTTCTTTTAAGCCATTCCATATTCTCATTGGTCCACGTTCTGCTAATTAATTTTTGATGAAAGTTTTGGAGGAACAACAGATACGTTTTAGTGGCCGCCACAATCGAAGAATTCTTTCTTCTATATATACCCCGGAATGTGGAATGCCCCAGTTCAGACTACACAATCTCAAAACCTGACTTCACTCTTATCCCTGTTTTTTTTTTCTTTTTTTTGGCATTTTTTTCAATTCTTCAATACGAAAAGATTAATGCACACTTGACCGTTTAGAGGGTGCGAAGGTACCTCCTTCCTAACAAATATTTTGCACAAGTTTTGTATATTTTTGAGCAGGATTTTGTCCGTGTTTTTATTAAAAAAAAAACTAAGAATTTCTAATATGCAACAGGTTAGGAGGCCATCCACTTTTCAATAAATGTTCCTTTCTTGAATTTGTACACTTAAAAGAAAACATTGTTAAACACTTGTGTTGAAAAACTCAAGTTTATGCCCTCTGTTTTCAGAACAGACAACAGAAGAAACAAACACAAGGAATTGATTTCTCAAATTTTTGAAACTATTAAAAAAAAACACCTTTTTAACAAAATTTTTATTGAGAACTTTAATTTTTTTTTTAATTTTAGCTTTAAAAATAAATTTAAGTTTTATTTTCGAAGAATACTTTCAAGAAGTAAAAGCAATTTTGTGGAAGTTTCGCAAAAAAATTGCTTTGGTAAAGTACCTCCTCATAAATGTTCCTTTATATGTATAAAACATTTTTTAGTTAAGCTTTTTTAAAAAAGAACTACAAAGCGGAGCTTTAGAGAAGTCTGCTTTGAAAAGGCATCCTCTCATAAGTGTTCCTTTAAATAAAGTCTCAGTAGTTGGGGGGTTTTTTTCGGAAAAATAATTCCAAAAGAAAAAGGCATTTTTTGAAAGATGATTCCCAAAACAAAATTTACTCTAACAAGGTGTATCTCCAACCCCCAATGAATCTCGCTTTAAGTAAATCAAGTTTTAAGATATTTTGCTTTTGAAACATATTTTGAAAAAGAATTTTAGAAACAGTTTCCTAAGAAGAAGAGGAGGAGGAGTTACCTCACCAAAGTAACTCCTCATAAAAGTTCCTTTAAATAAAGTCGTTCTCTTTTAAAATAATTACATGCACAACATTTCTAGACCATTTCCGTTTTTTTTTTAATGTACGTTTACATGTGCGTTTATGATTATTTTCTTAAGAAATGCATTTATTTTAATTAAATCAGAAAGGAAGTGAATCATTTGCACATTAAAGTTGGAGGCACAAGATCTGCATAATCTCTGATAATATTTAGTTAAGAAACCAAGAGCAAAATAAAGTCAGTGAAGCATAAACTAATTAAATGCCTGAATACAATTTCTGCATTTTGACTTTTTATTTTTTTATTTATGGTATAAGAATTATTGCTTTGTTGCCAACGTTTCGCCAAATTTACGAAATATCCGTCATGTTCGTAGTGCACTGGAAATTCGGAAAGAAAATTGATATGCCGTGAATGATAAATTTTCACTTACTTTTCTATGATATATTAATAAATCTGTAATGAAAGTTAAGTACGTTGTCAATATTCTCCAGCTGAGGGGTCTGCACAAATGTCTGGCCTGCGACCACAACCTGAACCTGCTGCCGAATATCACACATTCGCCTGTTGGCTTAAAGAATTTTTTATCGCCTCTTTTTTTTTTTTTTTGTTTTTTTTTCTTTCGCTGGCTTTAAGAAAACTGACTTTGCCTTTGAAAAGATCAAAATGGATGGCAAGCACTGACCACCAACAAAAACAACAATAACAACAATATTATTGTAAGACAACGACAACAACAACTGCAACATTCTTGAATGTTGTATGCTGCGCCACAACATGTGTGTGCTAAATAAAAAGTGATTCGTACGTTAAAGCGATTTTTTTCCTTTTCACTAAAAATCAACCACCAAAAACAACAAAAAACAAAACAAATAAAAATGCAACAAAAATGCATGTTTGTTTTAGTTTTGTTTTTGGCTAAAAATAAAAGTTGGGAGAGTTACAAAAACAAAAACGCAAGTGTCTTTTTTTTTTGCTTGTTTGTTGTCCGTTTGTAGTTTCTTTTATTTATTTTTCCTTTACGCTCCAAATGTTTTGGTATTGCAGGTATTGGCCATTAATGGCCCTTTTTGAAACATTTGCTGAAAAGCTGCAAAATTGTGGTAAATGTTAAGACAAAAAATGAACTTATTCACTTATGAATTAAGAAACAATCTTTCGGAAAGTATTACAATTTAAAATTTTTAAACTGACATTTTGAAAAGATTTTTCTTTCTGCTAATTTTATTTCAAATTTGTTTATTTAAAACATCTTGCTGGAAAAAAACCCTTTTAAAGAAATGCACTCAAAACAAAAGTTTGAAAAAAGTTGTAACTGGACAAATATTTCAATAAAAAAAATTTGAAATAAAAACTGAAATTGGTAAAAGACCGGTAAAAGAATTAAAATTGTTTGTTTATATTGTTCAAGAATTCTTTTTAAAGAAACTTTTCCTATAAAAATAACTTGAAAATATCTCTTAACATCCCGAATATAAATTTCTAAATAAAATGCCTTATAAAGATACTACCTTTGAAAACAGTATCACTTTAAAAAGTACCTTTTCAAAATAATTTACATTTAAAATATTTATCTAGTAAAATAAAAAATTTCCGAAAAAGTACCTTTTAAAGGAATATATCAAAAATAATTATAAAAAAAGATGCTGAAAAATTAATTTAAATTAATAATTAATTTTTTGTATTCTTTAAAAAGGATTTGCATGTGGAAGTACCTTGAAAAAAGTAACATTTGAGAATATAACCCTTCAGTTATGAGCATTTTAAAAATAAACATTTCCAACATTGTCTTTTTTAAAATGTAGTTTTTAAAAAATACGTTCTTAAACACAAAGTGTGTTTTCAACAAATCCAAATCCAAAATTAAATTTATTTCAAGAGAAGAATTAAAGAACTGGGGCATAAGAATCTTTTAAAAAAATGTTTTTGGAAAAATCCAATTTAACGTTTTGAAAAGCTGCCTTTTATAGAAACGATGTTTTAGATAAAAGTATGCCTTAAAACTCTCCCTTTTAGAAAAAGTTATCTTTAAAAAAGTATCTGTTAAAAATTGCCTTTTAAAAAAGTATCTTTTAAAAAGTGTGTTCAAAAAAGTACGCCTTAAAAAGTACTTATAATTAAAAATTCTTTTTATAAAATACACAATTTAAACAGAACATTTTTAAACATTTTTTTATAAAAATACTTTTTAAAAAAACCACCTTTCCAAAAAGCATCTGAGAGATCACTTTTAAAAAGAAATAACAATTTAATAAAAGTGCTTTTCATTAAAAGGCAAAAAGTACATATTAAGAAAAAAAAATGTACATCGGAAAAAGTGTTTGTTTTAAAGACTACTATTGAAAAAAATATATTTTAAATAAAAGTATTAAAAAATACGAAACATACGAACACATCTTGAAGGAAAACACGTTTCTTTTTTTTTTTTTTGGCAAAAATTGTGTTAAACAATTTTTTTTCTAAATTAAAAAAAGTAGTTTTGAAAAAAGCAAAACACGTTTCTTTTTTTTTGGCAAAAATTGTGTTAAACAATTTTTATTTAAATTAAAAAAAGTAGCTCTGAAAAAACCGTTTTTAAAAAGATACATTTTAATGAAAGTGAAAATTATAATTTTAAAAAAATTATATTTTTAAAAAAATTATATTTTTTTCAAAATTATATTTTTTTCAAAATTATATTTTTTTCAAAATTATATATTTTAAAAAAATATATTTTTTTAAAAATTATATTTTTTTTCAAAAAGTTGAAAAAGTATTAGTGAAAAACGGAAACGGAGCTCTTCAGCAATTAACATCTAAAAAAAAGTACCTTCTAAGAATAACGCATCTCCAGCATTTGCATAAAAGGCCTTAAACGTTCATTCAAAGTTTTCTTTTAAAAATGGCGCTTTAAAGAAAAACGTTTAATTTAAAATTAAAGAAAGAAATTGAGATCCTCCAAAAAAAACTGTAGCTTTTAAAATTGTAGTTTAATTAATAATGACCTTCTGTTTTGGTTCCCTGTTTATGAAAATGTTTGCCTTTTCATATTGAAAATAAATTTTTTGGTTTGTTAAATTTTTTCTGCCAGTCTTTTATTTTTTTGGCTTTTTTAATTTCTGATTTTGCTGCTGATTTTCTTTTTTTTTTGCTTAAATGTAGACAAGACCACATTCCTTGTTTTATTCAGTTAAAGTGAAAAATTTATTTTTATTAATGGTTGTGATTTTATTTTTTCTAACTTGACTCAGCCAGCAACAGCCACAAAACTCTGTTCCTTGGCTGTTCTCGTTTTCAGGTTTTTTCTTCTCTTAAAGGTACTACGCGAGTACCCCTCTCGGTCGTACACATCGATCGATTTATACGAACGAATACCGTCGCACTTGCAGTTATTTTTAAGTGGATATAGATCCACAGCCATAACTGCATGCAACAAAAACGACACAGCATCTACTGCATGCTGTAGCATTAATAGATCATGGTGGTACTTGCTGCACTAACAACAATAACAACAATAATAACAACAACAGTAATTTATAACGCAATATTGTTAAAGGGGTGACCAGGTTATCTGACGCCCAGATTGATTTAACTTAATTTTCACTCGTAACTCAAAACCATTTACTTTTAAACTTCAGTTTAAATTAAGGGTTTTCTCTTTTAATGCATTTTTTTTCTTGTTTTTGTTTTGTTTTTTTATTTAATAAAAAACCAAAAAAAAAAGAACCTATAATTTGAAAAATATGCTTTTATGTGCAAAATTTAACTTGATTTCATTTTTTAATATGAAACATGTGTTCGTTCCTGCACTTTTCTTTTTTGGAAGAGTACAACTGGAATTGGAATTATTTTTAAGTAAAGAAAAAAAAATGGGTTTTCCCCCCCTTTTTTGTTTTGTTTCTTAATTGGCCTTTTGAAACTTGCAAGAACTTTACGAAATGATTTAATAAGCATTTTTATTTATAATTAATAAAACGGCGGGGAAACAGTTCATATAAAGTCAGTCGTTAAAGGCATATGGTTTTTGATTAATGTTTTAATTATAGCTGACTGCAACTAACATAGCTCTGTTAATATATTAACAGGCCTCTGTTAAACTTAAAAATTTATATAAAACTGAAAGATTATACTTGATTTAGGACGCCCTAATTAACGGGCTCTCTACATCAAAAACTTTGGAAGGAAAAAAGTTGAAATTTTAAGAGTATGTATCAAAGTAAAGAAAAAGAACTAAAGGGGGCTCTCATACAAAATTACTTTTAATTGAATGGTCACACCTTATGCAAACAAATTGAAAGACATCAAATTGAAGTTTAAGGGGGACGTGTAGACAAATTAAAGGTTCTTCCCATACAATGATTATGTTATTGAATGGTTATACAAACTGAAAGATACAAAATTAAAGTTTAAGGAGGACGTGTGGACAGAAGTAGGATAAACAAAATAAAGGTTGCTTCCAATCAATCATTTTTTTTTTTTGTAAAATGGTAACACTCTTTAATTCTTTTTATAGGCATATTTAATTACTCTGTAAGGCAAATAAAGTTGCAAACCTTTTGCAGAGTTTAGCCCTGCTTCAAATGTCATCCGACAGCTATAAAAAATGTTTTTGCTGCTTATTTTATAAGAGTACTCAAGGGCTTAGATCTCAGCGCTCATCAGCTTTTTGTCACTTATCTGTTTTTTTTTTTTTTTTTTTTTTTTTTTTCTGTTTTGTTAAATTATAACTTATGAGTAAACAAAACTAAAAGTTTATTTTAAAATCAGCGTTAATTAAAACGATAAAAAAAAGACTAAAAATTTCAAGAATAAAATTTCGCAAGTGGTTGAATGATTTTCATTAAAATTTTATATAAACATTTAAAATTATGTAAACACAATTTGTTGTTGTTTGGTGGTCTTTCTTAATAAAAAAAAAATGTTTACACAAGTCCTATTGAACAATATTTTATTAAATTAAATTCCAGACAGCAGATGGTGATGAGAAATACTTTGTTTAGAACTCGACTGCCCATTTTTCTTACACAATCCTAATCAAAACAAATATTTAAGAATATATATTATCTTTTACTTTCAGGTAAGATTTTCAATACTTGAATATTAAAGCTTAACAAAAAGCAAAAAGAAACGAACCGAAATCATTCACTGGCAGCTTTTTGATGAGATAACGCCAAGCATTTCTTTTGATTGAAATGTATTTTATAAAAGTAAGTAATTTTGTAAATTGTACTATAAGTCTGTTGAAGTTTCGCCATAAAACAAAAATTCCTTGACACTAGATGTATTCAATGATGTACAATATATTTTTCGTGAATCCAATTACGACTTTTGTGCAAATTGATGTTGTGCAAAAGGACTCGAAAGAATTTTTTAACTTATATCGGAATAATGTTACTGAAACCAATTTCAGCAAAAGAAACAAAAAAAAAAAAAAAAAAAATCGTATTACTTTGAATCGGCGGAAAACTCGTATATTCCATTGGCTGGAGTTGTGTAAATTGTGGTTTTTGTGGAAAATAAAAAAATGGAAAAATCACACAATAGATTTAAAAAACGCTTCGGCTATTTTTAAATATGTTCTAATCGGAATAAGTATTTTTGGTGATATGTCAACATCCGTAACGCCCATATTGATTTTTTACTTAGATTAACGCAAAGTGGTGAAAAACGTAACAAATGATATTAGCAAACAAAAACTGTGTTCCAAAATTACAAAAGAATCTAGTGTTTCTCTGCGATAGTAGATCAGCAATCGAGTGCACCTTCGAGTAGGTACGTTTCGCTAACATTCATTGTGATACGCGTTAACTTTCGATGATTAACTATTCGATTTCGAATGTGGTGGCGTTTCTTTGACTTATTATTTACCAAACCTGATTGTCTCGAAATCGCCAAATATTGTAGAGTTGACTGTAAAGGGCCGCCACGTCTATTTTAAAATGGACTTATCACACTCATTTAATGCTTTGGCAGCAACAACTCAATAACGAATAATAGAAATATTTTTAATTTAATTTAGCAGCGATGCTGCCCAAAGCACAAAGAAAGGCTTAAATCGCTAGTGTTTTTTCGCAATCATCCATCCAAGGCCAAGTATAAAATGTTTTCCTTAAACAGAGATGATGTGAAAAGTTGAAGTCATTATTCGAATACTTTTCAAGTTTGTACTTAACAGATTTCCAAAACCCAGAGTATATGACCAAGAATTTATAGGTCGTAGGTTAGATTGTGCAGAAAATCAAAAAACTTTGCAGTTTTGTATTTTTCTTTTTGTTAATGAAAAACTATAATCTATTTCGCGTATCGTTGTTATTGTTGTTGTTTAACTAATGCCCGCTTTTGCGTTTGAATTTCCTTGGAAATGTTTTTGCTTTTTTTTGTTTTCTTTAATTTTCACCTCAACTCTAAATGTAAATCACAAAATATTTAGAAAATATCATACCATAAAAACTGCACTTTAAGATCTGTCCCACTTTAAGAGATCATTATTCAAACCCAAAATAGTGCAAGTGAACACAACGTACTCACTCGCGTGTGTGTCATTCATAAATGGAAAATATTTTTACTGGCGTTTCTTTGGCCACTTTTAATTACTTTATAAAACAACAAGTACTCGTTGTATGTGCGTTTTAATTAGAGAATAAAAAAACGCCGTTTCCTCGCCTAAAATATCGCCAGAGATTTTCATTAGAGCGAGCATTTCTCAAATCCAACACGGACCAAACAAATGGTGTAATTAAATGGAAATTCCTCGAGTCGAAGGCAAGAAAGCAAATAAAACAACAACAAAATCTTCAAAGTGCGAAAGTTGCGAGACATTTACAACAACAAGAAAATCACTTAAGAAAAATGCCACTAATCGGGTTTCGTTTATTTCATTTATTGCAAATGGAATTGGCTAAAATGAATAGTGTCTTAATCTTGAGATTATGGCGTGGATTTTGGTGTGGATGGATGTAGCAGTTTGGTTTCGTTCAGTTACTACAGGCTCCTTGTGTGTGTGTGTCGCCTTCCTTCTTGCTTTGATTCAAAAACTTTACTTTGTTTTTCTTTCTCTCTCTCTCTCTCTCTTCAAACGAATGGGTTTACTGACCTAATTTCTCACAAAAAAAAAAAGACCAGATAAAATTCACTTAAAGCCAAACTTTTTCACACAGCACAAAAAATCTGTATTGACATGAAAACACTTGTAACTTAAACCAGGCTTTTAAAGCCTTAAGGGGACAGACGACACCAAAAATTGATGGAAAATTGAGAGAGAGCAACGAGAAAAGACACTTCCCTGGCCCAAACTCCTCTCATCCACAAAATATACGTCAAGTTTTAAAGAAACTAATTTTTATTGGGAGTAATGCGGCAGTTGAAATATAAACGCACCTGCACGCACGATGCTGACGGTTGTTGCATGCGAAACATAAATTACACCATTTGGTTACACAAGCCACACCTCCCTAAATTATAAAGAAACAGCAAAACAAAAATGCCTAAATGCCAACTTAAATGCCGTGTTTTTGATGTTGTTGAAGTTAACGTAAAAATTTATGAGATTTTTGCCATATAAAAACACATTTTTTCGTTGTTTTGCTGCGGAATTCGAGACGCCGAACGAGTGGCTCATGTTTTAAGATCATGGATATTTAAAAATTTGTCTCTTAACATTGCTATTGGATAGTTTTTGCTAACGAGTTTTCTATCCTGGCGCATTAAAAAAAAAAAAAAATTTTAAAGGTTAGATTAGGCTTAAGGAGCGGAGCGGTGCCGCTGCTGGGAAATAAAAATATGCGAAATCAAATTTGCGTGGGATATTTGAATTCCTTTCAGACACCTGCGGCACAGCCAAGAAGATGGAAAACACATAAAGAGAAGAACAATATAGCTGGGGAAATAGAAATGTGAAATGTGAAAAAATATCTGTTTTCGGAAGGAAACTCAATTAGAGACGTTTTAAAAGCAAATGCTTTTGTCACTCTGCTAGATGAGATCATATTATGCCTTGTGCTCATTTCAATCTTTATATTTAATACCTTAAAGAAGCATCTAGACTGCAAGATTTTCAATGTGGTCAGATAAAATGGTAACGTAATACCTACAGCTGACAGAACTCTTTATGTTACTTAATTTGTGACGTTTGGTAATTTTTTTTAATAAGTTTTCTAATTCATACATAGCACGTTACGTAATTCAATACGTTACGTAACACAACATAACGTAATATAATACGCTATGCAATATAGTACGTTATGTGGCATAATACGTTACGTAACATTAGACGTTACGTAACATTATACGGTACGTAACATTATACATTACGTAACATTATACGTTACGTAACATTATACGTTACGTAACATTTTACGTTACGTACCATTATATGTTACATACCATTATACGTTACGTAACATTATACGTTACATAATATATAATATAATACGCAGCACAGTAGTTTACGTACCATAATATGTTACGTAACATAATATAGGAAATTACATTAAATAATATGTTACGTGACGTAGTTAGTTATCTAAAGTAATTCGTTGCCTGACATTATTAGTTACATAACGTAAATCGTATGAATGTAAGTAAAATAATTATTTGCCTAAATGTTTGCGTCATATAAATCATTTTTTAGCCTTTTATTTTAGAACATAATTCGCCACATAACTTTTTTACGGAAAGTTCTTCATGACTTTATTCGTTACGTAACTTAATTCGCAAAGTAATTTAATTTGCGTTACGTACGTACGTTACTGTATTTGTTTCATAACGTAATTTGCCAAGTAAGGTTTACGTAGTTTTATTCGTTCATATATTCGTCTTCTAACATAATTTCTTATGTAATTAAACTCGCCACTTAACTTGCATTTTGACGTACCTTAATTCATAACATAATTCGTTACGTAACTTAATTTGCAACATAACTTTATTTTTTAAGCAACGTAATTCGTTGCCTTTTGCAACTTTATTCGTGGGGTAGCAAATTGTTTCCGTCACTTAATATTTTATAAGTTATATCGCAACGCAAATTAATTGCTCTCTATACACAATTCTTCACGTTATAAAGTTATTCAAATACTACGTAGTTTTATGGGTTAAAATTAATATAAATAAATCATTTTTTTTGGTTCCCACTACCGAGGACATTGTAAACATGGAAGTTATTAAGAAATCTATAGACATACATTTTTCGTTTTAGAAAGAAGCAAAAAAAAAAAAAACAGTCCAACATGTTTTCAAATCAGAAAAGAAAAAAAATCGAATAAATAAATAAAACGTCTTCCAATATTGAATGTGTGCATATTTTCTTGCACCAGCTCTCCGTCCACATTGAACAAGGAAGATCGCCCATTAGTGACCATTTTAATGGCAGCCGTAGTGATGCATGTCCAGTTGTAGTCGACTGCTTGTTTAAATTTTTATTCGTTCCGATAGTTGAATGAATGGATGAATGAATGACTGGTTGGATGGATGGGCAGATGGATACAAAGTTGGTTAGAAAAAAGTGGCGTGGTGGTGGGCTGCTGTATGGTTGAATCATCTATTTTTCTTTATTTTTTTTTGTGTTTTACATTAGAAAATTCAACTTGTAGTTGATTAACGAGTTTAAAGTTGTTGCTGCAGTTGCAGTTATTGTTGTTGTTGTTTTAGTACATGCACTAAAGAACGCGAGTTATTAAATAGTTGATGCTGTAATTTTTCTAATAACCAAATTGAAACACGAAGCATCAACTTTTTTCTTTCTATGTCTTTTTTTTCTGTGGCAGGTTGGTGTGGCGTACAGGTGGTGTTTAAAAAGCTTTTAATACTTCAGTAACAGTATTTATTATGTTGGGATTTGAATGCAAAACTTGCCTGCATATTCAAGCTCATGTTACTCGAGTTTTATGTGCGCAGTAAATTTTTCTTTTTCATATTTACATGCACAAACACATACTATTCATTATAGTAATGCGTCCGCTGTGCGTTTGTATGTGTTTTCGTTTGTATATGGGATTGTTGTTAATTGTGTATTTAGAGCAAAGAAATGTTTTAACAATTTTCTGTAAATGGTTTGTTTGTATTAACATTTGTTTAAAATATTAACTGCACCATTTCCCCAGGTAAACTTTATACAGTTATTTGTGTTCGGAAAAGCACACGAACTTTGTTTACATGACATGATATCAAATCGCATTATTTGATTGTAAATCGCATGATATCAAAGAGCAGTATTTTAAATTATATGTGATTTCAAAATCACAATTGACTAAAAAATCACAAGTGGTTTAAAGATTACAGGTGATTTCAAAAGCACAAGTGAATTAGAAATTACAGGTGACGACAAGTGATTTAAAAATCATAAGTGATTTAAAAATCAAAAGTGATTTAAAAATCATAAGTGATTTAAAAATCACACTTGATTTAAAAGCTACTTGTGATTTCAAAATCACACTTGATTTAAAAGCTACTTGTGATTTAAAAATCACATCTTATTTAAAAATCACATCTTATTTAAAAATCACACGTGAGTTAAAAGCTACAAGTGATTTCAAAATCACACTTGATTTAAAAGCTACTTGTGATTTAAAAATCACATCTTATTTAAAAATCACATGTTATTTAAAAATCACATCTTATTTAAAAATCACATCTTATTTAAAAATCACATGTTATTTAAAAATCACATGTCATTTAAAAATCACATGTTATTTAAAAATCACACGTGAGTTAAAAGCTACAAGTGATTTAACAATCACAGGTGATTTCAAGTTAATTTTTTTTTAAATAAAAAAGTAAGAAGAAATTTCACTTACAATAAAATGAAATAAAATGAAAAGAACTTCCGTTAGATTTACGTAAAAACTTGAATATTATTGTTGAATTATTGTATTAAAACTTTATTTTTCTAAACTAATTAGTAAACCAGAGATTTTTCGGAAATTTGTAGCGACTCGCTGGAAAAAGCTTAAGCAGAAATAAACATAGAAACATAACTCTAAATATGCTAACCACTGCATTGGCCTTATTTAATTGACTAACTGGATGCTGTGAGCGACCGCGAAACTTCTACATGGCGCCCCAAAGCTAAATTTGCCTCCATTTCTTTGAAAAAACAAACAGGTGTCGTATCTTATACTTTTTTGCAACTAAATTGCTAACAAAACAGATGATTTTGATTTTGATATCTCAACTGAATTTTGTGAAAAACTCAGTATTTTGGGATTTGCTTAGCCTGGCACGTGGATCATACGTCCCAGAGATTCAGTAGGCTAATGTTGACATGTTTTTAGTTTCATTGGCTGTTCAAAGGAGAAATTCATAGCACAGCTGATGACTTCAGGTTTTATTAACGAATGCCCAAATTCAAGAGGATGTCAAAACTTTACAAGTTACATATATGTATTTCTTTGCTTTGTTTGACATTTCTGGGCGTTTTCGTGAATCATTCGCTTTGAGTTGTCATTAACTCGTCTAGCTGGTAAATTTTCAACTGAAACGGTGCTGCCAGCCATTATCCAGAGTTAGTAATTTAATATTACGTTAATTTTAAAACTATGTAGATGTTCTATTATTTTTATATTGAAATTTTTTTTTACACTCATCTTGTTTTGTTTCTTATTAAAACTATGTATGTAAATCAAAATGAAAACTGATAATGATGATGACGCTGTTTCCTTTTCAATATAAACTTTATACGTTTCTATTCTTCCATAAAAAAAAAAAAAAAATACTTCTTACACACTTTTAAGCATTCAAACAACTTTGTTAGTTTTGATAAGAACAAAACAAAAAATGTATGTTCAAGTGTTTTGTGACAACTTAAAAGCGTAAACATGTAATTGAATAGAAAAATTGTGGTTGGTGTAGCATCCAGTTACACGGGCAGGCACAAATGTTGCTTCCAGAAAACCTGCTCTAAAGACTGTGATGATTATTTACATGCACTTGAACACAAAACCCATAAAAAACAGATAAACTAAAATGTTTTTATTAATATAACATACATTAAATAAAATAAAGAAATTATCGGTGAAATGTCATCATGTAAGCAAATGTCTTGGCGATAAAACACTGGCTTTCGCCTGCTAAATTAAAGTCTTTGTTGTTAGGAGTTGGTCACTTGGAAAATATCTTTATGCCTTAAGTACTCACTTTATGCATTTCAGCTATAAACAAATACTCGTACTCTTCAAAACCTTTCATTAACTTTTGCCGTGCTTTATTCTCTGGTCTTGTTTGTATCCACCCTTTTTAATGTCTACATATTTTCTAAAACGGTTTCTTAATTTCTGCCGGTTGCTTTTATTTTTTTTCTCTTCTGCTTTTGTTTTTAACTTGTGTTGGCAAATATTTTCCACCAGTTCTAAAAGCAAATATGTATATATGTATGTATGTATGTATGCATGTATGTATGTATGTATGTATTTAGGTATTCATGTGTTTCTTATGATATGTTTCCAATGTTTGGCATGTAAGTTGCCAATTAATAGTCTTGATGTGTATGAAGACATGTACATGCATGCATGTGTATAAACATGTGCCTATACATATTTATGTAAACATGTGTGTATATACATGTATGTGTATCGTGTTGGTCATGTCAGTTTTTTTAAACATGTCTAATTCATATTGGCATGCTAATTTTTCCGTTATATGTATAAATATTCATATTTACTGTTAATATCTTTTCAAGCGCAGCAGCAGGCCGGGGAGTGTTAAGAAAATTTAAACACTTTTAAACATGTGGTTTTTTGTGCTTTTCAGAGAAAACTATTATTTTCTTTGCGCCGGCAGTTTATGAGTTCTCAATGTAGAACAAAACAGCGGGACTATAAATTTTCTTTTCATAATTTCAGCTTAACAAATTAATTGACAATTATTTACTCAGTTGGAAAACTCTATCAGGTTCTTAAGTGTTGCGAAACTTTTGTGAAAACTTAAATGATACGAATTAAACGAGCATATAATAATTGTAATGACTGTGATCTCAATTAACCCATTATTGGAGGCAAAACGAAATTAAAAAAAATATCTTTATAATATAGATTGTAAATATAAAATACGGGGCGGGGGGACAGCATGTGCTTTAAAAGTTTAATAAAATTTGCGCATATACAGGTGGCGCAAAAGTAGTCCTCCTCTCAGAAAATGCTATAAATTTTGCGATTGGCCGCTAATGTCAGTTCTGTTTTGACATTGACAGTGTAGTAAACACATGCGAAATAAACGTTAATAAACAATGTTACGCTACACTGCTGCAGAACGCGGAATATTGCTGACTATTTATTTGACCAATAATCGGTCGGTGACTTTGGCACAACGTGAATTTCGTCGCAGATTTCGTAGCCGTCCAACGCCTACTGGTGAAACACTGCGACGTTTAGCCGCTCGCCTCGAAGAGACTGGCACAACACGAGAGGCTGCCAGGCGTGGCAGATCCCGGAGTAGCCGTTCTGCAGAGAATATTACTGCTGTAGCTGAGGATGTCATGGAAGCGCCGTCGACATCGACCAGACGACGTGCCACGCAAATGGGTGTCAGTCAATTTTGGTACAAGATTTGAAGATGTTTCCGTACAGAGTCCAGACGGTGCATCAGCTGTTAGCTGCTGACCGCCAATCGTGTCTAACATACGCTCAAGCCATCCTTAAGCACCACCAAGAGGAAGATGATTTTTCATCAAAAATAATAATGAGTGATGAGGCCCATTTCCATCTTAGCGGGTACGTAAATAAGCAAAATTTACGCTTCTGGGGCACTGAAAATCCGCGTGTAACCCACGAAGAGCGATTAAACCCGCTCAAAGTCACTGTATGGTGGGCTGTTTTCGCTGGAGGAGTTTTTTCCTCGAAGACGTCGCGGGCCAAACTGTTACTGTGAATGGTGAGCGCTACAGGGCAATGATCAACGAGTTCTTTTTGCCGCAACTTGATGAATTGGGATTGGAAAACATGTGGTTCCAAGTGGACGGTGCAACGGCACACACTGCACGTGCCACAACCGATATGCTGAAGGATGAATTTCCCGGGCGCCTAATCTCCCGTTTTGGCGATTTGCACTGGCCAGCAAGATCGCCTGATTTGACCGCTCCAGACTTCTTTTTGTGGGGCTTTTTGAAGTCGCGGGTTTATGTCAACAAGCCTCAGACTCTTGCAGCTCTTAAAGACAATAGCCGTCCAGAATGTGAGGACCTATCGCCGGAAGTTTTGGACAAAGTGATGGAAAATGCCATAAAAAGGGCTCAAATGACAATCAACTGTGGCGGCGGCCATTTACATGACATCATATTCTCGACTTGATGTAAAAAAATCAAAGAATCAAAGTTTTAAATTTTTTTTTTTAAATTACAGCCAAAAAACATCGGAAGGTTATTTTTGCAGATACATATATTTTTTTAAAATAATTTTTAGATCATAAAATACTCTAAGCGGTGTGTTTTACCCGATTTTCAAATAACACGACTTCTACCGAATTATTCAGTTTCTTACAAATGTGAATCTTTATTAAAGGAAAAATATTTTAAGAAAACGTGTGAATTATTTTATTTATTTTTATGTCTTCGAAATCATAAAATTAAATTAAAAAGCAACACTGTATGCAAAAAGAAAAGAAATAAAATTCTCATGTTTTATACAAATATTAATCTGCTAGACCACCTTCAAACCTTTATCTTAATAAATATGTACTGTTTTTTTCTTGCACGTTTTTTTTCCCGCGGTGTTCTCTGAAACGTTTGTTGCGTATAAACACAGGATTGGGTGTATACAAAATGGAAAATATTATTACATAAACGACTCCCGATAGCTTCGCTTAAGAGCATAATATTTTTCAAAATTTGTTGTCACGCAGGCTTGTCAAAAAAAGCTGCAATACATCTAATACTCTTTCATATCGCTCATTGCCTGCGAGAGAAATTTCTCTTTTAGGTAAATTTATTTTCTTCTACTTTGAATCTAAAGCTCGCCAGCAAATTAGTAATTCTCTCGCTTAATAAATATGCTATTAAGTGTGACTAATTTCTAGCCAGGTTTAAAAGTAGCCACCCAAAATTTTCGTCTTCAGGGGAGAAATTGAGCATAATCTGATAGTTTAAAATTCAATTAAACATTTCGTCGTTTAAAACAACAACTTTTATTTTCATTTAAAGGTTTCTGTTTGATAAGCGTTGACAGGCTTCGCGAACAGTTGCCAAAACTAATTGTTAAGTTGTGGCAAATTTACAATTTAAATTTGTTTAAAAGCGAAAATTAAATAAATAAAACGAAACAACTACTGATTCGTTATAGGAACACTGAAGTCATCCATTAAAAGAGATTTGTGTTACGATTTCGCTTAAATTATTTGCAACATTTTGTGTGATACAGGTAGTTGAGTAGTAAGTAGACTGTGTGTAGAAGTCTTGGCCACAAAAGTACGAACGCACACATGTGAACAGACTATAAATTATTAAAGTTAGTGTCGTTTTGGTTGTTTTGTTGGCTGGCGCAGGCTTTTATTATTGAGTGGGCGTTAAATTCAATGCAAAATCTATTGAAAGAAAACTTTTTTCTGTTCACATTTACTAAGAAAGTAGGTGGCCAACAGCAACACCATCGCCACAACCCGGTTGTGTAGCAGCGGCAGCAGTAATTTGAGCCTACGACAATAACTGCTAACACTAAACTCTAAAACCGCAAAATGTTGTTAAAGCAGTTAAAGAAGAAGCACAAGAAGAATCCGCTGCCAATATAAAATCCATTTTAATACACATTATATATATTTTGTGTAAGTTTTGACTACCGTCTTGAAATTTGCGTGCTCTTCACCAAGAAAGTTGATTAAAATTTTGCAGACATGTTTGTGCATGATTAATAAAAGACTCGAAGACTCTGTTGTGGTGTTGCCACCGCCTGCTGCCGCTGCTGCTTCCTATTTTCTACTAAATGCAACTTCGTTGCCTGTTGCATTGTGATTTGTGTGCATGATGGCTGTCTATTCGCCCCGCATATATATCTGTGTATGTGTGTGTGTGTGTGTGTGAAAAGAAAGAGTTCAACATATTACATATTTAAAATACTATTTTAGTGCAACAAGTGAATGTGTTTTTCATCATAAAACTTTTGATGATTGCGTTTGCAAAAATTTGCAGCATAAAGTCAGACGTAAAGTTTGTAACATTTTTACAAAATCTGAAAAAAAAGTAATCGCTTTTCGATATTTTGGAAAAGATGTACAGCCGGTCTTCGAGTTCTAATTCCAAAGTATGTTATTAAATAGCAAAATGAGCGTTAAATTTTAATTAAATAAGAAGGAGAATTTTCCTTGATGAAAACAAAAACAGACCATTTTTGTAAAGGACATTTTTGTTTCCACTAATTCTTTATAAATTTGTATAAAAATAACTTTAATTCAAAAATCTTAGTTATTTTATTGAAAAAGGAAAAATTCCTTCGAAGTAAACAAATTTTGTTATAAAACAAATTTTTTTTTTAAATTTTTTTTTTATTTTTTTTTTAAATTTTTTTTTTTTTAATTTTTTAAACTTTTTAATAAGATTTTATTAATGTGGCTGAAAATATTCTACATTCATTTATACATATATGGTTTTTATATTGTAGGCAGACATTTATTTTCTTGGGCGATTCTATTATATTTTCAAAATTCAATGCAGCTTGAAAAATTTCCTCTGCTACGGTGACCAAATCAATTTGAATTCTTTCCTAAATTTCATTTTTTTATATAAAAATTTGCAAGGAATATTTGCAATAGTAAAAAAAAGAAAATTTCTGTTGGTATTAGTTTTCAGCAAATATTTTTTGTTTATTTAGTTTTCTGTTGTTACGACTAATGTATGAAATAAGTCCGTATTAGTTTTTAAAAGTTTAAACTACCTGTCGTCGTTGACAGAATTTTACAGAGTATATTTTTAAAAATAACAAACGGGTATATATTTCATTAAAAATACTTAATAAAAAAAAAGCTCCCTCTCTCGTTGTGAAATATTAATTTCAAATAGGTTTTGCCGTTTCGTTCGATAAAATGTTTCCAAGGCTTTTAAATTAAAAGCTTTTCTCTTGCAGAGGCGGCAGATATTTCACTGAAAATATTATGAACAATTCAAACTCTGAAAGAAAATGTTCTTGGTTGGGAAATTTTAATTTTTTATTAATTTTATCATTAAAACTTTAATAAATTAAATTTTTTGGTGTAATTATTGCAATATACGGGATTTCCCCCTTGTGGGGAAATTTTTTTAATTGAGATAAGATTTTACTCTGGGGTTAAACATTTTAAAATTTGTCTTCACAACCATAAATATATATATATATATATATATATATGTATGTATATCTTGTGTAAAATTCTATGGGAAAATAAGGATAGAGCTGCTGGGTATACCCAACAACAATATCCTTAAGAAGAACAATATTCTTAAATAGGAAATTTATTAATCAGCAATTTGAAAAAAAAACTTCTTAGAAATAGTTTTTAATTGTGAATTTTATCGACAAATTTCCAAAATACTAACCAAAAAAAGATTTCAAGTTGGAAATTTCTCTTGATGAGAGATTTTTGTTCAATATCAGACTATTACAAAAACTTATTTAAATAAGTTTTAATTATTATTCTTTACAAAAAGTTTGCCTTTTTGGGACATTTTCCTAAAATGGAATTATATATTTAAAATATGCCCATATAACAGATTTCAAGTTGGAAATTTCTTTTGTGGGGACATTTTTAATCAGTAACAGAGTCTATTTAAAGAAGTTCTAATTACTTGTTCAGTATCTTTAGGGGGCGAAATTTCCCTGCTAGGGAACTTCTAATAAATTGTGATCTTAATTTTTTTTATGCCCACTTCTTTCATTATTATGTACATATTTGAAAGAAGAAATTACTAGATCGCAAGTTACACAATTAAAGCAGATATTTCTCAGTTAGAAAAGGACATTCACAAAAACAACTTTGCGCTGTTAAAGTGAAGTAGTGTGGTTTTGAATTCGTGTAAAATTTCACATCTTTTTTTTTTTTTTTTTGCAACTTTTACTTTGTTATATTTCACTCTTTTTTTTCGACAACTCACTGACTGACACCCGCTATGTTTTCTTTTTTTTTAAACATTTTTATTGATTTTCTTTTTCTCGTACCTATTTTTGTTGTTGCCATTCGTTTGAAAAAAAACATCATACATGATTTTTTCTTTAGCTGGATGGATGCATTTTTATTTGTTATGTTATTTCGTTAACCATGACTCCTTCGGTGAGAGCATTGAACGTCATTGGATAAAATGTGTTCCCATAAATAAAACAACACCAACTCACTTACGCTTATTTTTTTATGTTTTTTTTTTTGCTTTAAACCTCATTCGTATTCACTTTACAATTAAATTGTTAAATATTGTGTCTACTTTATGAACGTTTTTGCTAGATTTGTATTTAGTGTTTCCACTTTTTTTTTGAGTTTGTCTTTTTAAATACAAGTTGAGAAAAAAAAATCTTACTTTCATTTGGTCAGACTTATTGTACAAATAGAAAAAAAAACCAACTGACATATAAAAAACATAATTTTTTTTTTTGGTTTTTTTCTTCTGGCAAATAGAGATTTTAAAAGAATGAAATGTTTTTACGAGTACAGCCTAATAAGCAGTGTTGCCAGATGTGTGTCTGGCACAAGGTTGCCGTTTGTTTTTAATTTGCTTGTAAATTTGGAAGCAAATGGCTGCCAGTTATTTGTAATTCTAATAATTAATTTACTTTTTAGTTAACCATAAACTACTTCAACCATGATCTAAGAGTTTAAGATAAATGTGTTACTGTTTGGACCAGTAGCCTCTACAAATACACGGTATTTTATCAGAACTAGGAAAATGGGCTGTGATTCGAATCTGCCTACTTTGTAAGCGCGGTTTATTCCATAGACGTTCTCACGTTCTGTGATTCACAAACGAATGAGCTCTGGCCGATAAATATGTATTACACACAAAGACTCGGGTCTCGGAAATCAGATCTCTGATCTCGTCAGAGCAAGATCCATTGTAGTGGCGTTAAAACAATATAAAGACGCCCTGCAGGATACAGATGGTTTCGAGAAACCAAAGCAGTTCAAAGCTTCCTTAGCGACAGGAACAGTATGTTCAGTGCAGCAAACGTCACCCTGAATTTTTATACCCACAACATCAGGAGATTGCGATTCCCTAATGCTGGTGCCACCCATGAATTCAGACAAAGAAGTGGTTGTGACCTTCAACAGATCTCGTTGACCCGCAACTGCAATGTCTATACCAGTCATGCATTTGTAATTGTGCGCAAACAAACGAACACATTCATAGATTGTGCCAAGATTGTTGTTCAGCGTGTTTTTCATGTTTTGCCGCATGGCATCAATCTCTGACACACATGATCTCTAGCTGAATGAAAGCGAATGGCAAATGTTGCTGTCATTTCCAAAAGAATGGATAGAATTAAATGTATGACATAGAGGGTCAGTAAGAAAGATAAGCAAAAGAGTAGGAGAAAGAACGGAGCCTTGCCGGTACCACTGAATTTATCTTGAACTTCTTTTCTACTTCATTATATCATTATAAAATTTTATATTGCAATTTATTTGCTTTTAAGTTTAATATTATTTGGGGAAAGGAAATTTTTTTTAAAAAAAAGAAACAGTTTCTGGGCATTTTTGTACAATAAGAGATTTAGGTTGAGAGGCCAAATTATATTAATATGGTTAAACTCAGGGTCTCAAAATTTGTCATTTGATGTACGTAGTGGTACTGTGTTGTTGTTGTCGAGTTCAACGTTCGCCAGGACTTGAAGCCTTTGCGTAGAATAATGCCAAGGCAGTGGATGTACTGCTTTTCACAGTTTATTTTTCAGCTTTTTGTAGTTTTGTATTATGACATACCACTCTGGACTGGCGTAGAACATTATTGCGTGCAATACTGCCCTAAATATATGAGATTTATTACCAACAGTGAGTTTAAAATTTCTGCTTATAAAAGTTTTAACTGTGTTTGATTGATTTTCTCTGGAACGAAAGGCAACAGGATCCTTCAAATTTAATTTAAGCATTAAGTGCTCTTCTTGTACTACAATATCTAAACAAAAATTGATATATTTTCAAATGAAACTTATTTTGTAGCTATAAAGTCGTTTCCGCCTCCTGGCGTTTTCGCAAATCTTTGCGTATTTTACTTCATTTGTAAAATGAATTGTTTAATAACTCTGTTCTCCAACACCTTAAGATTTTAACAAATTTTAATAACTGGAATTAATTTATTAACCACTCTGCTTAATTGTTTAATAATGTTTTTATTTCCATGAAAAGATAAATAAAAATTTGCTGATAAAACACTTCAAAAAAAAAAAAAAAGTTGAAAAACATTTTTATATTTAAATAGAAGGAGGCGGGCGAACTCAATGTGTGGCTTATGATCATCAACTTTCCAACACTTGAAGCTGAAAATCGTTAACGGTTGTATAAAATTAATGTAATTAATTGTAAAGTTGGGGGGTTTTTACAGAAAATATACGATTAACTTCAATTTCGGAAAAAAGTAACCAAAAATGTGAAATTAAATAAAAGCATTTCTTTAAACTGCAATTTGTTTAAGATAATTTTGCAAAACAATTGTTGGACTAGATTCGTAATAAAACAAATTTTAGGTTTTTTTTAAAATCATAATTAATAATGACGGACAGTCCATTTCATTTCCTTTCTTTTCGTTTCTTATATGCAGATTGTCTATGAAATGTCAATGGCATGATTTTTCCAGAAACTAAAGAAATTGTCTTGTATTCTAAGAAATCGTATAAAGGGACGACTATCAAATGCAAGTCTTTTAAAATTTTAAAAATTATATTAAATTTGTATGTGTCGTCCGTCTTGTAATCGGTTTCAGCCAATTAGCGTTTTTAGCGAATTGGAGCAGCTGCTGAGGATGCCGGCATTTCGTTTGGCTCATGCCATGCAATTTTTCCGGAAATTTCGAATGTAGCAGCGGAAGTTGTTCCAAAATTGCTGAACTTTTAGCATAATTTTTTGGCCAAACACTATCGTACAACGTAGTCATACATCACATGTTTGGCCATCCGCGACATTTGCCTGTTCCCAAAACTGAGTGGACGTCAACCAAAATCAAAATTCGAGGATTGAAAAAAAATCCTGCCACAATTCTGTTATATATGAGTGGGGCGCTACTTTGAAGTGAAGAAAATAGAAATTGTTCCCAGATTGAAGAGGAAGCCATGAAAAAATCCCGACTGAGCAGATAAAAATATCGAATCGAATGAGAGAGCTCAAGGACATATATACTAAATAAGGGGGTATACTTTGAAGGGCACAATATCGAAATTGATAAATAAATAAATAGTTTTTCAGATGAATTAAAACTCTCCTCATATTTTGAACAGATCTCGTATATAGAGACAGTAAATCAAACTTTGCTGCTTGTAAATTTTTCTCCTTTAAGGCTATTTATAGATAATTGTCAGATCTTACAATATTGTCGCTAAAATATGCCTTAAAATGTCTTGCAATTGTGGGAACTGCCAATTTTTGCACGACAGAAGATAGAAAAATTATTGTGATTCTATTATAAAATAATATTACACTCAGACATCTGACAAACGTAAGATCATTGAATGATTGATAAAAAAATCTTTGTAAGCTCAATATTTATTGACAGATATTTGTAAATTAAGGCACTTCACAGCGCAGCCTCTGTCACAGAGACACATTTCATAAGAGTGCTTTAAGTTTTATGGCTTTAGCACTTTTTGTCACACAGTAATATGACCAGCGCATGAACTTCTTTTTGGCAGATAATCAGATCCTCCGGCTTTGTCTTCTGGTGGCATTCTTGCATTGTCAGGACATTATCATTAATGTAATGACAAATCTTACAGTTTTGCCAAGTTTCATTTAATCGTTTAAGATTAAACCAAAAACCAGTAGCTTTTTGTCACCTGAGGTGACAACCTTGGCTCTGCACAATGTCACCACTTGCGTAAGCTTTCAAAGACATAATGGTGATATAATTTAGCATCTTATCACATTCAGGTTTATTTTGTTGTTTTTAGCTTTTCTTCAGTTTTCCCATTTCGTTTTCGTATTACAGAAACCTCAATTGTAATGCATAAACGTGTGTGCCTTCATGACTTTTTGACATTACAAACGCATTTTGAAGTATTTCCAGCGGAAGCTGAATATTTTAGAAAGTATTTGTACGAACGTCAGAGTACTTTAGCTAAATAAATTGCAATAATATTTTCTTTTTGACAAAGTTTTGTTATTATTATTATTATTTTGTTTAGTTTGAAATGAATGTATGACTCTTGACTTCATTTTCATTTGTTATTTCCGTATAAGTTGGATATTTCGTATTAATTCATTTTTCTATCATTTCCAAAAAGATTTTATTATTCAAAATTTTGAGCAGATCATAAATTGGACGGGGTTTAATTTTGTGTTTTTATTTTCTAATGTTTTGCTTAAAAACTTATGTTTTTTCTTTTATTAAATGGTGGCAGCAGAGCCACACAAATGCATACATGTGTGTGTGTGTGTGTTTGATGACGACTTTTCATTTTTCTCGTCACCGTCGTATGTAAAAATGAAATGCAATTTAATCGTTTTATTTGCCTTATTTTTCATTTAAATTTTTTTTCTTTTCAACAAAAACATTTTCCAACACAACGAAGATTATAAGCATTAATGACGGCCTCACTGTATTGTACAGTACTCGAAAGTAATTATACGTACAGACTAAAACCACAACTTAAATTAGATGGGTATTACAAAGCAGAAAGAAGTCAGTGCATTTCTGTCATCTCTCTTCTCTCCAGGGTTTCCTTTTTTTATTGTAAAATACATTGTGGGGCTGGTACTATAACTTCCTGCATTGTCGGCAAACCAGAAAGTGTCTCTGCAGGCAATTTACTCCGCAGAATGTCAGTAAAGCTGAAGAAAAAATTCGTTATACATTCCACTCGGTAATCCACTACGAATGGCTGAGCCGATGAATGTGTAATACCGAAAAAAAACCTGGATTTGACGAACAAAGTTCCCTATTTCATTTGAAAAAATCCTTTATTTTAGCAACAATGTAGTATAACGCATTCCAGCCTGCGATTATGCTGCAGCGAGTGAATAGAGTTTTATATCCTATTGTTGCCGATAATCTTCTGATTTTATGCCACAATCCGTATAGAAAAAATAGATAAGAAATAATGGCGAGATGAGGGCACTGCACAGATAAAACGGAAGGAAGACGGTTGCCTTAATGCTGACTAATTTGAAGTTGTTATTCACAAGTCGTATTAGCAAATTAATGGTGAATATATAATAAATAAATCCTATAAAAAACATCCGCTGTAATTCCAAAATTATATTAAAAAAACAGCGAACACATTTAACATATGAATTGTAAAAAGTTTAACAAAAACTACTTTATTTAAAGATAGATATAAAATACGTCCTTATGACATTCAATTTTTTTTCATAAAACCAACAATTCCTTCTAGAAATACCCACTTTAGTTGCAAAATTAAATTGCTGAAAAGCGAAACCAGTGACCGTTCGAGTTTTAAGAATTATAAAAATTATTTCTGAATACCAATCTGCTGTCCCTCCAATGTGGATTTATGGGATCAAACATTATCAAAATGGAAAAAATGTCCCACGATGTCGTAACTTAACTGATTTAGAGCAAACTATCTGATGTAGTCGTGGTTGGCCCGGATATCACTAACGTGAGCGACAGATGAATAAGTAAAGCTTCATATATACTCTTCAAATCCGTTTTTTGTCCTTCAAAATATTGAGGAAAATATTCGTTATCGTGGGACAGGCCAGTAAGCTCATAGAAACGTAAAAATTATACCGGGCAATTGGTCTATAAGTGGCCAAATAATACCATACAAACCCACTGGATTGCCAACAAGTTTTCGAGGCCAACATTTTTAATAATAAATATACTTTTTGACTTGAATTTTCTGTTTTTTTTTTGTTTTTTTTTTTGATCTAGACAGTGTAAAATAGTTCTATATCTAATCGTTTCTTTTACCATACGAATAATTTTTTCGGCGACTGTCTTGCAATAACTATAACTGAACTGATTAATACAACATTATTGCAAAAAACAAATCATACTTTACAAAAACAACAGCAATAATAATGTTGTCAGTTTGATACATTTAACAGTCATAAAGGAGAATGACCAAAACTGGCGGACACACTCGCTCAAACACACACATAAGCCGACTTAACAGCATTTTGAATGTTTTAAACATTAATAAACTAAACAACTGTTAGATGGCGGTATGAAAAGTTTAAACGCTAAAAATAATTTTTACGAAAAAAAAAATCATTTTATAATAGACATGCACGCAATTGTTAAATAAAGTGAGTTTTTCTTTTCGATTAAAAACAACAAATCCAACATATTTTATAGTTTATAATTTATGTAAGAAAAGCAAAAGTTATACATATACATCTGTATGTATGTGTGTAGGTAAGTTTATATCGCCACATAGCGTCAATGTTGACGCTCAGTTTGGCGCGTCAGTTTCCAATTGCCAGACAAGAAGACGGACAACAAAAGTATTGAATAACTACAAGAGAAAACAATTTACTTACAAATGTCATTTAGTCTTTGTGACACAGAGTGGTTTGATTTTATATTTATTTTCTTGTCACATAATAAGTGTCCACGCGTGCGTTTGACTTGTGTTCTTACAAAATCTTTTTATATAAATCTGAGTTATTATGTGCATCATATGAGTCCGCATTTTTGCAAATTTTAAGTCCATATGTTCTTATATATTTAATTAAAATTGTAAAATTGATGTATTCACTACTCTTGCGAAATTCTTCGCTGTCTATACTAATGAATATGAACACATACAATGTATTAAAAAAATAGCACAGCTTTAGATATTACAGCTGAAATAGTCTACTCAAAATTTAAGAATAGATTTTAACATGTTGCACAGGATGAATGGACAGGTCCATACACTTTCCAATGTCAAGTAGGCGGAAACTTATTTCTTGAATATTATCATCTTACAGTTAAAAGTGGTTAAACAAGCCAAGCCAGTAGCATTAAAAATAAAAAACAAATACGGGTGAATTAATTTTAAAAAGAATCTGTTCTCTCCACTGTATAGTCATAACACAATATTGAAGTTAACATTAATTTAACATGATCTCATGTTCAAACAAAATGTTTTATTGTGCATAAAACTAAAGTAGCCCACACAAGGCATTATATTGTCGTTGGTAACATTTAAAACTTTGATTGTGTAAAAAACACACACATTAGAAAAGTCATATTGTTTTGAAATAGAGAGTGTTCTAGTTTTTATTATGTACAACCATATGACAACAAATGTCTGACAATATTCGTCGCCTGAATTAAATATTTTGCCAGATATGTAAATAAATAAGAATGAGTACAAAACTATATAATTTCTTGATAATTCCTCCTCCAACATCTTGTAGTTTAAAACGGAAAAACAATTAATATTTTCGACGCATGTTTATGTAGGGAAACAGGGAAACAGAAGTTGCACAAATAAGTCACGTCTAATTATTGTACATGCAACTTTTATGAAAAAAAAGGAAGTTGTTTAAAAAGTTTTTTCTAAAAGTCTTTTGTGAATCAACCAATTTTGACAGACATAAAGATCAAATTTTCAGGCCCAAACTCTAGAATAACTCATGTAAATGCATGTCATATAAACTTCTGATTAATTACAAAAAAAAAAAAAAAAAAAAAACACGTAAGAAAAAACTATAACTGTTTCCTGTGCGTTTTCCTGCTGGTCATATCCACATAACTTTTATTTGAATTGCTTTTAAAAAGACAATCAATCCCCCCCTCCACAGCTACCAGTTCATACTTTAATACCGTCTTTGGGAGAAATTCCCTAATTTTAATGGACTTAAGACATATTCTCTGACTAAGACAATAGATTTTATTATCGACAGCCAGATCACTTGTGGAATTTCTTTTAACTCCTTTTAATGTGACAATGATGACACTTCCTTCCAATATGTCGGAATGACGACTAAACAGAAAAAATATTGTAATAATATAAATAAAATATAGACGCCTTTTTCAATATATTTCTATTATCTGTTAATTTCTCTAAGTTTTCACAAATTCAAATTTAGACATTTGGAGTACCATACAACGTAATTTTTAATCTGATTAATTAACAATTTCACCTTCATAATTTTCCATGTTTAAAACTAAATTAAATTCCACTTGTTCTTTTATTCATTATCTAGATAATAAGTTTTTTTTTATCTTAATTACGAATGACTCACTTGAATGAACAATAAATATATTCTATTAATATTAATTTATTTACTTTGTAATTTATGCCAAATATGGAGAACAAGAATGCGAATAGTAAATAAATAAAAAAAAAAAATAGTCAGTTACACTGATCGGCAAATAAATATGGATGCGTTTGAAAATGAATTGGCTCAAAATAAAGTTTTTATTATAGTGGTCGTAGTTAAACTCGCCAAGTTCGAAAGCACTAATTGAAATCTAAAGGCTTTTTTTTGAATCATACAGGGCAACATTTTCCACGTCATCAAATTTGTATTTCAGTTGGAGTTCGGCTTCTTGTAGCCGTTATCGTAAGTAGAAAGAAACTCGTTTTTGGGGGTCTCCAAACTACCTGCGCAAAAGTGATAAATATGTTTGCTATTTTAAATAACTTCCACGCTCCATAATAATGCAGGAGTTTTAGCCCTGACAAATATAAAGTTTTTGTTAGAAAAATGCTTATAATATTAATGATGTATAAAATGTAAATCTGGGAGGGTCAGAATAATGTAAATTCAATTATTTTTAATTTCATAAATATATTAATGTTTTCTCTTAAAAATTACACCGTTTAGAAATTAGAGTTTGGTCTAAATTCCGTTTCCACACAAAATTGTTCTCTGTGACGTGATTCTCACGATTGTAGGTGAGAATCATAATATTAATGTCACTAAAAAGTCGCACGCAGTTAAGCCAGAAAACCTTAAATGAAGTTTCAACTTTCCGTAGCTGAAGCACATGTCATGTATTATGTTTATGTGACAATAGCATATGTGACAAATTTAAATTTTATAGTCCTTTAATTATGACAATAAAATATACACACTAATCATGAATGTATTCAACCCTATAGGAAAAAACTAAATAATTACAATATAAAACTTAATTATTTTTACATTAAATTTTTTATTAATTTGATTAATGTTTTAGTTATACCAAACAATGAAATCAGTTACACTACAAACAAACAAATTAATTCATATGATTAAGTTCTGTAATTACTATGAACTAAAATATTATATAGACTTGATTAAATCTTTTAAATATTTCAAATTAAAAATTATTTGATTTGATTAAATCCTTTTTAATTGTTTCAAATAAATATAATAATGGAAAATAAACACTTGTAGCAGATATCAGGGGATTTTTTTTTTTTGTGAGGATGGAAATAGAAATATTTAAGGAATTTATTTACTTTTATATATTAGTTTAGAACTTGCAACTGTACATTGGAGAATGGTCGGGGTAACGAAAACCATGTGCTAATGATGGTCTTACTAGTATTTTTTAATTGTCGTTGTGACTCACTGTACAAGACTCATGCCTCCACATAGAATGTAGCAGCGTGGTCAATATGAAATTCTACCATACAGTTATCAGAGGCAAATCAGCCGATCGGTGCGAGTGAGATGCAAAACTCTCGAAGGCCCAACAACAATAACAAGCCTTACGCGAGAGCCGTGGTCAGACAGAGGAAGGATTATATACTAGATTAACCTGGTATGCTTTGTATATAATTCATTCTAGAGTCCAGGTTAAATGTTGTGAAAATTTCAGGAAAATCGGTCCAGCGGTCTGGTCTCCTATAGGGTACAAACAAACAAACATACATTCTGTTTTATATACAGATTGATTTCTATAAAACATTTCATATAAAAACTGCTTTATCTTATTCTCATGGCGAAGCCTTCGATATTCTTGAATTTAGACTTCGAGATATCACAGAGCTTATCAGCAGTTGTCTAGACATTTCCGCCTGTAGCGTTGTACGATACTAGTCTTCAACTCTTCGGTTTTTTGAACACAATCATTAACTGATTCTTCCTACTGATATTTACAAAAACACAATTAAAATTTGAGATTTCTATTTTTCAAAACTTTATATTTCTCTAGTTTAAGAAGCCGAAAAAGCAAATCACATATTCAAAACAAAACATGTATAAGTTTTAAATATTAATTTTTATATGCCCGAGCACACCTTTACTTATTAATAACTTGCGATATAAATATAGTCCGTTTGGACTAAATTTTAGTAGGCCAACAACTTAAAGCCAGCTAGACTCCCTTGAGTAAGACTGAAATTCAAATGGACGAAAGCGTTTCCATTTCATTCGAATTGTTTCGCAATTATGATAATAAGAAGTAAAAATAATGGGAAACATTTGTCAACAAAAAGGGATGATGCTGAAAAAAGCAGAGAAAAATGAACAAAGTTGTCTTGTCATAAAACTATTTTATGTAGATACGAGCATCTTTTTATGACAGTCATAAATTTTTTCTCAGACAACACGGCAAACTTTGTACTCGTAAGTTGGCTGATTGCCACCAAATTGACACACATTTCCCAATTTTGATATTTTCATAAGATTTTATCTGTTTTTTTATTTTGTTTTGTTTGGGGGTTTTGCTGCTTACCCACTGTCAGTCAGGTCAGGCTATTTTCGAAATACTTATCACTACTGCTTAACAGTGTAATTTGAAGAACATTGTTGTTGTTGATGTTGCTGTTGTGTCATTTTATTTGCCAACACTTGCCTGCTAACAATTAAACCGATTTTCTTACCAGCGTCCTCGTTATACTCGTATTAAATGTCTGATTAAGTTGCTGAGTTATTGAATAAAACACGCCAAAACAAATAAATCAAACTGAACAAAAATAATGTTGAAGAGTTATTTTCGTTTTTCTTCATTCTCAACGTGAATTGCATATAAATTGAAGTGAATGACTTTAAAAGTGAAACAACAAAAAAAAAAAAAAAAACAATTGAATATCCAAAACCTAAACGCGTTTTTAATGTTGGACAACTTAAATAAAACTAAGATTCCATAAAATGTACTAATGGAATTAAAAACATCGTTAAAAAATTATAATAATTTTTTGTTTTATAGAATTTTTAAGATGGCCGATAAAATTGAAGTGACAATATTACTAACAGTTTGTAATACTATTATTGAATTATATGACCTGGGTCCGGTTTGAGTTATACTATATTTACACAAAGCATTTCCAGGAATTATGCAAGTTTGTCAGATCTTGCAATATTAGCGTCAAAATATGTCATAAAATTGTTTGAACTCGTGATTTTTTGTTTTGTCAGCCCATTGTACGATGGCATTATAGTCAGACATCTGACAATAGCCAGATATTTGATGAACAATAAAAGCTTATTTTGTATTGGCGAATGTGTTTAAATTAATGCAGGTGCCAATGACGCAATTGCCAGAAAAATGTTTCTATTGTGACAATATTTGTCATACACCTACTGGTGGTAAGATTTGTCATCTGGTCTTGTAATATTGTAAGATTAGCTACTTTTGATTTTGTTGTCATTGATTTTTAAGCCTACGAAATGTAGACATAACTTTGAATGACTTCCAGTAGAAGAAAAACAATTTTTGGATTTCTAAAGATTTATGAGCTGAAAAGTGTTATTTGTGCTTTAAAAGCGAATAATAAATTCAGTTTGGCGACAAAGGAAACAACTTTCAGTCAATTTATTACATGTGTGTGTGAGGATAAATTTTCAAATTTTTAACCCTCAGACTTAGACTGAAACCGGTAATATTGACATAAGTACCTCTCATGAGAGATTTTCTTTTGGAATGCCAAAAATTCCCGACCACATTAAAATATAATTTCTTTTTCTTAATCGTACCGTCTAAAGTCATAGTGGTCGGTCGGTGGTTCATTAAAATTAATTTTGGTCATTAGTTTTACGATTTTGTTCTGTGAATAGAATCACTTTTTCCAAAGAAACTTCTTCTTATGTGGATTTCTTTGTGACATTTAATTTTAATCTTACAGAATTGAATTCTAGTTCAACAAACAAACAAATAGTTTCCTTCATTCTAGTGTGAAATACTTCTTTTGAATGTCAATGTTAAAGAAAAAAGTCTACAGCAACTGAATTAGAAAAAAAAACAACGAATGATGTGTCTTTTTTTCCTTTTTATTTTAATTTAATTTTTATGAACATTTTGCACGCGATCAAACAACGAAGGTTGGCTTTGGCTGAAGGGATAAAACATAAAATGGAATAGAAAAACAAACGGTTCTTTGCAAATGCCAACTTTTCCTCCCATCGTCTAATGAAAAGTGATAGCGGGAGTTTTAAAGGAAAACAATGAGAGGGCTATTCCGTTTTAAAGTGGCACGAAAAAAAGAGAGAATGAAAGGAAAATAAAAAACTACTGCTTTTTCTCGTAGTTTTATTATGAAAAATTAACTTAATGCATTTCGAAGAACCCCTTTAACAATATACACAAACTCTTACAAAATGACAGCTGTTTGTGGAATTTTAAAACGAGGAAAATGTAGTTTTAAGGTTTATTCCCGCCGCGCATATAATAATTATTACCCCGCGGATATAGAATTTAATTCAATTTCTTAGGAAGTGCGTTATCAAAGGTTTTTAAATTCAAGGGGCAGATGTTGGCGGCCTGTAATCGCCATGTTCTTTTGCGTGCGTCTGTCTAGTCTATCCTTAATTATTCAGCTAATGATGCCAAAGCACCAGGAGAGGCTACACAACTGAAGCAGCACCTTCAAATAATACAACTGACGGGTCTTCGAAACGTTTAGGAAAAGGCCAATGTTTTGACCGACGAGATGCATTTTTTGAATGAATTGCTTTGCAGAAAGAATAAGGGGCGACGCCATCCCCGCCACAAGGCTCCATAAAATTACTGCTTGTTACGGATTTGGCTGCGATGGCCTAAATGATTGTATTCTTTTTAAAACGGTGCCTTCACCTCAAATGGCGGGCATTGCAGAATGGCAATAACCAATTTCTTTTAGCCCAAAAATGAACGGAGTGGACGTAAATGACGGATGCAACCAGCAGGATGGCGCTAAGTGTCACACAGCGCCCGCCACGATGACGATGTACATTCTGTATATACGATGTAGCGAAGAACATGAATATTGCTGGCAGAGATGACCTTGCGATTAGCCTCCCCTAGACTTTTGACTTGTAGAGTTTTCTGAAGTTCTAGGTCTATTCCAATAAGACGCAATCGACCAATGTCCCTAAAACCAACAATAACCGAGGCCAGTCCTTAACTGAACCTGGATCTGTACGGAAAGCGGAAACCTCATTGAAATTTAAACCATTCGGATACCTGCCAGGGTAAATAGCCCCATCCAATATATCTTCACATTCACATAAAGAAAGATTTGCGTTAATTCCATTTCAACATCTACCCGCCCTATAAAAGTTTTTTTCAACTAAAAAGCACGTCGCCAAACAAAATTTAAAGAAATTTTGTAAAATAATTCTTATTTGGTTTGGATTTTCCAGGCATCTTCTAAAAGAAATCTATAAATATTCCATTTCCTGCATCATGTACGCTTTTGTTCCAACCAGTTCCCCATGCAAGCTCATGCATGTTTGTGCATGCTCATACATACATTAATTTTTATTTGTTGGAATTTAAATTTAAAGTTTTAGCATTAACGAAACATTTAGTACGACACACACAGAAATCGTCAACATTTTTACAAAAATGTTATTTCAAAACAGATTTTTAAATGCTCATAAAATATTTTCCCTTGCAAAAACTATAAATGTCAGAGGATTTTTTATAGATTTTTTTATATTATATTTTATTAACAAAACTATTAAAACAACGTTTAAGTACCCTGTACCGATGCCCCTTCGTTTGAAAAACGGAAACAACACATTGTAAAAGGTGTAAAAATAGAAATTCTTTTCACAAACTATTTGCGAGTAAGTACATATATATGTATGTATGTCTGTATGTATGTATGTCTGAATGGTTCTATTCCCTAGGAAACCAGACATGTCACAACATTCGTCAGACCTGACTAGACGGCGAATAGAAAAGAAAAACCAAATAGAAAAGTAAATAAACAAACAGCAGTGTTTTAATTTCAATCATTTGCAATCTTCTTTCTCCTTGACTCTACGCTCAGTGTCAGGGTCAATTATTTGTTAATTTGAACAAAAGAAAATAAAAATCAAACCTAAATCATCACGGCAACTTTAATGTGGCAGAATTGCTCGTTTGCATGCCAAATTGATTCTTTGTGTCTGCCTTTTAGAGTTTTAATGCTTTTAGTTGGTTGCAGTTTTTTTTTAAAGCGATTTTTTCCTTTTGCCAAAGTTGGTTAGTTTCGTGTCGGATTTGCTTTCGAGTGTTATTTTAAAGTTTTCTCAACACAATGACATTCGTTTTTTTGAGGAATGCGCAAATAGTTCAGCGGACTACGAACACTTTTTTCCACGAAACTATTTGCATTGACAACTTATAAGGGCAAACAATTTTCAACAAAACTGTTTGCTGAATTGAAGAAAATATTAATCGAAAACTTAAGCAGCAAAAATTTGTCTTCAAGCTTTAAATATTAAATTTAAATGATTTCAAGTCATGATTTGTAGTCATGGCAACTTCTTGGAAAACAGAAAAACCTGAAAACATCAGACCTGAAATATTAACAAAAGCATCTTCTAAAATTTGTAACAGAGACCTGAAGGAACACTGATTTAATCTTGGTGTGCGGTAAAGAAAAAAAACAATTCAAAGGTTTCTAGGTGACCAATTCATAGATAGTGAAACTGAACAGCACTGGCCGTTATGACATAATCTGATGGTGTAATAATTATTTTGATAAACTTGTCAGCAGCTCATCAGCGCCTCGAACGAGATAACCATCACCATCTTGATGGCAACTTCTTTTGATATGTGAAAGTGGCACATAACAGAAGATCCTTGCTCCACAGCTCAGAATATCTATAATCTTCTGCCAGTAACTCGCCACAGCGTAAAAGGAAGACGTTATCCTTTTCAATTGACAACATGTTCAGAAAAACATGGCTTAAGTGAAAATACTTATGAGGCTATATTGGAGGCCACTGGCCATCAATTCTTTCTTTTCTTCGGACTTACTGAAGACCGAAAAGTATAAATTTCTATATTATTTTTACTCGGTAATGATGAATGTTATGATGTGATTTTCGGCACCGATATTCTTCGGCTTAAGCCTTCGCAACTGTTGATTTCGCATAATGGATTCCGGTAGTCCGAAATCCTCAAGCAACAACAGGCTTTAACCAGACTCGCCTGTAAATTTCCCTTCATCCAGTTCCTTACGAAGACCACAAATCTTTTGCACCTGGAGAAGATTTGGATAACCAAACATAGACGATTTCTTTAGTACCTACCAAGAAAACCCCTCCTTGCGGTTTTAGGCTTAAATCAAAGTCAGAACGTTTCAGACAAGGGAGCATCTCAGCCTATTACCAACATCAGGATCCCTCGGTCAAGGCATCCCAGTGATACGTTGATATTCGTTTGACCTTTTTTGATCAATTGGCTACTGGTTAAGATTTTGGAACAAACTACACAACCGAAATTATGCAGAAATTTTCTTAGAGTTTTAGTTGCCGTGTGAACGCAGGAACCACTGATCTGATCTACAACCCAGTAACCAAAGCGCCCAAGCTTGGAATACAAAAAGATAAAACCTGGATGTATTCAGGCAATTAAATTGTAATGTTTTCTTACCGTGTCAGATCCTGCAATATTGTCTGTTCTGAAGTCAAGTGGTTTCTAATAACAAGTTGAATGAAATGGCAGCCTTCTTGTTCTGATTTCATTAGTGTTCTAACATTAAGACGTTTATAATAAAAAGTCGAATGTAGTTGAATTAACAATGATTTAAATTAAAAATATATTCAGAAATTTCGTGATTTAAAAACACATGGTTTTCGGAGTATGTCTGATTGATTTGCAATCACGAAACCCATTAAATAATTTTTGTTCAGAAAACCAAGGGAGCAAAAGTGAAACGTTTTGCTGATAACACCGATTAAACTTTAAGTTGCTTTTGGACTAGAATCGATTATATCCGAATTTGTACGCTATACAAATCAACTGAGAATTAAATCAATCACTCAAGATAATATGTTTCTTATAAGGGGTTTGTCCCAGTTTTAAAGAGTTGATCGAAACGTTATTTGTCATTTAAAAAGGTATTTGTCTTGGTTTTGAATTTTGAAATGATCTATTTATATTCATCTACTTCTTATAATCTTGATTTATAGTTTTATTGCATTTAAAATATGGCAACTGGTCAATAAACAAATGCTCCCACATAACAAGATTTGTGAAACCAAAAGATCTTGTCGCTTGTGTTTGAAATTGCTTTTATGAATCGCTTAATCTATATTTCTTGTCAAGATTTACTTTTCGCAATCAGCAAAAGTATCGCGGCTATTTTGAATAAGCCCGCATCTCAGCTTTAATAAATTTTAATGATTCCAACCACCAACTACCGAGAGGAAGATAGAAACTCTATTCAGTTTACGTTTTTAACAAATTATCACATTAACTGATAATATTTCCCGATATGATCATAATGATGATGACTGGAGGACTACCCACAGCTAAATTAAATTTAAAAAAAAGAAACAAAATAAACAACAAACAAAAACATTCATTGAAGAAATTATATCAATTTGATGATAGAAAGACGCGTGCCCGCCTTTTCTTTTTTCCGCAGCTGAGCATAAAGCCCAGTGCTGCCATCCACTTTAAAAGAAAATACACAACAACAAAAACCACAGTGATGACGACTGACAGAAACGTTGTTGTGGCATACACTTGGTTTTTTTTTTTTTTTTTTTTGAAAGACCGGCAGACAGACGACAGCCATGAGATTAGACGAAAAGTCAATCACATGTTTAGTCACTTCATTTGCCACCCGTTGATGGGAATTTCTTGTTTGACTTTCAATTGTCTTTTGCGTGGTTAAGCCTTGATGGTCGCTGAGGGGCCTTTAAATTAAAAAGATGTCTTTTGAATGTTTGTTGATGTTTTGACGCGTCTCCTCTTGCCTTTTTAAAGATCATCTGACAAGATAAATTTAATTTCATTATTTGTTTGCTGTTGTCCACTTTTGTAAGATTCTGGCTAGAAAGTGAAAGATGCACAAACATTTCTCATTTTCACTTTTCTACTGCTGTGGGATTTTGTCTTCAGCGAACCACCACAAGGCTGTTAGTGAAAAGGAAATCTTAATTTTTGTTTACGAAATTGCTTCGAACATGATACCAAATCCAGATATGGTGGGACGGCTATTGATAGTGGGTTTGGATTGTTGACTGGTGTTATAAAATAATGTTCGATGTATTTTAGCAACACCCCATAAACTTAATATGGAGTTTCCATAATTATACTCATATTTGTATTGCAACAAGTGTCTTGTAATACAAATATCTTGAAAAAAAACCTTACAGTTTATTTCATTAATATGCTGTCGGAAAAATGCTACATTAATCTGAAAACAGTAGAAGGAGCAGAAGGGTGACGAGAAGGAGCCCTTTCTTCTTTTCGCCGGAGATAGCGAAAAAGCGATAGTCACCCTCTATCTCTAACGAGAGAGAATAAAATAGATAGGGGCAACTGTAAGGAGAGAGAATAAAGTAGATAGGGAAAAAAGAAAAGGAATGAATGGTGGAGTAATAGGGAAAAAAGGAGGTGAAGAGGTACAAACAAAGAGATAGAATGTTAAAAAAGTATAGAGAGAAGGAGATAGAGACAGATGGTGAGCAAGAGATACATATATATAGGGAAAGAGGTAGAGACATAAAAAGAAAGAAAGAGGTGGAGACATAAGCAGATAGAGAGAGCGAAAGAGAGGTGGAGCCACTATCAGATAGAGAAAAAATTATAGATAGTAAAATAGATTTAAATCAGCAGCTTCCATTATGGCCTAATCTGATAGCCGACCAACTGCGGCTTTCCACGGCACCACACCATCTAGTTGACAAGCGGCACGTGACACAATCCCTATCGCCAGTAATTAATTCCTCCCTAGACAGTAAAAGCAAATACTAAGCAGCAACTTAGTTGGTAGCTGGAAATCCTCATGGCACATGAAGCCTTAACCAAACTCGCTATAGACAGCGCATAAAATCGAAACAGTTCAGCTGGTTGCCTGAATAATAGATTTGTCTGAAAATTTCCCAAAATTAAGGTTATACGAATAAAAAGATTCGGTACTTCGGAAACATTTTGAGTTTAAACGACAGCCGGAAGATTGCAGGCGAGACAAGCACTTCAAACAATGACCACCATCAGGATTTCGCTATTTCATTTGAATTACTTGCTGTGGGGTAATGATTTAAAAATACCGAAGAAATAGACCGTTTAAAGTGGAAGCCAGGCAGCCGAGGAATTGGTGAGTACGGAGCCCATTTACGTACGTTTTGTTTATTAATTTAAGGCACTACAATGGGAAATATATTGTATATAAAGTTATGCTTGTGCCGTTCAAGGAAGGAAGTTTTGCCCAGGATCTAGAACTTTAATAGAAGGAGAGTGATGAGATATGCATGACTCTGTTGTAGTTGCAGGACACTGGAATCTCTTTACTAAAATTTATTCCATTTCATCTCTCGTCTAACGCATTCTCGCCACGTCAGGAATATATAGGGGGCTGTTTCTAATACCCAAAACCGAACCTATAGCTGTGTGGCTGTTTTATTTTTTCAGTACCTCGCCCCAATAATAAATTTTCCTAACGACATTAGCGCTTCATTGAATTCGTTTTCACCACTTACCCACTAACACTTTTACTTTTCTTTGGCCAGGTTAAGAGACGACATTTTTTCTGTTTGTTTCATTATCAGTAACATACATTTTTCAAATAAAACAGGATAATTAGATGTACCATCTAAAATAAAGAAAAAAGAAAGAAAAAAACAAAACAAATACGAATGCGAATACGAATACGAATACGAAAAGAAAAACTAAATTGTTTTTAATGATACCTCCACACAAATATGTCGATAATTTACAAAGTTTTTCTTCGTGCTAAATCTCTTATCAAATCAATTTGATCATTAAAAAAAACAACAACAACAACCACTAAACGATTGTGTCCTCCTTCAAAACAAAAACATTTGAAATATTGCAAAAACGTACTCGTACATGTACGAGTTTTTGGCCAGACGGGACTTAAATGAAGTGTTTTGGAGCAGATAATGCGATAATTGTGTGTCTGATGAGCGTTTGTAATAAAAACAACAATTTTTTTTCCTTTTCGCTCAAACTAATGAAGTAAACATTTATTAAATAGCAACATTTAATTTACAATATTTATAAATATGGTTTTCGAAAGAAAATTAAACTATTATTTAGTGGACATAATTTTTTATATATATTTTCTTTCTTTCTTCAAATAAAATTAATTAGTGTTTGAAACACATTTAATTGAGTAGTGATTGGCTTATTTATGGCAGTGGACTTTTTATGTCTGATTTGTTTTTATTAATTGGTTTTCCACAGAAACTGGAGTGTTTCGTTGATTGATTGAATTAATGTTTTCGTTAATAAGAAATTAGTTGAAAAATATGTATGTGTTTATGTTTTGTAATTTTTTTTTTCTATTTAAAGCATTATTTATTTTTTCTTGTTTCATTTCAATTGCAGGTATGTCCACTCGAAAGAATGTAAGTAATTTTCTTATTTGTGTCGAGTCAATTAAGCGCCCCACATATTAAATGGCCGGCAAATATACAGTGACCATCAAAATTGTAATGGGTTTGAGTTAAATTGAGTGTTAGGAGTGCGTCAAGCGAGTACCCTCGGCGTCAGGGTTGTCATATTTGATGAGTTCTTGTCATATTTGACGATGTTGCCTGCTAAAAATAATATGACAATTAAAGGCTGGCTTTAAACATTGTGTTTGACGATTTTAGTAGACTTCGCATTTATATTTATTTCTTTAAATATATTTTGATAATTTGGTAACAATTGTCTTTTCGTTTTTAGTCGATTTTCGTGCATATATGAGTAAAAAATATGATATTAAGAGGACGTCGCTGACAGCTGTTCTCTCTATAATATATACTTTTGGTGCTAAAAAGTTGTAAACGATTTGCCGATTAACTTCATAGTGAATTTATAAATATGGAGAGATAAAAGAAACTTTCATATTATTTTAGAAAAACAAATCTTACATATCGTGGCCGGAAATGCAAAATCCAATAACCAACACTAATACTATTCTACAGTACGAACGAAAGAAAATCCAAATTTCTTAATGACTGCCGCACTTTTGAAAGTTACGCCCCCTAAATTGCATTAGGCCACCAACTCTATACACTCTTATCCCCGCATCTACTTTTTTTGCCACAGAATTCGAATGACTTTAAAAAAGTCTTATCCCCGCATCTCCTTTCTTTGTCACAGAATTGGAATGGCTTTAAAAAAACAAGCCATATTTTTTTTTGTTTTTATTAATTATTGAAAATACACTAAAAATTAAAGTATAAAATTTAGTAACAGCCCCAGGGCCTCTTATAGGCTTGATAGTACAAAAATTAAACAATTGCAATTTCAAATTATTACATAAAATGGATCGTTTCATTCATAATATAAATGAAATAAAATTAAAACTTAAAATTATTTTACAATAGAAAAGTTTACACAATGAACTTAATGACCTTAACATGTTCCCTGAAGTGTTTTAATTTCATTTATTACGATTTATTACGTATCACTTGGCGGGCAAACTTAAATATTGAAATTCTATTTGTTAACCTTAAATTAACAGGTAAATACTAACCCTAAAATCCACATGTTGCTGAGTTTTCTCTAGCCTACATCTTGGAATTCGCAAACAATTTGCATTTCTCGTATCGAATGGTGATTGATAGTTCGTAAAACATGTGATTCTCCGGACCGATATTACAATATGTAAAGATTTAAACACATACATCTTACCATTTGACCATAATTATTTTCACATTCATGGGATATGGATTATGTTTCACTTATTTCTTGTTTAATGAGTCTAAAAATATGCACACAATTTTTTTTTGTTGGAATATATGTACGATTTATATATATTTTATATGTTAACAGTGCTAACATGCAGCTCTGTTAAGGTAGTTGGTTCTTGTCTAGGGTTTCAACTGCGTAGAATGTAACCGTTCTATAACATTAAATGTTTGCACACCAAAATATTTCTGAAATTAAAAAATAATATTAATTGCATAAAATAAAAGATAAATTAAGTGCTAAAAAATATTTTAAACGTTTCTCATCTTAGAATCAGCATCAAGTCAACTTTTTTATACAACTTATGTTTAGAAATCACGTGATATCGACTATAGTGATTTTCAGACGAGACCAGATAATAGTCGTATTTTGTTTGTTTTATTAAAAGAAACCTTCAATTCTTTGATTAAGGTTTAATTGAAAAAAAATAATAATAAATATGTCGTTATAACAAACTGCAATTTTGCTTGTTGACGATTTAATTCCCCTTAAAATTTTACGATCGATTTTCAACACAATTTTTCTGGCAACTTCTACTTGGAGGGCAAAAAACACAGCGGGAATATGGCCATTCATAGAAATTATATGTTATTTGCTCTTCCACTTTGACGACAACAACTCTAGAGTATTCCTGTGGCGAATACCTGACTTCTCCCCGTGATAATAACAACCAAGCTGGCCAATTGATCCCTGTTCTAGTCCAAATGAAAGGAAATATTTTTATAGAACTGCGGGAAATCTGCAAATATTGATGCGTCACCGCCTGTGCAACGGTTTCGGTATGAGCCCACTGCTTGGTGCCTTAGAATATTTCCAGAAAGCGAATGTCTTCTTTGTTCGGCTTTCGCTTTAACAAGAAAACAGGGATGTCGCGGAATACCAAATAATGTAATACGCTATTTTTTTTTAATTTCTCCAGAAATCCGAGGCCTGAAGTGCAGCCCATCTATTTATATTTATTTGAATAGCTGAGTAAAAAAGTCCGGCTAAATTGATTTCTAAGATAAGCAGCTGAGAAGTTCTTGGCATTTAAATGTTGCCTTTTTAACTGAAATCATGTTCAATTGACATGAAATGCTAATGGAAGTAAATCAAAAAACCCTACTCTACTTCTATATACTAGTTTTTCTTTTCATGCCCGAACTATGACGCCAGCTGTCTAATTTATTTCTTTTTATTTCTATTGCTGCCACCAATGGAATTTTTTAAACTCATTTAATACCAAAACAAAAAAAAAGGATTTTGGCTACAAAAGGAATTTGCAATTGTTTTGAACCAGTTTCTCAATCAAAAATATTTCACTTCGTTTTTTTATAACTTTTTCTCTTGCATTATTTTTGTTTTCTGTTTTTATATTGTATTAAAGCAGAAAAAAAAAAAAATACTGTGACAACAAACAAAATTCCACTTGCATTTTCGTTGCGAAAATTTACACACTTTTATTGACACAGTGAGCACAAAACTGGTGGAAAAAAAATAGCAGAAAAGTACTCGTATTATATTGTGGCAACAGTTTCGAATAAGAAAAACTGCTGCATTGAAGATAATTGAAGTGCCTACACACAAGTGCTGCACTTGCCACAATGAAATCGAACGAAAACATCACAAAAAGAATTCTTTTGTTGAACAATAAAATCAAATGATCACTCTAGAGAGCAAAAAAGAAAAACAAAAGGAAAAGAAAAAGAAAAACTGCACAATGGCTGTTAAGAAAAGCGGAATATTTAAACAGTAGAAAGTAAATAGAGAGAAGATGCGGTTGCTGGTGCTGTTGCTGCTGCTGTTGCTTTTGTTGCTGCTACTGCTGCTGCTGCTTCTGCAACCATTATCCAATTGAAGAAAATAACGAATTGGAAATATTTTAGCTGTTTGATAAAATAAGCAAGTCACACCGACAGCCACAGTTGGAATGACAATGCGACGATTCCACAGATCAGGCCAACAAAACACAAATAAAATCAAAAATAAAACATTCAATTGTCTTTCAGTTGCTGGCTGATTTGGTTTTTGTTTTGCTTCTTTGTTCAACAAAAAAATCTTTAACAACTTTAAGCCACATTTTCAGCAGCAGCAGCAGTTTGTTTTTTGCTGAACACACTTTTTCCCAAAATCCACCAACAATAAAACGGCAACAAAAACTTCATTGCCAGCCGAAAACAACAACAGATCATTTGCAGTTAAACGCATTATTATAGACAATTATTTGTTGGCAACACAAATAAGTTTTTTTTTTGTTTTGAACTAAAACTAAATCGTTTCATCTTTCAATGAAGCCTGTCATCGTCATTATTCTCGTCATGATCATCATCTTGACAATTTTTGCCATTTCGTATTCGCTTTAACGTCTTAACATTAAACGACAACAACTTTAACAACAAAAACACAAAAGAAAATTGCTATAAAGAAATTTTTATTTTTTTCTTAAATAAATTTTAAATGATAATGATCAAAAGTTTATTAAGCAGATATATAAAAATATATATATTTTGATGATTTCGTTCTGATTTACTCTTGGTTTTTCTTGCTCCAGATATTGACAAAATATGAGAAGGGGTTTTAATTGACGCCGGCGATGTTGTTGGCGGCCTGTGATTGCCTTGCCCGTCTGTCCCTTCTGTTGTTTATTGGTGCAGCACGTTCGAATGCAAAAACGTTGTGATCAAAAACGTTTTATGATCGCTGGTATAAAATTTTGCGCCTGTTAAGTCCAGTGGCCAATTGTTATGCACTTAAGCTGTGAAATTAAGATTAAAAAAATTTCACATTTGGCGAAAATGAAACTGCTGTTCTATCATATCAACCCCCTGGAATGACTGCAAAGAGTGATGCTGGTGTTGGTCATTAATGGAGAAGCCATTTTGTCAAACGTTTTGGCTGTGGCTTAAACCTAGAAACGCAGCCATTGTTTGATACTGATGGATGAATAAAACACGGTGAATGTCTGAACCAAGAAGACCTTTAGACGACGACTGCAACTATCGTTGATCTATAGTATTTTCACTTTCCTTCAAAGTTTTCAAACGTCCAGCAACTGGGCCAGCTCTTTCTGTTCACCCAGTATAGCGGCATGAAAAAGCCTGTATAATATAATCCCGATAATCAAGGATGAATTCATTGAATCATTCTCTTCACTGCACAATTAGCAAGTGTCTGTATTGTATATCTAGATACTAATAACATTGGCCTATTTTTATCGATCCAAATGAGCCGAAGATGCTGTGGTCTTGCATCAGTTTCCTGTTATTCGTAACAACTAAATAGACGATGGGGAATTTTCAAGCGAGTCTGATTAAGGCTTGATATTCCTTTGGGAGTTCGGCCTATCGACTCCGGTGTCGCGACTTTCTTCACTATCTAGCAAAATACTGGCAGAAGGGATCTGATAGCCGGAGCTCTCGAGCAAAGGGCTTGTGTTGTGTGCCGCTTTCATATATCACAAAAAAGTTACTAACTGTAGCTGGCAGAGACATTGACAAGCTCAGCAAGTGAATCAATCAACTCGGCATCAGTTTACGCATGCGCTCTTACGATGGCCAGCATCGATGCACCAAAAATCTGCTTCAGCTCGCTCCTTATGCGCCACATTTAGCTCTTTGTCGGACTGTTATCTATTTCCAAAGTTGAAAAATTTGCCACAAATACAGATGATGAGGAGTTGGAAAAAACCGGGTATTGCAGCTGCTGAATACCGCTGGCAAAAGTGTAGCAACCGTAAAGGAAATTATGTCATATCTGCTAATTGTCCTGCAAGAAATCACTGTTACAACTTTGCAAATGTTTCAAACATTAAGAACAGAAAATACCAAAATATTTTCTTAAACATCTGCTCTCGTATATCAGATATTTCATTCTCCTGAAATTTGTTTAGGTACCTTCTTAGTTTCTAGTTGTCCCTGACCTTTCTTTTGTTTATTGTAGCAACAGGGATGAGTTCTTGAAATATTTGCCTAAACATCTATATGGCGGATATTTGATGCTTTTTGGTCGCTATATAGTTATCCTTGGCCTCTTGTTTTCTGTTTCCAAATTTAATTGCTTTAACAACGAAATAAAACTGGTGATTGCACTTCTGTCTTATTTCTCTTTGTCGTTGACGTTGTCGTTGTCGTTGTCTTTCTGGTCTGTCTGGTGACTTCAATGTTAAGAAAGTCTTTGTTGTAAATCACTACAACGAGAAATGTGGATAAAAAACATCGGCAAATGGAAATCGCAAAATATTGCTGCCGCTAACGCTTATGAATTTAGAAAGACAGATAAACAGACAGGCTGGCAGGCAGTTGAAGAAAAAATAAAACGCATTCACAACAATTTTAAAGTAGGCAGATCAGCAATAAACAACAGCCAACATCAATAAGGAAAACGCATACAAATCTATATGATTTTGTTGAAATGATAAAACTATAAGTTTCTTTTTTAATTTTTGCTTGTTGTGTTTTTCATTTTTGTTAAATTACAATGTTGTGGCAACAACAATAGGTATGTATGTGGTATGCACCACCTCAACAAATCCAAACCCAAATTTGAATTTAAATTTCCAATTTGAATGAAACAAACAAACAACAACAACAACAACAACAAACATATTAAAAGCAGAAATTATACAGTTGGTCGTTCAAGTGGACAATTCAACCTAAAGAGTATGAAGGTTTTAAACAGGGATGGAGGAGGAGCTGTTGTGCCGCCAGACAGATGGCCAGAAATTTCAGGAATTATAATGAATGCGTAGCCCAACAAGATCAACGAATTCCAGAGATGGCAGTTATCCAATTGTCTTTTTTTTTTTTTGCTTATCTTTAACGTTTCTGTGACAATGACTCTTAATCGTTTCTTGCGAAATTTCAATAAACAACAAAAACGAAATAAAAACCGTAGATAAATTTTAAATAAGTTATTCATATTCAAACACTAAAATCAAGATCTTTTGTTCAAATGTTTTACTAATAATACAAAACAATTTGAATAATGAATGAATGAAGGCGTTAAAATATTGGGCGTTTTGAATTTCCGTAATTAAAATGTTGGGCACAGCTCTTTTTCAATTCTTTTGTTTCACTAATTTTGTAATTTTTTTCTTATAACACAATTTTTGAATTGCTTTAAACAAATTTCACTTTTAAGCCGCTATAGCTGAGGACAATTTGTGTGCCAACATATTTTTACACCTTCTTAAAACAAACTGGCTGGACAGGACATGATCGTAACGCTGCGGATTCTGGGCGGCCAACTTTGGGCTACTTTTAGGGGCATTGCTGGCCCTCAGCCATGCTTAACACGAACGTTATTGTGTGTTACAGGTGTTTCTAAATGTCGCAGGGTCATTGCCTACCGCGACAGGTTAAGCGTTGACGCTTTACACACCGTCAGGGCACTGGTTTCCGGAGAATAGAGGCCGGATTGGCACGACTCTAGAAAGTTTAGGTATGATTATCCTTAAACATGTTCTTTTGCAGCTTTCACCAAAGGATCTATTTGGCAGAACGGAATGCCTTTTGGCCTTGGCTGAAACGTTCTGGCTGTGGCTTAAACCTAAAATCCCTATAATAAGTCCTGTCTTTGAGGTTTTGGGTTCTTGCAACAGGCTCTGTTGATGTAAGGAACTAAGATGGAGGGGAATGTACAGTCTGATTGAGGCCGGATGTTTCTAGAGGATTTCGTGCGTGTCCTCCCTTACCTGTCTGGTGACCTCCAAAACAGAAGGGATTATATATAGCCCGAGCTCTCGAGCCAGGAGTTTATGATTTGAGCTGTTCAGCATGTTGTAAGATATTGCCACCTGTGTGAGCCTTGCAAGCCACTTGGGAGCCATTAATGTTTTACTGGCCTGAGTTCTTTGTTGCTTCTCAAATGTCTCCTCCAGAGATATGGCAAACAACGAATTTCTAAATTTTTGTAATTCCTGTAGCGCTATAGAAGATTCTGATCACAAATTCCATCAGACAATCAATCAATTCCAACAATTTGTGTCCGCCCATCGTGTAGTAATTTTAAATTTGAACATATTTAGACTTGTGTCGTTCCAAATTCCACGACTGTGGAGGACCATTGAAAGGTTGTTGCTCTTAATCAGCTTTTTGCTAAAATTTTGGCTTTCAATGTGATCGCCCCTTCCAATTTAATACATATTTTCCAACAAGATATCATTGAACCTGGTGGGGTGAAGATTTCCACTGACCGTAAGAAATACACAAATGGGTAACTTTTTAAGGCTTGTAATCAATCTGTTTGCACTCCGTAGCCGAAATTTTTGCTTGTCAACGAACTCGATGAGCTACAACTCGCTGAACACCATTTCGTCGTCCATAAGATGTGCTAATCGATCATTTACTATCAATATATCTCAATAAATTTAGGTAATTTGAAGCGTGAATCTGTGCAGGGTGAGTTTCCTCGAACTTAAGTGTCAAGAGTGCAGCACTGGGTGGCAAATTATTTGTTTTGAGTTCAAATTATGTCGACAATTAAAATTAAAATAAATATGACAACAACTCCCAACATCAAATCAAATCAATAACAAAATTCTATTTCCTGTAAAAGTTTGCTGAATTCAAAACTCTGCAGCAGAAGACAAAGAAGAAATAAAAGCCAAACCAAATTATGGCAGTAGGTCTTTAGTTGAAATTTATTTACCAACTAAATTGGTAATTATCAAATTTCAACCTTTGATTTCAAGTCATCAGCAGATGCATGTGTGTACCAGTCATTTAACGGTTTCAGCAAGACGAACGACTGCAACGTTTAAGATTTTATAGAAACAGTATCGAAAAAAAAAACCGTAAAACGATCGTATTACAAGTTGGTGGCAATTGACTTGTATTTCTAAGATTACTAAGATTACTCTGGTGGCATTGGTCTGACTCTCTCTCTCTCTGTCTCTCTCTCTCTCGCATTGGTTGCATTCTGCGTAACTCTTAAAGGAAATGAAATTTAAATATTAAACGTTTTTTGTTGCTGTTTGTTTTCTTTTAGTGTTAGAGAAAGAGGAGAAACCTATTGCAACAACAGCAATAACAATGACAAAGGTTATTAGAGCATTAACTCAATGCTTTTCGCTAAGGACAGAGAAAAATGAAACTAGAACGCTTGTTAACTATTAAAAAAAATATCTTAGCAGCTGGCACAGCAGGGCCTGAATATAATACTCATGTCAAATCATTTGTGGTCTCAATACTAATCGGTTTTTGGTCCAAAATTCCGCCGTGAGATCAAATTTGCAATGAGAACTTTGTGCCACCAGCCAACGGTATAAAAAAGTCGTAATTTGTTTATATAATTTAAATATATTTTTTTTTTTTTGGGCCAGGACTCAGGGTTCGACCCCAATATATGCAGTGCATTGTACCAGAAGTGGGCTAGTTTTTATTCTATATTGCAGGGATGAGTGTGTCAGAATTTAACTGACATTTACCTTCGACAATGCACAGTCAAACTGGTCAACTGATACTCAATATTGGGCGTTTTTGTTATTGTTTTTTATTTGAAAAAATTTTGGCTATTCTTTTTTCCACCAGAGCCTTTGGTAGGAAACGAACCTACAACCTCTGGACTGTTGGTCCCCATCTCATCCATGATATCGTACGTTAATGTTCGCTGGTACTTTAAAGCTCAAACAAGTCTTTATTCCGCCAAGTTATTTCCAAAAAGGTGGCTATTAATCAGTTTTCTAATGATATTCTTTAGGAAAAACGAAATATCGATTTAAAATTATAAAGTTTTTTTTTTATGAAAAAGTAAAAGACTTCAAACTAGAAAAATATTATTGATATAATTTAAGCAAAAATGGCAACAAATTAAGATCAAAATAATTCGGGTTTTCTGATGTTTAAAATGTTGGCGAAGGTTAATGTTGGAACTTTGTTTTTCCAAGACAGCAAAATTCTTTTGATTTAAGAATTCTGAACTCTTCTTCTGTACAGTGATCAGTATTCAGTGATAGTCAACGACGCAATCCATCCATATCTTGTCCAAATGTCGTGATTTGAATAATTGAATTTGACTTTAATTTGTCCTTTTTTTCGTGTTTTTTTTATCATCTCTCTTCCATTAAGTGGAGGTTTTGATGGTGCTGCTGTTGCACTGTTAACACTTTAAAATTGTTTTCTTTTGCCACTTTTACTCTGGACTTGTTGTATTGACTGATTGTGTATTTTCTTTGATTGTGTATGTTGTTGGCTGCTGCTGCTATTATTGTTGTTGTTGTTGTTGGTATTATTGTTATTGTCTTTAAACAGTTAATTGTTAAATGTTCAGTTTTCCGACTTTAGACATGGAGCTTTTTGCTATTTTCTTAAGTCTTTTGCAAAAAGTGGGCGTCTGGTTTTATTGAAAAAGAAGGAGTCATAATGATGGATTATTGGCGTGCAAAGAAAATAACGAAAAAAAACCCAAAGTGAAGACTCATTTTTTACATACAGATGTTACAATCTGTGTGTCTGTCTGCCTGTTTGTCTGCGCCAGAGAAAAGAAGGTAAAACTTTTCCTTTATTTGTTTGTTTTTTTTTTTTGAAGATATATATTTTTTTTTTTGTGGCAAATTGTGGTTTTTGCATAAATTTCATCATCGTCATCATTATCATCATCTGTTTCGTTGGCAAATGCAACAATAATCATCCTCTGGATCTTTTGAAGTCTGTTCGTCTTTCCGTCCTTTCATCGCTTCAGCTCTTCGTCTGCAGATACTCGTACGTAAAACAATCGTTAACAAGTTGCCCGTTAAGTTGTTTAACAAATTACTAATAAATGATACTTTTTCTGTTGTTGTTTTATGTAAAAAAATTTTTATTTTTTTTTTTTATTTTGCAATTTAATCAATCACACGTTCAATTTTTATGATTTTCTGTCATAGAAAGAAAAACGTTGATTTCTTATTTTCCTGCTTTGTTTTTTTTTCTTTCTCTGCCTCAACTTTAACGTTACAAATCACTGATAACCTGGTCAGTTCGAAACTTTGCCAAGTCAAAAAGTCAGTCAGTCATTCATGTTTGCTGTTGTGATTATTTTCGGTATCCTGAGATATTTTCATCAACTTTTAAACCTTTTAAGATATGACTGGCGTTTTGTTGTTTATTTTTTGTTGTGACTGCCAGAGTCTGATGGCAAGTTTGATGATTCACTAAATGCAATATTCTCAATGACCGAACGCTTTAATGGCTGATGTTGTAACAACAGTGGGCATATCGGATTGTGTTTGCCGCAATTAATTTTAAGACATTTGATTTGATTGATTTGGTTTGGTTTGTAAAGGAAAATTGCTTTTACACGGAACTCCATTTGTCAACGCTACAACTTTCAACACCCGTTCTTTAAATAAGTATTAACTGCCTCAAGCTAAAATGTTATCGCGTAATGTTGAGATTTTAAACACTTTTCATGTGCGGTGATAGTGTGAACTCTCAATATTTTTGAAAAGTCCATAATCTGTGCCGAAACGGTATAGAAGAAATGGGGTCGCCCGCTTGTCATGACATCCACACCTCTAGGATGTTCATGTATAACTTCGTTTAAGCAGGTTCTTCTGAATCCTTCACAAAAGGAACGGGGCACTAACGTGTCCCCGGGCTTTGGAATCTTGCTGTTGGTCATAGATTGACGTAGAGGTACCAGAAGAACCGGCATAACCGAAGTCAGGCATAAACTTGCTAGAGTTTCAGTTGCCGCCAGTTCTACTCTGTAACCCGAAAAGCAAAATGACCGCCTCAGTGGTCTGATTTTTATTGGAAGATAAATTCGTTACCAGACAATTGTCTGGCCATGAATTTGTACGCCTTTCTTACAACCGTCTGAACGGACAATTCTCCCCCCGATGTCAACTTTTCATTGTTGGTAAAGTAAGATCTGACATCTCTGTCTGTACATGGCTTTTCGCTTGTCAGCCTAGAGGAGAATGTAAAAGTATTGTAATAAAAAATAGTTTTTGGCACATCGTTTCAATCGATGAAGAAAAAAAAAATGGTTTTTATCGTCACTGTTTTCCACCCACTGTCTTTCGTTGTTGCGGAATGTCTTGTTGTTGCCGGTTGTTTGATGTTGTCTTGAAATCTCGCCTCATTTGACCAGCCTGGGTGAATGACGGAGTGAGTGAGTGATAGATGCCGAATAGTGAGAGTTCGTAAAGGTTAATAACGGTAATAAATATGCTTCTTTGCTATTGTTGTTGTTGTTTTTGTTGGTGGTATTTCAAAACATTTTTCCTTATAAAAATGTTTGTTTCATTTTATTATTCCTTTCAATCAAAATGATTTTGTCAATTTGTTATTATTTGATTTTGTTAAACAATTTGACCACAAAATTTATGTTGTTGTCGATCCGACGATTATGACGATGATGATGATGATGGAGGTTGCGGATTTGCCTGTTTTGTTTGTTAAAGTGTAAATAAAATTGATGGAAATTTATTAAAAGTTATAAAACTAAACTAATTTCCTTTTAAACATTGTTGTAATCAAATGTTTTTTTTTCTCCTTGTTTTGCCTAAAGGATGCTTGCCGGGTCTGTCTGTTCAGGGGGCGGGGATGGTGTTGGGGAGGCAGGAGATTGGAGATTGTTTTTGTTGTTGGTGTATAAATAAATTTCCCTTGGTTGTTGGGTTCGTTCATTCAAGATATTTTAGCCAATGGCCATTTAATGAGATTTAATTTTTTTTTATTGATTTCCTTTACGTTTCCATGACAGGGAGATATCAGTGAATTATATTTGCATTTAGTTATATATTTCGTTGTTTTCTTTTCGTAATATTATTGTTGTTTGAGTTATAATTTATGATCAGCCCGAGTCTTTGTGTGTCTGCTGATGGTGGTGGTAGTAGTTTTAAGGTGGGTGGTTTGATTTATACTCTTTAATGATTTCGAACGAAAGAAACACAAAAATAGATAAAAAAAAAAAGGGAAAACAACATTTTCCCATCTGTGGCCATGATGCAATTTGGTTTTTCTTTTTCTGGTTTTTGGAAATTATGGTTGTTTAATAATTTATAATTTATTTTACGCGATCATAAATGTAAAAGGTGTCAAATATGTCTTTGGGCTTTGCTAATTCCAGCTTTAAGGCTTAAAGTGACATTAAGGACCTTAAATCCTTAAAGGAATGGTGACAAAAGCAAATATACAATTCAATCATTTAAATTAAGAATAAATTAATTTGGACTATAATTTTTTTGGCTTACAAAATAAATGTTTGAGATATTTTTCTAAAGGAATCGTTAATAGTGAGTAACGAGCAGTGGATTTCTTAGCAGTCATACAAACTAAATTATTAGAAAAGTAGACAAGTTCTATTTTTAACCTTCCGTCTGACTATTGTCTTTATTGTTAAGTGGAAAAGAATATTCTATCACAGAACGATCAGTTTCTCAACTGTTTGTTGTGGTTGTGCAAAAGGATTGATTGTTAGAATTGCAAAAACTACTTAAGTTAATAGACCATCTCTGGTTTTAATGATTTTTGGCGCGACCGCGAAGCTGCTAATTGTCACCCTTGCAATTAGAACTGTTTTTTCATTACTAAGAAACAATAAATAAAAAAAAACTTAAGCCTTTTTTAAATCTTAATAATAATATGATAATTATATATGTACTTATATATTTTGTTTAAACGAATATTTGGTTGTTGTCCCTCATCTCAAAGAAACATTTTTTTATAGAAATTTGTCCTTGATATAACTTTTTCCGCGAAAAATTGTTTTTTTTTTCTATGAATGTGCAAATTGTGTTTGACAACTTTTGTTGCAAATATTTCTTCTCTAACTATTATAAATTTCAAACAACTTTAATGGTGGCAATTTGTACATGTGTGTTTGTGTGTGTGTGTGTGTGTGTTTTTTTTTTTTTTTGTATCAGCTTGTCTTTGTTTTTACCGCAAAATTAATTTTGGGTCATAAATTGTGCTGATAATTTTTCTTCCTTAATTTGTTTTTCAGGCAATTTTCTATCTCGAATTTTATTATCAAAAAAAAGCAAATTTATTTAATTTCTTATTATATTTTTTTTGCAGACACTCGTTCCATGACGAAGAGTCCGGTTTCGTTTTAAACCAACCTTTAATACAAAAGCATCTTCGCCAGCCAAATGTTGGCCATATTGAATTTTCATGATTAAAAGGAAAATTACGACAACAGCTGAAATGAATTTTTTATATGATGCAGCACTTGTCTGTCCAAACTTGTAACTGTCTTGCGTGGCCTGGCTGTCCATCTGTCTGTCTGGCTTTTAAAGTTGGCCGGCCCTCCTGAAGCTTCGACCTTAAGTTTTTGTTTTATTTATACTATTAATTGGCCAAACAAAGAGACGCGCTTAAGTTTTTCATCACATTGATCTTCTCAACGAGTTGTCATAAAAGAAACAAAAAAGAAACGTGTGATTTAAATTTGAAATTCGACAACAGCAAGAAGAAGATAAATTGTGTGTTTAAGGATATCCGTCTAGAGCCGTTGGACACGTGCGAATAGTTGATTAAATATTTTTGAACTCAACAAATTTTCCTTGTCCAGTCATCGTGGAAGTTTGAATTCAATAAAAAAAGGGTGAGTGAACAGTTCCGAAAACAGTTGAATGTTTTTCAGATTTTTAATATTATTGATTGTTTTTTTAAATACAAATTTTTAACGGAAAATCAGTTTTATTTTTAATTTTTTTTTTCAAATATATTCCAAAAGTGCAGGCGCTTGTAAACTATCCAATTTTAATTACTTTTTCGGTTTTAATCGTATGTTGGTCCATACCGTTGGGTTATTGCAGTTCTTATGTTTTATATAAGTGGCTTTTACACGATAACACCATGTTTTCAAATCTGTTATTGGCTTGTGTAGAATGAGAAAAATCTTATCGTGTAAAGTGCAAAGTTTGGCAAGCCGAAGGCAATAGTTCACTTTTTAAATCAGTTTAGAACATAAAAAAGTTATGTACAAAATCGTGTAAAACGAACAAACTAAAAACCACAATTGTGCGCTTTTACTTACTTTGAATTATTCACTGAACTTAAAATTTTAGAAATAGATAGAAATAATTACAATAGAAATTTAATCACAAGAAGCATTTAAAATGTCATTCAATTATATTTGTATATCAATCTCGTGTATGTGCACCTTAAAAAATTAAAAATCACAGGAATGAATTCCGTTCGCAATATAGTCTCGGAAGTCTTCTGCAAATGAATGCATTTCTTTAGAATCTATATCATTAAATATCGTTTTCACACCATCGCAGCGAAAAATATGCTTCGTAAACAAACAGCGTAATAAAACCTGCATCTGTAGCGTCTGTGCTGCTTCATGCTGGCGGCGAACGTTCAAAAATGAAATTAATTATTTTACACATAAGTTTTGATCCTGGGAACGACGGCACATGCGAAATCCTACCTCTCCAGAAAAAGAAATACATATATGTAAAAATTATGACGTCTTATAGGAAGTCAAATCTCTTTGGCAGTGTTTGTCCAATCGCTTGGTTATTATTCAGTTCTGGATGCCAAAAGCACCCGTAGAAGTTACACAATTGAGCAACGCGTCGAAATGTTAAAGCTTTATGATCAAACTGAGTGTCCCGTCAGTCTAAACTTTACTGGTGTTGCGGCCATTTTACAATAGACTTTGATGGTGTCGAGACGCTCGATGCGATAAACAAGTCAAACATCCGTACGTCAAAAGAACGCCTAATCGGCCGAGAACGTTGCCGTCGTCTGTGAAAGTATGCAGTAGAATCCGAGACAGTTGATTCCACGCCGTGAGCAGAATTTCTTGACCCAAATTGAACGCTACGTGGGATGTGGCAGAGGCAACGCGTTGCCTATTCTGCATGAAGGAATGGATGGTATGATTATCTCTACCGTGACGTGAATTAAACACTAAGATCGTACGATTTAAACCCCTGGACATTTTCGTGTGTGTTTGCTTTAAATCATAGGTCTGCGTAAATAATCGGCAATCGACCTATTTCCTTAAAGTCAACATAACGGAGACCATTGCCCAAATGCAGCCGGATCTGTGTCATGTGACAGAGTCATGAAAAACTGGATCACTTGGATCTGTGCTATCGCATGCCACTTTCTTTATTACACTGCAATATCTATTCGCCCTCATTGAAGACCTCTTTATTATTTGTGTTCTTGACAAGTCCTAACACTGCCGTGTTAAAGCACTTTTAATTACTTTTTTTCTTGTGCCATTAACGTTAAAAATAAAAGCCACTTTTGTGGGTTGTTAACCCACAAATTTAGGAAAGGAAATAAATTTGTTTACATTTTTTACTCACGGCTGAGGGCAGCGCTTTGCAACACTAATTAAATGTCTTAATAGAATAAAACGTTCAAAGAGAAATAAAACTTGAATAAATATGAAATCATTTGAACTATTTTTAGTGCAAAAAAAAAAAAAACTTTATCTCAAAACAAATTGAAAACGATTAAATGTTTTTTTTTGTTGTTCAAAATCAACTATTTTACAGCTAAAATGTTGCATAAGAAAGATAAAGTTTGTTACGTTTTGAAGCTTAAATTTGTGGAAATAGAGGTGCAAAATGCATTTAAAGTATTTGCTTAGTTTTTCATAACAAAAAGAGGCTGATAAAAACAGTCATGTACGCGAAATGTGATTCTAAATAGTCGGCTGTCCCACTACGAGTATATCGCACGTTATCTGTACTGAACGTTGACTACTTGTCAACCATAATCAGTTGGGGGTGTTTACGAAATGTTAAACCCCAATCACAAGATAACATCAAAATCCAATGTTTGAGCACAAACATGTATTTGTTTTATTGAAACGTAATTATTATTTTTATGAGGTTCTTAGCACATCAGCCTACTGCCGCAGCCTTCATTATTCTATAAAATGGTGATTTCAGGACTAACGTGACTCTGAATTTTGTGTACGCGATTAATTGCAAATTTTTGCACAACTTCTGAGACTAGGAGTATTTTGTGTTAATATTATACGACTTTTTTCGGTTAAATATTAAGAAATTGTGATAATATGATGCGTAGCTTTTGAATCCGCCAAATCTCTTTGTGAAATAAAATTGTTCTACTGTAATGAAAATTCGCTATCTTTGCTGACCTTTTAGGTTTCTTATTAATTTTTATATATATACAAATACGACTCTGTCAAATAATTCAAAGTTTCTTAGTTGTCATTTATTTTACAATATTTCGATCAACATGATTGACCAGCTTTTTAGGTTTTATCAATATATTTACTTTTAAGGGAAAAATAAAAACAATTAAAAGCGCATTTTGTTGTTGTCCAGTTGCTAAAATCTTATTTATTTAAATTAATTTGTCACTTATTCCAAATGCCGTCATTGTCGTCACATGAAATTGACACCAAAAATGCTTGTTTTTACACTAATTCTTTAAAACCGGTTTTTATATTTTTTTTTTAAAGACATCTGACATTTTCTAGCCATAAGAGAACAGATCGGGCTCCCAAGCACCATTCAAATATGAAGCGGGTTTTTGCCTGTCGACTTAATGTGACGACGATGACGACTTTTGGAATAAGGGTGAAGGTGGTGTGACATATACGCAAATTGCTTCGAATTAACAGTTTGTGTTTTTAAGGATTGAAATGGTGACTGAAACGTTTTTTTGTTGTTGGTAACAAGACTGTATAATACAAGAAAAAGAACTATATTCCGTCAATCGATGCTAGTGGAAGGGACTTAAAAATATATATATATAATATAATATGTTACTCACACATTTTTCGTTTTAATGGTGCACCAACGTGATATTTGGGTTTTTGTTGCTGCCATACGATGTGTTACGAAGATTTATTCAGAACATTATACGCAACATTGTGTTGTTATACGAATACCTCTTCCGGGAATGGGTATTTTTTGTGTCACTGTTTATATAAAATCTGTAAAATCCTAAAAGCAATTGTTGAAATGTTTTTAAATATTTTTAGAAGAATTTTGCAGTTTTTCCCTCAATTTGAAATTAATATTCGTAATGTTGTTAATCTGGTAGCCACAACTTTCGTACGAGAGATTCGCCCGCCGAAACATTTAATCAAATTCAACCGCCATCTATAAATTAATGATGGTATTTTAAACAAATTTAAGACAAACAACAGCCACTTTAACGTCATTTGCACATTAAACGAAACGAAAATGAAAAGAAGAAAAAAAAACACACAAATTTAAGCCTAACAATTTCCTAAAGCCAGGCTTTTATTTCGTTTTTATTTTTATACAATAGAAAAAAAAAAAAAAAAAAAGAGTCAACAACAAAAACAAAAACAACAACTGAGCACACTTTCTAATTTGTAATGCAAATTAGTTTGAGTTAAAAAGTCTTTGATTATTTTTCAAAGTAACTTCTTTTATTGAAGAAAGAAAATATACAAAACATTTTCTGCACTTTACCAGAGATTTTGTTAAGAAAATCTAAACAAAGAAAGAAATTTATTAAGGCAAAAAACTGGAAAATAAAAGAAGTAAAAATGTCTTAACTATGAAATATTTGCGAACAGATAACAAAAGAAAGAAAAACTGAAAAATAAATTTTTGGCATTAAGTTGGCTTTTTTTAAACTTTAAAGTAAAACAAATATTTGTGCATTTAATACTTTAATTTTTCGTGCAGTCATTTTGCCGTCTACATGACCATCCATCCGTACGTTAATTTTTTTTCTCTCTCCTAGAGTAGAGTCGTCTTATTTGGATCAGCCATCCTGCCAGCCAGGCGGCCAGAAAACGAACACACCGCACAGATACCCACCAACCAACCAACCAACCAACTGGTTACAAGTGGTAGTAATTAGCGCTTAGACAGGGGTTATTCAATATTAATCTCAAAATATACGAGCACAACCTGAGCGCAGCATAACAACAGCACCTTTTTAAGGCAACGAAAGTTACTAGAAGCGAAAGTTTTTTTTTTTTTTTTTTGGTTTGTCTAGCTGTGACTTTTCCTAATGAAAAGTGCCCGAAAGGAAAACCAACCAACAGAAAAAAATTCAAAATACATTTTTGCTCTAAATTAACGAAAAGTCATGTGACATTCGTTGTCATCAAGGAAAAGATTTTTCAACGGCCGATAAAACTCAAGTGGCACAAAGAAAGAAACAAACAAATACTTGAAATGTTTAAACAATTCTGAAATAAATTATGAAAATAAGTGCGGCCATAAGATCTTAATAGATTATTTCGGGCAAGAAGAATGATAAAATGCTGCAGCTTCACTGTTGATCTAGTATATGAGTTGGTTGAATTAACAACTTAATTGATATAATGAACTTTTTAATCATTTTAATTAAACAAATTAATTGAAAGTTGTTTCCTTTAGCGCAAAATTACAAAAAATTTCAGTTAATGTAGCAAATTTTTATAAATTTTTAATGTTAATTTTTTCAGTATATCGAATTTTCTTTTTCAAGAACGTTTCTTAGGGCACTTTTTTCTCTATCTTTTAGTTTTAAATATTGTAATAAAACAAAATGTGTAGGGGATATTGTGAAATTTTCAGTTATTTAAATGGTCAAGAGCCACATTACAAATCGAATATAACATCACGCTAAATGTCAATTTTTCAGTGACTGTATCGCTTTAATCGGGCCACATCTGACCGATGCCAAAAGTTATTTAGTATATGTGGGCGTTCCCATATTGTGTTTAGTTTAGCCGCATAGAGGTGCGACAATGCTGCAGAAAAAAGTTGTAACGGGGCCAAGTCCCACGATTTCAGTGGCCTGTTCGCTCATTTAAAACTTTTGTGCAGAATGCCCATATCAGCTCAAGCGAACTCCATTATAAAGCAAATGACGATGGCAGTCATGGCACAAAAGAAGTATTCATGCAATTTGGTTTTCTTAAAACAGCATAAGCTTTGCTTCATGCCATCTAAGATCGTTATTAGTTGTATCATCTAAGTGGGACCAAAAAAATCCTCTATAAAAAATAAATTAAATAAATTAGTATTCTAAAGATGTGGGTGTGAAGATAAATTTTAAAATGTTTAACCTCAGACTCAAACCTGCAATATTAACATACCTCTGTTAATTAAGGTAGCAGAGCTCTGTTAAGCCTAAAAAATTTATATTTTGCAATGAAAATGCATTCAAAACTAAAAACTTTATAATAATTATATTAAAAAATTAAATAATATATTTCTAATAACAAATTCTATAAAATACAGCCATAAAAATCCAAAATCAACGCACTCATTACGGAAGACTATAAAAACTTTGTTGAAAAAAGTTCAGGAAAATTCTTGGAAATAACGGCAGATGGGCGAAAAAAAATTATTGGACAACCCTCCTCGGGCCGTCCCTATGAATGTCCAATATTCAAAAGCCCCAACAGTGTGTTTTTCTGAAAGTAGGAGACATTTTTCCCTATTAAACTTTTTTAGAAAAGTGGCTGTATCTCCGCTAATATTGATTTTATCGCAAAAATAAGCGAAATTTGAAAAAACTTAACTAAGGTATCGATAGTGCTCTTTTCAAATATGTCAAAACCATTGTAGTTGGAAGAAATTTTTGAAAAAATCCATACAAATGTTAGGATGGATGCAAGTCTTGCAGTATTCGTATTAATAATAGAAATATTACTTCCATAATAAACTTTTTTAGAAAAGTGGCTGTATCTCCGCTAATATTGATTTTATCGCAAAAATAAGCGAAATTTGAAAAAACTTAACTAAGGTATCGATAGTGCTCTTTTCAAATATGTCAAAACCATTGTAGTTGGAAGAAATTTTTGAAAAAATCCATACAAATGTTAGGATGGATGCAAGTCCTGCAGTATTCGTATTAATAATAGAAATATTACTTCCATAATAAACTTTTTTAGAAAAGTGGCTGTATCTCCGCTAATATTGATTTTATCGCAAAAATAAGCGAAATTTGAAAAAACTTAACTAAGGTATCGATAGTGTCCTTTCCAAATATGTCAAAACCATTGTAGTTGGAAGAAATTTTTGAAAAAATCCATACAAATGTTAGGATGGATGCAAGTCCTGCAGTATTCGTATTAATAATAGAAATATTACTTCCATAATAAACTTTTTTAGAAAAGTGGCTGTATCTCCGCTAATGTTGATTTTATCGCAAAAATAAGCGAAATTTGAAAAAACTTAACTAAGGTATCGATAGTGCTCTTTTCAAATATGTCAAAACCATTGTAGTTGGAAGAAATTTTTGAAAAAATCCATACAAATGTTAGGATGGATGCAAGTCCTGCAGTATTCGTATTAATAATAGAAATATTACTTCCATAATAAACTTTTTTAGAAAAGTGGCTGTATCTCCGCTAATATTGATTTTATCGCAAAAATAAGCGAAATTTGAAAAAACTTAACTAAGGTATCGATAGTGCTCTTTTCAAATATGTCAAAACCATTGTAGTTGGAAGAAATTTTTGAAAAAATCCATACAAATGTTAGGATGGATGCAAGTCCTGCAGTATTCGTATTAATAATAGAAATATTACTTCCATAATAAACTTTTTTAGAAAAGTGGCTGTATCTCCGCTAATATTGATTTTATCGCAAAAATAAGCGAAATTTGAAAAAACTTAACTAAGGTATCGATAGTGTCCTTTCCAAATATGTCAAAACCATTGTAGTTGGAAGAAATTTTTGAAAAAATCCATACAAATGTTAGGATGGATGCAAGTCCTGCAGTATTCGTATTAATAATAGAAATATTACTTCCATAATAAACTTTTTTAGAAAAGTGGCTGTATCTCCGCTAATATTGATTTTATCGCAAAAATAAGCGAAATTTGAAAAAACTTAACTAAGGTATCGATAGTGCTCTTTTCAAATATGTCAAAACCATTGTAGTTGGAAGAAATTTTTGAAAAAATCCATACAAATGTTAGGATGGATGCAAGTCCTGCAGTATTCGTATTAATAATAGAAATATTACTTCCATAATAAACTTTTTTAGAAAAGTGGCTGTATCTCCGCTAATATTGATTTTATCGCAAAAATAAGCGAAATTTGAAAAAACTTAACTAAGGTATCGATAGTGCTCTTTTCAAATATGTCAAAACCATTGTAGTTGGAAGAAATTTTTGAAAAAATCCATACAAATGTTAGGATGGATGCAAGTCCTGCAGTATTCGTATTAATAATAGAAATATTACTTCCATAATAAACTTTTTTAGAAAAGTGGCTGTATCTCCGCTAATATTGATTTTATCGCAAAAATAAGCGAAATTTGAAAAAACTTAACTAAGGTATCGATAGTGTCCTTTCCAAATATGTCAAAACCATTGTAGTTGGAAGAAATTTTTGAAAAAATCCATACAAATGTTAGGATGGATGCAAGTCCTGCAGTATTCGTATTAATAATAGAAATATTACTTCCATAATAAACTTTTTTAGAAAAGTGGCTGTATCTCCGCTAATATTGATTTTATCGCAAAAATAAGCGAAATTTGAAAAAACTTAACTAAGGTATCGATAGTGTCCTTTCCAAATATGTCAAAACCATTGTAGTTGGAAGAAATTTTTGAAAAAATCCATACAAATGTTAGGATGGATGCAAGTCCTGCAGTATTCGTATTAATAATAGAAATATTACTTCCATAATAAACTTTTTTAGAAAAGTGGCTGTATCTCCGCTAATATTGATTTTATCGCAAAAATAAGCGAAATTTGAAAAAACTTAACTAAGGTATCGATAGTGTCCTTTCCAAATATGTCAAAACCATTGTAGTTGGAAGAAATTTTTGAAAAAATCCATACAAATGTTAGGATGGATGCAAGTCCTGCAGTATTCGTATTAATAATAGAAATATTACTTCCATAATAAACTTTTTTAGAAAAGTGGCTGTATCTCCGCTAATATTGATTTTATCGCAAAAATAAGCGAAATTTGAAAAAACTTAACTAAGGTATCGATAGTGCTCTTTTCAAATATGTCAAAACCATTGTAGTTGGAAGAAATTTTTGAAAAAATCCATACAAATGTTAGGATGGATGCAAGTCCTGCAGTATTCGTATTAATAATAGAAATATTACTTCCATAATAAACTTTTTAGAAAAGTGGCTGTATCTCCGCTAATATTGATTTTATCGCAAAAATAAGCGAAATTTGAAAAAACTTAACTAAGGTATCGATAGTGCTCTTTTCAAATATGTCAAAACCATTGTAGTTGGAAGAAATTTTTGAAAAAATCCATACAAATGTTAGGATGGATGCAAGTCCTGCAGTATTCGTATTAATAATAGAAATATTACTTCCATAATAAACTTTTTTAGAAAAGTGGCTGTATCTCCGCTAATATTGATTTTATCGCAAAAATAAGCGAAATTTGAAAAAACTTAACTAAGGTATCGATAGTGCTCTTTCAAATATGTCAAAACCATTGTAGTTGGAAGAAATTTTGAAAAAATCCATACAATGTTAGGATGGATGCAAGTCCTGCAGTATTCGTATTAATAATAGAAATATTACTTCCATAATAAACTTTTTAGAAAAGTGGCTGTATCTCCGCTAATATTGATTTTATCGCAAAATAAGCGAAATTTGAAAAAACTTAACTAAGGTATCGATAGTGTCCTTTCCAAATATGTCAAAACCATTGTAGTTGGAAGAAATTTTTGAAAAAATCCATACAAATGTTAGGATGGATGCAAGTCCTGCAGTATTCGTATTAATAATAGCAATATTACTTCCATAATAAACTTTTTAGAAAAGTGGCTGTATCTCCGCTAATATTGATTTTATCGCAAAAATAAGCGAAATTTGAAAAAACTTAACTAAGGTATCGATAGTGCTCTTTCAAATATGTCAAAACCATTGTAGTTGGAAGAAATTTTTGAAAAAATCCATACAAATGTTAGGATGGATGCAAGTCCTGCAGTATTCGTATTAATAATAGAAATATTACTTCCATAATAAACTTTTTTAGAAAAGTGGCTGTATCTCCGCTAATATTGATTTTATCGCAAAAATAAGCGAAATTTGAAAAAACTTAACTAAGGTATCGATAGTGCTCTTTTCAAATATGTCAAAACCATTGTAGTTGGAAGAAATTTTTGAAAAAATCCATACAAATGTTAGGATGGATGCAAGTCCTGCAGTATTCGTATTAATAATAGAAAATATTACTTCCATAATAAACTTTTTAGAAAAGTGGCTGTATCTCCGCTAATATTGATTTTATCGCAAAAATAAGCGAAATTTGAAAAAACTTAACTAAGGTATCGATAGTGCTCTTTTCAAATATGTCAAAACCATTGTAGTTGGAAGAAATTTTTTGAAAAAATCCATACAAATGTTAGGATGGATGCAAGTCCTGCAGTATTCGTATTAATTAATAGAAATATTACTTCCATAATAAACTTTTTTAGAAAAGTGGCTGTATCTCCGCTAATATTGATTTATCGCAAAAATAAGCGAAATTTGAAAAACTTAACTAAGGTATCGATAGTGCTCTTTTCAAATATGTCAAAACCATTGTAGTTGGAAGAAATTTTGAAAAAATCCATACAAATGTTAGGATGGATGCAAGTCCTGCAGTATTCGTATTAATAATAGAAATATTACTTCCATAATAAACTTTTTTAGAAAAGTGGCTGTATCTCCGCTAATATTGATTTTATCGCAAAATAAGCGAAATTTGAAAAAACTTAACTAAGGTATCGATAGTGTCCTTTCCAAATATGTCAAAACCATTGTAGTTGGAAGAATTTTTGAAAAAATCCATACAAATGTTAGGATGGATGCAAGTCCTGCAGTATTCGTATTAATAATAGGAATATTACTTCCATAATAAACTTTTTTAGAAAAGTGGCTGTATCTCCGCTAATATTGATTTTATCGCAAAAATAAGCGAAATTTGAAAAAAACTTAACTAAGGTATCGATAGTGTCCTTTCCAAATATGTCAAAACCATTGTAGTTGGAAGAAATTTTTGAAAAAATCCATACAAATGTTAGGATGGATGCAAGTCCTGCAGTATTCGTATTAATAATAGAAATATTACTTCCATAATAAACTTTTTTAGAAAAGTGGCTGTATCTCCGCTAATATTGATTTTATCGCAAAAATAAGCGAAATTTGAAAAAACTTAACTAAGGTATCGATAGTGCTCTTTCAAATATGTCAAAACCATTGTAGTTGGAAGAAATTTTTGAAAAAATCCATACAAATGTAGGATGGATGCAAGTCCTGCAGTATTCGTATTAATAATAGAAATATTACTTCCATAATAAACTTTTTTAGAAAAGTGGCTGTATCTCCGCTAATATTGATTTTATCGCAAAAATAAGCGAAATTTGAAAAAACTTAACTAAGGTATCGATAGTGCTCTTTTCAAATATGTCAAAACCATTGTAGTTGGAAGAAATTTTTGAAAAAATCCATACAAATGTTAGGATGGATGCAAGTCCTGCAGTATTCGTATTAATAATAGGAATATTACTTCCATAATAAACTTTTTTAGAAAAGTGGCTGTATCTCCGCTAATATTGATTTTATCGCAAAAATAAGCGAAATTTGAAAAAACTTAACTAAGGTATCGATAGTGCTCTTTCAAATATGTCAAAACCATTGTAGTTGGAAGAAATTTTTGAAAAAATCCATACAAATGTTAGGATGGATGCAAGTCCTGCAGTATTCGTATTAATAATAGGAATATTACTTCCATAATAAACTTTTTTAGAAAAGTGGCTGTATCTCCGCTAATATTGATTTTATCGCAAAAATAGCGAAATTTGAAAAAACTTAACTAAGGTATCGATAGTGTCCTTTCCAAATATGTCAAAACCATTGTAGTTGGAAGAAATTTTTGAAAAAATCCATACAAATGTTAGGATGGATGCAAGTCCTGCAGTATTCGTATTAATAATAGGAATATTACTTCCATAATAAACTTTTTTAGAAAAGTGGCTGTATCTCCGCTAATATTGATTTTATCGCAAAAATAAGCGAAATTTGAAAAAACTTAACTAAGGTATCGATAGTGTCCTTTCCAAATATGTCAAAACCATTGTAGTTGGAAGAAATTTTTGAAAAAATCCATACAAATGTTAGGATGGATGCAAGTCCTGCAGTATTCGTATTAATAATAGGAATATTACTTCCATAATAAACTTTTTTAGAAAAGTGGCTGTATCTCCGCTAATATTGATTTTATCGCAAAAATAAGCGAAATTTGAAAAAACTTAACTAAGGTATCGATAGTGTCCTTTTCCAAATATGTCAAAACCATTGTAGTTGGAAGAAATTTTTGAAAAAATCCATACAAATGTTAGGATGGATGCAAGTCCTGCAGTATTCGTATTAATAATAGGAAATATTACTTCCATAATAAACTTTTTTAGAAAAGTGGCTGTATCTCCGCTAATATTGATTTTATCGCAAAAATAAGCGAAATTGAAAAAAACTTAACTAAGGTATCGATAGTGTCCTTTCCAAATATGTCAAAACCATTGTAGTTGGAAGAAATTTTTGAAAAAATCCATACAAATGTTAGGATGGATGCAAGTCCTGCAGTATTCGTATTAATAATAGGAATATTACTTCCATAATAAACTTTTTAGAAAAGTGGCTGTATCTCCGCTAATATTGATTTTATCGCAAAAATAAGCGAAATTTGAAAAAACTTAACTAAGGTATCGATAGTGTCCTTTCAAATATGTCAAAACCATTGTAGTTGAAGAAATTTTGAAAAAATCCATACAAATGTTAGGATGGATGCAAGTCCTGCAGTATTCGTATTAATAATAGGAATATTACTTCCATAATAAACTTTTTTAGAAAAGTGGCTGTATCTCCGCTAATATTGATTTTATCGCAAAAATAAGCGAATTTGAAAAAACTTAACTAAGGTATCGATAGTGTCCTTTCCAAATATGTCAAAACCATTGTAGTTGGAAGAAATTTTTGAAAAAATCCATACAAATGTTAGGATGGATGCAAGTCCTGCAGTATTCGTATTAATAATAGGAATATTACTTCCATAATAAACTTTTTTAGAAAAGTGGCTGTATCTCCGCTAATATTGATTTTATCGCAAAAATAAGCGAAATTTGAAAAAACTTAACTAAGTATCGATAGTGTCCTTTCCAAATATGTCAAAACCATTGTAGTTGGAAGAAATTTTTGAAAAAATCCATACAAATGTTAGGATGGATGCAAGTCCTGCAGTATTCGTATTAATAATAGGAATATTACTTCCATAATAAACTTTTTTAGAAAAGTGGCTGTATCTCCGCTAATATTGATTTTATCGCAAAATAAGCGAAATTTGAAAAAACTTAACTAAGGTATCGATAGTGTCCTTTCCAAATATGTCAAAACCATTGTAGTTGGAAGAAATTTTTGAAAAAATCCATACAAATGTTAGGATGGATGCAAGTCCTGCAGTATTCGTATTAATAATAGGAAATATTACTTCCATAATAAACTTTTTTAGAAAAGTGGGCTGTATCTCCGCTAATATTGATTTTATCGCAAAAATAAGCGAAATTTGAAAAAACTTAACTAAGGTATCGATAGTGTCCTTTCCAAATATGTCAAAAACATTGTAGTTGGAAGAAATTTTTGAAAAAATCCATACAAATGTTAGATGGATGCAAGTCCTGCAGTATTCGTATTAATAATAGAAAATATTACTTCCATAATAAACTTTTTTAGAAAAGTGGCTGTATCTCCGCTAATATTGATTTTATCGCAAAAATAAGCGAAATTTGAAAAAAACTTAACTAAGGTATCGATAGTGTCCTTTCCAAATATGTCAAAACCATTGTAGTTGGAAGAAATTTTGAAAAAAATCCATACAAATGTTAGGATGGATGCAAGTCCTGCAGTATTCGTATTAATAATAGGAATATTACTTCCATAATAAACTTTTTTAGAAAAGTGGCTGTATCTCCGCTAATATTGATTTTATCGCAAAAATAAGCGAAATTTGAAAAAACTTAACTAAGGTATCGATAGTGTCCTTTCCAAATATGTCGAAAACCATTGTAGTTGGAAGAAATTTTTTGAAAAAAATCCATACAAATGTTAGGATGATGCAAGTCCTGCAGTATTCGTATTAATAATAGAAATATTACTTCCATAATAAACTTTTTTAGAAAAGTGGCTGTATCTCCGCTAATATTGATTTTATCGCAAAAATAAGCGAAATTTGAAAAAACTTAACTAAGGTATCGATAGTGTCCTTTCCAAATATGTCAAAACCATTGTAGTTGGAAGAAATTTTTGAAAAAATCCATACAAATGTTAGGATGGATGCAAGTCCTGCAGTATTCGTATTAATAATAGAAATATTACTTCCATAATAAACTTTTTTAGAAAAGTGGCTGTATCTCCGCTAATATTGATTTTATCGCAAAAATAAGCGAAATTTGAAAAAACTTAACTAAGGTATCGATAGTGTCCTTTCCAAATATGTCAAAACCATTGTAGTTGGAAGAAATTTTTGAAAAAATCCATACAAATGTTAGGATGGATGCAAGTCCTGCAGTATTCGTATTAATAATAGAAATATTACTTCCATAATAAACTTTTTAGAAAAGTGGCTGTATCTCCGCTAATATTGATTTTATCGCAAAAATAAGCGAAATTTGAAAAAACTTAACTAAGGTATCGATAGTGCTCTTTCCAAATATGTCAAAACCATTGTAGTTGGAAGAAATTTTGAAAAAATCCATACAAATGTTAGGATGGATGCAAGTCCTGCAGTATTCGTATTAATAATAGAAATATTACTTCCATAATAAACTTTTTTAGAAAAGTGGCTGTATCTCCGCTAATATTGATTTTATCGCAAAAATAAGCGAATTTGAAAAAACTTAACTAAGGTATCGATAGTGCTCTTTCAAATATGTCAAAACCATTGTAGTTGGAAGAAATTTTTGAAAAAATCCATACAAATGTTAGGATGGATGCAAGTCCTGCAGTATTCGTATTAATAATAGGAATATTACTTCCATAATAAACTTTTTTAGAAAAGTGGCTGTATCTCCGCTAATATTGATTTTATCGCAAAAATAAGCGAAATTTGAAAAAACTTAACTAAGTATCGATAGTGTCCTTTCCAAATATGTCAAAACCATTGTAGTTGGAAGAAATTTTTGAAAAAATCCATACAAATGTTAGGATGGATGCAAGTCCTGCAGTATTCGTATTAATAATAGGAATATTACTTCCATAATAAACTTTTTAGAAAAGTGGCTGTATCTCCGCTAATATTGATTTTATCGCAAAAATAAGCGAAATTTGAAAAAACTTAACTAAGGTATCGATAGTGTCCTTTCCAAATATGTCAAAAACCATTGTAGTTGGAAGAAATTTTTGAAAAAATCCATACAAATGTTAGGATGGATGCAAGTCCTGCAGTATTCGTATTAATAATAGGAATATTACTTCCATAATAAACTTTTTTAGAAAAGTGGCTGTATCTCCGCTAATATTGATTTTATCGCAAAAATAAGCGAAATTTGAAAAAACTTAACTAAGGTATCGATAGTGTCCTTTCCAAATATGTCAAAACCATTGTAGTTGGAAGAAATTTTTGAAAAAATCCATACAAATGTTAGGATGGATGCAAGTCCTGCAGTATTCGTATTAATAATAGGAATATTACTTCCATAATAAACTTTTTTAGAAAAGTGGCTGTATCTCCGCTAATATTGATTTTATCGCAAAAATAAGCGAAATTTGAAAAAACTTAACTAAGGTATCGATAGTGTCCTTTCCAAATATGTCAAAACCATTGTAGTTGGAAGAAATTTTTGAAAAAATCCATACAAATGTTAGGATGGATGCAAGTCCTGCAGTATTCGTATTAATAATAGGAATATTACTTCCATAATAAACTTTTTTAGAAAAGTGGCTGTATCTCCGCTAATATTGATTTTATCGCAAAAATAAGCGAAATTTGAAAAAACTTAACTAAGGTATCGATAGTGTCCTTTCCAAATATGTCAAAACCATTGTAGTTGGAAGAAATTTTTGAAAAAATCCATACAAATGTTAGGATGGATGCAAGTCCTGCAGTATTCGTATTAATAATAGGAATATTACTTCCATAATAAACTTTTTTAGAAAAGTGGCTGTATCTCCGCTAATATTGATTTTATCGCAAAAATAAGCGAAATTGAAAAAACTTAACTAAGGTATCGATAGTGTCCTTTCCAAATATGTCAAAACCATTGTAGTTGGAAGAAATTTTTGAAAAAATCCATACAAATGTTAGGATGGATGCAAGTCCTGCAGTATTCGTATTAATAATAGAAATATTACTTCCATAATAAACTTTTTTAGAAAAGTGGCTGTATCTCCGCTAATATTGATTTTATCGCAAAAATAAGCGAAATTTGAAAAAACTTAACTAAGGTATCGATAGTGCTCTTTTCAATATGTCAAAACATTTGTAGTTGGAAGAAATTTTTTAAAAAATCCATACAAAATGTTAGGATTGGATGCAAGTCCTGCAGTATTCGTATTAATAATAGAAATATTACTTCCATAATAAACTTTTTAGAAAAGTGGCTGTATCTCCGCTAATATTGATTTTATCGCAAAAATAAGCGAAATTTGAAAAAACTTAACTAAGGTATCGATAGTGCTCTTTTCAATATGTCAAAACCATTGTAGTTGAAGAAATTTTTAAAAAATCCATACAATGTTAGGATGGATGCAAGTCCTGCAGTATTCGTATTAATAATAGGAATATTACTTCCATAATAAACTTTTTTAGAAAAGTGGCTGTATCTCCGCTAATATTGATTTTATCGCAAAAATAAGCGAAATTTGAAAAAACTTAACTAAGGTATCGATAGTGCTCTTTTCAAATATGTCAAAACATTTGTAGTTGGAAGAATTTTTTAAAAAATCCATACAAATGTTAGGATGGATGCAAGTCCTGCAGTATTCGTATTAATAATAGAAATATTACTTCCATAATAAACTTTTTTAGAAAAGTGGCTGTATCTCCGCTAATATTGATTTTATCGCAAAAATAAGCGAAATTTGAAAAAACTTAACTAAGGTATCGATAGTGCTCTTTTCAAATATGTCAAAACCATTGTAGTGGAAGAAATTTTTTAAAAAATCCATACAAATGTTAGGATGGATGCAAGTCCTGCAGTATTCGTATTAATAATAGGAATATTACTTCCATAATAAACTTTTTTAGAAAAGTGGCTGTATCTCCGCTAATATTGATTTTATCGCAAAAATAAGCGAAATTTGAAAAAAACTTAACTAAGGTATCGATAGTGCTCTTTTCAAATATGTCAAAACATTTGTAGTTGGAAGAAATTTTTTAAAAATCCATACAAATGTTAGGATGGATGCAAGTCCTGCAGTATTCGTATTAATAATAGAAATATTACTTCCATAATAAACTTTTTTAGAAAAGTGGCTGTATCTCCGCTAATATTGATTTTATCGCAAAAATAAGCGAAATTTGAAAAAACTTAACTAAGGTATCGATAGTGCTCTTTTCAAATATGTCAAAACCATTGTAGTTGGAAGAAATTTTTTAAAAAATCCATACAAATGTTAGGATGGATGCAAGTCCTGCAGTATTCGTATTAATAATAGGAATATTACTTCCATAATAAACTTTTTTAGAAAAGTGGCTGTATCTCCGCTAATATTGATTTTATCGCAAAAATAAGCGAAATTTGAAAAAACTTAACTAAGGTATCGATAGTGCTCTTTTCAAATATGTCAAAACATTTGTAGTTGGAAGAAATTTTTAAAAAATCCATACAAATGTTAGGATGGATGCAAGTCCTGCAGTATTCGTATTAATAATAGAAATATTACTTCCATAATAAACTTTTTTAGAAAAGTGGCTGTATCTCCGCTAATATTGATTTTATCGCAAAAATAAGCGAAATTTGAAAAAACTTAACTAAGGTATCGATAGTGCTCTTTTCAAATATGTCAAAACCATTGTAGTTGGAAGAAATTTTTTAAAAAATCCATACAAATGTTAGGATGGATGCAAGTCCTGCAGAATTCGTATTAATAATAGGAATATTACTTCCATAATAAACTTTTTTAGAAAAGTGGCTGTATCTCCGCTAATATTGATTTTATCGCAAAATAAGCGAAATTTGAAAAAACTTAACTAAGGTATCGATAGTGCTCTTTTCAAATATGTCAAAACATTTGTAGTTGGAAGAAATTTTTAAAAAATCCATACAAATGTTAGGATGGATGCAAGTCCTGCAGTATTCGTATTAATAATAGAAATATTACTTCCATAATAAACTTTTTTAGAAAAGTGGCTGTATCTCCGCTAATAATTGATTTTATCGCAAAAATAAGCGAAATTTGAAAAAACTTAACTAAGGTATCGATAGTGCTCTTTTCAAATATGTCAAAACCATTGTAGTTGGAAGAAATTTTTTAAAAATCCATACAAATGTTAGGATGGATGCAAGTCCTGCAGTATTCGTATTAATAATAGGAAATATTACTTCCATAATAAACTTTTTTAGAAAAGTGGCTGTATCTCCGCTAATATTGATTTTATCGCAAAAATAAGCGAAATTTGAAAAAACTTAACTAAGGTATCGATAGTGCTCTTTTCAAATATGTCAAAACCATTGTAGTTGGAAGAAATTTTGAAAAAATCCATACAAATGTTAGGATGGATGCAAGTCCTGCAGTATTCGTATTAATAATAGAAATATTACTTCCATAATAAACTTTTTTAGAAAAGTGGCTGTATCTCCGCTAATATTGATTTTATCGCAAAAATAAGCGAAATTTGAAAAAACTTAACTAAGGTATCGATAGTGCTCTTTCAAATATGTCAAAACCATTGTAGTTGGAAGAAATTTTTGAAAAAATCCATACAACTGTTAGGATGGATGCAAGTCCTGCAGTATTCGTATTAATAATAGGAAATATTACTTCCATAATAAACTTTTTTAGAAAAGTGGCTGTATCTCCGCTAATATTGATTTTATCGCAAAAATAAGCGAAATTTGAAAAAACTTAACTAAGGTATCGATAGTGTCCTTTCCAAATATGTCAAAACCATTGTAGTTGGAAGAAATTTTTGAAAAAATCCATACAAATGTTAGGATGGATGCAAGTCCTGCAGTATTCGTATAATAATAGGAATATTACTTCCATAATAAACTTTTTTAGAAAAGTGGCTGTATCTCCGCTAATATTGATTTTATCGCAAAAATAAGCGAAATTTGAAAAACTTAACTAAGGTATCGATAGTGTCCTTTCCAAATATGTCAAAACCATTGTAGTTGGAAGAAATTTTTGAAAAAATCCATACAAATGTTAGGATGGATGCAAGTCCTGCAGTATTCGTATTAATAATAGAAATATTACTTCCATAATAAACTTTTTTAGAAAAGTGGCTGTATCTCCGCTAATATTGATTTTATCGCAAAATAAGCGAAATTTGAAAAAACTTAACTAAGGTATCGATAGTGCTCTTTTCAAATATGTCAAAACCATTGTAGTTGAAGAAATTTTTGAAAAAATCCATACAAATGTTAGGATGGATGCAAGTCCTGCAGTATTCGTATTAATAATAGGAATATTACTTCCATAATAAACTTTTTAGAAAAGTGGCTGTATCTCCGCTAATATTGATTTTATCGCAAAAATAAGCGAAATTTGAAAAAACTTAACTAAGGTATCGATAGTGTCCTTTCCAAATATGTCAAAACCATTGTAGTTGGAAGAAATTTTTTAAAAATCCATACAAATGTTAGGATGGATGCAAGTCCTGCAGTATTCGTATTAATAATAGAAATATTACTTCCATAATAAACTTTTTAGAAAAGTGGCTGTATCTCCGCTAATATTGATTTTATCGCAAAAATAAGCGAAATTTGAAAAAACTTAACTAAGGTATCGATAGTGTCCTTTCCAATATGTCAAAACCATTGTAGTTGGAAGAAATTTTTGAAAAAAATCATACAAATGTTAGGATGGTATGCAAGTCCTGCAGTATTCGTATTAATAATAGGAATATTACTTCCATAATAAACTTTTTTAGAAAAGTGGCTGTATCTCCGCTAATATTGATTTTATCGCAAAAATAAGCGAAATTTGAAAAAACTTAACTAAGGTATCGATAGTGTCCTTTCCAAATATGTCAAAACCATTGTAGTTGGAAGAAATTTTTGAAAAAATCCATACAAATGTTAGGATGGATGCAAGTCCTGCAGTATTCGTATTAATAATAGGAATATTACTTCCATAATAAACTTTTTTAGAAAAGTGCTGTATCTCCGCTAATATTGATTTTATCGCAAAAATAAGCGAAATTTGAAAAAACTTAACTAAGGTATCGATAGTGCTCTTTTCAAATATGTCAAAACCATTGTAGTTGGAAGAAATTTTTGAAAAAATCCATACAAATGTTAGGATGGATGCAAGTCCTGCAGTATTCGTATTAATAATAGGAATATTACTTCCATAATAAACTTTTTTAGAAAAGTGGCTGTATCTCCGCTAATATTGATTTTATCGCAAAAATAAGCGAAATTTGAAAAAACTTAACTAAGGTATCGATAGTGTCCTTTCCAAATATGTCAAAACCATTGTAGTTGGAAGAAATTTTTTAAAAAATCCATACAAATGTTAGGATGGATGCAAGTCCTGCAGTATTCGTATTAATAATAGAAATATTACTTCCATAATAAACTTTTTTAGAAAAGTGGCTGTATCTCCGCTAATATTGATTTTATCGCAAAAATAAGCGAAATTTGAAAAAACTTAACTAAGGTATCGATAGTGTCCTTTCCAAATATGTCAAAACCATTGTAGTTGGAAGAAATTTTGAAAAAATCCATACAAATGTTAGGATGGATGCAAGTCCTGCAGTATTCGTATTAATAATAGAAATATTACTTCCATAATAAACTTTTTAGAAAGTGGCTGTATCTCCGCTAATATTGATTTTATCGCAAAAATAAGCGAAATTTGAAAAAACTTAACTAAGGTATCGATAGTGTCCTTTCCAAATATGTCAAAACCATTGTAGTTGGAAGAAATTTTTTGAAAAAATCCATACAAATGTTAGGATGGATGCAAGTCCTGCAGTATTCGTATTAATAATAGGAATATTACTTCCATAATAAAACTTTTTAGAAAAGTGGCTGTATCTCCGCTAATATTGATTTTATCGCAAAAAATAAGCGAAATTTGAAAAAACTTAACTAAGGTATCGATAGTGTCCTTTCCAAATATGTCAAAACCATTGTAGTTGGAAGAAATTTTTTAAAAAATCCATACAAATGTTAGGATGGATGCAAGTCCTGCAGTATTCGTATTAATAATAGAATATTAACTTCCATAATAAACTTTTTTAGAAAAGTGGCTGTATCTCCGCTAATATTGATTTTATCGCAAAAAAAGCGAAATTTGAAAAAACTTAACTAAGGTATCGATAGTGTCCTTTCCAAATATGTCAAAACCATTGGTAGTTGGAAGAAATTTTTTAAAAAAATCCATACAAATGTTAGGATGGATGCAAGTCCTGCAGTATTCGTATTAATAATAGAATATTACTTCCATAATAAACTTTTTTAGAAAAGTGGCTGTATCTCCGCTAATATTGATTTTATCGCAAAAATAAGCGAAATTTGAAAAAACTTAACTAAGGTATCGATAGTGTCCCTTTCCAAATATGTCAAAACCATTGTAGTTGGAAGAAATTTTTGAAAAAATCCATACAAATGTTAGGATGGATGCAAGTCCTGCAGTATTCGTATTAATAATAGGAATATTACTTCCATAATAAACTTTTTTAGAAAAGTGGCTGTATCTCCGCTAATATTGATTTTATCGCAAAAATAAGCGAAATTTGAAAAAACTTAACTAAGGTATCGATAGTGTCCTTTCCAAATATGTCAAAACCATTGTAGTTGGAGAAATTTTTGAAAAATCCATACAAATGTTAGGATGGATGCAAGTCCTGCAGTATTCGTATTAATAATAGGAATATTACTTCCATAATAAACCTTTTTTTAGAAAAGTGGCTGTATCTCCGCTAATATTGATTTTATCGCAAAAATAAGCGAAATTTGAAAAACTTAACTAAGTATCGATAGTGTCCTTTCCAAATATGTCAAAACCATTGTAGTTGGAAGAAATTTTTTAAAAAATCCATACAAATGTTAGGATGGATGCAAGTCCTGCAGTATTCGTATTAATATAGAAATATTACTTCCATAATAAACTTTTTTAGAAAGTGGCTGTATCTCCGCTAATATTGATTTTATCGCAAAATAAGCGAAATTTGAAAAAACTTAACTAAGGTATCGATAGTGTCCTTTCCAAATATGTCAAAACCATTGTAGTTGGAAGAAATTTTTGAAAAAATCCATACAAATGTTAGGATGGATGCAAGTCCTGCAGTATTCGTATTAATAATAGGAATATTACTTCCATAATAAACTTTTTTAGAAAAGTGGCTGTATCTCCGCTAATATTGATTTTATCGCAAAAATAAGCGAAATTTGAAAAAAACTTAACTAAGGTATCGATAGTGTCCTTTCCAAATATGTCCAAAACCATTGTAGTTGGAAGAAATTTTTGAAAAAATCCATACAAATGTTTAGGATGGATGCAAGTCCTGCAGTATTCGTATTAATAATAGGAATATTACTTCCATAATAAACTTTTTTAGAAAAGTGGCTGTATCTCCGCTAATATTGATTTATCGCAAAATA